>CAVLJG010000007.1:60774909-61486902 GCA_963669975.1 Acanthoscelides obtectus | reverse complement strand
CATCTACTCTGCATGCAAAGTGGTATCATTCAAAAAGCAGTGAATCGGATTAGTCATGTGGAAAAGAGGTCATTAGTTGGTGACAGAAGCAGTGTTGAAACCAACATCTGTCAATGGGGACCACCCATGTTGACATTGCCGTATAGAAAGAAGAACATGTTAATTGTGATTGGATATCTTACAACTGGAGACGAAGTCAGCTACCAGACACAATGCCTATCTGTAAGCTATTGAGCAAAAGTCGGTACAGGAGGGCAGCCTGCAAGAATCTGGAGGTCAATTCTGGGAAACGAGGAAGTAGAAAGTAATCATAGTTCTATTACCTTTTGAGGCTTTTTGACAGCTTTCGGCATTTATTAAATAATTTTATGAATACGTATACATGACACTATTGGACGTCGAGGATTTCCGCACATTTCTATTAGTTAGCCTTTTTTGTAAGAATTGATCTCAAAATTGACGAGAGCTTGGTTTCTAATCTCCGCACTTTGTTCACAACTAGCTTTGCTGATCACAATAGTAGTGATAAACACCGTCCAAACAATGGCTCAAGCGTAGCAAGAGAGATGAGAAATTGAAACAAAACTTTTCCGGTTTTATGAGCATATGAATAATTTACTTTCAAGAAAAGGCCATTAAAACTTCGGAAGTAAAACAATTACAAGAAAAATCTCCCCAGACAAATACCTAAATCAGCCATTTTCCGACATTATCTGGGTATCGCAACCCAAATTCGCAATAAAGGTTGGAAAATTAAGGGTCGCTCCGTACCTAAGATTATGAAACCGCACTCCGAATATAATTTTCTTTACGACAGAGGAAACGACACCCGCACAGAAGTTTCCGACCACAAAAACCCCAGTTCTATAGTTCGGGTGACCCTGTCGCTGAAGGTATCGTGGTTTTGCTGGCGACATAAAACTAATAATACAGTAAAATGGAATGACTCAGTACCTTCCAGGCTTTAATAGTGCATATTAATAGAGAATTCATGCAGTGTAACTGGATCCTCAGAGAAATTTATGAATGGCCGTATTGATAGACCTACAAATGAAAATCAGTCCTCATCCCTCCCAAAATAATTGTCATTTAATATGACAGGCAAGCGCCCCACAACCCCCGGATTCTGCTTCAAAGTGGAATATTCTTAAATTCTTTTATAAGATACCCAATCTTTGGGTAAGACGTGGAACATCCCAACATAGAAGATATTATGCCCCCCTCTCAACCCCCGTCTTCAATTGTCACCAACGGGTTGGCTAGTTCTCTGCACTTTTGATCCTGCACAACCTGTAAACCACAACCGGATTTTTTGCTATATGGACGGTCATGTTCATCCATCATTGTTAGTTGCGTTTTAGGCCCGTATCGTCAGTCGTCCCTACAATTGTAGGGCGCGTTTATGGCCTTCTTGATTTCGATAATATCGGTGAGGTACATGTATGTCCTGCATTACCTTTCTAGTCTGCTGTCAATCAGAAGCCAATTGTGATGTTAGGTTATGTTTCTTTTTTGACGTTTAAAAATTTCAGACAGATGGATCAAACAATCAAATGCCGAAGTTTAATTTCTTGCAAATAGTGTTGATCATTCAATAACTCCCATATCTGGTATTAATGATCTAAAATCAACAATTTACTGCAAATGGATGTGCATTTATATATATTTGCCTAACAGCTTACATCCAAGTTGTTTCTTGATGAAGCTGCTAAGTTACAAAATTTTTAAACATTCCATATACATATTTATATACTTATCGCATTTTTTTCAGATGTGGTTCGTTCTCACAGACTTTATGAGATGTTGGATAAGAAACATTGTATCCCAAGTGCAACTGCACTGTTGATGTCGGAGATGGCTGTTCACAAATCATTGTCAGACTTTGGATTGCCTAGTGTCAGGCTACAAGTATGTATAATGTGTAAATGCTCTGAAATTGAGTTTAAACATGCCCTGCCCTATCTGGTATTTTTTTTATATTAGTGGGAACCTGAACCCTAAAATTTCAGACTATAACTCTAGAAAATATCATTATAAAATTGTAGCCCACACCAAGATGTAAATATTGTGTTGTGTTTCTTGAATCTATGCAACTTTTTTGCAGATATAAACTATTGCGATATTGCATACAAAACTTCATATCTACGAGTATTTTGGAAGGATAAAGAGGCGAATGATCTTCCTAAGAATGGATTCATGCATCCAGGCACTTGAAAGCATGTTTGAAGGAGCCAACCTTACTAAAATAAGAGAATTTGCTTTTTGTGACTGACATGTGTTACACTGCAATTCGTAAATTAAAGGTAGGCATAAGCCTGTATATTCATAAAAGTTAAAAGCTATTGAGTTCAAGAGGAGCTTTGTTATGCCTAATGGTTAATGTTGCATGTGAAAGATAAAATGTCACACAAAACTCGATAAAGTGGTTTTTTGAATATTGTAATTAACATTTCTATTTGACAAAATCTCACAAAGCTGTTGGCATAGGTTAAATAAGAATCCAGTGATCTAGCAAAAATGCTATATGAGATACATATTTTAACACTCATGGTTATATCGGTACTTAGGAGTAAAACATAAGAAATCACGATTACTTGTAATTACTACTTGCATTGCTCAAAGAACATCCAATCGTGACAAGCTCAGGGTATAAGATATTGTTCCAAGACAATAACTCCAGTGTAAGGAACATTATTAGAGGGAAAAGAAGAGTCAATATATTTAAATTGGATATTTCAAGACGTTTGATACCTAGAGTTAATTAACCAAAATGATCTAATGTACCCCCAAACTATAAAGATTTCTTTGTAATTGATTAGATATCCTTTTAGCCCTATTAACATAGCTTGTAATTTACGTCATGCTAGAGAAAAAACATTTGTTTTAAGAGAAAAGAAGGATTAAAAATTGATGAAATCTATATTTCTAGATATTTTTGAACGAACCTATTGTATTGCTGTGGGTATACAATGTAGAATAAAAAATATTTATTTTACCAAGTATTCTTTTATTTATATTCTGCAAGTACCAACTGGAAAATATGATACATGAAATTGTTAAGGAATTCATAAATAGTATGTGAAAATACATAAGTATCAGTAATCAAATGAAGTCTTTATATCTAATACAGGTACAAATAATAACAGGAAATATAAACAAATATATAGTCAAAAAACATACCCAAAATGAAAAACTACAATAGTGTATTACAATAACTTTTAATAACTTCCATTTTACTTACATAAAATATAAGGTATTTTCCAACTGAATGTCAATATTTATCCCGTCAGTTCCGAGCTAGCAGCCGTCGCGAGTATACACTTGTGCGACTGCGACCCACCCGGACATATTGAGCAATCTTATTGCAATTTTCATTGCGATAGATTGGTTGTTTGCCATCTACGATGGCAAAAATTGAGAAGCTGGCTAACCAGCTTAAAGAAAAGAAAGATGCTTTCGCCATGCTGGGAGAGCAGATGCGAGGCCTGCAAGAAGCCTTCTTGCAGGCTCAACAGGAGATCGAGGAGCTGAATGGGAAGCTCCGCAGGGCCAAGAAGAAGGCCGCAAAGAAGACAGAAGAAGAGGAGGAAGAGGACCACCAGTCTACGTCGGACGATATGGACGCCCAAGAAGAGGGCACTCAACGGACCGAAGAAATAGAAGAAGAAGCCGAGAAGAGGACGGACGACACCGATTTCAGTGTCGCCACCAGACGGAGGAAGCGGGTGCGAGTTTCCTCCTCCGAAGATGAGTCACCAAGGCAGCCAAAGATGCCAGCTGCCGCCACCAAGAAGAGTCCTAGAGCAGCCAGGACCATCGTGCCCCCCATGGCAGGAACAGGAGTTCCGCCAATCAATATCGAGGGCACCGCTGATTGGTCATCCTTAAGCAGGATGATGAACAGCAAGGGGATTCAATTCTCCAAGGCGAGGACGGCGGGTAACAGTGTGAAGGTATTCACAAATACACCAGCTGACTACCGTCAGCTAGTCGCACTGCTGGAATCCATCAAGCGGCCCTTCTTCACCTATCAACTGAAGGAGGATAGGATGGACCAGAGGGTCATTCGTGGGCTACCCAGGGAGATGTCAGTCAATGACATCAAAGAGGATCTAGTGAGCCAAGGCATCGCAGACGCCGAGGTTCAGCAGATGACCTCAAGGACCACCAAGAAGCCACTTCCGCTCTTCCTCGTCAAGACGAAGATGCCGGAAAAGCTTGCAGAGATCCAGAGGCTGGCCATGCTCACGGTCAGCTTCGAGAGGAAGAAAAAGTCTTCCGAGCCCAGCCAATGTTACCGCTGCCAGCGGTACGGGCACACACAGCGGAACTGCCGTCTCGCTGAACGGTGCGTTAAGTGTGGAGAGGACCACAGCAGCACCAGCTGCAGTCTGCCAGCGCCGCCAACAGGGCAACGAAACGCCAAGTGTTGCCTTTGTGGAGAAGGCCACCTCGCCAACTACAAGGGATGTAGTAAGGCCCCGAAGAAAGCTGCTTCTGCCCCCAAAGCAGCCCCCACCACAAATAGGACCTCTTACGCTCAAAAAGCGAAGAAACCTATGTCTACTTCTGCCCCATCAGCCGCCACTGCTACTGGAACTACTGCGTAGAAGCAACACGGCGATGACAGACTGCTGGCAATGATGCAAGCCATCATAACTCCTGGAACATCAACGGATTCAGGGCACGGAAACCAGAAATCCAGGAGATACTAGACCAGTACCAACCAGAGGTGATGGCCATCCAAGAAACGAAATTGGATGCTGCCCATAGTCTGACGTTCCCGCGGTACGAGACGTACCGCTACGACAGAAGGGGCAGAGGTGGAGGAGTTGCATTACTCGTCAAACGTACCTTGACGAGTCATGTCCTCGACGATGCCGCAGACATAAATGGGGACGGAATCACGGTCCAGGTCCATCACAACTACCGTACCTACAGAATCACCTCCCTATATGTATGTGCCACCAGGGGAGGCCCTAGACGAAGATGACATCGCTGACCTCCTGAGAGGCCCAGGAGCACGCATAGTCATCGGAGATCTAAACTGCAAGTCTCCGGCATGGAACAACAACGTCGAAGACAGGAATGCAAGGCAGCTCCAGGAACACGTCGATGCCCTGGCGGGGGTCATCGTCGGTCCGGAGCAACCAACCTACATTCCATTCGGCCTTGGGCGACCTGCGGTCCTGGACATAGCCATCCTCCGCAACATCAGAGAGGAGTTCGAGATAGAGACCCTGGTGGAAGGATCGTCGGACCACAATCCGATTCTACTAACACTTGGCACAGGGTCTAGAACCCGAGATAGCTTGAGCACCAAACGGACGAGCTGGAACCTGTACAAATCCAACGTCCAAAGGAACATCACTCAAATTCCAACCATCCGATCAGCGGAGGAACTGGACAACGCAGTAGAGGAGCTGGAGAATGCTGTCCTGCGAGCGCACGAGGACAGCACCCGCTCCGAGACTACGGCAGTTCCTAGACACCTAAATGGTCCAGCACCGCACCATATTAGGCACCTGATCAGGGAGAACAGAAGACTCAAGCGAGAACATCTCCAACTGTTGACAGAGGAGTCGAGAGTTGCGCGAAACAGAGCATCGTTAGCTCTGAAGAACGCACTCGCGGAACTCCAAAACAGCAGATGGAATGCAGCCTGTGCAGAACTAGAGACCCAGGATGGTACGGCCTGGACTATGCAGCGAAAATACCGTCGTCAGCGCACCACGATCCCCACTCTTCACGGCCAACGCGGCTTGGCCTACTCCAGTGAAGAAAAAGCCGAAGCATTCGCCGATTCGCTAGAATCCGAATGCAGACTCAATTACCATGAAGACGAGGACGACAAGCACGAGGAGGCCGTGGAAGTCGCAGCCGAAAACATGAGGAGTCGACCACCTGGCCAGGAGACGGATCACCCCTCCAGTCCAGAGGAAATCCGTCTGATCATCCGCAGGTTGAAGGTCAGAAAGGCGCCGGGAAGGGACGGCATCAACAACAGGATGCTGAAGAACCTCCCCACCAAAGGCATTGCTGCGCTCACCAACATCGCCAGTGCCACCCTGAGACTTAACCACTTCCCGCGGCGGTGGCGGGAAGCCCAGGTTATAATGCTCACCAAGCCAGGCAAGGACCGGAAGTTGCCCCAGAACTGCCGGCCCATCAGCCTGGTTTCCTCGATGGGCAAAGTAGTCGAAAAGGCTATCGCCGTTCGATTAGAGAAGCAGGCAGAAGAACTGCAACTTCTCCCCCCAGAGCAATTCGGCTTCAGGTCCTCGCACAACACGGAACTCCAAGCGCTACGACTGACGGAAAACATCACCAGCGGCTTCAATCTCCAGGAGGCAACCGGTCTCGTCCTGCTGGACGTGGAACGAGCCTTCGACCGAGTTTGGCACGATGGACTCATCGCCAAAATGGAAGCCGCCGGAATCGATGCGAACATGTGCCAACTGATCCAGAGCTATCTAACACAAAGATGGTTCACGGTGAAGATTGGTACATGCCATTCAACAAGACGACAGCTGGAAGCAGGCGTGCCCCAGGGGTCAGCCTTAGCCCCCCTGCTCTACAACATCTATACTCACGATGTGCCGAAGACAGCTGACACAATGCTGGCCCTATATGCAGACGACACTGCTATAGCCGCCAAGCATAGACGACCCGAGATCATCCGTAGGAGACTACAGAATGAACTGGACCACATCCAGGACTTGTGCGTGAAATGGAAAATCCGCATCAACGTCCAGAAGACGCAGGCAATCTTCATTCAACGAAGAAGGATTGCAAGACCTCTCGAAGCATCCATCTTCGACGAAGATATCCAGTGGAGCGACAAAGTCAAATATCTGGGGATCGTATTTGACAAGTCCCTCACCTGGAAAGCCCACACAGAAGCTGTCATCGCAAAGACCAGAGCAGCCATGGCTCAACTCTACCCATTACTGGGTAGACACAGCCGGATGCCGCTAGCGACTAAGCTACGGCTGATCAAGGCCATCGCCAGACCTCAGCTCGCTTACGCCTCCGCGGTCTGGGGGTACGCTGCCCCCAGCTACCGCAAGCGACTTGCTGCTCTAGAGATGAAGCTACTCCGGATCGCCACCAGTGCACCATCCTACGTAAGAAACTTAACCTTGCGTAGAGACCTGCATTGGGACACCATCCACGAGTACATGAGGAAAAAAGCGGAGAAGACCTTCGAGAAAGCTCAGGACCACCCGAACGAGCAGCTACGATTCCTCATGGACTACGATCCGGACGAGAGGCCTCGCAACCGCAGAACCAGGTACCCCAGACCAAGGTCCCAGTTGGCACCCGCTAACTGGAACCTTGACTAGGAGACTAGGAGAACTCGCGGTTACTCCCCCCCCCCCCCCCCCACGGCGTGGATGCAGAGGACCAGGAACCACCGGTACCAGGACCCACCGGGACCAGGACCAACCAGGACCAGGACCCGCCACGACCAGGACCCACCAGGACCAGGACCCTTCAGGACCAGGAACAACATATTGGTAAGAGGACCTGAAACTCTTGATTTTTCGAAAACAAGAGTTTCAAGAGAACCAGCAGACCCTCTATCGATGACCGCTTAACGACATCGATAGAATGTGCGAGGTAAAGGGAACCAACCCGGCGTTCCCAGAGACTGAAACACATGAGGAGACGTTGTAGCAGACCGCAGGTCACGCACAACACATGGCCTACCGAGACGCTGATGAGTCAGGCCACGCGGAGGTTTAGGGTTTAGTGGGTATTAGGTGATCTCCTCAAGACCCTGCAGTCCCACACACGCCGTAGCTCGGGCTATGGTATGGTGCGTAAATACATTCCCCCCTCACCAAAAAAAAAAAAAAAAAAAAATATTTAAGAGGGCGACTTTTGGTTCCATTTTAAGAAGAAAACTTCATATTGTATGTCCTAACGTCTTGACATTTGAGAAACAGGGTGGTAAGATTTTTAAAAATCAATCATTTTTTTGTTACGATCTGTAATATCACTTTAAATACTTTATTAAAATTCTGCATATAAATATGTACTATCAAGAGGTATTTTTAATGCAAGAATTTTCTTTTGATTTCCACCAGCGACGTTCGTAACGATTTCACTTACTTATTTTGACAGACAATGATAGTACTCAACTGCTTTCTCTTAAAATAAAAACTTTTAATTGAAATCCCGTCATTTCTAGGCAAATTTGATTGCTTAATTTTTGTTCACTCGGATGCACGGTATTCGCTGACAAAAATAAAATAACGTTTCTTTGCATGATCCTAATATCGTTAGTATGACAATGTCACTATATCGCGAAATAGATTGTATTTTTCAGGTGAAAACCGTGCGTCAGACTAAAAGAATTCAATTTTTCATGTCCGACCCACTATTTCCACCCAAAAAATTCTCTGCATGGTGATATTGTCATGTTAATAATATTGTTATGATCGTATTTATAAAAACCGTGCATCACATTGAAAAAAAATCATTTCGCATCGATTTTTGCTTCGAAGTGATTGAAAATTTTAATAAGAGAGAAATAAACAGCATACCATCACTGTCTATCAAAACAGGCAGGTAAAATTTAAAAAAATGCCTTTTGACACGCTTACGTGTATGCCAAATATCATTAAGTGGTAAAACGGATATTCATAATCAAAGATTAAGACAATAAATGTTCTCAGCCTTATTTAATTTTTCGCTGTTTATTAACACATGTGAAACACCGGTACACAGGCACGTTTTACTCGGAAGCCACGTGACTCGCATGTGTTTCACATGCAGTACACTTTTAATTAGAGATATATCCGCTTGGCCTGTGAATTAAGTTTAACTACTCATACTGTGGCATACTGATAATATAGACAACTCATTGAGATATATAACATCACTGGTTGCCTACTTTGTAGGGTAAATTTACGACTGCAATTTTAATTCAGGTTGCTTCTTATACAGATTTTGCGGTTTATGGGTTATGTTTAATGTTATGGGAACCTGCAAACTGAGAGGAGTGTTTTAGAAATATAAATTTTAGTAAGTTGTGTGTGTGTTATAAAGTGGTGTTATAAATATGAGTGATGAACCTTCTACAAGTTCTTGACGACCCAAACGATCTTGTATTGGCAATACCAAAAATAAAACAGCGAATTTTAACACAAAAGGAACTGCAGGAAATCGCAGATAATATTGACGATTTGGAAGATTTTTCATCTTCAGGATCAGATACGTAGTAAAAATACATAAAGGCGTACAAATTAACACTTTTTTCATTTATTTATTCATAGAGTATCTAAATTCAGAATCTGATGATGGTAGCAATAGCGCAGGAGTAGTCTTCCAAGCATTCATAGTTTAGATTGCGATTTAGATGAAGTAGACATTGAAGAGAGCGACAATATAAATACCCTACTACAAAATAATGAGGATTGGCATGATGTGGACGGGACATCCTTGCGTTCTGACATTATTTTTTCTGGTGCAGAGCAATACATGGAACATCACGGCATTTACCCTGGTAATAATGTATTTTTTTAATGTCTATTTTTATTCGGTAAAAATATAAAATATTTTTTCAGATGATTCTAATGATCTACGTCCAATTGATGTTTATGAACGTTTCATTGATGACGAGATTCTTGAGATTATCGTTTCAGAGACAAATAGAAACGGCACACAACTTTTACAAAAGCCAAATATAAGGCGTTCAGCTAGAATAAGACGAAGGGTCCTACAAATAAAAAAGAAATTAAAGAGTTGTTTGGCGTAGTCATGTTATGTGGGCAGCCAAAGTGTTCAATAACTAAGTTATTTACATCGCAGCACCGATAGTACTTCTGCCTTGTTCTACGTGTGTGCACGCAGTGCGAATAGCTACTTTGGTAGGAAAATGGGCCAAATGTGTGCACTAAAACTACGTAGTTTTGGTAACACACAATGCAATGTACTTGTCTCTTAATATATTCGGTTGTATTGATCAGACAATAAACTTGATCTCTAAGCTCCGTTTCCTCTAGGTATCATTTTTACCTTAACCTTTCTAGAAAATGAGAAACTATTATTCATGAAAAACTAAAATTCTTTCTTTCGCTGACATTGTATATACTTTATTAGTTGACGTGCTAGATTTTTGATATGCTATAAGTTCATCAAAATACTCTACAAGTAAATACAAGCATTGCTTATAGCAAGACTTATTAGTAAGATGGGACAACTTACATGTCAACTTACAGAGTTATTGGGGATCGCATTAAAAACAACAGACATACTTTTTTTAGTTTTTTTCTTACCGCCTTGAACATTTTCTCGTCAACGTATAAATGTTCCACATTTATGCATTCCACTGTCATTGTGACAATTTGTGTGTCATGGGCGAGCGGCATGAGTCATCGTTTCTTGATCTTCGATAAAAAACATATCAATGCTTGAAGAAACAATTACAATGTCGGCAGTCAGTATTAAATTTACAGAACTATTAGAAAGTAAAAAAAACTACAGTTCCTTATTACTCAGTTTATGCGTGTGTGCAAGAGCGAGTAGTAGACGTTAAAAATCGGCTTCAGGGAGGCTGACCTCCTCAACTGCTTACTGATTTCATATGACGTTGTAACATAACCAAAAAGAAAACGTGAGAAAACATAAAAGAGCATAAAATTTCGATGGCAGTTAAGAAAGCTTCTGTTTCTTGTACGACTTGACAGAACATAGGTTTTTATTTCACAATAGGTAAAAATCATATCTATTAGAAGTTTCTCGACGTTTCTGCTAAAATTGCAGCTTCGAGTACTTTCAAGTATACTCGTATTATTAGGGTAAAGTGTATTGGAACGTATCTTACTTTACACCTCATAATTCCTGCCCTGGTTTTCAGTAAGGTAGGTAAACGCTAAACTTCTAAATGAGACGCTGTGTTTATCTTGACCAGAGTGGCAAAACAGCTTTGGCAGAGCCTGCCCGAAGCATGATTTGCGGGACAGTGAAACGGCCGTCTTAGATCCGAAAAACGGCTCCGTGGAAACCCAGCACTTGCCTAATGATCCGGAAACTCTCCTCTGATGCATCGTTTTCTAATGTATACCGAACCGAGAGAGCCGAAGTTCAAAGTTCATCGGAGTTGAGCAGCGGTCAGTGAAAAAATCGTTCAGCTGAATGATCTGAAATGGGATGTCGAACGCTCTTTTTCCTTCTGATGTTTTTAATTTCGGGATGCTGAACGGGAAAAAGGGAGGATTCCAGGAGGAAAACTACAGTTAATTTTCTGTTCTCGTGGTGAGGACGACTTGTACTTCGATGTTAGAGTAGATTGCGTTTCTCACGCCCTATGTAAGCAAAATACCTTCCGCCAATAGGGAAAACCAGTTTGAAACAAAGATGGGGGTACAGATTGGTCTATTTTTCGCCCATCATATTGGTGAAAATTGAAAGTTCCGACCCTGGCCATTTTATTAGATATATATTGACGCCAAATATTCACATCTACAATAAATTGATGGAATATAAATTAGCAAGTGGCCAGAACAAACCTTCAAACTTGGCATGCTTATTGAATTTTAGCTTTATCTTTCAGGCTGCACACACAGCACCTTAAAACCAAAGCCTATTATAGTCAATGCGTACTTCCTGTTCCCACTTACGATTCGCGAACGTATACACATCTACAAAGGCAAACATGGATAAAAAAAGCACTAAGATTAGTCGAGAAAGTAAAGGACTTTACAAAAGGGGTTACAAATTAAAACGGAGATGTGCCGAACTATTATAAACTGAAGACCCTGGAATAAAGACGAAGCAGTACAAGATCCTAAATGATATGAGCAAATAATAACAATGAGCACACGAGGTCTAAATAATCAATGCACATGAGACAGACAAAGAAGGGTTAGACACAGATTAGGGAGTCTGATTAGATGGATAAGACTATAAATATAATAAACATACTTTGACACTAGGTTACCACTGGAGTAATAACAAAAAAAAAAATAGTAAATTTGGCACAGTGGTTCCTCAGTTACAAACTTGAACTTGATCAATTCAGATATGCAGATTTTACAAAATAATCCTAACAAATCAAAGATTTATGAGAAGTAAACACTTCAAATATGCAAAATTACTTGGATAGTGTCCAATAATTCGTAGTATTGTGCACTGAATTTATTTTCCAGTCATTGGTATCAAACAAATGTATTCCATAAAATGATTGATATTAGTATCCGGTCGGCTTTTCAATGGGAATGAAAGGCCAAAGAAAATGCATGGATTTATATCACTCTGTTCTAAAATGATTCTAGTCGATTTATTTTATGTACTGTAAAGGACCATTTTTGTTTTATTTTGTCGATATTTATAAATTGGTTTCTATGAAAAGCTACTTTCATTTGCCTATTCTGAAGAATATCTCATCATTGCAGTTTAAATGTAATTTAAAGTTGTGCAGTTTGAGTTTAATGAACATTCCGTACATTACAATACAGCGAATGAGCTAATGTAAAACTTGAAACTTATCTTGCGATTTTCATGTTGATAGAAGTCCATCATCTTAAGGCCAAATGAAGTCACATTAATGTTAAATATTTTTTACTGACGTTTCGGCAACCACGGTGTGGTTTCGCTTGGCAAGAAGATTATGAAGTCTCATCAGGGAATTATTGTATCTTTGATGACAACAGAGCGTTTGTCAAGTAACACCAAATTTGAAACTTATTCTGTGGTTTTCATGCTGATGAATGTCCATGTTCTCTGGCTGCTAACTCAAACCACATGTGTAGGATTGACTTTTTACTTACGTTAAGAGCACATATGGGGTGTAAGTAACGCCAAAAAAACTTGGAGGCTTATCAGATATGGTACTTCGCAAAAAGCAAATTAGGCTCTACTACCCACCTGTACCCTATTCTTTGAAAGAGAAAATCGTGTCTCCACTGTGTATGCACGTTTTTATCACTCTTCATTGTACTGTTGGTACATGCACCGTTTATAACGCCCATTATCTAACCGTAAAAAGGCGACACGGCCCGAAAGCACTAAAAGTGCTAATAAAAAAGATAGATTGCGACTACTGCCATGGAATGTACTACTCGTAAAGTGTTGGTGGTCGGTTGAGTGAAGGTTTTTCACTGAGCTGTGGCTGGGCGATCTCAAAATTTGACATTTTGGATGTTGGATGCGAAAATAAACATACAGGTGGTAGTATATAGTGGTCAAGCTTGGACCAGCGTGAAGAGGGGTTGTATATAAAAAATTATGACACCGAAAGTCGACTGAAGCAATTATATGTGAGATGTACTTGTACATTCAATTTATTGGACAATTTTAACAAGCTGAATGAAATGTACATGCCTTTTTTTGACATAACGGTTAACCTGCCGCGGTAGTGGGTTTTAAAACAAATGTGGGTCAAATTGTAGCACCTCTTAGAAAACAAAAGTTGACTACGGCCTTATATAACAAAACAATGGGTCATCTATTCAAGAAACTTGAATGGAATTAGAATCTGAAAAAAGTCAAGAAGCTAAGTTTGAGGATCCTCATTTTTATGTTATTGTCTGTAACTCCGTAGCCACTGGATCGATTATCAAAACCTCAAAATATGAACAGTACTTTCCAAGTAATATAGCGATCAACGATTAGCAACAAAAATGTCAGACAGATGAATGGATAGCCTAAGGGAAATGAGTAACATGATAACATCTAAAAACCTTAATATTTCATTTTGGAAATTGTTCCCGATATCAGTCCATCCTCACCAATTGGCGTTGGAAGAAATGTCAGCACCGTTTAGAAATCTTCCTCACAAAAATGCTTCAAGCGAAGCAACCTACCCACGTTTAAGCTACCTTAAGTATCTTCTTAGAAAGCAACAACAACAACAACAAATAAAATAAACAATTTTCGTACTTCTCGAATCTGTAATACCCGTCCTTCAATACCATATATATTTTACAACAAAATTATGTATAAATCAGTTCACTACTTATTACCAATTCATCGGTCGTGCCTTGAAATAAAGCATTTTCCAGTTTCGCTCCGTTTTCCTTTTTCACAGGCCACTCTTGGAACCAAGAAAAATTCACGATTCGCAATGCCAATAAATAACAGGAATGCCCGCTTTTGCATTCCAATCGAATCGAGAATAATATAAAAGAGAATACGCTGGTATTTCTTCTATTTCATTCAGTGACTGAAGTGCCTTGGCTCAAGATGACTGGCAAAATAGTTCACTATAAGTGTAATTCTTCGATAAAGTGAGTAATAAATACTCATTACTAGAAAGTTAAAAGTGACTCAGCAAAGTAAATGCTTCATAAGACCAGTAAATACAAACGAAGCGAATATTTGTTTACTGACACTTTTATCCAGCTTTTACTGATTCCTAATTATAGTGCATAATGTAACATTTGAAGCTTAACCTACGGTTCTCATGTCGATAATGCCCATATTTCTTTGGCAATGGAAGCCACATTAATTTGTTGACAAGGTTTCGGTCACAACGGTGATCTTTTCAGTACCGTCGTAACGAAAACGTTTATAATAGAGCAGATTTCTTTAACACTTGTGGCTTCGATTGTGCAGATAAATAGTGAATACTTGCAACTGTTAGATTTAGATGTATTGAACAAGCTATTGAGATTGTCAAGCTATCACGTCAATATGACAGACATACTTTGGAATCCAAGATCAGAAATGCTTCAAACAATGTTTGCAGATTGTTCAATCGTACTTTTTTCAAAGCGAGGAAGTTGTTTCTGGTCTAGCGGATTCTATCTGTCATCAAGACAAAAAAGAGACACCAAATAACTGATCTAAAATGAAATTGAAACAACTTTGGCATTATATGTGCTTAAAAAAGAATACTGTAGGTACCCTCCCTAATCAAGACACCTTTAAAAGTAGGAAATTCATTTCAATTTTGTGGTATAATTTAAATTGAACCTACAGCAAATTTAACGTCAAGCCAATACTACTACCATGATGAAAACATCCCCAGACAAGGATTGTCCTGCAGGCTCTAGATTTATTTGTAGCTCAAAATACGTTTTGTGTATCAGAAATGTATTATTTCTTTGTGAAAAATAAATATTATTATGACTTTTCCAAACATTAGTAAATGTTAATAGAGTTTACATAAGTAGTAATTTGCTATTTATACCTACTTAGGTATTTACTAATATATTTACTGGTATTACTACTGTTACAAATATACGATTTACTGATTGAAGTGATTGATCGACATACCATTTCCTTTTAATTCACTTATAAGTCAGTAATTACTATAATACTGATAAATAAAAGCTGATAATTATTTATTATTCATTATACTACTTGAGTATGAGTATACTGTTGCGTTCTGAGTATTTACAGTTTGTCACAAAACACTACCAACAAAATCCAAGAGCAGATACAGAACGCAAACATGAAAAAGGCACCTATAATGATATGCCCCGAAATTTCCTTGTTATATAGAATATTGGATCGCCTTTATATCTACGACATACTCGTATATTACCGCAAAAACTAGTTTTGATTCATCGCAAAGGCACATTGATTCTGTTTGAGAAGTGTCCATTTGTTTAGTTAGGTTCGTATAAAGCTCTTTTCGAGAAATGTAAGGTAAACTTTTAAAGACAGATAAGTCGTATTATGGAAACGAAGCATCTTCAGACTTATGATCATATCAAATCTTCAACGTATTCAGTTTTCATAGTAACACTCGACACCCTGTATAATATAATACACATAATATTTCTCTAATGGGATACGAGCCCCTAAAGGATGACGTCAAAGATATTTTTCTGTCAATATCCTCTGATACTAACTGTACATTGTTATTATTTTTAAGATGACGGAGTCAGAAACCCACTAGGTGAAGTTAAACATTTATTATATAGGAGTATTACATAAATCCATCAAGATCCTGGACTAGGTAGTGTGCATAAATACAGCTGCAACCTTGTTTTTTTTTTCATTCTTGGTTTATCTTGTACCCCAACATTTCCTACCTGATACCGCTAATCGATATTTTTCCATTGGAATTGTATAAATAGTAAAATTCCTAGTGATGTATAGGAAAAGCAAACCGATAGAAATATGGAAAACTCTACCATTTGTCGCACTTCTTATTTCCATCCAGAAACAACAACCGCTTTGTAGGAATGCCTTTCTGAGCGTCATTACCAGTTTCAAGCCAGAGAGAAAATCGCGTGCATGCACAAACGCAAACATCATTATCATGTCCACTTGAGTTCTCGTTGATTGCGGCTTTCGCCCGCCTGCAACCAACACACTAATTTTAAACAGCGGAGATTTTCGACCGGATTCTTATCACTGGTAATGTGAGAAATGATGGTTCAACTTCTGTAGTTTTCGAGTATTTATGGACTTACAGAATCTTTATTGAGGCGTACGGATAAATGAGATCATCCAGTGGGTGAAAACAGTAGTCGGATAATCTTGGGACAGGAAAATACTTCATATATGTATGTACCTACATGAAATCGATACACACACAAACAACGATCTCGTACCTAACTTTTCACTAGTAAACACCATAAAGAAGAGTAACAGTTGCTTCTAGAGTGAAACAAATCAACTACGACATACATTATAAGTAGAGGATGAACGACCATCTCTGACGCATGTTGTCACATATACTTAACCACTGTGAGAATGTCAACTTTTTTATACGGCTCGTGTATTATGTAAATAACCTATAAAACGTCAAAAAAACCTATAAAATGTCATCTTGCAGACTAGGGTTTTTAAGGTGAAAACAGTCATTCCACGTTTGCTCACTAGGATCATTGTGAGCATCCATCTATGGAGGAATGACTCAACTAAGATACACGCATTGTTGGTTGCATATGTTTTGTGCAGCCGAGTGGTCTACAGTTTTCATCCCTGAGAAGAAAGTTGGATGAATAGCAAGACCGCATCTGGATGATTATGTGTATTGGTCTGCATGTGTATAAAATGAGTGATATTTGCTGAGTGAGAAAATCACTACTGAATATGCTGTCGATGAACTTTATGTATTACCTGTGACCGACGGATTATTTATATGTTGTCCTTTCTGAAGACAGGTTATGTTCAAAGTTATAAATTACAAAAAAACTTTGAGGAGAATTACGAGAAATCACCAGCGCGCCCGCGTTGTGTGAAAATTACTGTTAGGATATACAGGGTATTAATAAAGTATCTAGACAAACAAAATAGTGTGACTTGCTCGAGCATTGCTCGAGCAGTCGACGAAAAGCAGCCACAATATCCAGTTGTAACATTATGTACTTTAATTTATCTTACTAGAGAAACAGAATTTAATTTCATCACACGTGATTTCTCAGTAATTATATTCAAAAATTGCAGAGAAAATCATCATCAAGTTGATAAGTATAAACATTATGTAAGCATACTTCATATAAAGTAAATAATAAAATAAATTACAAATGGATTAAAAGTCCACGAGGCGCAATATGACACGTTATATGTAAATGCATAAATATAGCTTCCAGAGCTACTAGCATACTATATTTTTTGAAGTAGGTAAGTTGAAAGGCATGATGAACTTAATTCATAGATATCTTATTCTAACGTGCAAATGACAGTTTACAGATTCAACGTAGCATATGGGCGCCATCTTGGAACATTTATTCAAATAGAATGCCCAAACTTAACAGCCTACTGACCCGTCACTTTGGAATATAGCGATTTTGTACTCCACAAATCACTCATAAGGAACTCCACTCACAAGATCCCCATCCCATTAAATACAATGTTCCAATATGCCGCTCAACAGCAATGTTGAATTTTGCAATTGCCATTAAGCTGAAATATCGTATTCGTACATTAACTTCTCCACCCCGAATTTCTTGTTGTTAAGATGAATCGTGGGTCTTCATATATTGCTATGACAGTTCAGATCAATTTCATTATAAAGGTAGCATAATCAGTTTTTAAAGATACTGTTTGTTTTGAAAATCCACTTTAGATGGCAGATGCTCAAAAGCTTTCACTTCTAACCGACAGCTGGTGAAGATATTCTAATACATAACTAGCTAAGGGAATAATACTATATCCTCAGAAAGTCTTAATTCACGTTCCCGATTTATAAGTACCCCTATACGATTTTCCCATTCCACCCTGTATTAATAACCTTCCCTCGTTTGTAGCGCGACACAAGAATCCATGCTAGTTTGCCGCCGCGTCGAAGTCATGACTCTGGTCTGTTTACGTCGTTTACACACACATTGTTGTGGCCAATATTGGCCCCTTATATGCGGCAGATAGCCGTGAAATTATAATGGGCTGGTCATATTGTGCGTAAAATACGGTTATTTCCCATCCGCTCGGGAAGCGGCGGGATATGTATCGGGAATCGGGAACGCCTGGCCGTTCAGCAGGAAAAGCGAGTCGCGGCTGATAGTGACGTATTTCGGAGACACTGGGTGCATTTATCATAGTGTTCATGCAATGCGAATGCCGTAGCGTGAATCAGTTCAGCTAAGGTCCTTAAAATTGATAACTCGTGTTTTTATACAAAGTGTAATGAAGTTACTGTTGCTAATTCATTGCATGATCGAAAAGTATAGTCATTGAGACCTTCTACATCAGTGTGAGGAGGTACAGGGTAAACCAAGCAAAACCGATGTTCAGAGGCAACTGAAGGTAAGGCAATTCAACGAGATCTGAGGGTATCTCCAACCGAGGAAATATGACGTTAAGAAGCAATTGGAAGAGTTTCCAGGTAATCTAAGGAGATCAAAGGCAATACAAGGTCATCTAAGGAGATCCAAGCCAATCTACGAAGTTAGAAGGTATCCAAGAATACTTTCTATTCATTGATGAGAAATCCAGAGCAATTCAAGGACAAACGAGATTTAGAGGCGCTTCAAGGAGATTTGAAGTAACCTAAGAAGATCACAGTGTAGACAGGGAATAAAGTTAATAGTGGATCAACGAAATTCAGGTGATAGAGGGCCTCAAAACCTATCGGATGAACCCCTATATGTGTGGTCCGAAATTTTATAGTTAAGGAGAGATTTGCAATTTTGTGAAATTTCTAAAAAAACGGGATAATGAACTTTCAATCGCAGTTACAACTAAACCATTAGGTTTAAGGCTGTGATTTTTTTTCTGAGATGAGCTAAATGGTTAGTTTTAGCAATGGTTATGTCACTTTTTGACAGAGCTTTTCATTTTTTTGGGAAAAATCTCTTCCATCCCTCAACTTTGGAGGGCGGTAAAATAATTGAGGTTGTATTTCATTATTCATTTTATTGTCAAAACTATTTCAATCCATGTAGAATAAATCCTGGAAATTTCAGCTTGCTACGAGTACCTCACCTTTAAAAATGTTTGACGCAGTTGGGTAACAAGAAATTTTATTTTAGGAGCTACAGTCCAAACGACTTGATGGATTTTCACATCTGAGGTACTGTTATATTTGTCCTAGCAGGGCATTGATACTGAATGTATTAACATTTTGTAAAATCAAAATGGCGGATTTTTTAAGCAAATAGCCAAATCAGCTTAATGACTGGAATTCAACTCGACATTCCAGGTGCGGGAGCATTGAATCTTCGATCCGACCCCGACCGAAATTACTAAGTCATGCATTGGTCCAGCGCGGAATATGTATCTAACGTTTGGCATCTGACTAGAATCATGTCATATTCTCCCCGAGATTTTTTGCGTTGATTTCTAACTATCTCTGTTAAATAGTGACATAATCATTGCTAAAACTAACCATAAAAATATCAGCCGTAAACGTAATGGTTTAGTAGTAACTGCGATTGAAACTTCATTATCCCGCTTTTTTCGAGATTTACAAAATTGTAAATATCTCCTGAACTATAAAAATTCGGACCACACATACAAGGGTTCATTCAACATGTTTTGTTCTATCACCTGACTTCCGGTGATCCACTACTAACTTTAGACCCTGTATAAGGAGACTATCTACCTTGCTGGGAGAATATCCATATCAATCTAAGGAGATCCAAGACAATCCAAGAAGACTACAGGATATTCAAGGAGACTTTCTAACAGCAAAATATTAAATTATGTCCATTTTTAATTTTGTGACAATTGCCTCTAGTTTCCAAATCTACATACTAACAGTATTTACTATAGGTGTATTTGTAGAAAAAAAACTACCTTACGTCCATCATAATTTGTGTGGCAGGCAATCAGTTTAGTCAAGGAGATATACGTACCTGCAACAAATAAAAAAGCTGTTAAATATAATACAAGTCAAAAGGTATTGGTTGTATGATTCCATCAACCCACCTCTCCTCGAATGCCCCAAATCTCACGTTTATATATCTCTTAAAGCCGACTCGAAGATTGGATCAAGTAAAGTGAATGGAGAACAAGGATATGAAAGACATTAGGATATCGAGGCTCTTTGGTTAATGTTGTTCATCCCCAGTGATTCCCCTCAATTTCCAAACTGAATAAAACTTGAAACTCGCCCATTTCTGATCGCTTCTTTCCATTTTTTTCGGGATTTAAGCGTTCCCGCAGGAGGATTTTCGGTAGGAGTTTATAGGCTGGGAAAGGCAACCGGAAGTTTTTATATAAAGTCGTAATATTTGGGAAGATATAAATGATCAATAAATGTCATCTATATTTACAGTAGCAGGATTTACTGCATCAGCTGTATATCTGCATGAACCCACACAATATTGAAATCATCAGTCAAAATGTCAAAATTAGGTTTGGATTCATTGGGACGTTTGTTGAAGTGGAAGGTCACCCCCTTTTGCAATTTTATCTTATTTTTTTGTCAACTATCATGGTTTCTCGCTATCGAAAGCGAATAACGTGCGTTGTTTTCACGTACCTTTAAGAGGTACTCATTTGATCATTGCTAATGGCAACTTCTGTGTTGGAACTCAACTCTTAATTGAGGGACTAGAACGAAGCAAATTCAGCTCCTTTCTTTACCTTACCTTTACCTTACTACCTAGAAAACATACAACAACTATACATGTTGACCTTCTCTATTATATGGATGCTTTCAAACGGTACTATTTAATTTGATCGCCCGGCGGCATCATGGAGGAGAGCAGTGAGGAGTAAAGCTCCTTGACATACCGGCAGAAGAGAGCCAGATCGCTGACGGCTTGTCGGTGCGAAAGGGTCCCGAGACTGTCCGTTAGAGACGAGTGATCGATCGGTCGGACAGCCCTCCTCAGAACAGCATGAAGTATGGATAAGGTACTTGGGGCGGCAGCACCCCAAAAATGTGATCAATACTCGAGACTGAGTCTTACCTGGGCCTTGCACATAGTGGAGAAAAGTACTTCTTAAACCTAGACACCGCGGTTGGAATTTGATATTTTTTTTAAAATGCGGTAAAAAGAACTAAAATCGCACGCCCTTGTCAAGTGGGCTGTCACACTGACAGTGCCGTTGGCTTGAAAACTTACTAGGTAGCCAAACAAAACTTAGGAACATATCTGTTTGAGTTTACATTTACAAATGTCTACTCTGAGAGATAGATCGCATATGTATGTATGAGGGAGGCGGATGTCTGAAAGCGATAAAAAAGATATTCTACTACATCAACTCAAAACTGTTGGAAATTTACTAACATTACCTCAAATAAAAATAATAAAAAGCTCACCTATTGAAAGTAATATCTCATAGGATTTAATAGCGTGGGGTGAAGCATAAAATTCCATTCCACCAGTATGTCGATTACAAAAAATGTATCTGAAGAAGTTATATAACAAACCCATAATGTTTTCGACAATTCAGCTGTTCAACATTACAGATTTTCTTGATGCATATCAATTATATGTCTATAAAATCATACTTATAATTCGTGAAGGTAAACCTGTTACATATTTAGACCATAATTACGATACACGAAGCAAACCATCCAAAATTCTAGTGCCAAAAGCAAATAATATGCAGAATTTACCAGATACCATAGCATTTCAGGCCCAAAATATTACAATAGTGTGCCTATAGACATAAGAAAACCTCAAAACTCCAATTTATATTGAAGAAAGTTAAAAGCGTGGGTAAAATCACATGTTTAACCAGTATTTTAACAAAGACATCCTTTTTCTGCTGTTTAGAGTTACATAGAAATTTACATAAGCTTATTTTTTTAACTTACTTCCTGTTATTTCTGTGGGGTATTCCGCAAGGGGAATTATTTTTTCGTGTCACGCTCAAGGCTTCGCCTTTTGTGGCTTATTGTATGCGATCTTTTTCGTATAATGATGGATAAATATTAAAAAAAAATAATTTAATACCATAGTTGTAGTCACCGTTTTTGGCGATTACGTCATCAACGCCATATGAAACAAGTAAATAGATCGAGTCTCCGTACCATGGGCGTAGCCTAATCTTCAGCGCATCTGCTGTTTTCATTCTCTTCATGAAAATACCCTAATAAATTTAGCACGAGCTGTCGGACTTTGTCATGGGTCATTGTACAATTTCATATTGAAGATTGATAGCAGGACAACTTAAATTGCACGCCGATGTCAAGTAAGTTGTCACTCTGACAAATATGATTGAAGGGCACTCATACGTAACGACAAAGTTTTTAAGATGGAGACACACAACTAAAAAACTGAATGTCTTTGAGCTTACCAAACAAACGTTCACATACAGGGGTAGGTTGCATGTGTATGTGTATGTATAATAGGGATGGATTTATGAAAGCAGTTCCTGTAGTTTAACTTTGAAGCGCCAAAAACCGTGAAAAGAACCATACTAGCCTTACTCTCACCCGCCAGAAACTGCGTAAAGACCTCTAGGGTAATGTCATACTTCTACTGCCTAGACTATTTATCAGAAAGTTATAGGTCGTTTCGCATGTCTCTCTGCGATTTTTTCCTCCGAGTCCTAATGGAGTGGGGATTATGAGCAGGAAAGTTTTTATCTCCTTCCCGGGAGTGCTTTTTCCTGTTAATTTCGCCAGTTTATGGGAGTATGAGACGACAGACAGCCTTATTTATTAAGTAAACGACGAATTACTTTTTATCTCTTGTGCTTTGTCGTACGTGCGAATGAACGGAATCGAAATTCTCGTTTCACCTTTCGAACCATTTCGATTTAATTCGTAAGGAATAAGCTTGTTGAACTGCAGTTAATTTATAATTTCTGAGCGCTGAGCTCCTGATGTACCTGCTTTTGTCATTAGCGTATCTTTTGCTTAACACATATACTTCGATAATGTATGAGATGGTGTATCAGCAAGAATGAATATCTTGATGGAAAACAGTGTTGCTTGTTATTATAATAATAATAATAATATTTATTTTCACTCAATGTACAAAGATAACAAACAATATGAGTAAATAAATATAAAATCAAAACAGGCCCAATAGAAGGCATCGCCTGTACATGGACCAATAATTTAAGTTGAAACTGTAGAATGCAAATGACAAAAAAGGACAAAAATTAGCTACAGTAGATTATGTATTTAGTTGATGTTCGTATTTATGAGTTTATGAATTTCAGTCCTAGATATAGAATGTAGCCACTTTTTTAAATTTCTTTTGAAACAATTTCCGAAACGTAAATCTTTTAAGTCTTTAGGTATAATTTCATAAAATTGAGGGGCTAAATAGAGATATGATCGCTGCATTATAGATTTATGCGGTTGAGGAACTACTGTGCCACGAATTTTGTACCTGGTATAATGATTATGTTTAATTTTTTGGTCGGTGTTTACAAATTTATGGTAGTGAGTGATACTGTGTAAGAAATAAAGCTGTCTTATATCATACATTCGAACATCTGCGTATAATTTTTCAGTGGGATAAAGTTTCGGTTTTTTAAATATCATTTTTAGAATACTTTTTTGAAAAACATCTAAATTATAGATATGTAAGGAACATGCAGCTCCCCATGCTAATATACCATATGTGAGATGAGGCTCAATCAGTGCATGGTATAATGTTCGAAGATATTTTTCTGTCAATATATTCCCAAGGTATTTAATTTTGTAGGATACAAATCTAACTTTCTTTAAAATATAATTGTCAAGGATGTCCCATCGTAAGTGAGGATCCAAGACCACTCCAAGGTATTTTATGTTGGGCACTCTATTAATTTGCATTTTTTGATCATTAATATTGAAGGAGAAATTTGTGTAATTTGGCAGATGTCTAGCATAAGATTCAAATGGTAAAAAATGTGTTTTAGAGTAGTTAATGCTTAATTTTCTACTGTTAAACCACTGAATAATTTTGATAAAATCATTTTCAATTACATTTTTCAGATCAGACCAGTCAGTGCCTTCATATAATATTGCAGTATCATCTGCAAAACTAGTTATTTTGCCAACAAAATTAATTTGGAAAATATCATTTAAATATATATTGAATAACAGCGGACCTAAGACAGTTCCTTGTGGGACACCACACTTAATATACATTTCTTTACTAAATGATCCTGATATCTGCACAGATTGTGGGCGATTTGACAAATAACTTTCGATCAGTGAGTACGCGTTTCCTCTGAAACCAATTCTCTCCAATGCTTCTAATAATAATTTGTGGTTAACTGTGTCGAAAGCTTTCTTTAAATCAACAAAAATGCAGATTGAAGGGATTCTGTTATCAATATTTTGATGTATTTGATTTACAATTTTAGTTATTGCGTCCGATGTAGCCTTCCCTTCTGTAAATCCATATTGATTTTCACTTAAAATTTTGAATTTTGTGAGGTATCGAATCATTCTAGTAGATAAAACTTTTTCAAAAACCTTTGCTACACTGGATATTATTGATATTGGTCTATAGTTGTTAACATCTGTTTTTGTTCCTGATTTATGTATCGGTATTATATTATCTTTTTTTATAATTGAGGGATATATGCCAGATTCAAAGCATTTGTTGATTAGGTAAGTGAGTGGTTCTGTTATGTCCTCGGCTATAATTTTCAAATGCTTGCTTTTAATACCGTCGAACCCAGGACTTTTTCGATTTTTTAAGGACATAACAGTGGTGTATACTCGTACTTCACATTGCTCGACATTATCCAAAATAAATGAGTTCAAAGTTCTTTTTGGAGGCTGAGTATTTTGTACATTTGCTTGTACGTAGTCATGCCATAAGTTCTGTCCCTCGTTTTCAAACAAGTGTAGACCTGTTAATACTTGTCCGATTGTTTACATTGTGGTGTCAGTTAATTAAGCGCTTTTCGGGTAATTACATATACCTCAGTTTGTATTGATCTCTCGAAGCATAACGATGGAGTGGGGCAAGGCAGAGAACCGTATTGCAGTGATAGCTTTACATAAGTGTAATCGCAGTGCTAGTCAGATTTTTGAACTCTTACGCGGCCTTCAAATATCGCGTAAATTTGTGTCTAGGACCATTCAGCGGTACAATGAGACGTCCTCTGTTGATGACAGGCCAAGAAGCGGAAGACCTCGTCAAGTAAGGACTCCAGCAGCCATCAAAGCCGTAAAAGCCAGGATTCAAAGGAATCCACTCCGGAAGCAGAAGATCCTATCCAGGGAAATGAAGATTCCTGTCCGGACGATGTCGCGCATCATTAAACAAGACCTAGGGCTAGGGGCTTACCGGAGACGTACGGGCCAGCGACTTACGGCCACCTTGCGACACATCAGGGCGACAAGATCCAAGAAGCTCTTGGAGAGGTACGCAGCTGGGGGATTCCGAAAGATTTTGTTCACGGATGAGAAAATCTTCACCATAGAAGAAAAATTCAACCGACAAAATGACAAAGTGTATGCAAGGAGTTCACAGGAAGCTTCGGAGATCATTCCGAGAGTTGAGAGAGGCCACCACCCTGCGTCAGTCATGGTTTGGTGGGGGGTGTCCTACGAAGGGGTCACTCAGCTCCATTTCTGTAAACAGGGCGTGAAAACAAAAGCGGCAAACTATCAAAGCGACATACTGGATCCTATCGTCAAGCCTTTAAGTGGTACATTGTTTGCCAACCAACACTGGGTCTACCAGCAGGATTCCGCCCCCGCTCACAAGGCTAAGAGTACGCAGCGCTGGCTGGAAAGCAATGTGCCAGAGTTCATTGCTGCGGAAGATTGGCCCTCAGGGAGTCCGAACCTCAATCCTTTAGACTACAAGTTGTGGGACCTGCTAGAGCAGTTGGCCTGCTCCAAAGCCCACCGTAATATCGAGTCCCTGAATGCGGATTTGATCCGATCAGCGGCAGCTATTCCTTTGGAAGCTGTGCGTGCAGTGATAGATGAGTGGCCCGCGAGATTGAAGCAGTGTGTGAAGGCCAAGGGGGGACATTTTGAATAAAACTGTTTGATTATGAATTCTAAAAATGTTGTCGAATAAATAATATCTTTCATATAAATATATCTTATCTTGTTTCATTTTCATCATGAGATTATCATGGGACAGAACTTATGGCACGACTATGTATATTACTTGCTAAATTTTCGCCTATGTCAGTAAAG
This sequence comes from Acanthoscelides obtectus, assembly GCA_963669975.1. NCBI lineage: Eukaryota > Metazoa > Arthropoda > Insecta > Coleoptera > Chrysomelidae > Acanthoscelides > Acanthoscelides obtectus. The sequence goes on along the minus strand of CAVLJG010000007.1, from coordinate 61,460,489 downwards.
AATTGTACAAATTCATCGCATATCTGTTGAGTATTTTTTAATACTGTTCCCGATGTTGAATTTAACTCAGTGACACACTCTTTAACTTTTGTTTTCCCAGTAATCTCATCAATAGTTGTCCAAAGCCGCTTATGATCATTTAAGTTATTATTCAATTTATTTAGGTAATGTTTTCGTTTGATTTGTCTTACAAGCTCTATAAATTTATTTTTATATTGGTTGTAGCAGTCGGTATTCTCTGTAGTTGGCGTTAGTTTCATTACATTATATAGTCTTTCTTTTTCTATTGCCGATGTTATTAATCCTTTGGTAATCCAGGCATTTCTGCTTTTCTCTTTGTGACTAATTATTACTTTATTGGTACTAATATCTATTAGTTTTTTTATTTTCTCTATGAACAGTCCCATTGCTTTGTCTATATTATTTATAGAGTATAATTGTTCCCAGGATTCTTGTTTGACATTTGATATTAGTTTTGAATCGTCGACAAAAAATTTGTAATTTTTCTGGTTGTTATTAACGGTAGGGATGTTAGAATGTTTTTCATTTGAAGATATCAGTAAAATAGTGGGGAAGTGGTCAGTAATATCGCTTTGTAGGATTATTGGTATACAAGTAATTTTGTTGGATAGGTCTTTCACAAAGCAGTGATCTATACATGTGCCACTGATGGACCTTGTAGGTAGGTTTATATAGGACAGAAATCCGTTACTTGATAGGATATTCAAGTATTCATTTGTGATGGGATCATCGTCCAAAATATTTATATTGACATCTCCCAAGAAAATATGTTGCTTTAAACGAACTTTATTTGGATTTTGAAAAAAAAATTCGATATTCTTTAAAAACTCGTGGGGTTCTGAACATGGCGGACGATAAATTGCAGATACCTCAATTTTGTTATGGTTAATTTGGATCATTATGTTTAAAATTTTGATTCCATCGGTGAAAGTGAATGTATCATGATTATATTGCAGTTTATTTCTTACAAAAACTATCACCCCATCGTTTTGGTTATAAGTGCCAAAGTTATACAGCGTGTCATATCCCTGCTGATTGAAGCAAGAAATATCAACCACTTGCCACGTTTCAGTTAAAACTATTAGATCAAAATTGTACCATATTTGGTCGAGTAGTATTTTTAAGTAATCAATGTTGTGTTTTATACTCCTTATGTTCATATTAAAAATTCGAAATTTTGCATCAGAATTTTGTGTACATAAATTAAGTTCATCGACGTTTTGTGCTATATTTGTTGCAATACTTGGAACTTGGAAATCATTAATGTATTTATTGACTGACATTTTTAGGTCCTCTTTAGAGATAGGAGTAGTAAAAGATGAACTTGAATTTAAAAAAGTATCCTTAAGTTTTGTTGTTCCTGATAATATTTGTACGATGGACAATTTTTGTCGGTAGGTGAGTGGTTAATATTATATTTTTTTTTATCTTTCATTTCCATATCTACAGTTACAGCATTCTATTGATACATGCTTACAATTTTCTCCTTCGTGTCCGTTGCCACAGTTGGCACATATCTTCTCATTCCTGCAATTCTTTTCTGTATGATTAAAACGGTAGCATTTTCTACACTGAGAAATGTCGTTATTTTGATATACTGTCAAACATTGCCATCCCAGAAGTATTCTTCTATTATTGTCTTCGAAGATTTTTTTGAATAGCTTTCCAGAAGTTTCCGCGTAGATAGTGTAATTGTTTCTTGATGGAAAATATTTGATAAACTTTACTTGTATGTCTCCATTCTGAATCATATAATTCTGATGTATAAGATCTTCTTCAATTTGCTTTTCATTCGGTTTCTCACTACTTTTATAATTTATTATTTTAATTTTTGGATTTAACATTTTCGGCTCAGTAACTTGGTATTTTTCATTCAATTTATTTTCTAGTTCATCTTTCAGTTTATTATGGTTTGATTCATCAATTTTTATATCAATTCCGCCATTTTTTGAGTTTCTCACACTTTCTATTTGAATGTTCAGAGATGAAAGATTTATTCTCTTACTCAATTCTCTTCTCGTATTATCGCAAGATTGTTTTTCTTTTGGAATAACTGTGATGCATTTCAGTGATTGCCTTTTAGTAATAGGTATCGTTTGTTTTAAGATTTGTGCGTATGAATTTTCTTTTACTAACTGGTTTTTCTCAACTTCGTCGAGTCTCATATTAATTCTATTTAATGCTGATGCTATGGCATCCTTCTCAGTAATACTTGCGGTTACTGACAGTTGCTGCTCTTTTAGTTTTAAATTTTCGTTATTGAGCTGACGAATTATTTCCTCCTTTTCGGCTAGTGTTTTCTTCAGGGATCGATTCTCTTCTAATATTTTTTTTACATTAGTCGAATCAGGTCGATTTTCTTCATCTGTGATGCAGTTTTTTTCATTCTCGGGCTTTTCTTGTTGTTCTTCTTCTTCCTTTTTCTTTTTGCGGGTTATGACACTCTGTATAGAAATTTCTTATGTAGTATGAATTAGGAAGGACAAACTGTCAACTTGTCAATTTTACGTCACTCCGAGGTTATATAAATATGGCCGAAAACGACTGAAAACTGTAGAATCCGCTGCACCAATGTATCCAGACCCGTACTTTATCCTTATAAATGGAAACTCTTCGCCAAAAGGTTATTTCATGGACTGTGTACCAACCAAATTCTTGACAAGGTAGGACGAGATCGTTTGCTTGTTTACTACTATGCTTTGATATATATATATATTTTATTATGATAAAGCTGTGAAAGTAGTGGCTTCATTGGTTGGCTTAATTTGAACGATTTCTTGTAACGACAAAGCTAACGACTGACAAAATGATCAACTACAATTAAGCTAATTATTAGCCATTTAGGCCATATTGTGAGTGTATCTAAGTACAAGTGATCCATTTTCATGGCAGTCTTAATATTTCACGACGAAATGTTCTTTAAAAGCAAGTTTATCACATACACCGGAAACGCCAGTTCAAAGAAATAGCTATTGGAATGATAACAGCTTTGTGAAATGCGTGACATCACGTAGAAGTTCGATCAGAATTCCTTTGAAGGCTAGTGGAATATTTTTGCATTGCATATTGGCAATTCATATTTATCGAACGATTGATTTTAGTAGAGAGGAATGTATAATAGGGTTATTATTATAAGCCATTAAACTTGTGTGTATTCAATACCAGTGACTTTACTTCTATTTTCCAGCTTACAGTCAGCAACAAACAAATAGTTGTTGCGTTTAACATCTACAATATGGCAGACAGTCTTCCGATAGTAGATAATCGTAGTAGATTCCTATTTGCTCCATAATATAGCAATAATAATAACAATGTAGAATGGGTAAGGGGCTGTACAGATCGGTCGTATGTCGAAATGTGTCATTTTCAGAAGAAAAAAAGAAATTAAAGTTATTTGGCTGGTTTTCGGGTTGTTAGGCAGCCGTAAAACATTTTTACTCGACGTTTCGCCAACACAAGTGGTTGGTATCTCCAGAAGATGTTTACAGTTGGAGTCCTGTGAGCTACTGGACTGCTATCTTTAATATCGTTTCTAGAAAGTTGCAGAATAACAGGAAATTCTACCTATTATATTATAATATACCTAACTGAGCAGCTTCGCTTCCTTATAAAATTCTAGGTACCTTACATTCACGTATAATTTCCGTAATTCCATCCGACATGTTTGTTGTTTTCCAGAAAATATGTGGACTAACCGCCCCACCCCACTGTCTGGTCCTGGTGCCTGCCCGAGTATTTTCACATGAAAATACTACCGAGAACGGTTTAATAGGATTGTGTTTATGAAAAATCTCACAAAACGGATAGAAATAATACGTTTCTGAGAAAGTACGATAAGAAAAGTTCAGAAGTTTTTATTGGAGGATAACAAAACAATAAGGATTTATGATTGTGTTGCACGAAAGTGTGTTTGTAATAGAAAATGTGTTAGGAGTAAAATAAAATTGGTTTAGTTATAAAGTAAATGTAGCAACAAAGTTTCAGTGTAGGACGCTGAACTTTCACTTGATTTACAAAAAATATTTAACTGGAAATGTTTCATGTTACAGAAATAATACTCTGAACCCATATTTTTGTTTTCATACTAAAGCGCTTCTGGAAGGAAGCTTCACTTTTGTTCGAAGCAAGGTTTAAAGTGAAACAGTGTAACCTCTTAGAGACTTACATTTTGAATACTCTGAGAACAAATGAACAATCGTACTGGCCAGTTCTGTGTGTATGGAACTCAACCAAGTTAGGATGAGAAACCAAAGACTAACGAGTTCCTACAGCACACATAAAATGCAACAGCACCTTAGAAAAACTGGGGAGAACAAACCCTGTTGCTCTGAGTGGCTTCACACTCACCAGCTTGCTAGATTGCGAGTAAATATTCTAAACCACATGCGGGCGAGTATGAACAATCAAAAATGGTGGATTCTTCTAATGAAGGGGGAATAGTATTTGATATAAAAGCTAGTAAGTAAGTAAAATAAATCCAACTTGGAAAAATCGTAGACCGCAATATGGAGAATAAGGTATTTCACTTTTACTTTTCTCCATATCCCAGCTCAAAGTATATTTGGCCATCTGTGATAATTTTTCTTCACCACGTATAAATTGACGCGAGTCTGAGAGACTTGCGTGTTCATTTTTCTCTTTTCCCATTCGGCATTTTCAATTTTTCCCAGCGATGGTTTCCCCGTTCCTCGTTCGACTCACCAGCTAGTTGTCGAGTGCACTGCATTATGGCTGTATATTTCTTCGAATTGACATTTCAATATTCATGGTAACCGCGTTATAAGTAGGTAGCGCTATTCTTATTGTTAGCCCAGTCAATCCACTCTTAGATTTATCTCCAAATCGCAGAAATGCTTATCGGAGGTTGATGAACATCACACACTGTTGCAAAGTCTTCATATATAGGATCTTTCCTCAAGATGTCAGAGCGGGTGTTCAGCAAAAATCGATCTTAGCTGCAAAACTGCTTCTGTTATATACTAACGACGTATTCTCTTGTACGATCAAACCGATCCTCAACTTTGCTGATGACAGTCCTTTACATACAGGCATTGCGATAAGCTTGAGAGGAGTGGCGGGCGGTTTCCGCGGTGACGAGAGACCTGGCATTTTTACTCTGCCCAAAGCACAGCCTCGAGTACTGTTCACATATTTGGGATGCTGTCCGACTCATAACGCATTTATGTCATCGTACATAAACATCGTTCTAGCAATGATTTTCAAGCAGTTTGTGACCGTTAAATTCAGCTGACCAAACGTTCACAGATGTCACTCAGCTCGAAGCGTCAAAATATTTTCTTTTCCTGTTACAGTTGTGGTCAGCGTTCTTGGCGGTTACGTCATCAACGCCATATGAAATAATTTATCAGATCGAGTGTCCATACCATGTGCGCAGACTAATCTTCAGCGTATCTGCTACTCTCTCCAGTACGCATGAAGTGGGTAACAGGGGACCGCTGTTTTCATTCTCTTCCTGGAAATAATCTAATAAATTTAGCGCGAGCTGACCAATGATCGTATTTCCAGGCATTGTGCAAATTTATATTGAAGATTGATAACAGGACAACTCAAATTGTACGCCGATGTCAAGTAAGTTGTCGCTCTGACAGATATGATTGGAGGGCACTCATACGTAACGACAAAGTTTGCGAGACGCCGTCACGCAACTAAAAAACGTATGTTTCTGTGGTTACCGAACAAATGTTCACACACAGGGGTAAGTTGCAAGTGTATGTATGAGAGAGTTGGATGTATGACAGCAATTAATGTAGTTTTATACCGGGTTTACAAGCAGCCCACTTCCACGGCAGTGAGCAGGGAATTGGGCAGGGAAGTGGACAGCGCGAGTATGTAAATACGTAGCTCGCATTGACAGTTCTCATGCAGCTGCCGCTGCCGCATGCTTCCTTCGTTCGCGGTTTTTTGGACGGAAGTCAAAGGACCAGCAGCACGAGTGGCATCACGAGCGGCAGCGACCGTTTACATGCTGCCCGCTGTACCAACAGTCAGTCCTGTCCTTACGACGTGAACGCAGGGTATCTTAACCTAATTTATTCCTTTTTTGGCAAATTATTCATTTTAAAGTACACTTGAACCATGATAGAGTGGAGCAGTGATCAAGTATTGAAGTTTGTAGAGCTATATGTGGGTGGCTGAATAATTATTATGGAATGCTTCACATAATGATCACAAAAGAAACATAGAGTACATCATGCGTGGACACGGATAAGCGAAGGATTAAAAAATATCCCAATACAAGAGCTTAAGTCGAAAAAAAACGCTAATGGCGTCATTTCGGCCGCTATTAAAAAAGAAAAACGTTTAGATTAGGTCTGGAGCGGGTGCAGATGAGGTGTGTTAGCCCATTTGATTTGCATTCGATGCAATGGAACATTATTATAGTTTTGCAAACTCAAAACACAGAGCGCTCCATTATTGCTGGAGAATAGTGCGGTTAGTACGGTGACTGCATGTGAACAGTCACTTGCTCCAAATGCTGCCGTGGAATTATTCACGGCCGGACAGTGGGCAGCGCGAGTGGCAGCGGCAGTGGCTGCATGTAAACCCGGTATTACTTTGAACCGCCAAGAACAGTGAAAAGAACTATACCTACTATCCACAACTGTCAGGAATTCATTGTCAGAAGATGCCCATCATACTGGGATGTAATGGAATACGGAATGGCAGATAAGTCTTTACTCTGGAATACTGAGTAACTTTACTTTTAGAAAGCCTAAATTATTACAGCCTTGCAACGACATTTTATGACGTCCCGTTAATTTCTAACCACGTAATCTGCGTCCATTTTTTATTATAAGAAATGCTATGGATGTGAGATAGCCCACTTATCAAAAAAAAATATATATTCTGCCAATTTTGAGCATTTTTTGATAACCATATAAAGTAAGCAAGTATGAGCCCCTTCCCACTTCAGTTGGCCCAACTATTGAAATCTTAGTTTTTTCTCATCAAACACAAATAATAAAAATGTAGCAGGGTGTTATAGGTTTAAAATATTAACAATGAATATTTTGATAATATATAGTAGAAAACACCAACTTTATCACTCCCTAATCAAATTTGAAGTATAAAAATAAAAGCCATGACAACTGTTTTTATTAATCACAGCTGTCAGAATACGTTTAAAATATATTTGGGTAGTTTTCAAAATGGGTAGAGGAAAGGTTATTAGTGAGAAAATTCGGTTACTGATAATTAAATTTTTTAATTCTGGGAAACCAAACTCAGAAATTGCAACTTTGTTAGACTTATTGCGGTACAGTGTGAGAAATATTGTTAGAAGATATAACGTAACTGGTTCAGTTAATATTAAGCCACGATATGTGTAAAAAAATGCCGACCGAAGAGCATTAAGAAGAATAATCGTGAAAAACAGCCGTACCAATTATTTACAATTAAGTGCTCTGTGGAGTGACGCTGTTGGAAGGAGAATTTCGAGGTCCACAACTCATAGAGAGGCCCACAAACTGGGATTTAGCAAGGTAAGTTTTCTTATAAAAAAAGTGAAGTAAAAACCCTAAAGTTGCACAACTTGTTTATAGGCCAAAGAAAAGCCACTGCAAAAGAAAAATCGGCTTAGATGAGCTAAAGAACATAGACAATGGACATCTCAACAATGGTGTGCAAAAAAATGAAGCATTCCATGTTGACTGTCTGAAGAGAAAAGTGAAATTTCCAGCATCCATTATGGTCTGGGGCAGTATGTCATCAAAACGCGTAGGAAAACTTTATTTTTTGATTTAAATGTGGATAAAAACAAATATTTGGCAATTTTAGAAGAATCGCTTTTACCAGTGATGGAAGAATGTTTGACATCCGGCCAAGATTTTTTGTTTCATCAAGATGGTGCAGCGTGCCATACCTCAAAAAAGTCTATAAAATTGATGGATGAAAATAATGTACGACTTTTGAAATGGGTTTCTAGCAGTCCAGATCTGTCACATATTGAAACTTTGTGGCACGAGATGAAAAAGGTTCTACGACAACATCCTGCTCGTACAATCTCCGAACTGAGACAAAAGCTTTAAGAAATATGGGATGGTTTTACACGAATTTTTTGCCAAACCTTGGTTAATACTATGCCCTAAAGAATTTCAGCCGTAATAAAAAATAAAGGTGATGTTACCCAATGGTAATCTTTCAATTGTTGCTTTGTTAATTTCGCGCATTTATTCCCACAGTGTTTATTTGTTCAGATGTTCTATTAGTTATAGGTCTAAGTAATTTCAAATCTGTATTTTTTTACGACTAGAGTGTATCTAAAATGTTTTTTAGAAAATAAATTGTTTTATAAGTAAATATTTTCGTCATGTTTAGTTTATAAAGGCATATTTTGGTACAAACCTTGAAGTGGGCCAACTGAAGTGGGAAGGGGCTCGTAATGAACCATAACAATGACAAGTGACAACACTCTTCCATTGATACCTATCTACACTCCCCACACCCACCTCCTCTAAAAAATTTCATCAAAAGACGAGGTTTGATGATTTTTATTATTTTTTTTTTCGTTTTTTTTTGGATTCAGTTCTACCGGCGCTGAATCGATGTTCAAAACCTATAAAGCTATTTTGTCTGGGTGGTTGAAAAAATCATATACATTTGTAAAAGGGACTATAATTTCCACCGAAAAAAATACTTCATTCGATAGCACTTTCCGGAGACACCTGGTATACAAAAAAAAGTTACATGAAAAACTTCATATTAGACCCTTTATCTTTTTATACAACTTTTTCTTCTAGAAAGTCATATGAAAAAGTAAAAAGTTAGAAAACTTATAGCTATAACTTGTTTGCCTCTTATTATTCTTTATTCTCTCATTGCCTGGCACTTCCACACAATCTACTTAGAATTTACGCATTACAATTTGAACTGGTCTATCCATACGTAATCTGAAGCTAAATGGTCGTCATTTGTTCTGTGGCATAGTGGGAACTAAGTGAAATTTAAAATATGGAACAGAGCGCGTGGAAATTTGCTCCGGTGATGGCTTGCGGCCATTTCACGTTGCGTGGTTGGTAATATATCGTTTGATTAAGCTCCGAATGCACAATGGAATTTTTTCCTGCCTGCAGTACCGCGAAAAATGTACATTTCGTAATTTCCGCGAATTGCAGCGACCCGCATTTATAGGTATATAAACTGTTGTTGATATCAAATAAGGTAGTGAGCTATATCAAGGAGATTAGTATATATTTTACCTGCAGGGTATCAGCTATAATCAGCTATAACGCTGCTCTCACCACTACCCAGAACAAGTCATAGGTTTAGGCCTATGCCGAAGCAGAATCTTAGTTAAATTTAGAACGAGCCGAAAAAACTATTTCTAAGCAATGACGGATTTATTGACAGAGGAATCAACAAAGATACAAAATATTCGATATTCCTCAGAATTGATTAGCTGAAGTTTCTCTGATGTGCGAAAGTATTGTTTGTTGCAAATAATCAAAAGGGTATTTGAGGATTTAGTCGAGCGCGGCAGATTGAGGAATACTTTGCATCATGTTTAGTAATTTTATCGTATACAAGCCCTTTATACAGGGGGGTACGTCTAGGGCAGCCGGTCAGAATAGTAAAACATCGACGTTACGGAAGACTTTTGCGTGTCAGAGTAAGATAAGGTGGGTAAAATACATGATGAAAAGTGTGTATTTCAATAACCTGACGATTTTAGAGTGACGTGAAGAATTGGGAGTGTCACAAGCCGGCAAAAAAAACTTCATAACGAATGAAGATAGTGACTTGCGATTTTCACTAGTTTGCAGAATATTGATGCACTTTCTGGATAATAAAAAAATGCATTTGAAGTTTTCGACAAAACGGCACTCCGACTTTTGAAGTTTGAGTTACGCCCCCTAGCAGCCACTTCAGGCAGCTGAAGGTAATTTCCCGCAAGTTCTCTTGGCCATTTTGGCTAAAAAAAATTTAACCGATAGCTCAAGGCTTACCGGTTGCAGAGATACCGCTTTTATTAATTGCCCACCCGGTATAAAACGGCAGATTATTGTACCTCCAATATCGGTGACACGTGGGGCATATGACAAATTTTACAGCATCAATCTGTCCCGATTGCTTATTTCTATGTAACTATTTTTTACATCTTTGACAACCTGTAGACCACTAACATCATTAACCTTTCTTCTTTCTGCGATCTAATCTTCAAAACCAAATAGTGACCTATGACGCTCGAGTAACTGCCCATTTAGTCTCTTGAGCTCCCCTACTACAGGTTTCAAATTTGATAAAACAAATAAATAACGCGGAATATGTTCGTGTAAATAGAAGAAAAAATAACTGCGCAACTTTAACAAAAGAAATATAATATTCTCCACAACTAAAATTGCAAAACCGCACAGTGTGCGGTCAGCGCTTCATAACCATTGTTCTAGGATTTTACAGCAGTCACAGGTGCGCCTTCTTCCATAAATTTCAATTTGTGAACCCCATGTTGGGGTAATATTTTTATGATGTTGCAAAGCTCTCATTATCCGAGAAAAATGGCGGACGAAAGTAAAATGAGTACAAAATTGTAAGGACGTTGTAATCGCCCTGCATCTAGGCCGGCGATATTTCTAACAAAAATATAAGCTATCGCAAGCTATCCTAGGGATGCTATATCAAAGGCGTCTGCATCAATTTTTGTAAATGTGGAGCAGACTTGCGTTTATTTGAAGAAATAAATGAAAGTTCTTTCTACAGCGGATATCTAGTTACAAGATATTTTTTGAATATAGGGAAAATGAAGTGACGTTCAACTTCAATATAGTCGATAGTGAGATTTTAAAGCAAACCTAGTGAGATATTTAGATAGGTGCGAACCCCCACCACCCTATTCTGGTGGAGAAGATTTGAGAATTCGGATAATTGCTGGATGTTCATCAAGCAAAAATGACCATGGAGTACACATTCGGTAGTCGATAAGAAGACTGGAACTCTGCATCTCAACTGAAGGTGATCGTTTTGAACACTGCTTGTAGATTAACTTGCCTCACCTGTATCTTTGAATGAATGAATCTTGAAATTAGAGGCATTCTGGCCACCATAAAGAGCCAGCGCATAGGCCGCTTAACCGGGCCCTTATGCACCTAATCCTTAGATCACAAGCCTCGCCCTTTTAGCGAAGTTGAGAATCGCCTTGAGTCCAAGCTCCTTGACGTCCTGAGGGTCCAAAGTAATAGACCCCAGTATAGTCTGCCTATAGTAGCTCAGAGCTTCACAGCGACACAAAAAGTGCGCCAAGGTCTCTTCCTCTACCCCGCAGCGTTCACACAAGGGATCCTCAGCCACCCCCATCACGTGCAGGTGACGCCTTAACGTGTTATGGCCAGACAATAGTCCCACCAACAACCTTAGGTTGGCTCTATCCAGAGATAGGCAGAAGCGTCCATCCTTAGCACTGGACCCTTCAATGAGTTTCCGTGCCTGGCGCAGATGTCTGGAGATACTTCTCCATTTCTGACGGTGTTGTCTTGCAACCCACGTCTCCATTTTCCTCCTAGCTTTATGCGCGGTCACTCCTAGAGCTGGCTCAGGACCAACGAGCTTGCTGGCTGATCCTGTCTTCGCCAGAGTGTCCGCCGTCTCATTGCCCCTTATCCCAGCGTGCCCCGGTACCCATATTAACGATACCGGATGCCTCGCTGCGAGGCAATCCAGAGCCTCCCTGCATTGCAATACAAGACTCAAAGTAATCTTACGGGTACTTAGTGCTTTCATTGCAGCCTGGCTGTCGGATAAGATTGTTATTCTTCTCCTAGGCCCACCCTCCTCCAGAATGTGAGATACACAAGCCAGAATCGCAAAGATTTCCGCCTGGAAAATAGTGGTGTATCCACCGAGAGGCAGAGATAGCCTAGTTCTAGGCCCAGAGACCCCAGCACCTGAACCCTCTTCGGTGAGCGAGCCGTCCGTGTACCAGACCTGCCCGCTCACTCCGGAGAGTCCCCGGCTACCGGCGTCCCACTCCTCCCTCGTTGTATACTCTACAATAAACTTGCGGTTGAAGCGATATTTAGGGGTAATACGATCACTCGTGCTTAGAATAACGAGGTCCTCCCTTTGTAATTCGACTAAGATGGCAGTATGCCCCTTGACAGGATTCAAGAAAGCCCAGCTGCCCTGCCTCCACAGTCGATGAGCGACTCCTCGCGCTTCACCGCGGATCTCCAGATCCAACGGTGAGAGATCCAACAGAGCTTCCATTGCACTCAATGTTGTTGTTCGCACTGCGCTTGTAATACTAATATAGGCCAAACGCTGAATTTTATTGAGTTTGGCCTTAGTTGTCTCAGTTCTAATGCAAGGCCACCAGACCAGGGAGCCGTACAAGAGAGATGGACGTACTATCGTCGTGTAGAGCCAGTATACCACTTTGGGTTTAAGCCCCCACCTTACCCCGACAACACGTCTACAAGCCCACATCGAATTGCGAGCCTTGCTAACCTTGTATTCAACATGCTCTCTCCAGTTCAGTTTGCAATCCAGGATAATTCCCAGATATTTCACTGACTGGGACAAAACTAATCTAGTCCCAAAGAAGTTCGGCATGACCAGCCCGTCAAGCCTTCTTCTCCTAGTGAGTAGGATCAGCTCGGTCTTTTCAGCATTAACAGAAAGATCGACTTCACTACACCACGATTCCACGGAGCGCAGAGCGCCCTGCATAATTTACCGAGACTGTTCTACAAAAACGCCCCCTAACTACTATGCTTACGTCATCAGCATAGGCTTGCACGTAGACACCCATACTGCTGAGCCTAACGAGGAGTTCGTTCACCACGATACACCACAGTAGGGGTGACAGAACTCCGCCCTGAGGGCAGCCTCTAGCTACACTCACGCTGCAGCTTACGTCATTCAGCATAGCTGTTGTTACCCGACCCTCCAGAGTAGATAGGACCCAATCTATTAGCATTGATCCAACCCTGTGTCTAACCAAGGCATGTCTGATAGAGTCGGTTGTGGTGCAATTAAATGCACCTTCATTGTCCAAAAAGGCCACGAGTGCCACTTCTCGCTGATCTAGAGTCTTCTCCAGCCTACCGACCAGATTGTGTAAGGCCAGATCAGTCGATTTTCAGCTTGGTATGCAAACTGATTTGCATGAATGACACACCTTTCCAGCGGGCCATTCCTTAAGTATCTATCAACTATCCTTTCCAGTGCCTTATGCACAAAAGATGAAAGTAATCGGTCGACTGTATCTTTTGTTGAAACAATCTTTTTTGCACGCGACTGTCTCAGAAAGAGGGTTACCTGAATCTAGTGTGTGTACGTATGTATGTTGACAAGAATACATCCATGTCACATCCAAATGGCTTGAAAGATTTTGACATATGGGTTGTTGTTAGATTGATCTATCAGTGTGTGTGTGTGTGTGTGTAACTGGATATATTAGAATGTTACAAAATAAATATGGCAAGCTTTCGTAGAAAATTTCAACATTGAAATTTTTATCTCACGGGCTACAACATAAATGGCTTGATGGATGACACATCAGAATTTTATAAAATCGTAGAATTTCTATTTCATCGGCAGAAGGAGGCAGATGGATTTTGCCATTTGAAGGGTTGACATTTCCGAAACCAAGTAGCTTTTCGAAAACCGTCAAAGGACAAAGGTCCTCCAAAGCAGTTGCAAAATCGTTCCTCGAACCTTAAATTTGACCGCGCCGTTGTCATTATTAATAGTTTTACGTTAAACTTTTCTATCGGTCGAAAGTTTCAAGGAAAACTTCCGCTACCGGCTACCGACAAAAATTAATGGAGTATACCGTTAGACTTTTACGAAAATATTTTTACTTTATCACAGCCAGAGACGAGGCGTGAAGCTGAAGTTAGTTCCTTCTTGCGGAAAATGTGTTGCTTTCCGTCGATTCGAAGCTATAGCAAACTAATTGATAAAGTTGCAATCAATCTCGCGAAATTATTTTTCTTTATAACTTCCGTTGGAAGTTCGACGATAGATTGGAGGACCGGCGAACGCTGCTGTCGACTGGCCGGACGTGTTTACAGAGTCGATGCAGCAGTTGCTACTGCAATTTTGTTCCCATTCACGTTATTAGACAGTTTTTTTGTTGAAATTGCAGTTCTTCTTCAAAATAAGGCTTTTTAAACAAACCTAAGGTGTTGTTCCGTGCCGCGAGAGCGACATTACCTGTCACAGGTTTATTGCGCAAAAGACCTTATGATGTCAAAAAGAACCAAACAAAATGTCAACCTGCTGACTAGACCTAGTGCGACACCTAGCGTCACCTGTGGAGGAATGACTCAACGACATACTCAACGACGATGCTGCAAGTCAGTTCGCTAGCACGCTTTGTTAGTTGGAGAGTGCCGAGATAGTCTGTAGAGTATCTCTGAGAAGATGTGGCAGGAAGATAATTTGTTGAGTAGCTCGGTAGCAAGAACCCATATATATATATATATATATATATATATATATATATGATTGTGTGGTGTATTGGTCTGCATGTGTATAAAATCAATGACACTTGCAGTGCGACAAAAATTATTACAGAATATGCTGCCCATCAAGTATAATCTATTAATCGTACACACGGATAATTTGTGTTTCAAAGTTACAAATCACGATTGTTCACTGTTTTTTGCGTTTCCAAAAACTTTGACAAGCATTACGGAAAATCACCACCGCGCTCGCATTAAGCCATAACACAGAGAAATTAGGAATGATGCATCACACATAAAACATTTTCGCAGTGCCTCACATCTAGGCAATGATTTGTATTTTCTACTTGACATCGCAGAATGAATTTCGACAAAACCTAAACATAATGTCACTTTTCCAGATACGTAACACCCCTGCGGACAAAGTTTAAGCCAGAGTAATCACACGAAAGTAACCAAATTAACAACCATGTACGGAACTGAGGCTCCATATAGGAAACTTAAACATTGAGTAAGCCGATCTTAAGCTCAGCTGCTCTTGCATACACGAATTTATTAATAAAGGACCATTACTTTTATTCACTTTCTCATAATACTCCAATAATTTTGACAAAAATTATCGATATTGTCTATTAGTTGTGAGAAAGTTTGAGGGGTCGCGAGATGAAGTTAAAGAACGTATGTCTGAGCTTACACAAACGTTCGGGGCGCAGGGGAAGAAATGAATGAAGTTAATACTGGCGGTGAGGTGGGCGTATCTCTCGGAATGTTGTGCGCGTTGGGCTTCTGCGCATGTAAACACAAGCACTTGAAAGGAAAAAAGAGATATGCAGACATGCGCAGAACTTAAAACGCATTTCTGACGCAATGGTTATAGTAGCCTGCCTTCATTCTCGACACTTTTATTTTCACCATAACACTATGAGGAGTTTACCCTCCTATATGATGTTAGTAATACACATGCAAAAAATCTGTTACAGTCACAATTTGACTGTGAAATATTCAAATGAGTAGTGCCCCTTTTTGAATTCTTAATACATTTTTGGATCTGTGCTCTGTGGTCTCACGCGTGGAACGGAACCTTAAGACCGTGGTAGTTCTCGGAGGTGACAGGCGGTAGGTGGCGGGTGGCAGGCGACAGGCTACAGGTGACACCTCCCAATACGTTTGTGCTTTTTACGGTGTCGGCTACGGGTTGCAGACCGAAAAGAGAACAAATATTAATGGTAACTAGCGCAATCTTAGCATGGTACTTAATGCTATGTGTATACGGATTTTCCGTAACAGCGAGTATGATTAGTAAATCACAACTTGACACGCTAACGCTATGCTACTTTATTGTGGAAAATCGAACAAATGGAGAATGGTTGGATCATCCTTGCTGAAATCAATAACTGACAAGCTGCAAAATGAAATTTCAAATTATGCTAAATGTCCGAGGTAGTTATTAAGTGAATCTTGTAGTAACTTGTGTAACATACATTTGTTGTTTTTATTTAGATCCTGTAGATATTAATAACGAAAAAGTAACGAATGTATTAACACATAGTGCTTTTAAAAAAGGTCCCACCAACCAATTTTTTAATAGGTCAATTTGGACTGATGAAATGTATACATGAATACCATTGTGCCAGTTTGGGTATTTTTATGCTTTTAGGCCCGTATCGTCAGTCGTCCCTACAATTGTAGGGCGCCTTTATGGCCTCCTTGATTGTCATAGTTTTCTACTTCTCCGTGTCAGCGCTCTATTTTGAGGTTATGTCACAAACATCTATTTGCATCAAATTGTGCTTGCTTTTGAGTTAGAACATGTTTTATCAGCCTAAAATTTCCTACAATTTAAAAAGAAAACATATCTTCACAGTAGGAGAGCGCTGACGCTGACACGGGACAAGTGTAATCTAGAAATTTTTGAAGGAGAGAAAGGATTATGACAATCAAGGAGGCCATAAACGCGTCCTACAATTGTAGGGACGACTGACGATACGGGCCTAAAGTACTAGTTTCCGAAATAGCTCGACTTCGTTCAAAAAATCGATCCGTAGCTCTACTAGCAAAACAGATCACCCGATCGTCCTCTATAAATTATGCAAGCAATATGGCGAAACTCATCTGCACAGAGACATTGGCAACTCTTCTGGGGGGTATACGAGTTGCATGTTACCTGATTGGTTTGTTTGTATTTAATGCACTCGTTTATATGCGGCATAGGTGACATGACACGGATCGGTGGTGTCGCTCGTATCTGCAAGATGTGACAGATACAGGCGACACCACCCGCTGAAAGGTTAACATTCGCATATTTCATCGTCTCCGCAGGAGCTACTGGATTCTCACGGGTCCTTTTTTGTAGTAGTTTTTGTTAAAATAAAATCAAATAAATTTAAAGAACTTTCCGGGACGGTTTCTGAGTTTCTATAACAGGTGAAGCTCGAAGTATACATATCTGAACGACACTCTTATAAAAATACAATTCCAATTTGTTCTCAATTTGCCACGCAGCCGATACCGTAAAATGTATAAATGGATTGCCACCTGTCACCTATAGCCTAGTGCCTATCACCTGCCTGCCGCTTGCCACCTCCGAGTATGGCCGCGGTTTTAGAGACAGCACAGGCCAATGAGTTTCACTTCGGCGGTGCAATTCCTTGTATCTATCTAAAAATGATCGGTAGAGCATTCTCAATCATACCAATGTCAAGAGAGGCGATTAAGCGCGTCGTGTATGATCCGCTTAAAGATTTGTGTCGACATCGTAGAAAATACAGAATTACCTATAAAAAACTCATATTGGCAATAAAGTGTTGAGCAGGATTTGTCACATTTTGATAAGGCTCAATTGCCAGATTAGTGCTGTTTTAACTATCAAAAAGACATAAATATTAACTGCAATTTGTTCTCGCAGATGTTTTGGTAACATTTTTAGGTATCCACATCTACAACGCAACCTTAAAATGTGTCTATAGATATGATCTACAAAGATATTATTCTGGTGGTTCACAGGCAGCGTCCTAGAAAGCTCTATTCACTGTTGGAGAGTTTAATACCTCCTCCTCACTTATTTTTAATCAGCCCGAATTTCAACGTGCTAACTTGACATAGAAGTATGTGAGGCATGATGTTAAAGAAAAACACTGTATCCCTGATAATGGTGGAGACTTTTTCTCTAAGATTTCGTCAGAAATAATTTCTTAAATAATGTATGAACGATGTTCTTCTATATATGAAGGTATATACTGATTTTACATCATATACAAGAAAACATGGAAACAAGAAAAAATGTTTTAAAATTCCGTGAAAACATCCAGATTAAGTAATCACGTAACTCCACCTTAAAGGATATCCATTATCTAGCGCGAAATCTCTCAGAGGAAAGCACACTTTCGCGTCCTACGAATGTACTCTTTGAAAACCTCACCGGGGATGTCTGCTTTCATGTCTAATAAGAAGAAAAAATTGCCAGTGTAGTAATCCCTTTTCGCCAGTTACAATCATAAAGATCCAACGATAAGGTAGGCATGAATAGAGAAGCGCTACTCTAGAAACAGACTCTATGGAAACACCTGAAGGCTGCTCGTAAGTGCTTTTACCTGAAGGCTTCCACATACAGGGTGATTTATATTGAAAATTCATATAAGATTTATTTTCTCGTTTTAGTGTATATTCTCCATTTCACACATCACCTTGGACATGCATGTTCCGACCATAACCTAGGTCCAAAGACACCGATCTTTAGATATTGATATTAGACATGCTTTTTATCCACAGAAATCGTTTTACAATCCATACAATGAAAAGTATTTTACCATTTATAAACATACAAGTTTTTCGATTACGTGGGTGCCACTTCACCAAATGGATGAAAAAATGGCATCAAGCAGTTGACTTTACACTTTCCACGCAACGCTGTCGTCTCTTAGTTCGTAAAGGATTATGTTCGGAACAAGTTAGCCCCTCTCAGGAAAAAGTTAGCTTTTCATATATAAAAAAAAAATAAATGGATCAAGTCACCCAAACGGTCTCATACAATTATTCTTTCCTGTTCTACCGAAAGTATCGACCATCTGAAAATGATAAATACCAGCTATGATATTATAGCCCAGCGGTATCAGACGTTGAATAATTATCGTATGTAACTTTAAATTCAGTACGATGTACGATACTACTAGTATGATAATAACTAAATGTAGCAACGCTGCCTAACTAGAGGTCGAGATCGTCAGCGATGAAGTCATATGTAGGCGGGGCTTGATGCACGAAACAAGGAGACCTGAAACCCGCGACAGACCGTGGACCCAAGTATACCATCCTGACAAGTTTTCAATGAGAGCGAAACGGCGTTATGTGCCACTGTTTGAAAAGATGGTAGACAACAAGCGGTTAGTATTTATTTTTTTCCACATCTCAATTTTATTTCTTATTCTGTAATGGCAGATAATTGCCACAAGAAGAAAAGTAAGTATATGGGGTAATTCAAAAGCAATGGCATTATTGCTGAAACTGAAAGTGCATGCAAAAAGTCACAATCGAAGTGTTGTGACTTCCTCAGACTAACCCTCTCTGATTAATACAAGAATAATATTTTTCAAATGACCCTGTGTTGAGATGGCATTACAAAACACAATTTTATTCTAAAACAAAGTTTCTAGCGACGCAACAGATATAGAAATGGATACCTTACTCAAAAATGCTTTACCAAAAAACTCAGCGAGGTAGAGGGTATCTTTGGCTGACTAGTTAAGATTCTGGTAGAAAGTCAGACGAGGTTTCAGCTTCGTTTTTTTATTACATGCCTCGAAGGAGGATTTCGACGTTGTAGGTAATTTTTTATTTATTGTATGGATTTAAACTGTCGTACAATATTCTTTTTAGTGCGTCCTGGTAAAGAAGGTAAACATTTTTGAAAGCTTGACACAATCAAAGAAAAAAATCAGCGGGGCAGATACCATTCTTTTCAACACCCAGTATCTCTGTAAAAGTGCATTTTAGAACCCACGCTTATAGAAACTTCATCATTGGTTAAAGTAAAAAAGAGGTTAAAGTGAAGAAGAGCGAAAAGAAAGAAGTGCGGTCGCGTCGCTTTGGCATTGTTAAATAGACAATTAATTTCGAGGTTCATTGTTGTAAAACATTTAGTAAATTGATCAGTCCTAAATATGCATGGTTTAATTTTGTTCACCGTGTAAGCTGGCTCTTGTAGGGTTGCATACTTGTTCGACTGTGTTGTCTACTAATTCACGCAACAGAGGTTTGCTGTGCGATTCGGCTTGATTATAACGTCGCTGTGCTTGTTGTTTAATTTGGTCCTTTAAGCTAGGCCAATCAAGGACTATGATAGGGAGGGCTAAGGTCTCATTGGAGGCATACTATGATTGTCCGAAAGATCCTGCTCTATGGACACTGTAAGCTTCACATATGCGTTTTGTTAATT
Source organism: Acanthoscelides obtectus (assembly GCA_963669975.1). Classification (NCBI taxonomy): domain Eukaryota; kingdom Metazoa; phylum Arthropoda; class Insecta; order Coleoptera; family Chrysomelidae; genus Acanthoscelides; species Acanthoscelides obtectus. Next base: position 61,440,614 of record CAVLJG010000007.1, on the reverse strand, counting down.
AAGCACATTCATGTGTACGTGGTTCATAGGAACTTTACGTGTTACTTTTTGAGGTACTTTGTTTTTTGAATCATCCTGTAGTAGTAAAAGTAGGGCGACCTGCAAGTAAAGCACGGTTGTAAGCAGAGGCGACAAGGAGCAATGCAGCACCAAGAGTGAGGAGAATGTAGGTGAAGAGACCACAACACGCAGGGTAGTAAAGGGGGACTCATCAATTATTAACGGCCACTTAGGATCGCTTTCAGCAAGGGCTGTTCACAACTACGATTTAAATTTAAAATGCAGCTGGGGAATTTGAATTATAAGCAGAGATCGGGAAGGGAGAAGGTTTATGTAGATTGGTATTAGAATGAGAAAGCATGATATTTGTTGAACAATATATACACGGAACCTTTCAAGAAATAAAAGATATGCAATGGATGATGTAGATTTCTGGCTTGTTGGGCACAGAATTGTCATTGCTGTAATACTCTTTTCTCATTTTCAAATATTCCCACTGATGCAAACAATTTTTGTTTAGTACGAGGTAATGTAAAGTCCATCTCCTAACTGAAATTATTGTAAGTAATTATGGTTCTATTTTGACAACTTAAAGGTCCCACGCTACTTAGACATTAGAAAATGAGTGGAAAAATATGCAGTGTATAGTAATATGTTATAGTTATTAGTGAAAAAAATCTATACAAACTTCGGTGGAGAAGGCCATAATTGTTCTTTCACATTACATCTCTTTACGCTTTGCGCCTTAGGATATAAAAGTGCTCGACCAATGATGGTGTAATTTTCCACCAAGGTATGTAATATATCATTTATGGCAGTATTGTTATATATATACAGGGTGTCCCAGAAGTCGGCGTCAAGCCGAAACCGGGTGATAGGCAAAGTCATAACAGCTATCAGAAAAATATTTAAAAAAATTTTATGTATGTGTTTTGAAAATTATAGGTCTTTGAAAAAAATATAGAAATTTCACACCCTACGACAGTCTGTCAACTCCTGTTACTACAAATATTAATTTTTTTTTTGATTTTATTTTCACAATGTAATGATGAATAATGCACCTTCAAACTGGTGTCTCAACCTTACTGCCAACTTTTCTCGTTCGGGAAAAATTGCCACTTATTTCCCAACCAAGTATTCCAAAGTAAAACTTTGCTCAACTTTAATTGGCTGTACTGGAAAAAAATGTACTACGAGAGTTTGGCAAGTAAACTTAAAATTTGGCGCATTTAATAAGGATTCCAAAATCGCATAACACTTAGAAGATTACTCGTTAACTTATGCACAATTTTTATTTGAAGAAAAACTGATGAACATTTTTCAAAATTTCCTAATTAAACAGCGATTATGAAAACGCACAAGGACCCTTAAGGATAACTGTTTGCACAACAGTGGGTGTCAAAATGCTGCTGATGATAATTTACCTTTACAGCAAATGCTCAGACTGTTTTCCTTCAGCCGCAATACACGCTCGACATCTTAAAAAAGATCGGGTTACTAAAGCGAATCCACGGTTATTAACAAACTCAGCTGCTTCCAATAGTCTTTGCCGTAGCTCAGCTACATTTTGAATCGGCTTGAAATACACTTTTTCTTTTACAGTTCCCCAGTAAAAAAATCTAAAGGATTCAAATCAGGTGATCGGGCTGGCCACGGTATTGTACCAGACTGCCTTATCCATCTGCCTGGAAAGTTTTGATCGAGATACTCTCTCACTGAGAGTGCATAGTGCGCTGGGCAGCCATCATGATGAAACCACATGTCCCTGTAAATACTCAGTGGCACGTCCATCAATAAATTTTGTACATGATTTTTCAAAAAATCCAAATAAACTTCAGCAGTCAAAGTCTCTGGGAACTCAAACGGACCGATTATTTTACCATTTAAAATTCCTGTCCAATGGTTTATCTTGAAGCGATATTGAGATTTATCTTCTCTCATCAAATGTGAGTTTGCTACATGCCACTCGTGTAAGTTATGCAGGTTCATGTACCCATTTTTCTTAAATGTGGTCTCATCCGACCATAAAATTTTTTCAAAGAACTGTGGATCTTTCCTTTTTAAGTGCCTGGAAGGGGAAACGATTCCCAGAGATTGGAGGAGCTCTTACATAAATTACATTTATAAAAAGGGAAACAGGAGTGACTGTAGTAATTATCGGGGTATTAGTATTACATCGTCCATCGGAAAGCTGTACGAAAGAGTCCTAACAGCCCGAATAGAAGACGAAGCCACGGAAATTGAAGAACAAAGTGGATTTCGACCTGGGCGATCCTGTGTCGACAACATATTTACAATAAAACAACTGACAGAAAAGAGATTAGCAAGAGGAATGGAGCTACACGCTACTTTTATAGATCTCCGCAAGGCATTCGACTCCGTCCCTTTGCAGAAATTATGGATCGCAATGAAAGAAGCAGGCATAAATAGCAAATACATAAACGCCGTAAAAGCAATGGATATGGTTAGAGGACTTTCACTTGTATACAATCCTCTTTGCAGATGATCAGGTAGTCTAGAAGACTAGCAAGACATGACATACATGATAAACAAACTTATAGAAGAATTCACTAAATGGGGTTTGGAGATAAATATACAAAAGACACAATACATGACTATAGGAGGCACAGAACAAGACATCGAAACAAAAAGCGGAAAAATAGAAAACGTCGGACAGTACCAGTACCTAGGAGTTACAATAGATGAAAGCGGAAAGGATAATAAAGACATACTAAGGAAAATAGGAAAAGGAAAAAATATGATTAAAGCACTACATCCGATCTTGTGGAGTAAGAACCTAACAAAGAAAACAAAAAAATTATATATCAGGCTATGATTCAGCCAGTACTGACGTATGGGTCAGAAGCGTGGGTTGTAGATAAAAATATGTCACAAAAGCTTCTCTCAACCGAAATGATGTACTGGAGAAGATGTTCCGGTTTAACTTTACTTGACCATGTTAGAAATGAGACCATCAGAGAAAGAATGGAAGTCGAAAATACAATAATGGACGATATAACAGAGAGGCAGTTAAAATTGTATGGACACCTGCAACGAATGAACGAAGAAAGGATACCATTAAGGGTTTGGAAATGGACACCAGCACAAAGAAATAAACGAGAAAGACCACGAAGGAAATGGATTTCAAACATCCATACCGCAATGGAAAGTAGAGGACTACATGAAGGAGACTGGAACGATAGGATACGATGGCGTATGGGTTGCGAGAAGCGACATTAGGTTGCAGAAACTCGCCATATATATATAGATTTTTTTTTACTGGGGAACTGTAAAAGAAAAAGTGTAGTTCAAGCCGATTCAAAATGTAGCTGAGCTACGGCAAAGACTATTTGAATTAAGAAGATGTCGAGCGTGTATTGCGGCTGAAGGAAAACAGTTTGAGCATTTGCTGTAAAGGTAAATCATCATCAGCAGCATTTTGACACCCACTGTTGTGCAAACAGTTATCCTTAAGGGTCCTTGTGCGTTTTCATAATCGCTGTTTAATCAGGAAATTTTGAAAAATGTTCATCAGTTTTTCTTCAAATAAAAATTGTGCATAAGTTAACGAGCAATCTTCTGAGTGTTATCCATTTTGGAATCCTTATTAAATGCGCCAACTTTTAAGGTTACTTGCCAAACTCTCGTAGTACATTTTTTTCCAGTACAGCCAGTTAAAGTTGAGGAAAGTTTTACTTTGGAATACTTGGTTGGGAAATAAGTGGCAATTTTTCTTGAACGAGAAAAGTTGGCAGTAAGGTTGAGACACCAGTTTGAAGATGTATTATTCATCATTACATTGTAAAAATAAAATCCAAAAAAGTTAATATTTGTAGTAACAGGAGTTGACAGACTGCCGGAGGGTGTGAAATTTCTATATTTTTTTCAAAGACCTATAATTTTCAAAACACACACATAAAATTTTTTTAAATATTTTTCTGATAGCTGTTATGACTTTGCCTATCACCTGGTTTCCGCTTGACGTCGACTTCTGGGACACCCTGTATATATATACAGGGTTTGTCCGGAAAGTAATAGGACTCATTTTCTTCCGCCATGACTGTACTACGGAGCGTGCGCGCACCGACTGGATTCGGTAGAGGCCGTTCCTAGCTAACGAATGAGCGGCTGGTCAGTTGTCTCCGAGCACTTGGAGAGTCAGGACAGGCATTTTCGCGCGACGTGTTTCTGTGAGCGGTGCAAGCAGAAAATGCAGCGTTCGTTAAAGCAGAGGTACGCGATTAAGTTCTGTGTGAAACTCGGTAAATCTGCGACAGAGACGTTTGATATGATCAAGCAAGCTTACCCAGGTGATGCTTTAGCAAGAAGTGGTGTGCTTCGGTGGCACCAGGCCTTTTTGGAGGACCGGGAAGAGGTCGCTGATGAAGACCGTGCTGGAAGACCTTCGACTTCGACAAACGCCGATAATGTGCGCAAAGTTTTGAACTCAGACCGTCGACTAAGTATTCGTTTAATTGCCCAGATGTTTAATTTACCAAAATCTGTGGTTCATGATATTGTGACACAGCATTTGAGCATGCGCAAAGATGTGCGCGAAGATGGTCCCAAAAGTGCTCACTGACGACCAGAAATTGCGGCGAGTGGAAGTGTGCCAAGAAAATTTGAACATGTGTTAAAGTGACCCCCAATTTTTGAATAACGTAATCACATGTGACGAGTCGTGGATCTTTGAGTATGATCCCGAGACAAAGAGGCAATCTTCTGAGTGGCACACGACGGCGTCTCCTCGCCCAAAAAAGGGAAGAATGAGCAAATCCAAAGTGAAAAACGATGCTCATTGTCTTTTTTGACATCAAAGGCATCGCCCACCATGAATTTGTTCCTCCTGGACAAACCGTCAATGCCAAGTTTTACGTGGAAGTGCTCAGGAGACTCAAACGAAGGGTCAGTCGGGTCCGACAAGGCATCGCAGCCGACTGGAAGTTGCACCACGACAACCCCCCGGCTCACACCGCCTTTCTTGTGAACAGCTACCTGTCCAAGACCGGAATCCCAACGCTTCCACAGCCGCCCTACAGCAAAGATGTGGCCCCCCGGACTTTTTTTTTGTTTCCTCGCCTGAAAAGGCCGATGAAAGGCAAGCATTTTGAGACGACAGAGAGAATCCAAGCAGCATGCAACGCGGCTCTCAAGGCTATTCCGGAGAATGCCTTCCGTGACGCCTTCAATGCTTGGAAATCGCGCTGGCAGCGCTGCATCGACGCAGAAGAAGACTATTTTGGAAGTTTTTAAAGAATTGTAACGATTGGCTCAACGATTTTTTTTAAATCGACTCAGTCCTATTACTTTCCGGACAAACCCTGTATATACAGGGTGACTTTGAAGTTGAGTCATTAATTTTCAGATAATGATTGTAGAAGGAAGATAAACCAGAATATGTGTGTAAAAATAAAAAAAAATTAAAAAAAAAATTTACCTTGTTTTATAAAGTATCCTCCCGACAAGTATTTCAGTGCGGACCTGTATTTGATCGTGAGGTCCCCTGTGAGGTCTTGAGTCACCTGATTCACGAGCCCGTTGTACCACATTAACAAAGGCACGAGGGGTTGGTTGCACTCGATTGGGAAACCGATCCGCATAAACATGTGCCATTTTTTATTTCGTTTGAGCCACGCAACAGAAACTATTCACACGTTAACCGACAGATACTGACTGTATGTATAACTGAACTGAATAAAACACTTAATTGCAAAAACGTCGTTCCAAATTCTTTCGCTTTTTTGTTTCCGATGCGATGAACCGGTAAGGCGGATTATATCCGTTGTTGCCAAACACGAGTACATGATATTATTATTGAGACAGGGCGGTACTCAAACTTCCAAAGGGCTATAACTTTGTTACTTTAATTTTACCAGAAAAATGGTAAAGGAAAAAAACATTTCTTTTGATCAGATCTACTCACTGTTAAAATAAATGACTCAACTTCGAAGTCACCCTGTATATATATATAAATGACGGGAGAGTTGTCACATGTGGAAAGTAGAGACCTCTGTACTGAGGTCTCGATATTTCCTGGCTATAGTCGATATTTTCAATGCTTATTTTTACCTCATGAAAGAATAGAAGGAACTACCCATTTTGGTTTTTATGTTTATCCGTATAAATGATTTTTTCTCATCAAGTGGCATATTATGACGAGATGGGGAATGTCAGATAAGAAATGGCAATCTTCTTTGATATTCGACAACCCTTCTATCACCTCCAAGTGATAAGAAGGGAAAGAACTAGGTCCTATGAGTCCTAGGGACGACTTTGCGTTTTGACCTAGCCATACTCTTCATGGATTCTACATCAAGCTCGCGTGATAAACCAAGATTTTAGAAAATAATAAGTGCCCCTAAAACAAGTAGTAAACACTTTATGCTAACTTCAGGAGTACCTCTTATATTTTCGCCCGTCTGTTCCTTAAAATACAAATTTAGTGACGCATTCCCTTGCTTGCAGCAATTTGCAAGCTTGTCGCTCCAAACATGTTCCAATCGCAGGGAAAAAGAACAGTATTAAAATGCCATATAATAGGAGCGCGCCTCGAAAGCGCTGGCCTGGGGCATCGTAACAAGGTAGGTGGGGTTAGGAGAGAATAATGTACTAATTACTTCGACTTTATTATCAAAAGTGGCGAAACTAAATTGTTGGAGAAGTTATCCAAAAACGCCAATACTTGTGTTATGGTTCAAGGGTCAAAGCATAGAAACTGTACAAGGTTGGTGACATCACCCAAAGCACACTTTTTCGAACAAGTAAACGTAACTGGAGCGCTACAGAAAACTCCGTGTCGATAAATTCAACCAATGACTGTTACAGATCTGGGAAATAAAGCCATATCCGACAAGCTTACTCCAGAAAACAACATAACTTAGTATCAGACTTGACGTGCATCACTCAGCCCATGACCCTCTTACGCCATCAATAGTTATTTGTCAAGGATGTTTGGCAATGCATGGAATGGCCACCAGACAATCAAGATCAGATCCAAGATCACTGGTGTGGAATCATTATAATTTTCAGACGCAGATTAATTATAGGATACAATATTAAAGCTACGCCTCTGGCGGAACGTGCCAAACTGGAGTAGACGCAAGGTAAACTGTGCTTCAAACCCCAGGGCCAATTATATCGGGGATTTTGTAGCTTGCGCCAAATGCAAGGAAGTATATTTCCTGAAAACAATCTATCGGAGACGTTACTGACACTTGAGTTTACATTTATGCACAAATATTGCCGAAAGTAAGAACGTATTGAGTTTCCTATTTAAGCGTTATTATAAATAGTCCAGGAAATATCTTCACATCCTCTCGGAAAAACATTCTGATTATGTTTTTATATAATATCAATCGAAAATGACTCGTTTTAACGAATATGTGTGTTAACAGGCTTGTTTAACAAAGTTTAAAAATCGTATTTCTAGTCCGGACAACGCTTTCAAGTCCTTTGGGCCATTCTGAACAAAATATATGAGCTTTTCTTTAAAGTTGGTAAAGCTGAAGTTTTCGAGTCAACACCGATATAACATTTAAATGAGTACAAAATATGTTATTTTCAGTCTCGAGAGGCGATATAAGACATGAGAGTTCTTAAAGTATCCGCCAGTAAAATCCTAAAGCATTTTAGGGAGTACTGCTATTGTAATTGATTGTTAATCAAGCGCGCGTTCAATGTACCTACTTTCCTCGTGAGCGCAAGTTGAATACATTTCAATTTGGAATGAGTGTTAGAAGAATATTTAGGAACTTTGGAAACATTAACATCTTTGCTTTCTCGTGCTGTTTTCGGGATCGGAAGTGGTATACTATATTTCGCACTTTCTCAAGTATGAAATCTCGAAGACCTTCAGAGAAACATCCATTTAAACCTATTTTGTGGAGAATGGCCCAAGAAACATAAAAAACTTTATCAGAAGCCAAAAAAACAAGTTAAGAAAAATATTTGGAAAATTATTCAAATTATTTGGACTTGGCAACATACAAATTTGTCGTAAGGGGTCCTTTTTGAATAAGATTATATAACAAATCGGATCAGAATATTCTTTTCGAGCGGATATGAAGACAAATCCTGGACTATAAGTATAAGCTAGTAGTGGTAATAAAGTAATAGTAAAAACAGCTACACTACAAAAAACATGCCATATCAGCGTGATGAAATATACGAAGTGACATATAAATCCGAACACCCAGTTTAAATGGTTTTATTTTGATAAAATTTTCTTTAAGTACTTAATGAAGCATAATAAGTAAATGATAAAAATTTCAAAATGATTGCACTGCTTTAAAGCCCGTTGACCTTTAATAATGTGTGGATGCACCCTGATGTGCTACGCATTCTCCAACGCGCCTAGGCATGCTTCTGATCAGGTGGTCAATGTCCTAATGTGGTATCTCATTCCAGGCAACCACCAACTATATAATAGGGTAAAAGATGGGGTTCTAGAACTTCGTGGATATAACGCTGCACGTTCATGTTACCTCTGATGAAGATTAAAGGTGAGCTGGAGCCATAAGCTATAGCACCCCAAACCATAACTCCAACAGTGTGATGAACATATCTTTCAACAAAAAACTGTGGATTCCTCCTTTGACCACCTCGCCTTCTAACCCTGGCACCACCATCGTGTATGCCTAAACAAAATCGAGACTCGTCACTAAAGACAATACTGTTCCATTCCTGATCCCAGAGTGACCGTTGTCTGCACCACTCAAGACGATTACGTCGGTGTTCTCGAGTTAAAGGGAGGACCCAGTGTGGCCGGTATGAAAACAAGCCAAAACTTCTCATTCGTCGGTAAACACTTCGCATGCCAATAGGTCTTCCGTGTTCTGCAAACCGTTCATTTGCAATGGACCTGGTAGTGTAGAAACGGTCCCTTAAGGCCAATAATCTTAGGCGGCAAACTTCACGGTCTGTTGTTCTACGGCGGCGTCCAGTGCCCCTTGCTCTTTGCGTGCGGCCTTCTCGAAGCCATGCCTGACAACACCTAACTACAGTGTCTACACTTCTTTGCACTCTAACTGCAATTGCCCGAAAAGAAGGTCCAGCTTCCCGAAGTCCCACTATACGGCCCCAATCAAACTCACTAAGTTGACGAAATCGTACAGGTCTCCGTACTCTAGGCATCGTAACCGATCGTAAAGGATATCAAGAACCAAAATCCGCCAACGTTGATTCTTTACTGCGGCTGAAATATTCATTTTTAGAGCGTTAGTGAATTAAAAAAAAGCAGTATAAAAACCAGAATGTCCAACTGATAAGGCTGAACATTTTTTCACTTGTTATTTACAGTAAGATAAATACATTCACCAACTTTCATTAAAATAAAACCATTTAAACTGGGTGTTCGGATTTATATGTCACTTAGTATAGTTCGCTATACATGAAATGAGAAAAGTTAAATTTGCAGCAAGAAAGCGGGATTTCTACTAACTGTACTGTAGAATAAAATTGATGCATACATGAAGTTGAACATTTTATTTGAGAGTGTAGCCTCACGGAATTCAGCAAGGCATAGTTCGTATAACTATGGCATTACCTTGATTGTATGTTGTATGCAGTCATACAGAACAACATTGTATTTCCCTCGATGTTTCGTGAGTGAGAAGACAAATTAAATGAGGTCAATTTGTGCTCAAATGAGATAGACGAGACGAGAAAGCAGTCCTGGAACAACTTTGTTTGAGATTGTAACAGATAGATTTTGGGAAAATCCCTGATATTATTATACAGCAAAAGATATTTGCGCTATCGTGTGACCACAATTCAGGTTGTCCGGAAATCAGATAATGTCGTTGAGAAAATATGAAGAAAAGACAAAAAGGAAGCAACGGGGAGAGCAAAAAGAGTGAAGTGCGGCGGTTGGAAGGCTGGGTAATTTTATTTTGCTGTTAAGTTACTTTGTCTTCTTTCTGATGAGTGTATTGGGACATGGAAATCGCAATGCTATAAATTTGAGAATACTTTAAAGTCTGGCCTGTATATGTTTCGTAACATGAAAACTATCTTTGATATCAGCCAACTCATTAGCCTGATAGTAGGCTAAGGTATGGAAGCTCTCTTTGGGGGACATCTACCCTTTTTGAATTAATTACTTATCTCACAAAAAAAAAGATTATTAGGGTTGGTATCTCAAACACAACATCGTGTAAGATGCAACAAGCTCAACATTTTTACCCTTGTCTGTCACTATACTTATAAATATAGAATAAAATTTAAAAATAACTATGATACTTATTTTCGAAATACAAGGTACAAAAATAATCTGCTATATGCTCCAAACCACATGGGAGTAAGGGTTTATAATCACATACCAATTTTAGTTAGAGATAGCATGACAATACGACTTTTCGGGATACGCCTTAAAGTTTTTTTGGTTTCTCACCCGTATTATACCCTTGATGAGTTTTTCTAGGACAAATTACAAACATGTTCCTAAATATCAGCACTTTTCACTATCACTGTTTCTTTGGTCCCTCTTGTTTTATGCCTTTGTTTCATGATATGTGCGTTTTGTAATCTGTTTGTGTGTGACAAGTTCCTACACTGTTGTACAGTCAGGTGGAAAATACAGTTTGAATCTGAATCTTTTCTTGCTCTGGCACCTTTAATAATTCGATAGCTACTCAAATCCTTGTACCTTGACATAAGGCTGTAGAGGACAGCAAGTGCCAGTCAAAAACAGTATTGTTGATCTTACTCAATAGGTTTTCAAAACCCACAAAGTTTTTTGCCGTTGACATAGTAATACACAGAAGCAGCCTTACAGACAAGGTGATATACAGAATGACGCTGCTGTGAGACGTGGTTTTTCATATAACATACAAAAAACATAAAATCTCATTTTAGAAATGTTTTGCTTCTGCAATACTTCCTCGCCAGTGGCATGGGAAGTAATACTAATTTTGCAATATGTGGTGCTGTAGAGTATCTGTACCTGAGATTAGGTTTATTCATCTTAACCTACGTAATAGAGTTTAATCAATAATTCAACCTTGAAAGACGAAGAGGACTTTAACTGGTTTAATTAAAAATTCAAGCGGTTCCTCCTAATCCAAAATAAAAGCGTGCACCACACTAAACCGGTAATTAAAGTTTGTCTCCCGTTTTATAGCCTCTTACCCCATAAAACTTTTAAGGGAACCGCTGATGGTGGCTGGCGTCATGCCGAGGATTTTTAAAATTCCGCTGTAAAGAATTTTTGAAAGTGCCGCGTAAATTTGTACGATTTCCGATATATGCATCCTACCGCAAAGGGTTTACAATCAGCCGGACCACGTGACGACAGTATGACTTTATTGCCTTGTCTGATTTGTGATATAAGATTTTCAATATACAAGATGTTACGAGTTGCGATTGCACCAAACCCCACTTATATACAGGATGACTTCGAAGTTGAATCATTTATTTTAACAGTGAGTAGATCTGATCAAAAGAAATGTTTTTTCCTTTAACATTTTTGTGGTAAAATTAAAGTAACAAAGTTATAGCCCTTTAGAGGTTTGAGTATCGCCCTGTTTCAATAATAATATTATGTGCTCCTGTTTGGCAACAACGGATATAATCCGCCTTATCGGTTCATCGCATCGGAAACAAAAAAGCGAAAGAATTTGAAACGTTTATCACGATGTTTTTACTACAATTTTATTCAGTTGTATTTAGTCAATGTGTCAGTCGGCAACGCGTGAGTGAATAGTGGTCTTTGTTGCGTGGCTCAAACAAAATAAAAAATGGCACATGTTTACGAAAATGCTGAACTTGTGGACATGATTCTTATTTACAGGGGGGAGTCTTTACAAAATGCTGCCGCGGCATCACGGATTTATGCGGATCGGTTTCCCAATCGAGTGCAACCAACCCCGCGTGCCTTTGTTAATGTAGTAAAGGGCTCGTGAATCAGGTGACTTAAAACCTCACAGGGGAGGGCATGCCGGTGCTCCAAGACCGCACGATCAAATACAGGTCCGCACTGAAATACTTGTCGGGAGGATACTTTATAAAACAAGGTAACATTTTTTTTTATTGTATTTTTACACACATATTTTGGTTTATCTTCCTTCTACAATCATTATCTGAAAATTAATGACTCAACTTCAAAGTCACCCTGTATAAGCTAAAGTATGTAATATAATGAAAGTACTCATAGTGTGTTCCTTACAGAAGAATTTATTTTCAACGATTGGATTCTTTTTTACGTATACGTGCTACTGTCAGATCTTAACATAGCTATTGCGGCACCAGAAAACGGTCTAAAGCAAATTTCCCTAAAATATAAAATAAGCTCGAAATGAGAAACTGCGTCTAGTTACAATACATATTTGGCTAAAGAAACTGTCGAAATTGGCCAAAAATTATAGAAATACTTCAAAAATAACAACAAATACTCTATAAACGTATTTATTTGAGTGTCCCACTATCACGACATGGGGATACAGCACTGATGAGACAGAGTAAGGACACGCAAGCAATTTGCAATGTTAAACTCCACTAGACTCAGCGCATTTTCAAAGTACAACGCATTGAGTATTTTATAGGGATTTTATCTCAAATATAGAAACATATTTTTTTGCAAAAGGAGCCTGACAAACATTTCTTACGTGAGGTGGTTCATGTAAAAGTATATAGTTCAATCTAAGATACAAGTGATGTTTCAAAAATGTCGGTGGCGTAGAAAATAATTTTCTTTTTTCTACTGACGGTTTCTATATTTCCCAAACTTATACGCCACTGGTATAGTTTTAAGCAAATTTTGTGCATATATTGGTCATGTTGTTAATGGAACATGTACACAATAGTTAATATATAAATCCACTACCAAGTTATATATGTATTTTCTATTTGTGTGTCTCGGATATCTTGATAGGGGCACATTTTTGGGTCTGTGATCTCCTGAGCTTCATGTCTTATCTTTTCGACTACCTTATGCGATAGAAGTATTGCCGCTATTTCCTGAATCACACTGACTGTGTAGGGAACGTCCTACAATGGAGATCGAACCGTACTTGGGCAAATCCCTTGAAACGTGTAGTATTGGGAAGAGGATGTTCTCGCATCGCACATGCGACATATTCTTGCATGTGACACTAGATTTTTATTTTCAGGATTCTTGTCATCATTTGTCGCTGTGCTTTCACTTTTCATTAATTGATTAAAAGACGGCTGTTGGGAAAATGTTGTCACTATGGAAGGAAAAAGTGAGTAGTTTCACGCAACTCATACTTTTTTTTATACTCCAACTACCACGAAGGCCTAAGGCCTAAGCACCCATTGGGTACCGTGGGGCTATAGGGGGATACATGGGAGAGGGGGGGACGCCACACGGACTCTGGCGAGGGAACACGTGTGCATGCAACATGCACACATTCTGGCTCCGCCTACGAGAACCGCCGGGTGGTACCTCCGCGTTCGACAGTCAGAGACCATCTACCACCTACGGACAATCACAACATCCATAGCCAAGAGAAAAATTTCTTCTGGGATGGGACTCGAACCCGCACAGCGCACGGCGACTGATCAGGAGACCGAAGAGTCTACTACTGCGGCCACCGCTCCTGCTAATCTATCATTTTACCGAGCTACAAAAAATCTGGAACGCAATATGAGTTTCGTGTGACATTTCAGCTATCATTTGATCACTTGACATCTGAGATCTGCCCCCCGTCCGTATGAAAACAATTTTTGTTAATTTCGTGCATCTATAGTTTACTACTTCACGTCTCTTACGCAGAAGAAATAAAACTAATATAAAACGCGAGTAAAAAGGGGCGTCGTGCCATTGCTCCAGCACACAACTATCAAGTTTAAAGCATCTTTTCAGGAAACTTTTCGTCTGATTGAATTTTCCACGGCACTACCGGTTTCTTTTACGACCCCGAAATTTCTATTTCGCGGAAAACTTTTAACCCGTGATATGTTGCAACGATGTTTCTTTGCTTGCCACCACGTTGCGGAAGGAGGAAAACGAGAAAATGCTTACGGCAGCAAGGAAATCGCATAGTTTGGTACACATAGAATTTGGTATCCCGAAAGCTGAGAGTGGCAAAATGTCTGCGATATAGTGCAGAAGTGTTTAAAGTATAAATGGATAGACAAGATGTACAGGGTACATGGCAACACTGCTGTTTTTATAAAATGAAAGTTCAATTCAAACTGCGGTGGAAATTTAGTGTATAAGAGATAAGTTACCTATCGAACATTTTAGAAGTTATATCAAGATTGTTACGTTAAAGATATGAGCTTGAGCTCGTCATGCATGGGTGGTAAAGGGTAAACGCTTTTTACTCTTCGCACTTCGCACCACTCGCGAGGAGGTATTCTAATCGGGAAAAGTTTCGAACATGAGATTAAGTTTTTTGAGTAGCATGTAGCGAAAACGTCGTTTTTACTATTTAAAGTCTAATCTATTACCCTCATACTAAATTAGTACACTTGCAACTAATTACTTACAATTATGACTAGGCCGACTGGACTATGGAATTCCGCGTCGCTGACTCAGCATCCGCTGACTTTCCTTGCCCACTCTCGGGGCGTGTACTAATCTTCGTGTCTTCGAATACAGAAACCTTCCAAACAGAGCTCGAGCCTTCATCGAAGCTTGACAAATGGCGGTCGCTTTTCTCGACACGTGACGTACGTTCTCCATGGACGGTCACGTCATTCTGGTCTTTTTGACCCTTCAGAGGCGTCTAATTATTTTCAAGTACCTTTTTGTAAGAACAAATTGGCACTGGGAATTGTAGTGGGTGGGGGTGGATCTAAATTTCGTAGCGATAGTATATTTATAGGCCTCCAGCCCCGGTAATTCCGCTAACGTATTAGACATATTTCACACGTCATAGATTTCCCAGTACATTTGTCTTCAAAGCTTGAATGACGCTTCTATAGATATACATGCATCCTGGTCTGACCAATTGGTGGCTGCCGTAGCTGGTGGGTAGTAAGGCCAGTCATAGCAGCGTTGCCAGATGGTTGGTACTGAAGATTGGGCAGGGGAGTAATGTTTAGATACCAAAGTCGTCAAATGCTGTCATTGTATGGGCCTGTTCGAAGGACTTAAACCATTTAAGTTTTTGCTATACAGATTCGCAGCCTTTATAACTGATAACAGCATTGCTTGGGAAGTACTGAGTCAATCTACGTGACACCACATTTAATATAGGATAGCAGACGCACAATGCTGGAAAGTGTGAACGGGAAACCAACCATAGAGTACCCATAACAACGTTATCTGTTGGTGTAGCTCTGTGCTGGTATTCTATTTTTTTTTCTCTAGCAACAGTGACTGTGCTATGTCGCCTACCTACTTCAAAGCGGGAAAATAGAATGTTAAGGGAATTGTATAGCGACGATCTTTTTCTCGGCTGGAAATGGATCTATTGTGAGAGATGGTTTCGCATTCGACTGTAATAGGAGATTAAGGAAATGAGATTCATTTTATGTAAACTAAAACATTGACAAAACAAGAGAAATCACGAGCTTTACGCTTAGCCATCATACAAGGCTTATGAGTAAAAATATCAAATTTTATACATGAAAAATCAAAGATCAGATCCGGACGACAAAATGAGTTCCTTATATTTAAAATATAGCAAAGGCTCAAGTGAATTTAATTGAATCCACGAATTGCATCTAAAACTATAATGTGACCTGAAATATGTTCCAGTACTGTTACTGTTGTTGATTGTTTATTCATGTTTATATTATTTTCTTCAATTGATATGCAATTTTACTGATTTAACATCACCTTCCGTGTTTTTTTTTCCTATAAACCTCTTGCAGATAGCCATTAAGCACCTACTTGATGACAGGCTCTACCAAAAAGTTCATAGATATTGCTCGTTTCCAAACATTCATTCATTTACTTGCCGTTCATCAGAACCATTATGGCAGCTGAGATTGATATTCCAACAAAACCATTCAGGTCTTTGGATATCCATACATCCATAAAGTTGAATATTTTTCGTTGTTCAGGGACTTAACAAACATCCACATCCACACATTCTAGGTTATATTTATATTAGATTTTATTTGAATACAGCTGATTCACTTGTGTTGGATCTGTCAATCCTTGGTCACAGTCACAAAACATTTATACTGTGAAGAAGGTTTGATTCCATGCTATTCCATGACAACACGGTGACTTGGGTGGTTGTCAGCGGTCATTTTTTGAGGGTGCGACATGTTTGCCAGATTGTGCATTAATACCCCGTTTCACCCCCCTGGTCCCAGGGGAGGAAGTTCCGCCAACTGTTGAAATATACTCTACTATGCTTTATAAGACTATTCGTGGAATTTTTCCCAAAGTCGTTGCACAATACTTGAAAAAATGCATATGAAAATTTAAAATTATTTCCATGACGCCGCAAAATAGCTCCGTCGGTACCTCGGGCTATACATCTTGACAGTAGGGATGTTCGATACGATCCTGTATTAAGAAGTACCAATACATTTCACGAGTATCGTCATCTTTCGATCCGGACTGTCAGAAAGAGTGACTAACTTCAGATTACTTTTCTTCTGCTGGATATCGATAATTTTATTCCAATATTTTAGAGTATCGATACTTCCTAAAACGATAGAAATCGATACATAACGATACTTTTCGTGGATCTAAACATCCCTAATCTTGACAGCTTGTCGTTCTTGTCAACTGGGCTGCAGGGTGCGGTGTTGCCTTTACTATCTTACATTTTGATAAAATCTTGACAAAGAAGGGCTTCAAATGATATATTGACGAATATGAACGGATATGCATAGAATGTAGAATATAAATTCATCTTGCAAATTTCAGAATGTCTATGCATGGACTTGAACCGGATTTTTCGGTATTTTTACCAAAAAGGGAATATTTACCGATAACATTCTCCACGATTTTTCAAAATAATTTAAATATTTCTATACTTGCCGAAAAAGAGCTGAAACCAAAAATAAAGCTAAAAGTTAATTTTATGTAGTCTTCATAGTTTTATGCTCCATATCAATCACACATATGCATACACACTCAGGCAGTCGGGCACATGAGAGGGGTAGATTTGGGTTGCCTATGATTACGAACGTACATCTTCATCCCTTACCCCACTTGTCCTGACTTGATTTTTGTGCATACAAAAGGTACAGACGGGTAGATTCCCGTCATTACCCCACCACCGGACAAGCAATAAACAAACCGAAACCTGCCTGTTTTCAAAATACATATTTAATTAAAATGAGAGGTGAATTCATGAGTTCAAGGGTAAAACAGTAAAATATATACAATACTGTAAGCAAGAATCGAAAAAGAAGTTTCCAGAATGGTTGCAAAGTACTTTGAAAGAACGACCAGTATGCACATTGTAGAAGTTGTAATATAGAACTATGCCCTCAAAAAACTTGTTGCGTGTGCGCCCAATACAATAACAGACGTCTTTTATGACTCAAAGGTCCTTGATCTACCACTGATCTTGGGACGTGATTTACCTTATACCGAATTCAACGACACTATTTGCCAATTCCGTTTTTTTTGCCGGTTCGGCAACACTGCAGATGTGCATTTCACTTTAATTGAAAGCAATTGATATCCCTGACCAGGGGGGTGAAACTCGTATTGGAAACAAAGCAGTGTTGCTGGTGCATACTGTGACAACCATGTCGCACCGTCAGAAAATGGCCGCGGACAACCATACAAGTCACCGTGTTGCCGTTGAGTAGCATAGAATTAAACCTTCTTCAGTGTATATGTTTTGTGTCCCAGATGTGTTATACTAATAAAAATAAGAAAATAAAACCATGTTGGAAATATGTTTTCATAAATAGGTATTTTTGATTCTGGCTTATAATATCTAGACGATGAATAATAGGTGGATGCGGATACTTTTACAAATATCGATGTTTTAGGACCCTGAAATGCAGAATGTGCAGTTTGTTCACATTTGGTGTGGATTTTTAGATCATAAATTGGCAAAAATTGTTTTTGATGTAACAAAAGATGATGAACCAGTTGGAATACGTTTTATATCTTTTTTTTTGAAAAAATGCGAAAATCCGTACATTTCTACAGGTACGTATTTTGTACAACACCATGTACGTGGCATACAGACAAAACTAGATTGCCATGCAGGAACAGTCGTCAAAAACAGTGAAAACATCCTACTAAATATCATAGCTAGAAAATCGACCTTATATTTCTATCATTTTGATTGGTCCATTTACATAACTGACCGTTATGTGTGAAACTGAAAATTCTATGAAAGTTATCCTAATTCTAAAGCACAAAGACATAATATTACATCTATAATGTACCCTTATTTATAAGGCAACCGTTTTTTCAAGACTTTATTCAACATTTCAATAGAAATCACTGATATTCAGAGAGCTTTGACAGCTTCCGTCAGATTGCATTTCGATAAGGTCTTTTCCTATTCGTCCAACTGACCGTCAAATATTAATGTTGGTGAAATTGGCCCTTAGTTTATCTTGTTGTATTAAATAAGAATATGCCAGGTAAAAAGCCGTTTTTTGGCTCTAGTTTTCCGGTACTTGTAATTTATGGGAAATGAATGAATCGCAGTACCGAAGGCGGGAAACACCCTTCACTAAGAATAATATTGCTTTTTAAATGTGTTTATTTATTTATATAATTTACCTTAAACAAGTTAGTGTTCGTTCAACCGTTGGTTAATGACAAGGTACTAATACGTTTCCACCCATCGTTGGCTTTGAGTTTATTTTTATATTCTTTTAAATTTGTATTCTACAAAATCTATTTTGCTTGAAAATATTCTAGGAATGCCAATTCTAGTTCGTTCGTCCAAATCCGGCTCATATTGCACCACTGTTCTAGTCGGCGATTCACCGGCCACTGAGAAACATGCGAGTGTGGAGTCAATACAAGTTCTCGACTGTTCTCGCGTTCTCAGCTCTTTTGTCTCGCGCCCAAAAAACGACAAAAATCGGAGAACAACCTTTTAAGGCTATAAAAGTCTCTCCACGCGAGAAAGCGAGAAAAAAATGGTAAATCTGAATGTGCAACCGATTTTCATAATCTTCGCAGGATCTCGGCTTGTTCTCCGATTTTCTTTGTTTTTTTTTTTAGCGCGTGACAAAGGAGCTGAGGACGCGAGAACAGGCGAAAATTTGTATCGAATCCACACATTTTGTGGAATACAAATTTAAAAGAATATAATAATAAACTAAAAGCCTGCGACGTTTGGAAACGAATTAGTAACTTGATGGACCCATTGAAGAATTAAAAAGCAAAAAAGAATCATTATTAGCCATCTACAGAGCGTATAAAAAGAAAGTCAAATCAGAAAAATCTGGTGCTGGTGTTGACGACATTTATCAGCCAATATTGTTCGCATACGAATCTTTAATACAGGCGTAAGTATAATACGCCTCTATGTAGAGTGCAGACTAATAAGCTTGTCGCGACATTTAATTTTCTGCGTCCATCGTCATCGAGCACCAGAACTGTATTGAGAACATTGCGAGTGTGGACCCTTAAGATAACAGTTGTGAATGGGTTATCGCGTTTTTTGAGGATTTTTGGCGTTTTCTGAATGGAAAGTTGGACATCTTTTTAGAAATAGGCATACCTACACCCCGCAATCCTGGGCTCTACTGGATCTGCACGGTACCATCTTAAAACTGCAATGATGGCTTGGCGCAATCTCACCGTGTTATAGGGCCGTTCATCTATTGTAGCAACACACTGTTTAGGCAGGTGTGTGAATTAAAGAAAAAAAATAACGAAGTGTCGCCTGGAGGACGGATAAACAAATAACATTGTAAAAAGTGTCAATTGTACTTGAAAAAGGTTACCGTTGGCCAGACAAACAAGGGGGTTATCAACGAGACAACTGCAAGACATGAGCGATAAAATTTCTCCTTAGCTACATGAAGTGTGTTGAAGTTGAATTTTTAAACGAAGCAAAATTGTGCATGTAGTACTAACAGCGCAATCAAGGTAATAAAATATTGTAGCCGAGACTATATCAGTGGCATAGAAATATCCGAGCTACAAGCCATTTAATGTCTGAACTTAGACTGCTCATCTTCAATAATCAGAAACTCGGTTAAAAAACATAATTTTTGAGATTGCCAAATATCTAAATTCAAGCTGAAACCTCGGAGTGTATTCAAGATTTACTTTAAAGTGATTTTCAAGCTAGTTGTTAGGCCAAAATTGACTCATTGGTTAAGAGCTAATGTTCAAACATTTATCTGGAAAACTGCTCCTAGAACGGAATCGGAACCAATTAATTGGATTAATTGGATATGAAGAGCATAAGGTTCATGAACACCGAATAAAAGAAGAAGCCGTTGATACACTACCCCAATATGGAATCGGCGATTCGTCCAATTCTCCATAGCGATGAATTACCTGTTCTTGATCCACTACAAGAGTACACCGTATCTGAAGAACAGTTTCGAAGGTGATTCCAGACTTTTCTTGTGAAGAAACCAGTGGAGCACCGCATTTAATTAACCAGCGTGAATTAAGTGATTTCATAAGAGATTTAGATCTATCGAAGGCAAGAGCAGGAACACTAGTCTCTCGCATACAATTTGACATCTTTTTTCAAGATGGAAAACAATATTGTGGTATGCAGTAACATTCTGGGACTTACTAGCGCGCTAAACGTAGACTATAACCAAGAAGAATGGAGGCTTTTCATAGATTCTTCGAAACTGACAACGCTGTTTTTTTAAATAACGGGAACAAGTTATCATCCATACCAATTGGACATGCCGTTCGTATGAAGGAAACTTATGAAAATATGAAGCTACTGCTTGAATCTATAGAGTACAAAAATCACCAATGGCAAATCTGTGGAGATTTAAAGGTAATTTCGATAATTGCTTGGTCTGCAGCAAGGTTATACAAAATATTGTTGTTTCTAAATTAGTGGAATAGTACATCACAAAAATGTATTAAGCGAACCTCTTGTAGATCCTAAGCAAATATTACTATCGCCTCTCCACATAAAACTTGGCCTCATGAGGAATTTTGTTAAGGCCTTGAACAAAAATGGAAATGCTTTCACATATTTGACACAAAAATTCCCTAAATTAAGTAATGCAAGAATAAAGGAAGGAATTTTCATTGGTCATCAAATCACAAAGCTCCTTGAGGACCCACATTTCGATGAACTTTTGGAAGAAGATGAATTAGCAGCATGGAATTCTTTTAAAATGCTAGCATTGAGCTGTTTGGGCAATTAAAAGGCGGAAAACTACCATGAGCTAGAAGAGAATCTGCTAACATGCTAACAAAAGTTAGGGTGTAACATGTGTCTGAAGATTCAATTTTTGCACTCGCATCTAGACTTCTTTCCAGAAAGATGCGGAGATGTGAGTGATGAGCACGGTGAGAGGTTCCACCAAGAAATAACATCTATGGAGAAACGTTATCAGAGAAAATGGACAGCAGATATGCTTGCGGTCTACTGTTGGAACTTATAAAGGAAGCACTTGAAGTCAGTTATAAAAGGCATGCTAAAAGTTGACAGTCGTGAATTTTGTGTTTTTATTTTAAGTTTTTGAACTCTAAAACTTATGATTTGAAATTGTTTGACCCATATTACTGTAGTAAATATGTTTTCCTCTTGTGGGTAGTTTTTTCATATGTTATTATTCAATGAAGTGTACTAATCATGCTATGACTGTTGTTTTGTCTTTTCGAGCCAACAAAATATTTTATTGGCCATTTTAGGAGTAAATAGGAGCTATACAATGGCAATAATCAATTGCCATTCAGGATACAGACAAAAAGGAGAAATTTGTTGACGACCAGTGAATCTCCCCCAAGAAATGAACATCTTTCTGAACATGAATGTTGTGGCCACCGCTTCCCCCTTCTCCCCCTAGACATATTTCTGAGTCCGCCCTTGAACAAGTTTGAGATTGCACTCGTTTTTGCTAAAATACTAGGAATGTCCGCACGGATATCACGTATCTTGAAAAGTGACATTATGCCGATTTTTTTTGACATTATGCTGTTTTTTTGACATTATGTAGGGTATTCAACAAGATCTTAACTTAGCACTTAGTTGTATGTGTTGTCGAAACGTCATGAGGCTTGTTTTCAATCTGTGGCTCTGATGTGATATAAAATCTGCTTCAGGGATGGCAGTACTGGAGGTCTAAGCTGTAAGTTGTATGTATTGATGATAATTACATTGGGTTTTTGTCTCAAATACACTTAATTGCGATTCAAAGCTAGAAATTAGTTGCGCATCCACTTTTTCTTATACATTCTGGAAATTACATATACAAATTTGCTGAATTTCAAAAATGAGAGAGATTAGAAATAATTATAATCACTGTACACTGTCGAATTACAAGCCATGTACATGCTAACAGTAATTACATTACACACAACGCGGGCGCGGTGATGATTTCCCGTAATTCTCAGTTTTTCGTAATTTATAACTTTGAACAAAACCTCTCTTCAGAAAGCACAACATATAAATAACCCGTCGTATTCGACATATTGAGTAATGATTTTCTCACACAGCAAATATCACTGATTTCATACACATGCAGACCAATACACATAATCATCCAGATGCCATCTTGCTATTCCACCAAACTTTCTTCTCAGAGATAAAAACTACAGACCCGGATCACTCAGCCTCACAAAGCTATGCAACCAATAATGCGTAGTTTAGTTGAGTGATTCCTCCACAGATGGACGTTCACAACGATCCTAGTGAGCAAACGTGGAATGACTGTTTGCGCCCTAAAAACTACCTGGTCTGCAAGTTGACATCTTATAGGTTTTTTTTTTGATGTTTTATAGGTTTTTTAAAACGCCCACTTTTTCGCCATTATCCTAATACCATATTTCAAGAATTAACACCTATGTGGGATATTAGCAATGTTAAATAAGCTCAACTCAAAGTTGTTTCTTGCGGAATGGGAAATAGCAAAGATCAGGTCATGGCATATTATGAAGCTATGGGAATAAATAATCTAGTGGATATTCTGTACACACATAGTATAACCACCGATTCTCAACAGGCCGCATCACCTGCTCGACCTAGATGTTACTATTAAAAGAAACAGATTTCTTGCATGTTCACGATGGGCGTACTAGAGCAAGTCGGAGTTTGGGGACAATATTATGCCTAGGATATTTGACAGTTATTATGATGAAAAACAAGTCATCTTGGAATCTAATCCATAGCTCAAGGCAAAAATTAGTAGAGTTGTAATGACTAGGTAAATATGAGGTGAACCTAAGAAGGCAAACATGTAAATCTGTGGCTATGCACTGTATGAAATTTTTTCGTCCACAAAATATCATGGAGATTGAACGTCTTCAGGTAGATAGCAAAAGAGTATTAATCAACAACTCATCACAATCTTCCAATTAACGTGAATCGCGTAACTTTCAATCTTTCAACATTAATAACGAATCACTCTCTGAGAATATCCGGGGATCAAGAGCGATTAAATCCCAAAAACTCTTTTCTGACATTCATTCACTAGACGCAAATTAGCGCAACTCATTTCCCCGTGAAATTTTCCGGCATATTTCATCTCTCCTATTTTAATAATTACATTTTGCAGGATGAGATCTTGCCTCCGTTCGCCTCAGCTTAGCACCGACCTATTATGCTGCCATTTTAATAAATAGGTCGTGTTCTTGTTCTTGTCTAGCTTGATAAGGTTACAAAGTTTGGAAGATACTCCCCGGATTATCCCCGGCGCCCAGGCACCTCTTAGCGTTCATATAAAACGGGATGGAATCTGGGACGAGGATAACTTCTCAGATGCAACGGCAAGGAATTGGATGGAAAGTTATGTAGGCTCAGGATCAATCCATGGCTGTGACATACGCAGTTGTCTAGATTGTGTTAATTAAAATGTTAAAAGTTGTAACAAGATCCCATACTTTCAATTTGCTAGTTGAGAAGTGAAAAACAGTTTACCGAAATTGAAATCTAAGTTGATTGATTATGATTTGAAGCCCATAAAATAGAAAAGAATAGGAGACATTTTGATATACAAGCTTAAAGCTATAGGAGTTTGCTTAACCCATTGCGGCCAGATGCATTTTTTATCCTGAAGTCGTTTAATTTTATATTACAATTATATTGAACAAATGCTAATATGGCCTTTTAGCATTCAGGCAGCAGCGGTGGCCGCAGTAGTATACTCTTCGGCCCCCTGATCAGTCGCCGTGCGCTGTGCGGGTTCGAGTCCCGTCCAGCACGGAGCCAGAATGTGTGCATGTTGCATGCACACGTGTTCCCTCGCCAGAGTCCGTGTGGCGTTCCTCCTTTCCCATGTATCCCCCTATAGCCCCACGGTACCCAATGGATGCTTAGGCCTTCGGCCTTCGTGGTAGTTGGAGTATAAAAAAAAGGAAGCAGGTAAATAGACTATAAGCTGGTGGTCATTTCAAAAAGAGAACAGAGCAGAATAGTCACATATGTAGATAATAACCATAAGGACCTTGAGAATTTTGTCAAATGACAATTTCGAGTTCTTCATAAATACTCCAGTTTTAAGAAATATGGTCGAAGTCGCGAACAAGCACAAATTACCTAACCTAACATTGACCTGTTCATGAAAGGTGGAAGAACTAGTTACTGCATGTTCGCTATTTGAATGGACCAGGTACTTTACTTAGATTCAAAAATGGTACGCCTCTCCATTCTAAATCGATTTAGTTTATCCCATTCAAGATCTTTCGAAACACCTTTAAAGGTCGAAATTCAAATTATTTCAAGGTACACGTGTTTCTTAAATTACCCGTGAAAGATTGCTTTGCCTGTTGCTATAACACGTTTAAAAATTGGCCAAAAGACAATAAGTATTTGAGAAATTTTGAGATACTTGGAAAGACACGCTTTTTTATGAAGCACGGATTTTTTCACTTGATTGTCTACTATGTTTCCGTTGACCTGTATATCACATCGGGCACAAACAATTTACTACCATTATTTGAAATTCACTTTTATTTCAAATAATAAGATCACGTCCTTAAACTGTTGGAAATTCGTTTCCATCACCTGAAATTCTTGAAAAATTCCCGACTCAAAGCTGATGTGAAAAAATTCTGTTATACTAATATTGCCGTTACAATAATCTGCTTCCTGCTTTAAAAATCTTTTTGCTTAATGTGCAAAATCCTTTTATCAAAACAGAAATTCATGTCACGAACTGTTGCTTTTGCTTATGAAGTTACTTATCTTTATATTACAGCTGCCTACCTCATGAATTTTAAGGACCCCGCCAAAGCTCGAGACGTACGAGGATTTCTTCTTTATTCGCTATATTCTTGTATCGCTAATTGGGCCGATCCATTTAATATGGGGTAGGTACGTATGACACAGAGAGAATAAATGGTCCTATTCCTGAAAAATACTGCTAAAGTCGCTGACAGGTTGGGCATAGGACGCACCACAACATAAAATAGCAGATTATAAACATTTTCACGGTTTTTGGTGGGTCACGGTAAAACTGCAGGAATTCTCTCTGTTTGACTTACTTGATCCGTTTAATGTATCTGTTCGGCAACTTAGTAACTTTTCTTTCTCAGAGGGTTCAGCTTATGCTGAATCTTATGAATGGTTGACGGCGTTGCTAGGACCGACTCGACGCCATTTTTTAGTATTGTCTCTCATAGCCATGTACGTATGAGGATTCCACATTTATGCTTGCCACTGTTAGTACAGTATAACAATTTAATTTTTTGTTTGATCTATCACCCAATTCATTTGCAGCTGCATCACGCGCAGTGTGCAATTTCTCTTTTCACTTATTTCATATGGCATTGTGACTTGACCGTTAAAATACGTAAAAAGAGCTATACAAAAGTTATGAACTGACAGCTGAAAAATAAGAATATACATATATGGTAACAGAAGTTTCACAAATATGGTTTTTGATTGAGCTGGACAAATGGTAAGAGCATCAAGTTCCTATGAAATAAAACAAAAATATACTGTTCACCATACACGGAAGCGCTGTTTTGAAATCTTTGAGTGGCGGAAATATATATAGGGTGGCCGATATGAAACTGACTGGTTTGTATCTTGAATATTTGATGGAATGAAATAAGATACGTTCATTTTTTTCATCTTAATATTTTATTGAAACTTAGAAATTATTTATGAAAAATAATATCAGTCAAATGGCCATAAATGCGTTTTTTAAAATAGTGCATAATGATGTGCGACGAATACCCGGTTCTTGAGATTGATGTCTGATGTTACGAACTCTCTCGATATTTTCCGGAGTACGAACAGTTCAAACACGGCCCGACCTTGACAAGTCTTCAATTTCACCTATGTGTTCAAGTTTCCGCACCAACTGACTAATGGTATTCACACGGCACCCTATTTCGACCGACATCTTGTCGTAGCTTCCCAATCGTTGCAACAATCGACTCACTATTTAAGAGAAACATTTTAATAATGCGGACGCGCTTGGATCGTGTAGCGCTCCATGATGAATTGGACACAAACATGTGCTTTGAGCAACTACTACGGCGCAACCTACTGAAATGCGTGTATCAAAAATGGCGAGCAATTTAAATCAGTCAGTTATATATTGGCCACCGGCCAATACAGGGTCAATAGAATAAAGAGTTAATTTCAAGACGAAAAGTTCACAAGGTGCAATAAGGCTTATTCCTCAAAATGAATTATCGACTTTTCCTTCCTTTCTGTCGCTCGTTACTACTCTATGCTGTTCTACTATTTAGGGTTTTAAAATATAAATCTCCGAAATATCTTTTTGACACATTAGAGAAAAGATCTTCATTCCATCAACTGTTCCTCCGTTATGAATATTGTTATAATATACCAGCCAACACTACCTCAAAATTTAAAAAATGTTTCTATTACATAGCTCCCAGTATACTAAATGATTACCCAATTTTCTTCAAAATAACGTCCATTCACAGCTTCAAAAGAGAATTCAAAAGAATTCTATTACAGTTACAATTTAAGGAATCTACAAGTGGCTGAATAAATCTCATTATTAATCTTATTATATTTTAAAGTTTTGTTAGCATTATTATAGTCAACTGCATATCCTTTATGTAACGTATATGATATACCCTAGTAAGATATAGTAATGCACTTAATGAATTTACCTTAGCTATTCAGGCGGGGGTGAAAAATGGCTATGCCAATCCTCAGCCCTTTGGAGTATTATTTTTTTTTGTGTTATATTATTTGCTCGTATTTGGATTGTATTATGTATTAATACTCCAATAAACATTATTATTATCATTATTATTATTATTATTATTATTATTATTATTATTATTATTATTATTATTATTATTATTATTATTATTATTATTATTATTATTATTATTATTACATAATTTAATAGCCGATATTGATCCAATTTTCTGGGTTCTCATCTGCAGCGGCGTAATTCTGGGTATTTTAGATCAAAATAAAAGAAAAAAGGCGTCAATCAAAGCCAAACACCAAAAGTTGACAGATATAAATGTACCTCAGAGCCAGATCAAGTTCAGTCCAAAAAAGTAGTTTTGAGATGATAGCGTTTGAAATACTTTGCATGTATTGTATGCGACTTAATATGATTTATAATGTCGTAACTTCTTTATTATTACAGGTAGGTGGACTCTTTAAGTAGCAAATGAAAATTCACAACATTATAATACACAATATTTAAAACTCATTTTAGGCAGAAATGGGCATAACCTAGCCTGCCTTTGAGATACAGGTTTAGAATCTTGCGAAAAATCCAGGAAATGAATAATATAAAGGATGTCCCATTTGAAGTAATAATATAAATAAAATAAGTTGGTATCGACTTCCGATAAAACTGGAAGTGCCACCATTCTGAAAATATTTCAGCCAAATTTTACTAAACCCCATAATTGCCTAATTTTCATGTAAGCGATTGATGCAGTTTTTGGTGGAACACTCTGTATAAATTCCTTTTCTTAGCCACACTATTTCCCCATTGCTGTCAGGGACAATAACAATGGAAGGTAGCATTTGTAAATCATCACAATGACAAAACCGAAACAGCCTCTCAAGTATCATTTACATGTATCTCACGACCAACAAACACCTTATCCGCTGTGCAATTCCATACAACGAACGTAGCCAACATAGATTCTCCCCCATTCACTATCCGGGATGTAAACTAATTCGCAAGGGGTGCCACAACCTTAGCCGTAAGTATTTACTTGAGCCTTATCAGCTGAAAGTTGGATTAGCAAACAGAATGATCGTCTGTACGTTTTCTAATTTCCCTGTACTTCGGTAACAGTGCCAAGTGATAAATTACCCTGCACGAGCATACTTTTATTTAGAGATTGCAAGAGAAGAAATTGCCGAGATAATCCTAGTAAAAAAATTGAAATTGTAGCGAAAAATGGCGATCCTACAAGTCAGAGGGAACCAGTTAACAGAATAGAAGGTTGAGCAACATATTCTACCTCAAGATAGCCAGCTGAATGCTGTAACCCGGCGTCTAAAGAATTATCCGGGATAAAATGAAAACCCGTAGCGTCATCTATGAGAAATTGGCAAAGCTGTTTCCCTATTTACTGGATATACTTTGGAAATGTTAGTGTTTCATACATGGTACTGCCTATATGCTAGTATAATTGGATACAGTAACATCCATGGGACAGTAACCTTTTCAAAGTATATGTTCATAGTTAATAGGGAAATACCTGTGATAAATTCTCATACATGACGCTTCGGGTTCTCATTTTTTCTCGCATAATTTTTTGGACGCCAGAATACAGCATTAAGTTGGCTATCTTCAGATAGAATACTCGTATATTGCTCAATGATATACGGTTCTAGTCTGTTTATTCTTAAATTTGATTTTCGTAAGGTTGTTCTGAATTTTGTGATTTGGAGCATTAGATTGCATTCGATGCTCCTTCTGGATGTAATATTTAGTAGAGACTACCCAATAAAAATTACGGAAATCTCATTTCGGAATACAGCAATTGAAAATTTATAAAATTATAATGCATTTCATGTAAATGAGATATTACATTTGTCACTATTATAGCTATGTAGCTGAAGTTGATCCCATTATAGCCGATATTGCTAAATCTGAGCCTAGCAAGTTTCCCGCAAGTTGATGGTTCTCCTTAGCAGCCCAGATATTCAGTAAATGTTAGCAGCAGCCCATGCCCTACAAATTTCTACATTAGGGAGTATTACGTAAGAGGTCGATATATAACGTCATTAAGAATCGGTATGTCAACCTGTGTACCAAGCGGTCGCTAACTCATCTCCGCCTACCCGCTGTGAGCACTACCTATGGAGGAATGTCACATCGAACATGTTGCCTTCTGCATTTCGCCAGCATGCCTCGTGGGTTACAAGATGCCGATATAGTCAATTGCAGCTTAGGCCATAGAAACCACAACTAGCGTTCAATAGTGCCAGATCTGAAACAGATGTTACATCATATATGAGAGCCAAACTGTATAGCTAAGTGTGATGACGTTTAGGCAGCACGCGTACCGCTGCGAGTGGAAATGAGGTGAATGACAGCTGCTTCCAAGATTACATTTTTTACCTGAATAATGTCATTAAAAATAGATATGTCACTCTTTAAGTTACTTAATACGGAGTGCTAATATTTTAGGTCTGAAATGCACTGTAAGATATGGGCATTTCTTATATTAATTCAAAACGTTATCAACCTTCGTCGAAGGGGCGATTGTGAATAAGTGTGACACATATCGTCCCCCAAATCACGAACTGTCGTATCTGACATCTTTTTGCAAATTTGAGTTACGGCAGGTATGAGCAATATAAAGTCGCCACTTCCTTCTCACAAAGTGTCGTATCTGATTTCTCAGCCAACGTTGAATAATTTAAATATTTGGTTTCAACGTATCTGCCTTAGCGAATTCAAAGGTCACGAACTGGCGTATCTAAATTTATTTGCAGATACGACAGTTCGTGATCTTCTGGTCGCCTAATCCTTCTACCGCGATGCTGTATCTTCAGCGAATCATGAGGCGAACGTGAATAATAACCTCAAAAACGAATCAAAAGTTGTGTGCTTCGATTCTTATCAGTATAACTACTTCAGTGTGCACTAAATCAAATGTAAAACAAAAATTAAAAGAGAACTTTGAAAATCATATTAAATAAAAAACTAAGGTAAGAGAATTGAAGAGACTGTATAAAGAAGTAGCGATGACTGACAGTACAGTTTTATGTGGTGTGTTTGATCATCAACAGGTCATTTACTTACCAATCAGTGAGGAAAATGCAATTTTTTATAAAAGAAAATTATCGAACTTCAACTTCACTTTCTATGATTTAGCTGGTAAAGGTTGTTATTGCTTTGTGTGGCATGAAGCAGCAGGTAAGAGGGGGTCCTTGACCTGCCGTTTTAAAATTTTAGAGAAATATTCTAGCCAGGATAAAACAAAAGTTGTTCTATTTTCTAATGGATGTTATAGTCAGAATAAAAGCACTATAGTTGTCACCATGCTCCTGTATGCTTTGAGAACACTTCCATCGCTGATGGAGATAACTTTAAGATTCTTTGTTACAAACCATGGACAAAATGAAGGGGATTCTGCTCATAGCAGTATTTCTCATGCAATTTTAAAAGCAGGGGATATCTTTGGGCCGACTCAGCTATTACCGATTATCAATTTGGCAAGACGGAATCATCCGTATAAAGTATATCCTCAAACTTTTAGAGACTTCATGGATTTCAAAGCTTTGAGGATTTTATCCATACGTAATACACCTTCAGGAAGAATGATTAACTGGAAAGACATCATGGAAGTTAAAATTAATGTTACACCAAGATAAAATATTTTTTCAAGACGAGGCATTTAACAGACGAGTATGATTTTATTCAATTAACAGGAGGCGCAGCAAATAGTGAAATGTCAGTTAGGCCACTATACGCCTTATCAATAAATATTTCTAATAAGAAATATAATGACCTCCTTACTTTATATGTGTGATAAGGCTACCGGAAATTATAAAATTTTATGAAGACTATCCTCATGATAACGTTTAGGTTTAGTTTTTTTATATGTATTTTGAGAATTTTTTAAATTTTTTGTTTATTAGTGCCTTACTTTTGTCAATTAAAAATATTAACAAGAGCATTTCTCTCTCTCCCTTTCTTAGATTATAAATCAGTATGAGTCTTTTCGTCGTATCTTCCGTCGCAACATTAAAAAATTATTTTTAACGAAATGACGCTTCTGGACATCTCAATTTTTTTCCTCAAAACTTACACATTTAAAAACTCGTAGATTTGGGTATGATAGGCTCAAAACGTTTTGTTATACACTTTTTATTGTATGACATACAGATTCTTAAAGAGATCCCTTTTTCTTGTTTTCGCTCTCCTGTAAAATTATGGAAATATCAGTTACGACACTTCGTGTTTTGGGGGACGATATGGTGGATAACCAGCTGCAAACGGTAATAATAAAAGCCTACAAGTCCAATCTTTGTGTATCGACTTCCTATGATATTTAATAGAAAAGTGACTTAAAACAGAACTCGTATATTATGATAAATGGTCAACGAATAAATTGTCTTCATCATTAGACTATATTCTGGTGGTAGAGAGAATTCCAAAGGGGCAATTTCACACTGGGGAACGCTGAGAGGGAAGGAAGGCTGCGAACGTCAGTAACAGAGGAAAACATTACTGCTGTGAGGAGAATGCTTGACGAAGACCGGAGTGTGACATACCAACAGATAGAGGAGACCTTACGCCTTCCTGCACCAGCAATTCATTCAATTCTGCATAACCATTTACACGTAAGGAAACTTTGTTCTTTCTGGGTACCGCATAGGAATAGTGCCTGCTTAAAGTCATAGAGTCTATGAAAAACCTGCGGCCAAAGTCAAGAATGGACACTTGGTACCTCCACCATGACAATGCTCCAGCTCACCCCGAGAAAGCCTGCACCGAGTATTTGACCACTTCTGGACTGAAACTGCTTAAGCACCCTCCTTACACTCCAGATCTTGTTCCCTGCGACTTTACACTGTTTCCGCATGTGAAAATGAAGCTAAAAGGAAAACAGTTTTCTAGCGATGAGGACCTTCTGAGGGCTTAGGACAACGAGTGTGCCCGCACTCCCGGGTGCAGAGCTGGTCTAAGGACTGGTTTTAGCGGATGGAGAAGTATATTGAATGTGGTGGAAATTACTTTGAACGAATCTGTTAAATACACCTATTGCAAAGCTTTTATTTGCATTTGAAGTATCTATAAGTGTTCTAGCTTAACACCCTGTAGATGTATCCAACCAGCCAACTGACGAGGCTGACATGTCCCATAGCGACCATTTTCAGCCAAAGCTCTCTTTTCATGCTGGCGATATTAACCCCCATTGACTAGTGCCGCACGGGGCGGCTCAAGCTAATCCCTTTCCGGCGATAACCGATCTGAACAAATTAAATTTTCATGAAAGCTGCTGCCGCTGCCAATGCTGCAACGGCCCCGGAATCAGTGCAAACAGGTCGACGCGCCAGAGAATCAAATGGACCTGCCACCACCAGCTCCGCTGCGCAAATATTCAAGCGCATTGGCGTGGCATTCGAGAGTGTAACGCACACTGAAAACTATGCTCAATAGCAATTATCTTACCCGGAGAGAACAAATGAAAATAGATGTCTTACAGATGTATTACGTATCTGGAAAAGTGACATTAGGCCGGTAAATACTACGACAAAAAAATGGGGAACATATAACAATTTCCTCGTTTGTTCTATCTTTTCTTGCTGATTAAGCAGGTAATTTATCGCAGTACTTTGCAGTAGCAGTCTAGTACAAAAATTACCAAAAAGTACTTAGTTTTTCAAGTTTACCTACTTTTATTCATCGAAAATGATATTTCATATGGCACACCAACTATCTGAGAATATTTTGCAAAAAAACAGATATCCTGTTATTTCTAGGCACAGCAACAAAAGGTAGATTAGAAAAAGAAAGACAACAAAATGAATATCTCAAAAACAGTGAAACTTTTACTAGGGTCATTTTTTGGCATGTTGTAGACCTGCCCTTCGCCTATCGTCTCTATTTTTTTGTCGTACTATTTACATGTATAGGTTTTTTGTGACCTTATGTGGGCTTTCCTATAAGATGTGAATTTTGAACTAGCTGTTGGTTAGTTGTTGCGTGCTCGTTGTGTAAGCTGTACGTGTTGCCTAAACGTCACGATGCTTGAGCAATCATGGTTTGGCTCCGATGTGATGTGACATCTGCTTCAGAGATAGCATTATTGGAGGTCTAAGCTTAAGTTGTATACTATAGCAGATAGGAAATAGGCGAAACGGCAGTGCATAGGTGCTTAGTGAGGATTTGTGTGCTAATAATGTGTGTTGATTATGTGGATTCTTGTCAAAATACACTTACTGGAAATTAAATATGCAAATTTGTTGAATTTCAAAATGAGAAAGATAAAAAAATAAAATCCCTGGTTGGTGGAGTATATGACAATTAAGAGGTGAGACTACAGATAGGAATATTTCAGAAACGTAAAAAGGTTATCACATTTCACATAATTTTTTATTTCCAGTCCTTATTATTTTATAGATATTTATTTTACGATATGGGATGTGAGGCACTGCTAAAACGTTTGGGGTGTGATACGTCATTTATTTTTTCAGTGCTGCGGCTTAATCACAAATAACGTGGGCGCGGCGGTGATTTCCGGTAATGCTTCTCAAAGTTTTTGAAGACGCAAAAAACCGGGATAAATCGTAATTATAATTTTTTCAGAATGAACAACATAAATAACCCGTCTGGTACTGGTAATAGATATACTTCGTGCAGCATATTCAGTAATAATTTTCCCACATGGCAAATAATTATCACTGACTTTATACACATGCAGACCAATATGTTGACATTATGTCGGGTTTGAAAACACTCGTGTCTGAATATTCGTTGCGACTAATTCGAGAAAACGTCCGCCAAACTCGTCCGTGCAGCAGCTTCTAACTAATCGCTTACCTACGCAAACAGAAGGGTGCACAAGAAAAAGAAGAAACATTACATGATGAAGAGTGATTTTCAAAAATATCTCCCAGTTATTTTTTAACGGATCAAACAACACAGGCCCGCAAAATGTGCTGGGAGATCACTGCATTTTTCCCTGTACCTTTTTTCGCTGAATACAAATCTGAACGCAAAATTAGGAGTCGAAGTAGTTAACCATTTTTAAGACTTATGCGTGATCTGCAGCTGTGATCCTAGCTTGAAAAAACACAATGATAGTATTTTGTTGGAAGTCTACGGAATGTTAGGTTTCATCTATCGTATCTGTTCGAAACTGTGATTTTAGAGCCATTAAGTCATTCTACGAGTATAATTGTTTAGTCTGCAGTTTTCAAGAAAATAATAATATTGCCTGGAGTCCATATTACGATTGTTATGTTGAAAAGATCAAGTTCCTCCAGAACCAACTTGTCACATTTATATTGTACAGGGTGGCCAATATGTAACTGACTGGTTTGTATCGTGAATATTTGTGAAATGAAATAAAATACGTCCATTTTATTCGGCCTAATCTTTCATTGAAACTTAGAAGTCATGTAGAAAAATAATATCAGATAAATGTCCGCCTCTAGAAGCCGCGCAAACCCTCTCGATTACATTTTTCATCACTTTTTGGTAGGTTTCGGGAGGAATATTTTCAACCGCTTCCGTACTATTGTTTTTCGGCTGCTCCACAGTATTTGGTTTGTTGGCATGAATCCTATTTTTCAAAAATTCCAAAAAAAAGTCAGTAGCCGTTAAATCTGGTGACCTTGGTGGCCAGTCGGCATCACCAAATCGAGAAACGTTGCGGAGATATTGTTCGCAAAAAATTCATTGTTTCTCTAGCTGTGTGACAAGTTGCTCCGTTCTGCTGGAACTACCTACATGTTTTGTAGGTTAAATTGTTCGATTTGAGGAGCTAGAAAGTTTTGCACCTTATCACGGTAGCGCTCGCCAGTGACAGTAAGAGAATTACCTGCAGGTTCTTCAAAAAAGTATCTAAGGTCCAATGACACCTCTATACCAAAACACAAAACCGTTCATATCGAAGTGGGCTTCATCGCTCATTATCAGTTGTTGGTAAAAATCGTTGTTTTGGGTATTAAGCTGCACCATTGCATGACTGTCGGCGACTTTCATGGTCACTGGGCTGTAGTTCTTGGGTTAACTGGATTTTGTATGGCCTCAAACGCAAGTCTTTTTCTGAAATAGTGCCTAATGTCGTGCGACGAATACTCAGTTCTTGAGAACGATGTCTGGTAGACGTCGCATAGCGCTGCACTACACTTTTACGAAGTCTCTCGATATTTTCCGGAGTACGAACAGTTCGAGCACGGCCCGACCTTAGCAACTCTCCGCACCAACTGACAAATGGTGTCGGCACTGGGCACATTATTTCGACCAAAGTCTGGTCGTAGCTTCCAAATGTTTTAACAATACGGACGCGTTGTGGAATGTATGATGAACTGGACACATTTAAACAACTACTACAGCGCCACCTACTGGAATACGTGTACCAAAAATGGCGCGCAATTTAAATCAGTCTGTTATATATTGGCCGCCTTGTACAAACTTAGGTTCCCATATAAAGACTTATACTACAGTATCAGATTGCAGCTGGTAGGACTTGAAAGTCTTGAAAAGCGTGCCGAATTAATGTTTAAGGTTCGATTTCGTATACAAATAGAGTTGCGGTTCAGATAATACTCTTACAATAGATCTCCATAGAACTAATTATGACTTTCAGCGTTTTAAGTGCAGGTTATTAAAATATGAAGAAAACTATATTGAAGCTTTGAAATCTCCATGGAAAGGATAAGATATTCATAAACACTGCTTTTGCACTATTTTTCATTAATAATTATTTTAAGTTTAGCCTTAATGTTTTTTGTACTGTTTGAGATCTTTTCCTGTATGCACTGAATAAATAAATAAAAACTGCAAACATTTTGAAATTAATAAAAAATGGTATAGACGTTCCACAGTGAAGTATTTTAGGACCTTTATTATTAATTTAAGATCAATGTAACATCATTTTGCTGACGACACTATAATATACATTAAGGAAAACAATATCGGCGACACAATAGAAATGTTGAACAATGAATTGCATTTCAAGTAGTGCGGTGACGTGATGGTAGACGCTGTGTGTCTACTAACCTAGCTAACGTTATTTGCGCGAGTTCGAATCTCGTTCCAAGAGAAAAGTGTATCGTAAATATTTGATCAAAACATGAACATGTATGGTACGTCACTGCCGATGCGTAGCAAAATCTGAACAGTGCGTATGAGTGAATGGCCAGTCAAAGAGGCAATTCGACCCAATTTGGAACATCCACTTAAAAATATATACCAGCTGTTGGTGTTTATTGGTTTCATCGGAAATGTCCAAAACTACTGCATGTGAAACGCTATACATCGTCCAGGCTATGCTACACGCCCACAACGTCCAAATATTTTTTAAATCGATTTGAGTGTTGTTTCTGACGTATATGACATGATTTATCTGACTGAAGTTTCGGGGCTGGGTTATTTCGTAAAAATACTACATAATGGCAAAAAATCGATGTCACTTGTTAAGTTACGTAACAGGGTGCGGTTAACGCCTTACATTGATAAAGTGATTACTTGTCTCACCACATACGCTTTTCTCACCCAGATCATAAACGAAGGGACGCATAGGTAACTGTATCTGTGACATCGCAGAGGGTAGATAATTTTACGAGCAGCCATTTAAAGCAATCAAATCGGACTAGGTAGAAGTAGCAAGTCTGCGATTGCAAGAGCATACTATTGTTGCCAGTTTGATAGTTGTTTACATTTTGCATAAAATTATACTAAATCTATACAGAAAAACTATAGGATCTAATATAATGTTTTCAATGCAGCCTCTGTTTTGTCCCAGAAAAGTATTATAAGATAAAGTTGTTTTCTAAATCGTACACCTTGTATATTTTTCTGATTCAAAATATACAATATGATTTGTTTTTGTCAAAAAAATAATTTTTTGTGTCATTTAATCATATGACTACGAGATTTGATTTGCAACTAGATATAAACTGGTTTGACACTGATACATAGGAATAAATGATACACAAAATTTAAGTTTTTGAGCAAAGTAACGAAGACAAGCTTAACGACCATATATATTTGTAATTGAAAAAGAAGGGATTATCATTTTCACTAAAACCTGCAAGGGCATTTCATTTAAAAAATACAAGTTTATTTAGTAGCGCTTTTCTGAGACACCCGTATATTACAGGGACATTGCACGGAAAAGTTTAAAATAGACCTTACAACTCTTTTCCAATCCTTTTTTTTTCTAGACTGTTGAAAGAATTCAATTTATTAAGCATTTATGCCATTGCTGCTGATTGACGAAGACAATTTTACGTAATTTAATATTCCCAAATTACAAATTAAATTCGAATTGTTCATATGCCGTACCGTTAATAAATATTAGTTCACTTATCACCATATATATTTATAGCCAAAAAAAGAAGCTTTGAGTCTTCAATCTTTCATTTCAGTTTGTCTTTTGAGTGCTCAAACGCAATCTAAGGTTTGCTAGTCAACTATTGAACCTAACACAACACTGAAAAATGCAAAAATACTGGAGACAAGCCGGAATTTACCAAAAATACTGGAAAAAATCCAACAATAATTTTGAGTCTTGGCTACTGAAAGCTCTCAGGAAAGGTCCTTAGGCCCGTATCGTCAGTCGTTCCTACAATTATTGTAGGGCGCGTTTATGGCCTCCTTGATTGTCATACTCATTTCTCTCCTTCAAAAATTTCTAGATTACACTTGTCCCGTGTCAGCGTCAGCGCTCTCCTATTGTCAAGATATGTTTTCTTTTTAAATTGTAGGACATTTCAGGCTGATAATACATGATATAACTCAAAAGCAAGCACAATTTGATGCAAATAGATGTTTGTGATATAACCTCAAAATAGAGTTCTGACACGGAAAAGCAGAAAACTATGACAATCAAGGAGGCCATAAACGCGCCCTACAATTGTAGGCCTCCTCGATTGTCATAGTTTTCTACTTCTCCGTGTCCGAGCTCTATTTTGAGGTTATGTCACAAACATCTATTTGCATCAAATTGTGCTCACTTTTGAGTTATATCATGTTTTATCAGCCTGAAATTTCCGACAATTTAAAAGGAAAACATATCTCAACAATAGGATAGAGCTGACACTGACACGGGACGAGTGTAGTCTAGAAATGTTTGAAGGAGAGAAAAGAGTATGACAATCAAGGAGGCGCCCTACAATTGTAGGGACGACTGACGATACGGGCCTTAGTGTCGTGTTTACTGGTTTTATCGTCAGTGAGTAAAATAATGACAATGATGTAACAGAGAAATTGCCATATGAGGTTTAACTATGTACTTGCTTTTAGCTAAAAATCTGTTTGGATCCCACAGATCATAAACACTGTTCATAAAAACCGATGGGAGTTCAAGCAAGATGCCCCACTACTTCCAATATTTGATAATTCCGCCATTGCTCATGATTGATGAAGACAACTTTACGTAACTCAACCCTCCCAAATTACGAACTAAGCTCGAATTAGTCATATGATGTACAATTAATAAGTATTAATTCACGAAATAATTCACAGCGCGGCACAGATAGTACTTTTGCCATAGTGGAACAACCAGAACGGCTGGCTAATACACAAGAATGTACGGTGAGGTATTGGTTTGTCATTTCTACACAAGGGTATGCGTAAAATCTATGTAATTTTGGCGACGAATACTGCCTTATAAACATATAGGTCTGATTCTTTCAGTCAAATTCAAATTTGTTTTCAACAGATGTATCTGGAATTTCCAATTATTTTCATAGTCACCTGCTAAATGAAAAGGCGGTAGTATCACGCATCGTACGCCAAAATTAAAAAAATGCACACTAACAAAACCAGAAAATTCATGGATTGTCCCTTTATTTGTTTCGTAAAACTAAGTAGTATTTCAAGTTATTTCAGAGTACATACGGTGGAAGAGAAAATTCTATGTGCTGTGGTCCTCTATTCGTGTCGTCAAAATCGATCCAAGTGATCCATTTCTGTATTCATCGGAGGTTTCATTAGAGTATACTTAATGAACCCGAATCCAGGGATCTGCCGTAATGGCAGCGTTCCAGAAGAACGAGGAGACGAAAAACTTCATTCAGACTTGGTGAATGGATGCCGTTGGAAAAGTGTCGGGTACAAATATCGCCCCTTCCGCGAACTAACAAGTTCCCGAAAGATTTTGTCAAGCGGTGAGATTTGCGAATATTTCATAGGATGAAAAATCCATACGCGCTGAATACAGCCATTATTCTTATCTTATTTGCTCTTGAAACCCGTGCCAAAGTTGTCACTGGGATAGAAAACAGTTTCTCAATAAAGGATTTGGTATAGCTATACGTTTACTAAAAATGCTTTACATTTTGTTCAGTACAGAGACATTGACAGCGCTGCTGCGTAACCTGATCTCAAAGTTTTGACTTTCATTTATACGGCATATAGATGGGGCAGCAGCGGTGGCCGCAAGGGTAGACTCTTCGGTCTCCTGATCAGACGCCGTTTGCTGCGCGGGTTCAAATCCCGTCCCAAGAGGATTTTTCCCTGATCAGTTACCGTGTGCTGCGCAGGTTAGAATCCCGTTCCAAGAGAAATTTTTCTCTTGGCTATTGATGCTGTGAGTGTGCCGTAGGTGGTAGATGGTCTCTAACTGTCGAACGTGTAGGTACTACCCGGCGAATCTCGTAGGCGGGGCCAGAATGTGTGCGTGTCGCATGTACACGTGTTCCTTCGCCAGAGTCCGTGTGGCGTCTCCCCTTTTCCCTGTATCCCCATATAGCCCCACGGTACCCCATGGGTGTTTAGGCCTTAGACCTTTGTAGTAGTTGGAGTATGAAAAAAATATAGAACAGTTTCTCAATAATAATAATGTTGCACCTTGCACCGTTCCCTGAATAAGGAATTTCAAAAATATGAAAGACAAAGCTTTTGCCGGAAATATGCATAAGGTTGCAACTTTTATTTATTCGGCATATAGCTCTTGTAAAAATAAGTAAGTTTTCGATAATCGAGATATTGGAACAAAGTGAGACTCCAATGCAGCACTGCCTCCAGCCTGTTATTAGTTGAAAAAATATCGTCAAAAACGTCGACTCTGCACTTACCAGGCTAGATCATCATCAGTTCATAAAGGATTATGAATAAAAAAAACAGTCAAAGGCCATACATACTAAGTCCATAGATATTCTTTCCTTGTTCTTCCGGTAGATACATTAGTAAGTTACGAGCATTCATTACAGGGACGTTAAACGGATAAAGTCAGTGAAATATCCCTAAACAATTAGTCCATAGACTGCCGATAGCCCATCTGGCAACGTCGCCTCTCCCCAATGTCCTTCAAGGCAATGGTCGAGAGCACGCTCAAGGCGATGTTAGGACGTGAAATTTGCTCCTCTTCCCAATTCCAATGTAAAAATGGGGATTCCATTTAAAAATGTTTACTTGAACTTGAACTTACCTTGTCCATGGGGAAATTAGTATACTTTTTGGATGACACACCACTTTCCTGTACTATAATATAATTGTCTGTTAACAGAACATTGGTATAAAATATTCAAAACTTCAGCGACCTCATATAAGCCCCATTAGTTCAGCAGGATTCAAATCTGACAAATACCATTCATCGCAGATTCGATTGTAATAGGCCATCGACATTCCCCCAGTCCGCCAATGTGGAGAGCTTTGTCCTGAAAGTTCCACTGTAGTCTGTCGAAATCCCAACCTTCATATCGGTAATAATGGTGGCAAACGCAAAATCCCCAGCATAAAAACTAAACTCAATTTTCTGGGTGTTAGACTTAATGGGTAAAGGATTTGTCTTTTTGCTCTG
The DNA here is from genome assembly GCA_963669975.1 of Acanthoscelides obtectus. NCBI lineage: Eukaryota > Metazoa > Arthropoda > Insecta > Coleoptera > Chrysomelidae > Acanthoscelides > Acanthoscelides obtectus. The sequence continues at coordinate 61,399,714 of CAVLJG010000007.1, read as the reverse complement.
CTTCCGTAGCATCGGAGAGGCGGCATCGAGGTCAAAACAGCTTTACAGCTGGATGGGAATGTCGGAAAAGTACAACAATACAGGACCGGTTGAAGGTCTTCCAGCAAAATGTCTCGTACAACGATTGCTCTAATAGACCAAACAAAGGATATACAGAATGTAAGAAGATCGACCAGAAACGGGTAGGAAAAAACTTCTCAGTGCGTGTAGTGTGTGTGTACGTGCTATACCTTCAGGTGATTATCTTCAGGCCTTACTTAAGATCTTCGTTGTTCATTTGTTCTGGTACGCATTTTATTTGATTTCACTTTTTTGGTGACTATCTAAGAATTCAATGTTCCAGCTGGTCTTGAAATATTCATTAATATTGTCTATTGTTAGGTTACTGTCATAACTATAACGCTTGTCCAACACAGTCACAGAATCAATATGTATCGGCGTCCAAAACATGATCTAAAATAAAATGAGATATATTAGCGCCATTTATGAAAATTTTTCACACCTGCTTCCCTATTTACTATATAGGGAGTCCCAGAAGTCGACAAGCCGAATACGGGGAATAGTTATTATTCTAAAAAAACTGTATTCCACAAATTTATGATATGACAGCTTTATTTCTGACACATCATCACTCACTACCATATATTTGTCAACACCGACCAAAAAATTAAGCAATCATTATACAAAGTACGAAATTCGTGGCACGGGAAGTTCCTCGGCCACATAAATATATTTGTGTAATGCAACATATCTATATTTAGCGCTAACGGTTTATGAAATTATACCAAAAGATTTATAAAATTTAGGGCCGGTTAAACTGTATAAAGATTGAATGTCGTGAAACGGATGCAGTAACAGTTTAACAGTGGAGGGGTGACATACCGAGATAGTAAAACATTGAAGAATAAATATGACAATATAAAGAAAAGGTCAAAGAAGAAGTTCTCACGGTAGAAGTGTTCCCTGTTTGCTACGGGAGGAGGTGCCTCAAAAACAATTCATTTCACCGATATTGATGAACAAGTCAAAGACATTTTAGGTGTCCGAATAGAAGAGTTTCAGCGTATGATGATGACATGAGCTAGGAATCTGCATTGTATTGTGTGAATATATTTTTAAGTTAATTTTGTTTTTAGTTGTCTGTGCATACCTGAAAATGGTACATGCCGAGACATAATTATTGAGGACTGTAAGTTTCGAATGTATGTTAAATCATGTACTTTTATTAATTCAAGATATTTCAGATGAAATCACTTCAGAAGAGATGCAGGAAGTTCAAAGAAGTGGTACTAATAAAATAAATAGTTTTGATGTTATCATTTATTTATGATTTTCCAGATAAAGAAAATCAAATAGTATCTGATTTAGAAGGTCCAGAAGCCAGTATTCATCAGGCGGAGGATGGGAGCAAGCTAAATACATCCCCTTTGTGCGCACTAAAATCAAGTGCTCTGAGAACTCCAGAAAGTAATCTACATCAAAATCTCCAGAACTATTATATCGTCATAACAGCATGATTATTATAACGGCATTTATTTTGAATTATGGAAATTAAAAAAACCTATTTTATTACTTAAATGTAAAGTTTTTCATATTATGCTGTAGTTTTTTTTGTTCTTGTTGATTGAATTAGTAATAAAATACGACCTGTTGCTAGTAAGTACACACAATAGATATGCCTTATTGTGATGCATCCTCATTTATTCATGATTTTACAGATAAAGAAAATCAAAGAGCTCATCATTTAGATTTCTAAATTTTAGAAGGTCCAGAAGCCAGTAGCCAAATGAGGGACTGGATCAAATTAAGTACATCCCTTTTGCGCACACCAAAATCAAGTGCTCTGAGAACTGCAGAAGGTAATCTACATTATAATCTCCAGAAATATTTCATATTCATTACTGCATGATTTATTTAATAGCATTCATTTTGATTTATTTACATTTCAAAAAGGAACTGTTACGTCTAGTACTTAAATGGAAAGTTTTTGCATATTGTGCTGTAAATTTTTTTCTGTTCTTGTTGATGAAATTAGTAATAAAATACTATCTACCTGTTGCTATTAAATGTGGATCACAATAAGATGTTCCTTCCTTATACATTTTAATTTCAGTGAAGACCGACTCCTGAAAAAAAGGGTTGCTATTTGCACACAAATGGAAAAATGAGTCACATCAAAAAAATCTTTGGAAGATTCTAAGGGAAAATGTCTTTTGGATCAATTTGAAATGAAAAAACAGCTATTGATAAAAGAAAACAAAAAAAAACTGGAAATAATGCAACTAGAGTATGAAGAGAGAAAAAAGAGGGAAGATGAGGTACATAAGATTAAAATGGAAATGTTAATTATAGAAAAACAGTATCTCATAAATAAATATAAAATTTGTTTTTCTTAATCTGCCATCTTATTTACCTATTTTGAACAAATAAGTACATAAAATCTCCAATATTTTTTATTGTATCATTTATATCTTTCACTTTCACTTAGTATGAAACGAAGATAACATTAGAAAAATACTAAAAACTGATTTTTGAATCATTCACAATAAATCCTGGAAATAACTATTCAACAATAATCGTGTTCTATTATTAGATGCAGCTGGACGTCCAAACTGGGACTGGTACAATATCCAAGTTGTTAATGAATTCAACTGCTGCTTCAATTTCATTATTGATTGCAGGTTGTGGGTCTTTCATGATAATTGCTAAGTTATGCAAGGTTGCTGTTGCAATAACTGCTGGCTCAAGTTTTTCTTTCGCTACACGAATTCCTAATGCTAAGATGGGGAAACGTCGTTTCCATACCAAGCATCTCCCGACAGGATTCCTAGTGCGAATTTGAGACTCATTAAATAAATGTTGACTCTGAGTTTCAGGTCGGCTTAGTGGTGTGATTAAAGTATGGCTTAATACTATAACCACTATCTACAACCAACAAACTGTCGCCAAAATGTCCGGTTTCAAATAAGGCTCGAACTCTACTATTTGCAAATATATTTGCATCATGTGATGCACCTGGCCAGCGGCAAACTATATTTTGTATTTTCAAAGTGGCATCGCAAATCACCTGTACATTATAGGAAAATAAATCTTTCCTGTTCCTATAGTTCTCTGGGTCTGCACCAGCTGGAGATTTTATTTTGCACCTAGGAAATCCAGAAATATTAAAAAATTCTTGACGTATCACAGTTCGCTCTTCGCCATTTTCAGGCATTTTTATCAATTCTTTAAAATGGACTGCTAATGATTTTATAACTTTTGCCACAACCCTTCTTACAGTTCCTTTGTCCATGCCTATTACTTGCAAAAAGACCCAGTTGCAAGGTAATGTAGCGTAACAAAGTCCATATCATCTGGCGTGGGGGCATGATTTCTATAAAAATAGCTTTTATACACTTTTGTCCAAATTCCACCCGCATTTTATCAACCCAGGGCCATTCCTGTCGTGTGAGTACCCTTTGAGCAGCTGAGATGGTTTTTGCAAATTCACCGACAATGAAAGAACGATTTTTCAATTTAGATTCAACACAGCATTCTCATAAGTTGGTGTATGTATAAACGTATAAAAAATTATATTTAACAATATATCTACTGAAATTTGAAATAGGTAGTTATATTTATTCTTCAATTTATCTAATTCATTGTCTTTTTTCTGGGTTCTGAAGTTGGGGCGCAATATGCATCTGCCAGGAATGGCTCTGATACCTAGTAATTATGAATAAACTTACTGTATTATTCTATTTCTGATATCATCTGCAACTTTACCTATTATGAATCTAACAGTATCTTTTGATAACCGAAAACGTTGTAAGAATTGAGTGTGGTTCCAAATCCGAAAATTATCAGGTCTCTGTTTGTAAGTTTTGGGTAACCTGGGTATATATACGATGTTAATTAATTCTAAGAAGTCCTCGTCATCAGTTATCTCTCCGGGAAGATCCTTTTTTGAAATCAACACACAACTCCTTCGCTAAACTTTGCTACGACATTTATGTTACTCACATTGAAGTGAGTTTAACCGAGGGAAATCGGCCCGTCAGGTTCTATGCCTACTTGAACTGGCCTTGAGCTTGATTTCTACAACTAATTTTCAACTTTGAACTTAGTTCAATCTGAGCCGCGGTTTAAACTGGAGTTGAACAACCGGCCCTTATATTTCGGAAATTATGTTAAGAGAAATTTGGAAAAATAGCTACAATCTATATATAGGACTGACATTCATAAACTGATAAATATAAAAAAGTAAATCCATAATCCACTGTGACTAATTGTTGCCCATTTTTTTATAATTTGTATCCTACAGTTACAGCTTGAAATGATTGGCCCGTGCACAGACAGTGCCTTCAACTGGACCTGTTTTTCTTTTACATTTATTAACTCATTTTTTTATATATTGAGTGAATACATATTATAATTTTTATTGCTATTATTATAATTTAGGAATAGTAACTGTCTGTCAGGATAAGCCAGAGGCGTAGGGACCTTTCTGTCATTTTCAGAGTATATGTATCAAGCTTTGGCGAAACATTTGTAGGTGGCGCTTGTCAGTGTCGTCCTCTTGACTCAATATCAACCATTCTTTCGACAGTCTGCTCTGCGCTTCAGCTGTTATTTTTTGTTAATGACTGGATCCGACCCTGTAAAAGGAGCAGGGTACTGGGTGGAGCAGTTACGGTTTTCCAAAAGGGGTGAAAAGGGGCTGCGCCGAAGAAGATTGCGGAAAAACGAGGTGCCACATTGTTTTTTTATGTGTTGGAAATTAGTAATTGTGCCAGTTTAATGTTGCGTTAAATTGAACGCATTGGGGTTACTGTTCTTTAGTTTGCTCCATTAAATTTCAGATGCGATAGGACGACGACATTTTACTGGAGGTTTTTTGAATTACCATGGACAAAGAGAAAATTGCGGTGCAGACCGTTTACAAATTGAGCTTTGGAAATAGGCACAGCGGATGTGGTGATTTGTGATTAAATCTGAATTCGAACGTACAGATCGACTGAACCTAATGAATTATTTCATGTTTTGTACATGTAAACCAACAGCTAATTGACCTTCTGTATCCATAACGAACGAGTTTGATATTAGTATTAAATATTATATATATACTTCGTTGCTAACATAAGATATTGTTTTTAAGAAATGCTATATCTTGGATATCATTTTGCAACTTTCAGGGCACTCGTAAATTGACAGGCAACTTGCTGCTTAGAACATTTGGTTGTCTTAGAAGAAAGCTTTTGTTCTTCACGCGTGGGTATATGGACAAAAAATTTCATTTCATGGGCTACAGACCAATCTGCTAAATGGATTTTCACATATGAGGTATTGTTAGATTAATCTGGATAGTGTGAGTGACAGTGGGTATATTAAAATGGTTGTAGCCAAAATAGCGGATTTTAAGAAAAATATTCAGTATGAGTCATTTGATGTGTCTCTAGATTTGCTCTTGCAGTACAAGCCACATTGGTTATACTAAAATTTTATGAAAAAAAAGTAAAAACAAGCTTTGGATTCTCTATTTCACGGGTCCAAATGACCTGCAGGATTTTGATATTTGAGGTGTCCTTAGATTCGTCTTGATACCATAATCGAATCTTCATTCATTTCAGTTACCGCAGTCAGTTTGTATTTTTTGAATGTACTTGTTTTATTAGTTTATTCGCCATTAGACCAAAATGTAAATAGTTAACAATGACAGAAGATATGGAAGATATCTGTAGTCTAATTCAGCATAGAATATTTTTTGTTTACTTTTCTTTGGATGAGATTGTGTTTGTATATTTGAGTATGTTTGTTAAGATGAAATTCTGCACACATATAGGATATAAGACAATATATAGATTACTTTTGAGATGACGCCACAAATAAGTTCCGTGGGAAAGCCTAAGGACAGAAAGATGATTTTGTATAAACATACCTTGAAAAGTAATACTCTTTTCCCAACGAAATATTCCACCACTTCTTGCCAAAGTCAAGGATACAAGATCTGTAGTTATCTTGTTGATGTTATTTACTTTAAAGATAAAATTATACTCGTACCTCTAGGCTAGCCTTAATGTTACACATTCCAGATTCCCAACAAAATCGTCAAATTTGTTAACCTCCACTTCATGTCCTCAGAGGTGGAATATCCAAAATGCTTGCATAAGTCCGCACTTACATTATACTAAAAAAAAAACAAATATGAAGAACTCGGTTGTAACCCTAACCTAAAGATTAATAGTTTCATCAAAGTAACTTTTGCTTTTTATTTCAACCCCTTTAAGTTTTATTTTCGCCTGCCTGTCTCCAAGGTCTAATATCTACCTATACTAAAGCACATCAAAATCGGTTCACCCGTTTTGGCGTGAAAACGAAACATACATACAAACATGCATATACACTTTCGTAGCTATAATAGTAGCAGAGATACTTACAATCCTCGGTTTAGGCAGATAAGATGGAAACTTAACACGAAGTTACCTGCGAACAATACAAAACTGTTAATGAATAATACTTGTACACAGCACAATCTATTCTAAATGAGTTCGATTCATGTCATGGTAATTAAAACTGTCGATGGACATCAAGATCCGTAGACTCATCGTGGTAGATGAACTATCATTGTAAAATACCTAAAATTGCGGTAGTACCTCACTGTACATTTGCTAGTAAATATCAAATACACTCCTGTCTATGTTTACGAACATACTCTTTGAAGTCGTCGCCGTTCGATTCCAAAAACACGTTTGTATTCGACGTTTGCAGGATTCAGGCTTGTCTGCATCTAGGCCTACCACTGTTTCCACCTCGGCGTTTCTGTCTACGGCCTGTGTACCGAACTCTACGAGAGAAATAAATAAACGCGACGCTGAAAAACTTCTCGGAAAACGATCTGAACACATTCGCGAAGCCTAAGTAATATCTTGTAAACAGTCACCGTAAAGTAACATCGTATCACAAGTGTTTGCTTTATTTCATCTTTTTCGATTTGCTTTGTAAAAAAAATAGCACGACGCCTGGGTTGAATATTGACGCACGTTATGTCACTTAATTCATCTGTCGCACGCTAAAGACAGGTCCGGCTTTAGAGCGCAGATTTTTTCTGTACCTAATACGGGTATTTGGGTGATCTTAAGGCTTTGATGGTGTATAAGGTGTTCTAAGGAAAATGCGCTTATTTTGACAAGAACTATATGGTGAATGAAGCTAAGTTCCGACATTATCCGTTATTATAAGGTCCTAATACTGCTCGCATGTTTGGGGTGCTGCCGCCGCGTCTATATTACATTATCCATGCTCAATGCTATTCAGAAAAGGGCTGTCCGACTGATCGATGACGCTTCTCTAAGAGACAGTCTCGGACCATCGACGATATAGCTCCTCTACCGATGTGTCAACAGACGGTCTCCTCAGACCTCCATGATGCCGCCGCGCGATGTGACTGCCAGACAGATCCGCCTGACTTCGGCGTCTCATTCTAACCGTGTCCATCTTCGTATATCCAGAAATGGCCGATACAATCTACCTTTAAATCACATTAGCAAAGTTTCTTTAAGCTCCTCATCGCAGCCTCGATGCCCTGGTTTTTAAGCTACATATAGAGGAATTCAGTCTCTCTGGTGATGGAACATAACAAAAAATTATTTTCGCCGATACAGATATCGAATCCGTACGTCTGTTCGGTTTGGAAGCATACAAGATGTTACCCAAGCATTGTAGGAAGTATAAAAGGCAACAAAGGGTGATTACTGCCTATCAACCCCTTAAAGGTGGCGAACACCAATCAAGAGTAGGTATTCAAACTTAAATGAGTATGATGCTAAAAATAAAGTTGGACTTTCCTTTTCAGAAACAACTACGTTTGATTCAAAAACACAAGTTTCTTAATGTCTTCCTAATACTGCAACATTTGGCGCTCTCTATGTATTTTACCGTATCCACCTCGCTTACCTCTGCACGATATGAACAAAAGTACCCAGCTCGAGATAGAAACATCGGAATGATCTGAATACACTCACAAAGTATCAGTAGAATCTTTCAGATGCTAGCCGTGAACTTACATCAAATCGATAACTTCGATATTGCCAATTTTTTTAGCTAGTTGCAGTTGTACCACAAATATATGCAAGGTCGGACTTGCCCCCCCTCTGAGTTTTTCGGAACTTGATGCAGCGGTTACTCAACGGTTTTTGGCGTATGTTTCAGTGGAAATACTTGCTTATTATTGCCTGACCTATATGCTCTGTAAAGAAAAGTACCAACTTTATACTATGAAATTGCACACGAATATAGTAGATAGTAGAACAAAGCAGCACCAGTATTCAAAATTCTATGCCAAACCCCTAATGTCGCCAGTTTTATACAGTTCATGAATTTTAGTTTTGAAGGCTTCTAGCAACGGAGATACTGATCTGCATAGTCAATCTGATGCAGCAACCAACCTATCACCGGTTCTAATTTGACTCCAAATGAAAGCTAACAGTTTTCCGACAAATCGTCGGTAAAAACAGATATAGCATTTAAAAATTGCACAGCATCGATGAGCTGCTGCGGCATTCAACCAAATTTCATTCCAGCTTTGTTTTGTATATTACGTACAAATTTTGCCAGTTTTATTAAGCGGACAATCGGACCTGCTGACCCGGCAATATCCCAAAACAATTTCGTGTGTAAATGGAGGCTTGGAGCGGATCACGCTTTATATTCTCATAATTGAGAGGAGCTGATGACCTAGTGGCAGATACTGGTATTTTATGTAATATAGGGAATGTGAACTGGAAAGAGAAAGGGCAGTTGGCTCTTTTCAGGGCACAAATTATGATTCATTTATTTTAAATACTATAGCCAACATTGGCGCAACATTTTTGATTAAAGTTACAAGGAGCATGGAAGGTCATACTCTTTGCAAGACCAATTATATTAAGTCGTAGTTATTACCATGTCATGACGAATGCCTACTAATGACACTAACAGCCATCCAACTAAAGAACAGCAGCTTGTTTATAAGGCATCTAGTTAAGAAATATGTAATTTTTTTCTGGACTTTGACATTATGCAACATTATACAATAATTGACAAAACATCGTACTCGTAAAACTCAAAGTTGAGCGCAACTAAAACATTTCTGCACATACGTGTATGTCCTCCATACTGGATCCGCAATTTTGATTTTTGGGGAATCGATACTAATCTTTAACGACTCGAGAACAATCGAAAATTGTTTGCAATCATGTTCGCTGTATTAGATCCATCATTCTGATTTACATACAAACTCGAATTTGAGCATAATCCAAACATGTTTTTTGAAACATACCGGCCTGATTGGATCCGCCATTTTGATTTTTGTCAAATGTATATCGTATAAGTTATCAGCGAAATCATACGAATGCATTTCTTTGGATAAGTTTAGTGAGTCCTTTTAGTTTCGGCCACGTTTCAGGAATTTTGAACTACTATCCGCTGTCCGAATTTTCGCTACAAGATGTGATACATTGTATGCTTACAAAGGTTTACCCTTTTGCCGATGGAAAAATGTAAACATCATTAAATAATAATCGTCGTACTTTTACACGAGCTAAGGGATTAGCCATGAAATTATTTTATATATAGCACGTTAGATGAAACTTGTACATTTGCCCTTTCAACCGGTTAACTTTTAGGTGCTTCTGCCTTTTCGCCGTTCTGGTATTTCAGGCATGAATTCCATTAGTTGGAAAAACATTGGGTAGAGTGTTTTGATATTTGACGTTCTATGTTTAGAAAGGGAATCGGAAACATGTAATTGGGCTACACACCTCTACAATGAAAAAGCTGGAAGACATTTACCACTCCCAGAAACTTGCAGCATACAGATTATGGAAATGAACGAGTTTTCACAAAAGAACCTTCCGACATATTTATATATTGATCAAAAGTCTAAAAAATACGAATAAGTAAGCTCTCGATAGATATAAATATTAATCATGTCACCATATAAACAGCACTCCAGGCAGAATTTGATTTGGACGTTATCTATGGACCAAGATACCTATAAATTCAGGGAAAAGAATTTTTACATACGTACTTTCCGGCGGAAGGGCAGTAAAATAGCTCCTCAGATAAATATACAAAAATGTTGCACAGCTTTTTGAGTAAGCCTAAAATATTACGAAGTCAGAATAGTGCATAGAAAAATTGTGAAGTCAAAGCTGAAAGGTACCAGTCGCATATCTTTTCACTCACACTTATAATTTTCGATCCAACAACAGATTCATGGCCAAGTAAGGTAAATGCATCACTGAATTTAGAACTAAAAAGTCCACTCAAGCAAAATTCCATATGAAAAACAAAGTTGGTGGCGGAAGTCGGAAGAACAAACCTTGCTTTGAAATTTGACTACGTCATCTTGTAGAGGAGACAAAGTGGCATAACAACATGCAATTTATTTTGAAATCCTGTATCAGATAAAAAAATAAAAACGATTTTGTTTCAAATCTGGTATATGACACTAATGACTATTGATAATTTCAAGGCCTGCAAAGGCAATAGCAGATATCTGAGACTTTTAAATGGAAATGACAAATACATAAAAAGATGCAGCTTGATATGCGTTGTTTTTATATAAACAATGGGGAAAGCCCAAAATTCAGTATTTTGCTTCTATAATTTTCAAGTTAAACTTTCTTGTAATGACTTTTTTAAACAATTATTAAATAATTAATATTTTGCATAAATTCTCAAAGTTGGAATCTTCAAGAATCCATTTCACTTTTGTAAAATGTTCTAGGACCACATCTTGTGCAAAAACAGTTGTTTAAATAATTCGTCTCTGGGAGAAACAATTAGTTTTTACATAAACAATTAAACCGATCCGGCTGAAATTTTTAGCCATTACAATAGTTATAAACATTTATTCAATATTGCTAAAAAGCCCCGTATTTAACTTAATTGTTGATCGATTTTAATTCTTAAAAAATTGGGTTGAATAGCCTTTTATGCCCTAAAATCTCCAATTTACCGCTTATTTATGAAATTTAATTTGAAAATTATACAAGCAAAATACTGAATTTTGAGTTTTTCTTATTGTTTATAAAAAACAACGCATATATGGCTGTATTTTTTATGTATTTGTCATTTGAAGTTTTTATATGTCTTCTAAACATTTTTTACACGAAATAAATATTTTTTCTCTCTGTAGCCTGTGCAAAATGATAGAGGCCGAGTTTTAAACAGCCGATCTATTTCGATTTCCGTTTATTGACACAGGTGTTATTCGTACTTGAAAAAGTGGTGGCCGGAACGTCGTACAATAAACTGGAATCTAAGCGTATATGTAGTTTTGGTTCGATCAGACAATAAAGCCCTATGAACGCGAAAAACGCATCGTAAGTACCAGGAGCTGCTTTTCCAAAAATACTATCCATTTTACTTCCTACTGACGGGGAAGTATTGTAATCAAGAAAAATCTGAAAATTTTTCACAATCTTAATGCTGCTATACCAAGAACGTAAAAGCTTTGTAGTCTTTGAAAATCGGTCCAGTGGCGGCGGAGCGAGAGGCCAAAAACGAAAATATGAAAATCGCTGAAACTTTTTTTAAAGGTTTCAGAGTCTCATCGTCATTTTCTTAAAAAAAATTTGTAGTGTTAAAAATTGGGGTCTAGTTGTAAGAGGTAAGGGAAGATATGTCTCTATTTTCTACTTTGGTATATTTACACGCCTCCAGCCCCAGTAATTCTACGCAGCTATCAGGCATATTTCACTCATCATAGGTATATATCCCCATACATTTACCCTTAAAATTTCAACCGTACTACTGTGGGCTGTGTGTGGTTATGAAGGCCAATATCGTCATTTACGGGAGATTTTTCATCGCAAAGATTATGTGCGCGTTCAGGAATTTCTCTCATTTGGAGAAGGAAGGTCATTCAATTTTTTGTTATACATATTCGTAGCTAACTTTTTTTTTCAGAAGGACTAACTTGTGCCAAACAATCCTTTTCGAACCGATGACAGCGTTGCGTGGGAAGTACACGGCCAACCTACTTGAAGTCATTTTCTGGCTAGTTAGCCTGATCTATATAGTATGCTTTTAATACCATTGAACTGAGACAACGAATCCAGTAAATCGTGTTTTTAGCCATGCCTAACACCGTAGCAGTAATTCCCAAATCCACATAACTTCACGGGTAACCGCAAGTGTGAGTTACGGCCGCTTTCCGTCTCGGTGAGTGCTCATATGAGTTTGACGGATGACTTTTAATATAGGAACGGCCCAAAAGCGGATCCGCCTAAGCCGGAACTTGAATGCCGAGAAGGGAAATGAAGTGAAAGATGTGTGGCTTTTTGGATGCGAACCCGTTAGATTTACAGATTCCCATTTTCTGACTTACCGCCCCGCCGTTGCATCGATGCCTACAAATTGATTTTCTATTATAGGCCAGGAAATATTTATTTTTTTCCTACAGTGTTGGAAGGACAAACTCAAAAACCACCGATCCTATGTAAAAAAGAGTAAGTGAAACAATTTTGTAGGAAAAGTTATTCATCAACTTGCTTTTGTGAACATTTCTCGTATATTGAACTCGTTACGATAAATTTAACAGCAAAGGTACATTTAATGACATTTTCGCTTATACTGGCTAAACTAACAACCTAAGAATATGAAGTCAACTATAATTTTTTTTGCAGAGAATAAAGATAACATTTTCTACAAAAGATATCCTTAACGTTCTTTTGATACATTGATGGTTGAGTATAGGAGTATAAGGAGCGAAAGTCAAAAATTCGTATCAAAGTTGCGCGGCATACTTCGCACTCCATGTACGTTGTGTACGAGTAAGCATACGTGAGTGAATTCATTCCATAAGTATGGAAAATGTAATAATATTTTCAGACATTTTTACCATAAAAGAAAGGAAGAATGTGTCGAGACCTACGAGTAATTCTATTATTGTCAGTTGTATAGAATTCTCGCATATCCAGAGCCCACTCAACACAGTTTGACTGGATGCTATTGAAGCTTTCTAACGTGCCAACCAATATATCCGCAGTATGTTGTCAAATCTGTTCCTTAGTAAACGATATCTTGTTCCGAACTAAAATGTTTCGTAGACCAAGCTCCATATAATCTACAGCAATACACTTCGAAAACTCTCATAAGTTTTTTCTTTAAAGTTTTAACTGTACGGTACATTTTCGCTTGAGGGTCGCGCGTTGGATTTTCCCTATCTTCCGTCGGCGGATTTTCAGCCTGAGGTTATTATTGGAAAATCGGAAACGTTAGCGATGCGATCGGAATTTTTTTCGAGCGTTCCGAAAGAAAAACTTGCTGTTACAGCCTGATTCAATGAAAACATATTGTGTGGAGGTAACACAATTGGTGAAAGCTGTGGGGAGTTTTTTATTCGAACGGGACAAAAGGAAAATGGCGCTAACTGCAAAATTGCATTCTCATAAGGACGACTTGTTTAAAATCCATGTTGCTGGGGCCGCTAAATATGTATATAATCATATATGTTGAAGAAATTTGCTCAATTGCTTTGAGCTTTAATTTCGTTTGTTTTTGTGTACAGAATAAAGCTGCCAAAACAGTAAATTAATTTCGAAAATATCTGTGGGCTTATCTAATGACCAGAACAATATTGACATGAATTTGCGAGGTAACCACAAGTTGATGTTCAGGGGTTATACTAAGTATAACGATGACGCATCTTTCCTACGTCCTTTGGGATTCCAGTTGTACAGGTTATACAAGAACTACCTCCAGTGCCTAAAAAATAAAAATACACACAAACTACAAGGTTTAGGAAAAGCAGGAAATACAAAATACGCACCAGCATTGAGAGGATGGAAATTTATAAATAAGAATTAGTTATAAGGATTATGTCATGCGTCATCTGCAGATCTGTGCCATGTTAATCTAGTTGACAGCTCAGGTGACCGTTACATATATATATATATATATATATATCTCTTGAGACGTGGTCATTGTCGTCTAGACCAGCTGGGTGAAAAATTAAAGCTTCCGCCTTTTGTTGGGTACTTCGACAAAAATTTTAAGCAAGGAGGACTCTTTATACTTTTTTTATTCTCTCTAGCTTTCAATGGACTTTGCCATCATCATCAGGAGCTGCAATTACATTGATAACAGTAGCAACAATAGTGTCATATGAATTTTAATTAACTTAACTTACAGTAGTATGTGAGGATGTTGCTAATAATTGTTATTTACGTTCAGGATGAGGGAAACACCCAGTAACATGGTGAAAGCTGGATAAATGGTACATTGGTCAAAATTATATAAAATACACACAGCTGTGACAAGAACAAGTTAAAAACAGATTAAAAATGTTTAGATCATGAAAGCATTACATCGTGAAGCCACTTGATGATTGCACAAAATGGTGGGCATGGAATAATGAGTAAGATGAACCTTTAAAAATCAACTTGGTGAAACAGATGAAAACAAGGGTAATCAGCATCTCAGATAATACTTTCCAGACTTCAAATGTACGTAAACTAACAAAAATGTTCATTAACAATGGTTATCCGAAGTGTCTGATTAACAAGATCTTATTTAGCTCACCTCCCAGTATTTTGCCAAACTCTAATGATATAAGTAATAGTCTCACAACCCCTAATAACAGAACTGATAGAATTCCCAACAACAACACCAATTCTAACAGTACAACCACCGTCCCAAATTCCAGATCTGGCTTTGCTGTCCTACCCTATATCAAAGAACTGACCCCTAAGCTGATCAGATTGTGCAGTCTTTTGAACTTTCGAATTGCTTGCAAATCCGTCCTCACTATAAACTGCATTTTTTCAAAAATGAAAGACAAAGTCCCGCTGCTTGGCTTAACCAACACAGTCTACTCGATCAATTGCAACAATTGCAACCAAATATACATAGGTCAGACCTCCAGATCTCTTAAAGGAAGGATCACATCACATAAAAGTGATCCTGAAAGATGTGCTCTAGCATCTCATGTTAACACAACAGAGCACTCTATGAACTACACAAGTATCAAAGTTTTCGATAAAGAAAAACACCTATCCAAACGTTTATTCCTGGAAATGTCCCACATTTTCATGAATGACAACTGTATCAATAAGAAGACAGATGTTAAGCAACAGAGTGTCATTTACTCATATTTGCTAAACTGCGAAAAATTGGAGCACTTACACATCTCCCCAAATTTTGACTCTTCACAACCATAAATGGAATCTGGTTCTTGGTCTATTCCACCAATAAACTTCATTCCATTCAAATTTTAATAACTTTTTCCTCGCAATTAAATAATAACTGTTAATTTAATTGCCCATTAATAAAATATAGTCAATTCAACTGCCTCTGGTCGGTTTGACAATTTCTTACCTAACACATTTTGAAAATCACATCATCTGAAGTGATTTGGCAACGTAGCACACGCCCACAAAAGAATTCGTTCCATCATTCTACACAGACACTGATAAGCTTCGGCCATCTGTCAAAAGGTTCATCTTACTCATTATTCCATGTCCACCATTTTGTGCAATCATCAAGTGGCTTCACGATGTAATGCTTTCATGTTCTAAAAATGTTTAATCTGTTTTTAACTTGTTCTTGTCACACAGTTGTGTGTACTTTATATAATTTTGACCATTGTTCCATTTATCCAGCTTTCACCATGTTACTGGGTGTTTCCCTCATCCTGAACGTAAACAACAATTAGCAACATCCTCACATACTACTGTAAATTAAGTTAATTTAAATTCATTTTACACTATTGTTGCTACTGTTATCAATGTAATTGCAGCTCCTGATGATGATGGCAAAGTCCATTGAAAGCTAGAGAGAATAAAAAAGTATAAAGAGTCCTCCTTGCTTAAAATTTTTGTCGAAGTACCCAACAAAAGGCGGATGCTTTAATTTTTCACCTACATATATATATATATATATATATCAAAGTTATATCTATTAGTATATCGTATCTTCGTTTTGTGGCGCAGTCTAAGTTAAGGTTTAAGTGAGGCAATACTTTTATAAAATAATAATGTCAATATTTCCGAGATTGTCAGGTCTATACTATGATGTCCTTATTCGACTGCCTGGGCATAAGCCGGTTATAATCTGGTTTCAGCATAATCAGTGGCTACATATCCTAACACCGTCACTAGTGTTGGTGTCAATTGCATCTTCTCTCCATTTCCAGTTGTTTTCCTCCGTATAGCAGTGCGATACTACCTCTGTAATGATAGTGATTCTGACTAGTTAGTAGTAAGTTCCCTCGGTCACAATTTTTCTACCACAGACTAAGATGAATCATCAATTCAGACAAAACATATGTTAAAGGTCTTTTTTAGCGAAGTCGATGCATACACTCAGATCTCAGTTGACGATAAAAAATACCAATCTGTAAACATTGCGCCTTGCCTGTTACGCCAAATCAAGTAGGCATACAAGTTTAAGGATACATATAACGGTAAGTAATATAAAGTATATTACCGATATTCTATACCTACGACTCAAGTATCATTGTTCGAAGACTCGACATTTCACTAAGCATCCCGTTCCCTACTTCAACATACTACCAAATTGAAAATGTTCCAGGTCATTTTTAAAATTCCCCAGTCCTAGTAAGCAATTCCAAGACACCTCTCAACAGACGCGCTTCCTCCGCTTTGCTGATCTCCTTCCTTCCTTTCTTTTTCCTTTCCTCCCTTTGATTAGGAGCATATGTCCTGCGGACCGCTCTGACAGACAAAGACGAATCGATGACGAAGTCTCGCACCGTTAAGCGAGCAGCACTGAGCCAGTGTTGCCATTATCGCGCCCTGTGAGGTTGGACTTGTATATTTATACAATGCACTGTATACACATTTCTAGGAGCAACATTTCCCGTGCGAAAAGAAACTAATTAAAATTGAATTTTCTCGCAGCTATGCTCTTTTCGGGGCGCGTTCTCCCAAGCAATTATATCCTTTTCCTGTGCGCGACGTGAGTCCTCCAAAGCGAATTATTCCAGTCCGAGTAATAACTGCGACGTCGACAAATTTCCATGCATTTTCGTCGATGCCCATAAAGAAAATGACAAAAGCGCAGTGCCTTGCAGCGACAAAGCCACGCAGCCACGTATTCATTTTCTTTTGTATTGAGAATAGTCGCCATATCTAACGATACTCCAGTCAAATTAGTATTCGATTCGAGATAGTCGGTGATAAAATTTATCCCTAGAAGCAGGCCGCACCACCACGTTTAACACGCCTAACAGCAAATAAATTGACTGCGTGGACCATACTCAGTTTTCACACCGAGTACTCGAGTACGACAGATACTCCGGATTTATCAAAAAACTCTGAAGAGACTTTCAGTTCTGCAGTAACGTAATGGATACTTACATAAGTTTCATACAACTAATTCATTCAACGGTTTGTAATTGAAATCGAACCGCTGCGAAAGCACATAGCTGCTATCTGTTGGAACTGTAAAGATCTCAGTTCACGTTTAATAGCCCAGTCACCTTGTGACTGCTAGATAGCTGATTAATCTAGCTGTATAGTAGATGTGGTCTACTTGCCTTGAGTAAACTAAACATGATGCTTTCATCCGTACGATTCTGGTGATAGATGGCGCTTTGCGTTGTCTTATTTCGATATACAATACCTCCGAGATAGAGGATAGTTACGATGCTTTCGTATATTTCTGTAATTGCTTTCATTTGCGAAATGAAATGATCTGGAAGAACACGAATAATGACGAGACCGTGCGTTTATCAATTTTCAAGAAAAATATTTTGAGATATGGCCAATTTCCTTCTTTCCTTTTCTGGTAATCTTCTAATTGTTTCTTACGCACAGTTTATCGAACATTTTTATAATATGTTTCTCGTAAAAATCGAAAAATGCGGAGAGTAAGGAATTTCATAAAAAAGACTTTAAAACGTTATAGTTATTTTTAGGAAACAAAGCGTGTGTTAATACAACTGCCTGAGAAACTAGAAATTTCAGATTTCTCCATAAATAGCGCCATCAAGTATCACTTTAATAAACCTAGCGGAAACAATTGAGTTCAACTTTAGATTAATTGCCTGCGATTTTGGATCGTTAAAACCCTTCTTTTGGCTCAGATGGGCTTTCAAAATATGAATTAAGTCATCTATATTGAAATAACGGATACTAGGAGTAGATAGCTTTTGGGTATGCAGCTGCCCTAGTCTGTAGCTTAACCTTAGCATAACCAATTACGGATTTGTAATCTTAGGAAAAAATGGAGTATTTGCCAACTATATGATTCAGCGTATCGATTATCACCAAAACAAATGTACACTGAATGGATAGTATACTAGACTTGCACGACAGAAATACATGCCCACATAATATACACCAATCACAAGAAGAACCTGGTGTCCTCGATAAAATCTCTTAATTTGAACATATGGTGGATGTGACATCAAAGCTAACTCGGTCCTGGAAAAACAAAGAACAACAATTGTAGAAGCTACCAAAGCCGGATAATCTAAGGTACCAAATTCATAAAAGTGTGTCTTCGGACACACTACATTGTCCAAAACTTTCGCACTAGCCGAGTTCTGAGCTGACCACAAAGATATATGTAAGGACTTTAAAAGCTAGACGACGTATTGATAATGAAAAATCTGTGTGGCAAATGACAACCTGGTACAAGTATGTGAGGTTACGTAGAATGACAGCAGATATTATCAGACCAATTGAACGTCGACAACCCAGCATACCGAAACTTATTAGGTGTAATTTTGCCAGGTTGCCAGTTGTACAAATTTTCTGCCAATTTATAAAAGTGCAACCAACATTTCGCCGCTGTATCGCCAAGATCACGTGCTAATCTAGGCAACCAGTTGCATAAATTTCCAGTAACGTGATATCAAAAACCTTTATTTTCATTCAGACAATATACAATGGTATTGGAATTGTCAATTTTTCGTACGCAACAACCTACAACTAATCTTAAATTGCAATGTTTAAAAATTCATTAACATGATAAAAGCTCTTGTTTATCAAAAATTGCTTCAAGTGGAACTTGAACTGGTTAATATTTTTAACCGAGGTAATGTGGCACGGTAAATTATTGAAAGGAAGCGGACCAATTTTATTGAGCGATCGAAATGCTGCTATTGATTTGCTGAGGTTTATATATAAATTATTACCAGTCCTTGTATCATAGTTATTTTTAAAAACTTTTAAGCACAATTCATATACCTGCCAATGATCGGATGTATCTTTTTTTTTACACAAATACGCAGAACGCGTTGACCAACCCCAGAGAAATACTCAATACCAGAATAGAAAAGAGTATCATGGAGATTATTACTCATCACATACAGATGAACTTAACGGATACCATGCGGTACCATCATATCATAAAGGATTACGTTGGGCACAAGTTAGTCCCCATTTAATATCGCTAACGCTAATTTGTTAACTGCTTTAAGTATCGACCATCTGGTAACGGTACTGAACCAAGCCAGTCAACCCTGACATAAGCGCTAGCCACGATACTGTAACTCCAGATCGAGAGCGCCGGCGCTGCTGTCAGTCGCACACAGAGTGTGGTGCATAAAGGTTGCCATCATCCGGACCGACGGCGTGTCCCGTCTGTAAATACTTCTCCAAGTTATAAGGGCAAATCTACGGAGACATTTATAATATGAAATATACAGGGTGACAGGTAAATAGGTGTAAAACATTTTAGGAGGTGATAGTACAGCCCCTTTGCTATCGAAAGTAGTATATAATACCATATCCTATATTCAAAGGTTGAAAAGTTATTGAAGATTTAAGATTTTTTTAAAAACAATCCATATTTCAGAGTAAAAAAGTCGAGCGAGAAAAAAGTTGGCGATTAAACATTTGTTTTTTGTGGTTTTGGGTTATTATTTCAATAATTACCTATTATAAATTAAAAAAGATTCGAAAACAATACCAAACAACGTATTTATTTTCATTGAAAAATGTTTAACTAAGAAAAACAAATAACGTTTTACAGTAAGTAAGGTGTTTTACAAAAAAATCAGTATACAAAAAAACGTACAAACAATTTAAATAATATCCTTGTTTCATAAGGAATCTAAATTGGTATGATAAGTGCACAAGTGAAACTATACTCTGGGCGCTGAAGAAAGACATTAAACGTAAACAGTGATCAGCACGTGAACAGATCCCTCGAAAGCATCCACGGATATACTCCAGTCACTTTAGGTCTAAACATCCTCGGCAGTGTATTTCTAGTGAATCCACAGACCCTTTTTCCTGTCATCTTGAGACTAGAAAAAGGATGACTGTTAAAATAAGTTACCTTGATCTTTCATGAGCTCCCAGTACAAAACATCATCGATATATTTTTGATGTAGGAACAACAAATTGGTTTAGAAAACATCCACTTTGAACCTAAATTGACTGGAGTAACATCGATCTACAGACAAATTCAAGGTCACTAGCAGTCGTCGGCGCTCTACGAATCTGCACAGGTTTGGACTTGTAAACGTGATTATAGATGACACGACAGGCATCTAACAGTTAATTCACGCACAGGATTGCATTGCATACGCATTACGCATTCAGTAGCGTATACTCGTTTTTCGCGAGTGGAACGTTTTGTTTATATATTGCCTAAGATACGATGTCTGACACAGATACAGCCGACGAAGTGGTTGACATCAGCGCAACCCCACCCAAAAAAAGGGCTAAGAAGCTACATTTAAGTGCAAATGAAAAACAAATAATATTAAATATATACAAAAACCAAATTCAAGAAAAACCCGATTTGGTCGTGGACGAAGTTATATGTAAGGTAGCACATATTTCTGGAGTATGTCGGTCCAGTGTTTATAGGATCATTAAGGAATATAGGAGCACTCACTCACTTTCTGAGCCAAAACCGTATCCTGCAAGAAAAAGGATAACGGACGGAGTAGATGACTTTGACAGAACTGCCATCAGGAGGAAAGTGCATAATTTTTTCTTCCGAAATGAGATACCTACAATAGATAAGATATTAAGATTAGTTAATGCTGATGAGGATCTTCCATCATTTAAAAGAACCACATTCCGAAAACTTTTGAAGGAACTTAATTTTCGATTCTTGAAACGGGGAAGAAACAGTATGTTAATAGAGAAAGAAATTGTTGTGTGGAGAAGGGAATACCTTAGGAAGATTCGGAAGTTTCGCGATGAAAAAAGAAAAATTTACTATTTGGACGAAACGTGGGTGAATGCTGGACATACTCAAGCGAAAGTTTGGGTCGACAAATCAGTAACATCATCAAGGCAGGCTTTTCTAGACGGTCTTTCGGCTGGATTGAAAAATCCTGCAGGTAAGCTCCTTCATCTATCCGGCAATTTAATTTTGATAAATTCGGGCAAATAATATGCTGTGATAGCAGATAATGTGTGATATTCTCCAAAAATGGTGCATTCGCAGTGTAGTCATTAGGAAAAAACTTCGACCCTCTTTTAAGCGTTATTTTGAAATTTATTATCATTTTTGGGTGCAGTCAATTTGCTTTGAATGGGTTTTGAGAAGTTGCAAACTTCAATTTTCTACGTTTTTCAGTTTTTGATCAGCATTCCGTGACTCTTAAATTCAGCTAAATGAACTCAATTGCCTCATTCCTTCAAATTTAATCAATCCATAGTGTAAGGAATAATTTATTTCCAGGAAAAGGCAAACGGCTGATCATTTGTCACGTAGGTAGTGAAGACGGCTTTGTTCCCGAAGCACTGTGGGCCTTTGAATCAAAAAAGACAGGGGACTATCATGAGGAGATGGACGGCAATTCCTTTGAAAATTGGTTCTCCAAAATGTTACTAAAGCTGGAGAATAACGCTGTTATTGTACTGGATAATGCCCTGTACCATTCTAGAAAAATAGAAAAAATTCCCACAATGGCAACTAAAAAAGCAAACATACAACAATGGCTGGCCTCAAAACAGATCGATTTTGATGAAACAATGGTCAAGGGTGAATTGATAAGTATAGTCAATAGACATAAATACAAATACGATTTTAAAATGATCGACGAAATGGCCAAAAAACAAAATAAAACTGTCTTGAGACTGCCACCCTACCATTGTGAGCTGAACCCTATTGAGCTGATTTGGGCCAACATAAAGCAATACGTGGCGTCGAATAATAATACTTATAAATTTTCTGATGTTAAAAATCTCTTTCACATCGCAGTCAATAGAGTTACGGCAGAGGAATGGAAAAACTGTATCCGCCACGTTCGGGAGAAGGTTGAGGTCAAAATGTGGGATTTGGACAATGTCATCGATACCCAAATTGAACCTCTAATAATTCATTTAAACGATTCAGAAGATTCAAGTTCCTCTTCTGAATGAGTGCGCGCAGCTTACTTACTAATAACTAAAAAGTGTAGTTAACTCATTTGTGAATCTCTAACTGAAATTTACTGTAAAAGATAATAATTATCTTGTATGAAATTTTTGATGACTACCCATAATATCTTGATGCGGTTCTGTAATGTCTCCTGCGCCTAAACACTCACTCACGAGCAATATGCGTGTATTTGTTTGGGTTTAGTTTCTTTCTTCAGCGCCTAGAGTTTAAACATAATGTATTGTAATACAACAATAGGCAGTAAATTTACCAATGGCTTGTCTCCTATTTTCACAACTATCTGACTGATAAGAAAGTGTTTTTGTGAAAATAATGTAACTGTAAGTTATGGGATAGTTATTATTTTAAACTACGGTTAAGTTACACGATTAGATTATTTACACAGTTGTAATTGTACTACAGATTAATAAAAATTGAACTAAAAGTTACTACAATTGGTAAGTAAAATACAATAATGAAATGAAGGTAAAATTCATTGCAATTGTTGTTCGAACTGACGCCCGCCGTTTCTTATGCAAGCCCGTAGTCTTTTTCTCATGTTGGTCCGCGTGATGGGGCCAGTTAATTGTCCTCTGATAGTGTCAGCAGCAACGGTGCAAGAGTGTCTATGGGCTCAGCGTACACCAGTGACTTCATGTGCCCCCATAAATAATAGTCACACGGTGTTAAATCTGGGTTCCTCGCTGGCCACGGTGTCGGTCAACCTCGGCCAATCCAGCGACAAGGATATTTCTCGTCCAGCCACTGTCTAACTCCCAGACGGAAATGCGCGGGACAGCCATCGTGTTGGTAGATCATCTGCATCCTGATATTCAGAGGCAGGTCTTCGAGATACTCCCAGAGTTCGGATCTCGAAAAGTTCTCATAGGATTCGCCATTCAGGTTGTCAGGCAAAAAAACTGGTCCAATTAGATACGTATGAATGATTCCCATCCACACGTTTGCCGAAAATCTTCTTTGATGGGCTCTTGGCTTTGCCACGTGGGGATTTGCCTCTCGTGGGGCCCAATAATGTAAGTTGTGATAATTTGTTGTCCCCTCTCTGTCAAACTTAGACTCGTCGGTCCACAATATTTTAGTTAAATAGTCGTTTTCTTCTTGATCCCGATGAAGCATGTATCGACAAAAATCAATTCTTCTTCTTGCGGGATCTCCTTCTTCTAATACTTGAACCGGTGTGTAATGGAAAGGGTAAAGTCTCACCGAATGCAAAACGAACCAAACTTTCCAGTGACTTAAACCAAGCTGCTTTGCTATAACTCGTGTAGACGTCGTCGGGTCTCTGCCGTAGCATTCCAGTATTGTCTCTCGATCATCATCGTCAAACAACCGAGGCCTACCAGCATCATGACGTCTTTCATGAACCTGTCCACTTTCCTTGACGCGTTGGTACACAGAAGCAAATACTCGACGACTCGGTATTCGCCGATTCGGAAAACGGTTATCGTATTCTCGCCTGGCTTCAACGGAATTTCTATCACTTAAACCATAACAAAACAGAATATCAGCGTATTCTTCGTTATGGTAACTCGCCATTATTAAAACTGATCAAAAAAGTAAAAGTACGTCCTACCGCGTTAAAGGTTGATATTCTACTAACTAACCTAAGCATTAGTTCCCTTTCCTTGATCCGTCAGCTGTGTCAATTCATAACACACGCAGATCTTGCTTCCGAGGAGCGACGACAGATTCCGAATACTTAAACCCGAATAACGGCACAGGGCACAAAAAATAACAAAAAGGGTCGAACCATGAAAGGCTCGGTTTACCTGCTCAGTACAATGAAATGCGCTTAGCGGTCCTTTCTAGCAAAGTAGTATTGTTTTGTTAAATGGTTTACTTACTGATATGTTATTATACCATTTTAGAAACCTAATGAAACGACTAAGTTTTTGCAGTTATTTGTACATTTTCTTTATTAAGATTTTTTTGAAAAAAAAGACTTCTTAATGTGAAAGTTGAAAATACACATTTTCATTTAACATTTAAATGAAAATAAATACGTTTTCAGTAGTGTTTTCATATGTTTTTTAATTTATGAGAATTATTTATTTAAATAATAACCTGAAACCACCAAAAAAAGAATATTTAATCACCAACTTTTTTTTATCTCAACTATTTTACTCTGTAATCCGGGTTGTTTTTTAAAAAAAATTAAATCTTCCATAACTTTTTAACCTTTAAATATAGGGTATGGTATTATATACTAATTTTGATAGCAAAGGAGCTGTACTATCACCTCCTAAATTGTTTGACACCTATTTACCTGTCACCCTGTATAATAATAGGTGCGTAAAATTACCGAGGCTGGAAGCGTGTAAATACATTACCGCCAAAAAAGAGGTATAACCCTCTACTATCCCCTACAATTTAAACCCTAGAAAAATTTTCCTGAAAGTGACCAGGAGACTCTGAAACGCCAAAAAACCAAGTTAGACCGATGTTCTTTATTGTATTTTTCATTTTTTGCGCACATGCTGTCGACGCTGTATTGATTTTCAAAAACTAGAAAGCTTTCTCGTCCTTGGCATAGTAGTTCTTGCGTGAGAATGTCACCAAAATCCGACCCGTATTTTCCAAATTATAGACGGGTCAAGGATTAGGGAGGACCGACAGACATCCAAAAAACATATCTCATTTTCGAAATTCTTCACGATTACAATACTACCTCGATCAGCAATTTAAACTAGAATTAGTCTACGCCACTGCGACTACTTGGCTGTCATTTAACGCCCGAATGGTGACGACTCAGAACACTTTAACAAATTATTTTTATAAAGAGACGCGATTTCTGTTCAATTCCGAATGTGGACATAACAACTGAACTATAACGTGAGGGATTCAGCAAGGTAATATGGTTTTAATAACGATGTATTGGCAGAGAATTTCATGGCTTGCTTTTATTCTGCAATGCTGATATTTTGTTCTTTGTCCCTGCCATAGATGAAAGATTCATCATTCAAAAAGAGGCACGAGTAGAAGAATCGGAATAATACGAGGGACATGCAGATTCATTGATAATTACCCATGTTTGTTTGGCCAATGAAACTACATATATGCGAAATTCTTCTTTAATGTATACAACAATGACCTTCTTCAGTACATGATAACTTTTCTGACGCTACCCACAGACACGTGAGCGCAACCCTTCACATAGCTCGTCAGATATGAGTATGCGACTGTCCCAACAAAAGAATTACAAAAAATGATCTAATAAGTATAACTGAATAACAGGAGAGGCTCAACATAAAGCAGAAGAAGTTATTAAAAACTTTTTCACAACAACACTGCTTCTTTCTCGTACACTTTCCTAAATACGTAATCGCTTAATTCCGATTAGACATGCTGAAAATTAGCTAATTACGAAAAAATTCGCTTTTTACGTCCCTTCCATCTTAGAAAAGTTAAAAAGATGATCTTTTGGCGAGCGCTGATTCCTAAACTTTTTTAATTCCCTGGAAGATCCCATCCTTTATGCTTATGATGTTTTGATCGCTATGTGATTAAAAAAGTTCTTAAAGGATTTCTTCACTTCAACCCTAGCTTTCAGGCTTCAATTTGTTTTTTGCTTGTGGCGGGTGGAATTATGAAAGTAAGACATCTGCATGCCAACATATTCCCAGAAATAGGGTGATATGTTTATAATATACGGCACCGGCAGAGAATCATTGATGTTCCGCATTCAATGTGTATGAGGAAGACAGAAAGACAAGCAAGTAGTTTAGAGCGAGAGAGCAAATAAAGCGTACTCGACACCAAGGACAATGAGTCTATGTCAAGGGCTTCTTTTTTGTCACTCAACAGCAAAAATACCTTAGTATAGCACATACTGTGTAGCTGATGTTCGTTATTCTTAACAGGAAGTGACACCCAGAGGAATAAGAAAAAGAGGAACCTAACCCTAATCATGGTACAAAGAATGCATTGGAACATTTAAAAACAAATATCTCGAAAACTGTTAGCTTTCGACACTTCTAACAAGTAAACCTTTTTTGTTGTCGAAATACGAGAAAATAAGATTTTTCAGTCAGTTGTATACAGGGTAGCACAAAAAAGTTAGGATAAGTTATTTACCGACATAATGCAGTAAGTGCCATACAAAATAACGGATTATTGTTTGTTATACAAGAAAACCTCCCTATACCGAGTTTTATGTCAAAATCTGAAATACTTCTCAAGCAATAAGGAAAAATAGAAAATAAAATTGTACCTTCGACACCCTGTATCTCGCAAACTATCAACTTTTAGACTAAAGTATGTTTAGGTCAATTCAAATATTTTGGTCTGTAGTATCTCCAGTTTCGAGATTTCCCAACCTTTCGCAGTATCTATGTATATACTCCGAAAGGGTTAATGTCTCGTATATGGCGATAACCTATAGGTTACTTCTATATCTCATGGGTGGCCAGTTAGTTATTCGGGACAAGTCTACAGAAAATGGGGTTAAGTGCATCCAGTCCCATAGACGGATAGAAGGTGCGGAAAAACAGAAAAGAACTGCAAAACATGTTATCTTTGATTGAGTATATTTAAAAAATTTAAAGTATACCTATAGGTATATGTTTTTTGAGTATTCTAATATGGAATTATAAAAAAATGTATAGATTAAAAAAATATTCAATAGTTGCTACCGTTTAAGTTACTTACGACAAGACGTGTGGCGTGTGTGATGTTGGTTTTATACACATACATTTTTCCTTTTCACGTTTCGGAAGATAATGGGTTTTGGCCCGGCTTTCAGGTATTCAAAGCCCGAGCCAATACCATCGAGACAATGGCTCTTTTTTATTAGCCAGTGAACAGTGACGGCATAAAATAGGAATAGAGGTGCTTTGGCGGATATATCTTATGAGTACATATTAAATTCCTTCTAACGTTGATGAAAATACATTTCTTTGCATACCTGTATTTGCCATGTCTGATCTATCAATCTGGTTCTGCGCAAAGTATTTAATATATAGATAATGTAAATGCTACCGATTCAAAGAAGGGAATCCGTAATGCTTGTACTCAAATCTTAAATACAAGAAACTGCGTATTAAACGACGATTGACCCATCTTACTTGAATAAAATGTATTCTGTTTAACTCAAAACTTATCAAAATACAGTTGACGGTAAGCAACAAATATATATATATATATATTTAAAAGAAAACGTATAGTTTTTCATACCTTTCCAATTCAAGGCTCGCCACAAGTGACCAGGCACATATTTTTTAGTGTAAGACTAAAAGCTCCACAAATGTTTTGAAAGCCTAAGATTGTAAATAGAGTAAGTTAGTCGCATAGGGTTTCAATATTGCACGGCTGTACTTTCTCCACTGAGATGCATCCAGTGTTTACTCCTACTGAATATGTATTTGGGGTAATTAGAACGGTCCTTAGCTAACGATAATTACTATGCTACGTGAGTTGTATTAAGATTAGAAAATAGGTGTATACTCACCGGACCAGCTACCTAATTCAATATGGAAGTCAGGCTGATTCAGTTCAGTTTTTGCTATTGATATTCAAAAATTACAAAACCTCCAGGGAGTGGCAAATGCTAAAGAACAAGTATTTGCGAGGAAGTTGTGACACTTTGCAGATGGATGTCTATCGACTCTTCAAATACAAGCAATTTTGAAGTATAGGCATAACATCCATGCTGCAGTAAAGGGTACGCGATTTATTCGACTCACATTTGCGGCTATTGATATACTTACGAATAATAAACATACTTTACTGAAGACTTGCTGCCTTAACAATAACAAAAGAATTATATGAAAAGGTGTATGCCAACCTCCTTAGTATTTTCTTTTTATTTCCAAGACTGACAATTGATGATGCAAAAATAAAAAAAATCGAAGCTTTCCTGTAATTATTCCTGCAACAATTGTTGTTGAGGAATTTAGAATCTGAGGAGAATGCGTTCAAAGTACATCGAGCTAGTTATTTGTTGAAAGTTGGTTGAGAGTGTGCAACTATGTACACTTCAATGCTTCAGCAGTTAGCACACCAGAATTTCCATCCATTCGGAGATGGTACACCTAAACCGTTATGTCAACCTCGACTTCCGATTGCTTGCAATATCAACCTCCCTCTTCCTTACCGTCACCCTTCTGACCCTACATAGCTCTCACCCCCACAGACTTATTAGTTGAAGTATGCACTCCTTCAAGCTTCGAAAGTCAACGACAAAGATCAAGATTGGGTTAATAAAATAAAAAAAAAAGTGACAGTAGTTTGGTTTGATTGGTCGGACTACTCTCCGCTGAACAGCATCAATCATGGACATGTGTTCTGGGTGGCAGCAAACCAAACATTTGAGCAGAATTCGAGGCTATGCCTTATATGGGCCTTGTACAGTGTGACGAGGTTACCCTAGGTTTTTCTCAGCAGCTGCTGCTATTGATGGCATTGGTAGCACTCGGTTATCCATCGAAATCGGATGAGCGTTAAGGCGCTTCTTGTTAGTCAAGGTACAATACTGTGTTTTGGAAGCATTAAGCTTTACCAGATTGTTGCATCCCCAGGCCACTGCTTGATAACCTCTAGGTCTCTCACCAGAAAGGAAGTCTCTGCTATTCCTCTCCCCTGCTCACTGGCAGAGAAATCGGATAACACTCCGAATTCCTGCATGTTGAATGCTGTCATCCTAAAAGCAGTGGATCGGATTGATTGTACAGGAAAGGAGATCGTTGATAACTAATAGAACCAATGTCAAATCCATGACCGATCCGAGCCACCCATCTGCAAAGCTTCTCTGGAAGGCCCTAGGATCAAAGTTTGCATAAGAGCAGCATGTTACTGTTGATCGAAAGCTTCCGTCGTTTAAGAGCAGTGACATAAACCTCAGCTTTCTGAGCAATTACCGGATTCGTAAGTGACCTAGAAAAGACGTGAAAGAAGTGAAGCAGCCTCCACTGCACATCTCTTCAGTGTCCCGCATTCAAATCTACATTGAACAATAACAAGACGATATTCTCTGATTGCAGCAGATTCCCACGTTAGCTCAAGTGGTAGTATCCCTATGAATCAGCGAAGGATGGTAATCGGATATGGTCTCATAAGTTATTTTTTTGTACTACAACTACCACGAAGGCCTAGGGCCTAAAACCCATAGGGTACCGGGGAGCCTATAGGGCGATACAGGGGAAAAGAGGAAACACCCCACGGACTCTGGCGAGGGAACACGTGTGCATGCAACATGCACACATTCTGGAGCCGCCTACGAGATCCGCTGGGTGGTACCTCTGCGTTCGACAGTCAGAGACCGTCTACCACCTATGGACAACCACAACGTCCATAGTGAGTTCTAATATCACCGAATGCTAGTCTCTCTACAAGTCGTTTCCAACTTTTTAGTCGTATGGACGGTGTCTAGTCTTCAAAGTAATAATGTCGTTGGGCCTTTAAGCCTCAATCTTCCTCCTCGCCCCGTAATTACCCGTCCAACTGCAACTGGCAACTTCCTGGCCTCCTAGTTTACCAAGTAACATTGTGAACGCGTCGTAGCCCACAATAAAGGCCGCTGGGGTGCCGAGACGGGAGAGAGACACTCTCCATGCACACGTACAGACAGACACTATGACGCAACGGACGAGACGCGATGGGGCGATGATAGCATAAAGACGATTCTGGCGAATGGCGGCAATTCCCTTCTATGCGACGGCGGTTATATAGAAGCGATATGACTCTGTTGTGCACTGAGAGAAATTGGGGAGTTCAGATAGGGAAATAGGAAATTGCCCAATGCAATGAGTTTAGGTGAGCATTGAGCGTTGACGGCCTGGAAAACGATTTCCGTTTCACTATACCAAGTGTATGTAAATTATTAGTGTGCAGAAAGAAAAATTCCAGAGGCAAATTGACCTTATTACGGAAGCAGCTTTTTTCAACCAATATATTGGATGATATTCATCAGGTAAAACGTAAAATTTCACACAGTAGGATTCAAGACTTTCAGTTCAGTAACGATCGATCAAAACGAAATTAGTTTAGTAGCCGTTGATAAGAAGCTTCAAAATAAAGTTTGGATGTTGGTCTCACTCAATCACGCCAAAATGGTTGAACGGATCTCGATGAGATTTGGTACAGAGATATGTATATTATAGTCTAGAATAGCACATATGCTACTTTTTATCCCGGAAAATTAGCTTATAACATCTGTTTCACGCGTACAGCCCAAAACACTTGGCCATGAGATGTCTGACGCAGAAGCGTTCAGTCGCTTGTCCGACCGAAATGCCGCAATGTAATTTGACAATCGGTTTTTCAGCATAACCGTCTTGGTTTAGATTTAGTTTTGTCTTTTGTTTTACCTCAAGCATAATTCTGTAGATAAATAGTTATTGGGTTAGGATATGTTGAGATATGTCACACAGGCTGTGAGATACTTCACGTATTACTAACTGTGATTCTGATTACACATTTGATATTAATTTATTGTTGCATTAAAATGTTGGATAAAATGACCATTGCCAAAGTAACTATGGCATTACTTTGATATTGTATTTCTTTCTCCGGAGCCAATCTCCTTCACACTTGCAAAACGAATGATACACTACACCCTATTTCATGAGTATCCATCACGGGATAATGACAGCTAGTTATCTAGTAATATTTCAAAAAATTCCGCAACTGATGCGGATCCGGATCCATCAATGCCAGGTATGCAGAGCCGAATTTTGTTTTGGTTTTTTGTTTGATACAGATTCATTTTGCACTTGCTAACAGCTCTTTTATTTAGAAAAGTTCATTTGCATACAAAAAAAATGCCGCAAACAAGTTTTGCTAGATTATTTATTATTGCCAAAGTTGCACACTAAAACAAAAATGTCACTTGCTGATCAGCTGTTCACCTCAGTAGACGTCAAAGCGTGATGGATATTCGTGAAATAAGGTATACTTCCAACCGGGTGGAGCCGCGGCTTTAGGGTTACCATAAATAGACATTCTTTCATTATGATGAGTTGAATCAATATAAATAAGGTAAAACTGAAATCTGGATGTTTGGAATGCGTTTGGCATTGCAGTGACTTTTAATACCACACAGTAGTAAAACCGTAGATAGACAGGCTGACAGAAATGAGACAGAAATGGTGACTTCGGTAATAATACACTTGATAGATACTTTATTAATGTAGAAGCTTTTGCAATTACTAGACTTAGGAACTTTCCTCGCTTATACATAGAAGTAAATAAGCTTAACAGGCGATATTGAATTATCATGGCAAATATAAGAATAAGTTAAACCCGGTACATTTTTTTTTTTTGAAAATGACAAGCCTCTGATACGTCGAAAAACGAGGTATGGGCAATTTCATTTTTTTGCATTTTTCCGCCGCCGTTGGACCAGTTTCAAAAACTATAAGGCTTGTTTGTTTTTGACACAGCAGTAACCTTGTGTGAAAATACTACTGAAGTCAGAGGAGTATCTTCCAAGTTATATACAGGCCAAGGAATTGCGGACAGCGACATATGGTCATCCAAACGAACATAATATCTGATTATCAAATCTTTTTGCAATTACAATACTTCCTCGTCAATGGCGTGGCAAGTAAAATCTTGAACTGTAAGTTTTGTAAGTCTTTAAGTCGCATAATGATATTTTATATCCTTTAATTGCAGATTTTCATGATTGGTCCAGGTCATTCACTTATTCGAGGTTGTATTTTTATATGTACAGCAAGGGAATTTCTATCTACACCCATAGCATTGAGAATCTGATATAACGTATGTATAATGTTTGAGTTTTAGTTTTGAGAAGATACTGACTAAAACGGTATTCTCATGGTATTTTACGCAAGATGCCACAACAATATGGAAAGTAGATTTATGGGAAAAATGTTGATGCGCCATCAAAGTTGGGTACCTTTTCAGGAAAACCAGCGAACTGAAACAGTGGCAGTCAAAGTTTTTTTAATTCAGTCTATCATCATCAAATATGCAAAACACATCACACACAAATTAAAGCATATATTTGCTATGTTACAAAAGCTTTCATATAAAGCTACTTACAGACGATACGATATGATAATCCACAAATCATTGTACAGTCAACTTAACTACCCTTGTCCCATTAGATGTTAGCCGCACAGCACAGGTGTGGCTACGAAATTATACCTACTCGCCTTCCGTAGCTGAATCCACTTAAGCGGCTCGAGTGTGGAGCATCCTCCATTCCCCCGATTGGTCGTTAACGGTCGCCGTAAATCCATATTTTCACGGGCCAAAAGCTATGCTTGGGCATCATACCATCTCCGTTTTTAGTATTAAGAGGAGTGTTTCAAGTGTTACTTGCATTTGTATTATATTGTATTCGCGAATGATAGTGTGAAGTTTAAACGAAATCTACGGTCTGGTTTCTACAATAATCGATGTACCACTTACTACTTATTTTCTCCTATCATTTCAGTTTTTGTCAAAATAAGCCTGTGCCTGTTTATACAATTTTGCACAGCACGCCACTTCTGGTAACTTTGAGAGTACCTCGTATTCGGGCTAATTGACTGCTCGTCCTTTTATTGATGATAGGCGACATATTTCCATTCATAAAACGGTAACTATGATTTAGTGTGAAATAGACATATAGAAATGCTCATAAAACTAAACACGTAAAGCAGGATAGTTATAAAAAAACTCAAAATATGTTTTTTCTTATAGGAAACTACATCAAAGATAAAGTAGAAAGACAAATAAAATGTCATTTTCACGTGGAGTAGTTTTTTTTTTAAGTAAAGCAAAATTTAAAGAGAAAATCCGCCAATTGCGATTTAGGAGTGAGAGTTAGCCGGTTTTTGCCAGAATTGGATATTGGTTACAATTGCTTACCCACCTTGCATATGGATTGTCACTTCGCTAAATTTGCGATTTGCGTATATCCGGCTACCTGGCCAAGTATCGAACCGGATATCGTTATCCGACCAATTCACTGTGCGCTGCAACCCCAATTAAAACATTATCTAAAAATTTGAATATGATGCACTGTTCGATTTTTGAAATACTTAACTTGGACATAAATAAATCTGGGGTTTCTGTCGTATTGATGTTTTCTGTATTATTTTATTTCGTAAAGGAAAACGTTTTTACAAATGTTTAAAAAACTTTCTGTATGAAACCTGAACATCACCAAAGCGGTACAGCAGAATTGGAAGGTAAGTTTTTGATATACTGATAAAACCGTAGTTTATGTATGTATAGGTATACAGGGTTATCCAAATTAAGTGTCCACCATTGGTAACTTTGTTATTAGTAAAAATACAAAGTTGTTTAAATTAGCAAACTAGTAACATTTTTAACGCTGGTAAAAATGAGAAATAAAAAAAAACAATTGAGAGTCGTTATTTTGATTTTTTTCAGTAAAATAACATTTTTTTAAATGGAAACCCCTGTATATTATATTTTTTTCTGTTAAAGCATCAAATTTTAAACAAAAAAGTTCATAATGACTTTTCCGCTAAAGTCAAAAATAAAGTCAAAATAACGATAAATATTTTTAATTATTTGCAGTATTATAATATTAAGACGGCTATGAAAACAACATGGCGTTCGCGATTTGACAGCATTAAGATAAGCGACAAATTGTTAAACTGGACATACTCGCAACTAGAAGGCTTTGGAAAACAATGATAAAATCAAATAATGTCAAACATTAGTGTAAATACTTGTTTATAAGCTTTATTGTGTCATTAATTTAAAGAAAAATGTTCTCCCATGAAGAAAAGTGTGATATGTTAGAATGCTATTTAGTGTGCAGAAAATCCTCCTTGAGAGCAAGAGACTACAGTGAATTATATCCCGCTCGCATTCAACCGTATGAACGATATTTTCTGAGACTTTATCGAAAATTTAGGGGCAACGAAAATGTTTTTGCTAAAACAAGGGCAAAAAAAGAATTCATAATAAGCGAGGCCACGGAAATTGCAGTTATTGGATATTTTGAAGCTTATCGTGAGAATTCAATAGCAGATATTCTCAAGGACTCTACTTTCAGTTATGGTACTGTTCAAAGGATTTTAAAAAAATACAAATTTATTCCGTATAAGTACCGACCAGTTCAAACGCTATTGGCAGGGGATCCAGAGAGAAGACTTGTTTTTTGCCATTGGTATCTTAGCTTCTGTCGCCAAAATGTAAATAACTTTCGTTACCTTTTATGGACAGATGAATCAAATTTTTCAAATTCTGGAATGTTTAATAGAAAAAACCACCATTATTGGTCAAGAGAAAATCTTTTGTTAGTACATCCAAGAGGCCCACAAGTCCGTTTCAGTTTCAACGTTTGGTGCGGTATAATTGGTTCAAAAATTGTTGGCCCGTTCTTTTATGAGGGAACCCTAACTGGTGAAAGATATGTGGAATTTATGTCAGAAATTCTGACTAATTTCTTAGACGAATTGGATCTTATAAGTAGACATCATCTGCATTTTCAGCAAGATGGCGCACCTGCCCACAACTCCAGAGGTACTTATCATTTTCTAAGTACTACTTTTAATGATCAGTGGATAGGAACAAATGGCCCAATACAGTGGCCTCCCAGATCACCAGATCTAAACCCACTTGATTACTTCTTGTGGGGTTACTTAAAGAACCAAATTTACAAGCGAAGGTACGATAACCTTGACGCGTTAAAGACTGCAGTTAGGGAAAAGATAACCCAGATAGATGGTAGGACCATACTTAAGACAGTTCGAGCAGTTGAAAAACGTGCCCAAAAATGTATTGAAGAACAAGGTGGTGTTTTCGAGCATTTTCTTTAAAAAAAATTGTTATTGTATTTTGTAAGATTATAAGTTGATGTTGAAAATAAAGTTTGTCGATACAATTTAATTGTTTGAGATTGGAGGCCATAACTTCAACAATTTGTAACCTAGGAGAAAAGTTATTGTAAGCTTTTTTGTTTAAAATTTGATGCTTTAACAGAAAAAAATATAATATACAGGGGTTTCCATTTAAAAAAATGTTATTTTACTGAAAAAAATCAAAATAACGACCCTCAATTGTTTTTTTTTATTTCTCATTTTTACCAGCGTTAAAAATGCTACTAGTTTGCTAATTCAAACAACTTTGTATTTTCACTAACAACAAAGTTACTAATGGTGGACACTTAATTTGGATAACCCTGTATATGGATGCTCGATATGGAGACTGGGCGCGGTTAACGTACAGACCGCTTTCCTTGGTACTAGGCATGTTACGTTTGGTTGGCGGTTGGAGAGAAATTTTACCCCCGACTGTAGAGCTGGTAATACCTTACATTTAAGGTATTATCAGCTTATATATGGACAGAGTTTTTTAGCCTTCATGAAAACTAGAGTCAGCGCTGAGAAATTGTAAAAATTAATTTTTAATTATAAATACAGGGTGTCCCAAAGGAAGTGTGCAATATCCTACCATCGGTTTCTACAGCATAAAATAGGAAGTAAAGTTTATATAAACATAGGTCGACAAACGTCCCCTAAGAGCGCTACGGTCTTTTAAAGGGGCTCCCCTGAAGGTGGTTTTTCCTTAATATTTCCGAAACGTCTTGAGATAAAGACATAAAATTTGGTATTCTAGCCTAGTTTTTTATGCTGGATTTAAAAATATTAACAGTTTTAGACGGTTTTGTTTGGAAGCGTATGTAACAGGGACGGACTCAGGTTATTTTATCCCCAAAATGTGTATGTGATTCTATTTTTGAAATTCAATTTTAGAATTTGAAAATTCAGGGTTTTCTACATAATAAAAAGGTACTCTTATTGAATATCGATAAATTGTGCCATTTTTGAATAAAATCAAACTAAAAAATTTGTCACATGATAGGAAATGTACTGCTAATTTAAATGAATTGTTGAATAATTAGCCATGGCTAATGGAAAAACCTAATTTAATAATTGGTAAATATTACATAAATACATATTTTTATTGCAACATAGCTAACATTTAGGCAAAAACAAAAGAAATAAATTTTTTCTGAAGGAAATTGAAATTTGTTTAACAAAGAAGACATACAGTTGGATATACTTAAAACTAGCTTTACAATAAGTGTTCAAATAAATTCTCATTTTGTTGGAAACAGAGTCTCGCTCGACGAAC
The DNA here is from genome assembly GCA_963669975.1 of Acanthoscelides obtectus. NCBI lineage: Eukaryota > Metazoa > Arthropoda > Insecta > Coleoptera > Chrysomelidae > Acanthoscelides > Acanthoscelides obtectus. The sequence continues at coordinate 61,363,312 of CAVLJG010000007.1, read as the reverse complement.
TAATGATTGCGTAGCCCGAAAAGTGGAAAACCTTTTTCTTCTTATTTCATTTGCAGCCTGATGGATTCTTTGAAGTAAATCTTCTTGAGTATTTACTTCAGTCGAGTAAACTAGGTCTTTTAATGACCCTCAAAAATAGAAATCCAATGGATTTAGGTCAGGTGAACGTGGCGGCCATGCTATAGGACCTCCTCGGCCTAACACAACTTTTGGATTTTCATCTGACCAGTGATGCATGTTATAGAAATTAAAAGCACCATTCCTAATAAATATTGACTCATCCGACCATAATATTCTAAGAATAGTGTTTTCATTTGCTAATATCCACTGGCAAAACTCGATTCGTAGTAAAAAATCTGCCTCCGTTAAATGCTGCAACCGTTTAATATGATAAGGATGTAATCCTTGCATTCTTGTCATTCTTCCTACCTAAAATTATTATTTTTAGGATAACTATCAAATAGGTATTCTTAAATTTTTCTTACTATTGATTCAGGTATATACATAATTTCTGAAACATTTCGTATGCTTATTTGCGGATTATTTTCAAACATATTTATAGCAGTATCCATACGATGATTTCCCAGTGGCCTTCCTGAGCCCTGCATGCGCTGAAAACTTCCATGGTTTGACACATTCCGGTGAATGTCAGTAAACATTCGACGTCCAGAGACTATGCGATTGGGAAATCTTCTTTGATATTCTCTTACGGCTGCCAATGAACTGCCATTGCAAAATGCATGTCAGTCAGTTCTCTGTCTGTAAATCTTGGCATTTTAAATCGATTTAATAAAAATTTTGATTTCAATCTAGTAATTTTAAACTGCTAACAATGTCAGCTTAACGTCAAAATAAGTCATAACAAATCAAAACAACTTTTGTTTGCAGTCATGGCTAACTATGTATAATCAACAATTCATTTAAATTCGCAGTACATTTCCTATCATGTGACAAATTTTTTAGTTTGATTTTATTCAAAAATGGCACAATTTGTCGATATTCAATAAGAGTACCTTTTTTAGTAAATTTTCAAATTCTAAAATTGACTTTCAAAAATAGAATCACACAAAAAATTTGGGGCCAAAATAACCTGAGTCCGTCCCTGTCACATACGCTTCCAAACAAAACGGTCTAAAATTGTTAATATTTTTAAATCCAGCATAAAAAGCTAGGCTGGAATACCAAATTTTATGTCTTTATCTCAACACGTTTCGGAAATATTAAGGAAAAACCATCTTCAGGGGAGCCCCTTTAAAAGATCGTAGTGCCCTTAGGGGACTTTTGTCGACCTATGTTCATATAAACTTTTCTTCCTATTTTAAGCTCTAAAAACAGCTGGTAGAATATTGCACACTTCTTTCGGGACACCCTGTATATCTTCGGGGGTAGATATGGCCTCAAAAGCACAGATCGTGCTGCCACCAACTGCTGAACGTCTGAACAGAGCAAGACACACACAAGTACTCCAAGTAAACATGAAGCAAATTACAATGAAAAATACGGCAATCAGATCGATATCACTGATTTCAAATGCAGCTGATTTTGCACACCTGAATGGTTAATAAAATACTGTTGTTTTCATTTACTTTCTCAAAATGTGATTGAGTAATTCGGTGATTGGTTGTATCTCTATTCATACTTCATTAACACTGATGCACACAACTATCGGTAATGTAGTAGTGATATTTGAATTGAAAAATAACAGTCGGAAATTTCAAGATAGCGGCTGGGCGCTATTCTGAGGCAATTTTCTAATAGAATGTGGGGTTATGTGGTATCTCATTCTGATTTTCCTCATCAGTACCCTATAAATGTCGAATATAAATTTACTAGCATTCAAAATGGCGGATTGACGTGCGTACAAGTCCCATTTAAGAATCCGGCTTCTATTTGTAAAAATGTATGGAAGTGATGCTCAGCCGCCACCTTGAAATTTTCTACTGCCTCGTTCAAGCTAAAGTACAGTATTGTATATATAATGAGCCAATTTTCAGGTTGCTAACTTGACCTATTCAAAAAATAAATACGTGGGGGAACTTTCCGAAAAACACTGTATTTAAGCGCCCCTCTTAACTGACCCCGTAAATCTGTATTTTCACCGGTCCTTTGAGAGTCATGGCGCCCCTGTTTTGCCCCTAACAATCGCCGGCGCGTCGCGTCGCGGGATAACGTCTATTTGTGAGTCAACTAAATCTTCCTGGTAATTAGACAAAAGCGTTCCGGCCGGTAATTCAATTTGCTGGCACATTATAGTTATGAATATAGATACAGAGTGGCCGCTAAAAATATGCCTTTCAAGACACAAAAGTTGACCTTGAGATAAGTCAAACTCAATGTCACCGTTGAACTCCTTGTTCAAAGTAAGTAAACACTAGACCCAACTTCTCAAAAATAAGTTTGTTGAAAAAATACCGTCCCGTTCCGTTACACCCAGTAGTATGATATAGTCAATGCATGTTTTTGAAGCAACATACGCCGATTTTTCTCACAGGATGCACAAACGTTTCATAAATTCGTGAGATATACGGGAAATCGAACCGAACCTATCGAACTGTCAAAACAAACAAATCAATAGCGACAGAGTAGTTTACGTGATGCCGTGTCGGGGAAAGTTTACAGAATCACCGAAATGCGTACCGCAATTCGATTGGACGATGCAAACAGAGCTGCACGCACGGTTACTAGACCAGTAGGACGAAGTTTATTACCATTCGCTTAGTAAGAAATTTGTTTTTCCTACAGACATTCAAAAGAGTGTGTTTTATAATTATGCCCAGTTTTCAATCGTCCATTAACTTTCAATTTTTTTTGGCAGGGGAAAGCTTTTATAGCCACTCTCATTCAAAAAACTGGACAGTATTACCCTGTCCACCCTTCCTGCCCGAAATGTAAGATTCTCTAGAAATGTCATACATGCAATATGTTTTCATACCGAAGATATTAGTCATTGGTCTATTTTTGTTGTCCCGAACCGTACTCATCATAATTCGCCTCACTATTGGTTGGATATCAACCCATTTTCCCTCGCGTATGTGCGAAGCAAAATTGTCAGCAGCGAGCTTCTCGCCAAGCATCAATTCCAGCTGTGCCTGGCAGTCAACCCACCTACCACATCCGAGTAGGTGATCAGTTGCATCCTCCTCTTCGTTGCAATAATAATATATTCGTGTATTCGGACGTATTTTTCAAACGAATTACAAAAACGTATTTCGGTTCATACAACTTTAGTCAGGTTTTCCGGATCATTTTGAATAAAATAGAATTTTAGAAATATCTCTCTAAAGTTCAACGTTTTCGAGTTATGAGCGATGTAATTGCTGAAAAAGCCTAAAAAAGTCATTAAAAATCAATAGGTTTGTGTATCTAGATGAAAGTTCAAGCCCTTTTTTACAAAACCCTAAAATTATTTTTGTCTTAGTTTACTTTAAAGCCATTTTTAACCTTGTTGGTTAGGACAAGGATGACGAACTTCTGATATTCGCAGACTATACAATCGTACCTATCTATCCCTATAATTTGCGTGTGCTGACGTCTCTCAAGTTCACATTTTTATAAGACTTCGTTTTCAGCTGCCTGGCTGTTATATTTGAGAGACAGACGTCGCGTCGTACTCGAAACATACACATGAATAATTTACCGCCATAAATTGATATACAAATGCATCTCTCCTGCAAGATGCCTCCTAACTCCGCCGACAATTTCTCCCTCACCACACAACTTCCTTATTAGTACAGTTCTCGGGGAAAATATTTTTCACCTTATTCTAGGAATATTGCCATTAAAATGCAAAACTAACATATACTCATTTCCTTTGTATGATGCACGAGAATTTTCATAAATCTGTAAACTGTACGACGTTTCAACTACCACGATGGCCTTTTTCAAGAACAATGACATAAAAGACATTTTGAGGAGTTACATTAAAGCTGAGGAACTTTGCTTTAAGCAAGCAATAAAATAATATTTCCATCATACTCCTGGCATTTTTCATCCCAATATAATCCCTAACATTGATTTTTTTCTGGTGTATCATCTTTAGTTTGTGTTCTTTAAGAAAATGTATGTTATATCTGTATATATGCTGAACGAAACAAATAGCCCTCATGCAAGTTAGTATCTTCCCAACAACAAGGCAAATGGTTTGACAAAGTTAGGTTGATTGCGATTAAGACGTTTTTGCAGTCAAGTATTTCATAACTGATAATTAATCGAATTTGGAATATTTAAATTCATTGTTTTTATATGACCACCTGGTCGCAACATTTCCTACTTCAAAAATATTTCTAGTTTTAAAGCCAGATGTACCGGGAAATATACGATGTATACAATATGTACTAGTAGGTGCGAGAAATTGCCGGCATTGGAAGCGTATAAATAGGTTTACTGTCGCAAAAAATCAGATATATCCTCGCCCACTCGCCACAACCCCAACCCCGATTTTTTATCGCTATAAAAAATTTTCAGAAAATGATCAGGAGGCTCTAAAACGTTGAAAACCGATAAATTTTGTTATTTTCGTTTTTGGCTCTTCACGCCGCCGCCACTGGACCAATTTTCAAAAACGACAAAGCAAAGTGAAATAAAAGTATTGCGGCACTGCGCTCACAGTAAAAATAAAGGTCAAAACAATTGAATACACAATTATAATGAGTAGGCATAGATTTCATGCAGAAAGTGTTGAGACCATGGGCTCATATAAAAACAGTAAGATAAATACTCGAAAATGGGTGGACCCGGATCCTTTTTTTAGGATGGCGTACGATTTTCAATTCTCTTTTTTAGCGGGCTTGCATAAAATCTAACAACATGAGATAAACATAGTAAAATACTATTACCATAGTGAATTATCTCAGCTATTATTCCAGCGAAAAGGCATATCTTTACATTCGAGTTTTGATGTTTTTAGAGCGTTGACCACCGTCCCAATTTTCAGACTCATTAATTTTTATGATCTTCAAACTTCTTTTGATCGGACTATATCCTGCTCAGGCTCGTAACTCCATCAGCGAGATGCGAGAAGGAGTAATCTCCGACTGTTTCGCTAGCTGGAGAATTGTTTTTAACAACTGCCGCAGTCACGTAGATGTATAGAAGACACGCTTCGTGGAAGTGGAAACTCTGTAAAGACAGGAGGGGGTGCAGGTTGAGCTCATGACATGCGAACCCCAGTCTGTCACTGAAATGCTACAACGCCCATGTTTGTCATTTAATAGGCATGCATAACAGCACTCAGTGCTTTCCAAAAGAGTCTCGCCCTACTTGTTTTTGGAGCGGGTCAAGTTGGCAAGCTGAAATTTGGGGTAATATAATTGGTGCATGAGTGGCGTAAAAGTGACATCTGAATATTCCAAGATGGCGCCTGTTCACCGTTTTGGAACGTTTCTTCAATTGGAATGACGGGTCATGTGATATCTCATTTTGAAGCTCCTTATAAACAAAGAATATAAAATCTTTCAAAATGGCGGAAGAGCGGGCTGACAAAATTGACAATAACTGATCGTGAGAATCTTATGGTATGTTATATCAATCTTATCTTTTTTTGGAAGGGTCTATCTGAACGTGCATTAAAATATGGAAGATTAAGTTAAAAAAAAGATACAGACTTTGAATTTCTTTTAAATGAAATTTTCCATTCTTTGTTATCTTTGTGATAAAAACATATTATAACGTTTTGATGATTAGTTGTTGAATTATAAGCGATTTGATGTACAAAAATGTTCATCTTCAACAACCTGTCATTCCGCCATTTTGAAAGATTCTGATCTTATATCCTAGGGTTATAAAGTACTCATAGGGAGTTTTAAAAAGAGATATCACAAATCCCCCATTGTATATGAAAAATGTTCCAGAACGGGACGCAGCTACAATCTTGGAATTTTCGAATGTCCCTTCTGCCCTAAATTTCATCTTGCTAGCTTGACCCATTCAAAAAATAAATAGGAAGGACTTTTATGAAAATACCTATATGTAGTACGTATGACTGTTATTAAGGTTCCAAATCTCTTATGTCGAGCTCACCTTCAGTGTGTTACCACAGTCCAGTACCAGAGGCGAGAGCTTGTCAAGAATCAGCTACGTTGCGTTTGGTATAATTTCCGTCGCTGTCAAAATGACACATTTTAATGATAATTTTGGAAAAGTAGATAATGCACATGACAGTTTGTCTTTCTAAGGACATTTGAAGGTTATTCCAATCTAGCAATTGCGTGATACATAAGGTTGTTGTGGTCGTTGGGTCAGAACTACAGTTCCTGTTGAGGCAGTTTCAACGGCATATCAATGCGAAATTTCTATTGATTAACACTGTTTTTTTTGTGAATTATCTAATCAGAACAGCATCAAAATGAAACAAACTGACCTCTCGTTCGTACTAAGCGTCCTTAAAAACACAATTCCAGACGAAAATTTGATAAGCCAAACTAGGCCCAGTTTTTGATCCGCTGGTTAACTTTTCGACCTTGCAAGTATAACTAGGAGGTTAGTTGTCTGTAAATTTGGTTTTCAAATTTTTGTTAAGTAGCACGTAATTGGTAATCTGGCAACGTTGTTTCTGTATCTGAGCTATAGTTTTCTGTGCATTTTGTGATGCTGATGTTTATATCTCTTGTCATTCGTGACAACTCATGTCACTGTCAAGCCAAAAATGTGAGGTATTCGCGTTTAACTAAAACCCCTCTGGTTAAAGTTAACTACCGTTTTATGCCAAACCTGACACTGGAAAATGCGCGTTGAGGGACCGGGGCTAAATCTAGTGGATGGGTAAGGTATCACGTTAATCGGCAAAACAGAAGATATGTAAAATGTCATTTTTTGGACCACAGTGCAGTTTAAAAATAAAAATACACGTAGCATTACATTTCAATGTGACATTTAACTTCTACGCCCCATAAACGGTCCAAAGTGTTCATTAAAAGCTCTAAAAAACGCATCCAAACATCCACTTGACTAATTAAATCCTATGATCACCCGGAGACGCAGTAAAAACGGGAAAAATTTTATCGTCCTCGTAAAGTTCAGTCATGACCTTCTTCGATATCTCTGTGCACAGTCGTAAATATAAACACACAGATGAAAGGCACATTTTAGTATGTATTCATCGTGTAGCGATACAAAGCTGGTTCACTGTTATGCTACACTATATGAGCTCGTAAGGATACAACATTATTTCGATGAAGTCGTCTCTGGTTCAATATAACTAGGGTTCGGAATCGTTTATTACCTGCTTTGTATTAGTCGGTTACAGAGGCGACGTTACATTTCGCCGTGAGGTTTTATTTGACATTTTCCTGTATCCATTTCATTTTTTCCCAGTTAAATTAATAATCATTATAATGGAAGAAAGCTTGAAAAACTGTTCTTGACTTATGCTTTTACAAGAAATAGGGCGATATACAGGAAAGTGGATTCGAGCAGAAAATAGGATAGGTAACCCGTTTGTATAACGATAGAATCACATTAATCATAGTTTTGTTGCTTATTATTGAAAATTGCTCTTAGTCTTAGATATTGACTAAACGTTTCACATGCTGCAAGGTTCCATATTTTAATATATTTAAGATTAATAAGGGAAACCCAGGGCAGAGAGATTTTCCCGTTTTACATCCAAACCATGAATCCGCCATTGTGGAAAAATAAATAGACGGTCAGCCAAATAATATTACTTCCATTTTTATACTATCTATGCGAACAGCTTTTCAATATATTTAGAATAAGTTTAAATAACTTTCTTAGTCATACAAATGAGAAGGACTGAGTCAACGATTTCGGTAGAGAATAAAACTCAAATAAGTGATTTCGAGCAAAACGGATAAGTGAATACTGTATTGAATCGTAATTTTATTTTTGAAGTTTCTGAATGCAAAATTGGTATTTAGGTGCACATAGCACATATGTATGAAAATAAAACCACTCAAGGGTCCTAGTACTGTTTTTTAAATGACCCGTTGAAGTACCCGCCGTTAAATAGTGCATGCAAAAAAGCATAAGTTACTTAAGATAACGTTGTTTGTATTTGCACGACAGAGAATCTATCGACGTGGATTATGCCCAAACGAAACCTTCAAGAAAGCATTTCCAGCAAAAAAATCTTTTTGGAAACAATGTGACTTAGATTGTTTTTGAAATGGCCAATTCAATTATGTGTCCATTTGTGTTACTACTTGGGTTGGTCTTATGTTACGTCGTTACAGTGTTCATTAAGTCGATCTTGTGAAGCATGTATGTACACTACTTTTGCCCTTACAAACAATTAGAAACATATTTAAGCCCATAGAATGGTTTTCCAGACAGCGAAGTTCATAGCAGAACAATCTGCTTAATCTTTAAAACCGCGTAACTAGTTTGAAACTTTTGCAGGCCCATTAAAAGTTTTGAGCTAAATGAAACAGCTAGACACTCTTCTCGTTTGTGGTGTTCGCACTATCATCTCACGACGTAAGTTTATAAAACTTGTCATTCTATGATTATATGCAAAAGTACGCTATGATATTATTATTGCTCTTGTAATATCTGTATTAATCAATGTTGATTGAAAGAAGAATACGGTCCCCGACTATAAGCTGACCCTCCTTCTAACTCCTTCTCTACTGTTTAGAAAAAAAGCTGTGTAATAAGTTTTAGAATATAATATAAAGCTTTTCATGCAATATCTTTTTACTTCTCATTCCGTTACTGGCGGAGTATCGTAATCGGGAAAGATTTCGAAAATAAGATATGATGTTTTTTGGATATTATATCACATGTACTTCACGAAAAACCGTGTCACTCATTTCCGTCGGTATGTTTGTTCGTTGATCCTTGACTCACCTGTAACTTGGAAAGTACTGCTCGGGTATGTTTTTCCATGTCAGTATATTAATACACTTCCAACCCCGGTAATTCTGCGCACCTATTAAATATGATTTGTTAGATTTGCTCTTAAGGCAAATCCCAAACAGTGCATTGCTGGTTCTGATAAAACCTACGTCTTTTCGATATCATTGAACTACATTGAAGATTGAACTAAAAGTTATTTCGATGACGTGGGAAGTATAGAGTCAATCTACTTGACGCCTTTTTTTATATACAACATGTTTCAGAAAAGTACTACTCAATCAAGTTCTATCTTTAAAATGAATCATATCATCATCTATATTTTTGGTGGAAATAATAGTTGCGTTTTTCTAATTCCAAATACACAGTGCGTATGAAAATGGTCCCCTTACTTATACTTTGAATAAGTCAAGTTAGAAAGCTAAATAAAATTCGGGGCAAGGAAATAGATGCATATTTTAGCATGAAAGTGAGCCCAATTCTGGAACATGGGAACAATGGAATATTGAGTAGTCGTGTGATACCTCATTTTATAACGATACAACAGAGATTCCCAAACTTATTTTGCTTTCAGCCCATTTTCAAAAACAATTATTTTCTAGGGGCTCCGGCAGGGGTATTACATATCTTGAGAAGTGACATAATGTCGTTTTTTTACATTCTATAGGTTTTTGTGATATTATGTAGGTTTTTCTATAAGTAACTTAGGCCCGTATCGTCAGTCGTCCCTACAATTGTAGGGCGCCTTTATGGCCTCCTTGATTGTCATAGTTTTCTACTTCTCCGTGTCAGAACTCTATTTTGAGGTTATATCACAAACATCTATTTGCATCAAATTGTGCTTGCTTTTGAGTTATATCATGTTTTATCAGCCTGAAATTTATTACAATTTAAAAAGAAAACATATCTTCAAAATAGGAGAGCGCTGACGCTGACACGGGAAAAATGTAATCTAGAAATTTTTGAAGGAGAGAAAGGAGTATGACAATCAAGGAGGCCATAAACGCGCCCTACAATTGTAGGGACGACTGACGATACGGGCCTTAGGGCGGTATCGTCACTCCTTCCAACAATTCTAGGACGCCTCTATGGCTTTCTTGATTTTCATAGTTTTCTACTGTTCCGTGTCAGCGTTCTATTTTGACAAATAACTATTTGCATCAAACTGCTCATGCTTTTGATTTATATCATCTGATATATCAGCATGACATTTCCTACAATATGAGAGCACTGACACTGACACGGAACAGTAGAAATCTAGAAACACCACATCGTTTGAAGGGCAGAAAAGACTATAATAAACAAGGAGGCCATAAAGGCGTCCTACAATTTTAAGAACGACTGACGATATGGCACTAGCTGGTGTACACTTGTTGTGTAATCGTTCCGTAGCTGTACATGTTGCCTAAACGTCATAATGCTTCAGCTATCAACGCTTGGCTCTGATGTGATAAAACATCAAACAAAGTTTTGGAAAACGCAAAGAAAACAGTGAAAATCGCCATGTATAACTTTGAACCCTCCAGAAAGGTTAAGGCATAGCCCGCCTGGCACAGCTAATAAATATATTTCATGGGCTGCATATTCACTAATAATTTTCTATCAAGTATCACAGGCAGACATCTTCAAGATGTGATCTTGCTACTCTGCTACTCAACCACACATCTTCCCAGCTTGCAGCTGGCGGCATGGTCATTGAGCGTGTCGTGTCGTTGACTCATTCCTCCATAGATGACGCTTTTGATGATGCTCACAGCGCTCATAATGAGTATACACGGAATGTACTATTTTCACATTAGGAACTATCTACGCAGCAAGTTGACACTTTTTCGATTTGTTTGACGTTTTATGAGTTCTGTACATAATAACCATACCGAAATCACTTTAAAATACCTCGTTTTGACTATCTGCAAAAACGCGAGTTAACCATAGCATCGCTTTCCGCAATTTAATCTTCCACGCCAAAAACAGCGAAAAGACACATCACGCCTTCTAGCTATATTGTGAATATCTGAGTGCATATCGGCGGCAATCTAAAACCACTTTCAGATTCGGATATGAAATAGCATTTCCATAACAGGCAAATATATTTCTGGGGGGTATTTTTATTCCTGTTAGAAACCAGATAGCCTACCTGTGTGTGGAAATGTGGATGTAAACAGGCGTATAAAATGAATATTGGATTTATGGGCATGCCGTCAACAAAAAAATAACAGTAAAGTCGGTGAAGACCCAATAAATGAGACTGCTCTGTTCATGGTTTTATGGCAGATGTAAAAGTATTTATAGATGTGATTTTTATCGAACTTTGAGAAGATGGTACCAAGCCATAGCTTTGCATAATAAAGTACAATCATTTATTAACGTATTCTACCTGAAGTCAACCTGCGCCCAAACATGGACCTGAAATAGCCTAGCGAAATATCCTATGAGACAACAGCAGAACAGAAACAAGAATTTAGAAAAGTATTATGAACGGAGTTAAAACATTTCGGTCTGCTACTGTCTCGTAAATAGCGCTTAAATCCCTTTTTTGGTACAGCCTAATGTCTATTTCAATTGGGCATCTTTAGAGATACCAAAACGGGATCGGAAATCCTGGTGCCATCTATGAGACAGATGCAAAACCAAACAATAACTATTTTCAAACTGATTTCTAAACTGTTTTAGAAATCTATTATGAACAGAATTAAAATGTTTTGTTCTGCAACTGCCTCATAGACGGCACCAGAATGTTTCATATCCCGCTTTGGGATACATTTCTAATCGTCCTATGAAATAGGATGCAACGTTTGTCAAATAGCTAAGTTATGCGTAATTTAAAAATTATTTTGATTTTTAATATCTACATAAAGAAAAACAATGTAGACTGTTATAGTTATTTTATATGCTTGTACACTTACTACAATTATTAATTTGATGTCAAGCAGAAAGCAGGAAAGCTCGATAGTTTTGCCATGTCTGCCTTTCCTGCCCGGAGTGTAAGATTCTCTAGAAATGAGATATACTAAAACCCCCCAGTCGTTCGCTACACCACGGTAATGCTTGCAGCATTCCGTCATGGCGGGCACCGTTGCACCAAGTTTTCTTACGAAAGGAATGTAATCATCTCCTTTTTAACGTCATGTCTATCGTATATACATGCACAACCTGGCAAGTAGAAACCTATTGTTGATTCCTTAGTCTAGTTTTGTTATCCTGCAGCTTGCTCAGCATCACTCGCCTGACCGTTGTTTAAATATCAACCCATTTGACCTCGTCTACATACTTATACAAAATTGTCAGCAGTGAGCCTCTCGCAGAGCGTCGATTCCAGCTGCCTCTACTAGTGAACCTATCTACCACATTCAGGTAAATGCACCACCGTCAGTTGCATCCCAACTCTTCTAACATCTGATAAAAAGCAAAGCTCCTCCTTCAAGCTATGGCGCCCTTTTTATACAGTGCGCATTTATCCCCTGTCAACAAATCAATTGGCAGGATACCAGCCACCAGCTGCTGTAGGTCGGTCGAGACCATGCACAGCACTACTTTTCGCTGTCTTCTGAAGATCGGTTATCTTTATTTATTTTTCCTCAAGGCCTTGTTACAGAAAGGGGCTCCGTAGAGCATAATTGAAGCTACTCCTCAAAATCCTACGCATCTTGCTATTGGGGTCTGGGAGTCTGGTATGCTTGACGTGTTCAAGCCGCGAGCTTCTTGAGTGCCTCATCGATATGTCCGGATGCACGGAAGCTTTATTTTTGAAAACCTTTTGCAGTTTTTGGTCATGTTAGGAAGTACGCAAACGTAAATGAACCGTTGCTTATGTCTTATTGTCCGTTGTTTATCAGATCCACGTCAATAGTTTAATTTTTTTTACTATCTACATCAAATTATTCGTGTGATTCCAAAATCTATATATCGTATATCGTGGAGTATGATAGCATTTTGAAAATATACTTTACCCTTTTGTAAAACTAGAGAGCTTTCATCTTACCTGTAAGAAAAAAAATCATGTTAATGGTTTTGAAATGAAAACGTTTTGTGGCACACATTTGAGAATCTTACGAAAAACTAGACTAATTATTCACAAAACAGCATTAACTAAAGAACATCTCTGCCAATATGGTATACGGTAATGTCATCATTCAACACGCTATCCTATTTTTTCTATTAATTACAGATCACATTTTGGACACGGGCCTATGCGAATATGATAGAAAGATTTGATACACTTTAGATAGATTAATTACACAGGCCCACAAAATAAAAAAGTGATGTGTGTCCCACAATGTTTTAACATGTACCCTTTCAAGCTGAATATGAATCCGAGGTCACAATTGGGAATCGATGGACAAATAAGAGAGTCATTCAGGAATAAAGATCTCACATTTTGGTGGAAGGGCACATCTTCCGATGGATCTGAGGTATGCACATCCACCAAAAAAAATATTCCCGATGTCTAAATTACTTTCATATTTGCCCCTCTTCCCCTAATATTGACTCCAAATTCAGGTTCAGAGGAAAAAGAGGCAAAAATATAGTGAGATCCCCAGCACACACCACTATTTTTTTTTTGCTGACCTGTACGTCATTTTTATCCATTTTCTCTAACATTTGTGCACCCACCTTCAATTTTGCCTTCAGATTCCTGTTCAGCGTGAAAAAGTACATGAGAAAACATAGTCGGACCCAAAGCACACGCCACTTTTTCTATTTTGTGGGCCTGTGTTATATTTTCCAGCCCTCCATATAAACTTTTGATGCTCGTATTGATTGATATCTTTAGATATTGTCTGTCTTGGAGCGTCAAAGGAAGCTGTCGCCTAAAAAACGCAATTATAAATGAAAAATCACAGTCGGATTCCATTGTTAGTAATTTCATTTTATTTCTCTCAGTTATTCGGAGGCGCTAAGTGCCCCCTCTTCAATTTATTAAAGCATCCCGGATCCCCGCCCCAAATGAAAAAAATAAATGGACGCCGGTCTTTTAATCTGTCCCCACTGCTATGAAAATGTTGCCGGGTATAATAGCCCTGAATGGTCGTTTTCTTATTTTGCAATTAAATCCGATTTTTGAGACGTTTCGCGCCGTGCCTTTGTTTTCCCTTTGCTCATTTTCCGACTAAGATGCTGTCGAAATTAGGTGGATTAGGAGTTAAAATGGAGTTATTCAGTCTTACAGAAATATTAAAATTGAACACTGGTACATTATAAGATACCTGCTTCTGTTCTGCCTACCTAAAGCGGCATAACGCTAATCAGTTTTATATAGGATAATCAACTGATAGTTGGATTTTTGTACAACTCCACCTTTGTTGTTAGCCACATTAAATACAAGGGATAGGGGCTGATACCTTTTTTAAGCAAAACATGTTCTGCGCGCGATTTTCTGAACCTTGAGGATCCTTTAATCTCCTCAGGTTTCCTTGTATTTGCAATAGTGTCAGATCTTATTGATGGATTTCCAACAAGGTAAATATACAGGTAGCTTCTTTATACTAGCCATTGTATCAAAGCCACATTAGACGCTGCCTTTGTTCTTGCTTCGGTGTGAGAAAACCTCCAAAAATACGACTGAGGTTGTCATCTATCAACGATATTGATGATGTTCAATCAATCAACTTTATGCTATTTATATGGCGATGATATAAAAGTGTTTGCCCAAGTTAACAAACATAACAACAAAATAATCTTAATCTGGTAATAATTTGGTTTGATAATTGCCTTTCAATGAACATATCCAAATGCACCAGTATGACTTTTTTCAGAAAAGTTCGCTCAATTGAATACGTGCTCATCACTTACGGCTCCGCAATTGTCAGGAAAAAAGTCCAGGTGTGAGTGTAGGAAATGTATCTTAAGAGACATATTACAGCCCATCTTTTGATACGATGACAGCATATTTTTGACAAGGGTTTTATAGTTGTCAGCTTTTCTATTTCCCAAGAAATTAGTGACCACCAGACGGAAATCATTCCAAGCAGTTTTTTCAATACCTGTTAAAGTGTTTTCAAACTATGTATCTTTCAAAATATTTCGAATCTGTGGCACAACAAAAATACCTCTTTAACCTTTGCCTCACTTAGTCTTGGAAATTTCTGACGCAGGTATTGAAAAGCTGACCCATCTCTATCTAATGACTTGACAAAGTTTTTCATTAGGCCCAACTTGATATGCAGTGGTGGTAATAAATTTTTTTTCGAATCTACTAATGGCATATGCTGTACATTTTTTTGACCTGGCTCTAGGAATTGACGAACAGGCCAGTTTTGACTGGTGTAATGAAGTGCCTTTGCCCGACTGTCCCATTCACACAAAAAACAGCAAAACTTTGTGTAGCCTAGCTGCAGCCCAAGTAAAAATGTAACAACTTTCAAATCGCCACAAATACGCCATTGGTGCTCATCGTATTTTATGCATGTCAATAGGTACTTCATATTGTCATATGCTTCTTTCATGTGAACTGCATACCCTACAGGAAGAGATGGTAAAATATTTCCAATATGCAATAACACTGCCTTTAAACTCAATGTTGAACTGTCTATAAACAATCTCCATTCTTCTGGGTTATAGTTTATATTTAAAGCCGCCAGTAAGCCGGTAATGTTACTGCAGAAAACCAAGTTATTCTCCATATTGAAAAATGGTTCTAAGTCTTTGTGGCCTTTACGAAAAACACATACCGAAACATCGTCTTCTAACAAGTTCCACTGCTGCAGTCTTGATCCAAGTAACTCTGCCTTACATTTTGGAAGTTCTAAATCTCTTACAAGATCATTTAATTCTGACTGTTTTATTTTGTGCGGTTGGTGGCATGACGTGCTCGGTATAAAATCAGGATCTCTTGACGTTGATGGCATATCTTCTTCCTGACGAATCACTCGATCGCCATGATCTGATTCGTTTTCTGATTCGCAAGTGTAGGATTCTGGGGGTTTTGGAATAGGATTTTCGTCACTGTGAGGCACAGGTCTCATCGCAAATGGTATGTTTGGGTAGTTAATAACCGATTTTTTTTTCTTGGACATACCTGTGGCTTGTCCAACACAAGGTACCATGCAAAAGTAACAATCATTAATATGATTTGTAGGCTCTCTCCAAACCATTGGGACAGCAAAGCGCATAGACCGTTTTTTGCCATTTAACCAGCTCCTCAGACTTGAAGCACATGTATTACAGCAGATGTGGGGTGCCCACTGTTTGTCTTGATCACCCAGTTTACAACCGAAATAAAGCTGATATGCCTTTGTTATTAGTGGAGTAATAGACCGTCTCTGAGACGCAAAAGTCACATCACCACACACGTAACAAAACTGATCTGGATTGTTTACACACTTTCGAGACATCTTGCATGAACGCTTTCAGCCAACTGAGGAAGAAATGGCTAATATAAAACAATATAATGTACACGTATGTATAACGTAACACAATCATGCCGATTACATCATCTTTCATTGCCGAATATAAAAATGTAGCACGTGCATTCGTGTGAATTACAGTATATTAACTGTAGCACGTGCATTCGTGTGAATTACAGTATATTAACACTGTCACAGGAGGAACACATATAATTACCGTATCTCTAAAACTTGAACTAATATTGAAAAAATAAGTTTCATTCCGGTTTTAGCACACTAAAAATAGTAATATTTTGTTGATTTTATTTAGGATATTTTTTGGCTGTTGATCAGTGTTATGGGGTCATCGTTGACACAATATTCAGTTCCAATCTACATGTAAACAATTTGAATTATCTAATTTGTGTTGCGATACTATCGTGCTGTTAACAGCAAGAAGGCTATACTCGTAACACCTTTGTAAAGCCAAAACATGAATAGAATAATTTGGAATCCCTGCTATGTAACGACTTGTGTTCATCCAGAAATAGATGTTCCGCAGAATGTGTTATTAGACACACGAATATAATACATTCATAGTCGCCGGTCACTTAATATCGCAAGATCTGTAGACAGAAATAATCTAACCTTTTAATCACCGACTCCCATAATCACTGCAAATTCCATGTGTGGCTATCGGAATATTTTCCAAAACAGAATAATTGATGTTTAAATCTATTATGTGGTTTCTTGAATTCTTTGTTTGATTATGTATGTTACTGTATAT
Source organism: Acanthoscelides obtectus (assembly GCA_963669975.1). Lineage (NCBI taxonomy): Eukaryota > Metazoa > Arthropoda > Insecta > Coleoptera > Chrysomelidae > Acanthoscelides > Acanthoscelides obtectus. Next base: position 61,346,392 of record CAVLJG010000007.1, on the reverse strand, counting down.
ATGTACTCTATCAACCTCTGTTTTCGTGCCCATAATTGATTTATCTGCCTATTTAGGTATATAAATTGACTTTTTTCGACTACTTCCCATAAAGCGTAGAAACAGTAGTAACCCGAACCTACTGGTTACTACTTTCGAAGAAATGTAAGACTTTTCCAGCTTCTAAAACCCTCAGAAGTTCATCCTTCAAAGTTACCAAATCTCATTTCCAATTTGTGCTCAACTCGTGTAATAGCTGTTCATTACCTCCAACTCTTCTTCTGACATCTCCGGAAAGAAATATCCGCTAAACAATATGTTCCCGATCACAGATTGGCTGCCTCAAGGATGAGCAGGCACTGTGAGAAATGGCCGTTATTAAACGAATGCGAAAATCTAGACCGTGTGTTTTTCTTAAACTGGAATTTATTCGGGCGATTTGTTAGAGGCAGCAGCTCGGAGCAAAAATTCGGCACAACTTCGCAATTCGTTTTGTTCAACTGTTTTATCGATAAACTGAGCAATTTACGGAAGTTCTGATTGGAATTGATCGTCAGCAATCGATCAATCGTACGCGATTTCATTTGGTCGTATGGGCTGAAGGCTTCGAGTGAGAAATGGTAGGATTCCCAACAGATTCGGCTGCTGCGACTGATTCAGTATACGGTTATATCATTTCTGTGGATGTGTATGCATGTTTGTACATATTTATGATGAAGCATTGTGGTGCGGGCAACCTTATTTGGAGGCGATTGAAATGGACATGTTTGCTTTTCGTCTCTATAACAATGACCAACCGCAGACAGCGCCATTTAGAATTTATCATTTAATGAGTGCCGTATAAGTCCTGGAGACAGACAAACGATAAGCGAACGAGTGGGGGTTGATCTTTTGAAGTTGTAGTATTGCTCATACTTTGATGAAACTTACGCACACCATACAAAGGTTACTACCTTGCCAACAACGACAATGCTAAAGTTTCTTAAAATGGCGCAGTTGTGAATGGAATAATGAAAATTCGAAATGACCACAATCGCAGCTTTTAATATTTCTCGAGATTCTGGTCATTTCTCGGCTTGGTCCAAATTCTTGAAGGAGTAAGGATTTGAAAAAACAGTAACCCCAGTTTTCGGCCTTTCTTTTTATCAGTTCAAAAAAACTATGTCACTTATTTCCGTCGATCCGTCTGTCTGCTAATAATTGGCTCGTCTATAACTTAGAAAGTATATTCTGCTCGGATCTGAATAGTATTTTTACCCAAGGTTACTAGTATGGATTAAGGCCAAAAACGAAAAAAATTAAATCGCTGAAACTTTCCTAATCATTTTTGAAAAAATATTTAGAGGTCAAAATTTGGGAGTGATAAGTTATAGATTGTATGATGCTTGGAGTAAAATTTGATGAGGTTACTACAAAAGATATTATAATAAAGAATCAAACATTGGTGAACAATGGTTCTGACACAACATACGTTTTTTTGATGCCAATGCGCTACATGGAAAATTGTACTAGAAGATGTTTCGGGGGCGTGGGAAGTACAAACCTTATCTACTTGTTACAATATTTATATTTGACAACGTGTAATCAGTTTTTGCCAGTAAAGGAATATTAAAACAGGTTTTAATTGTTACAGTCACGCTTCGTGAGCCAAAATTTTATCTAGATTTATATCAATATTCAATAAAAAAACATGCCATGTTATAATATTTATGTGGATAGCGAAAAACTTTATATACGTCAATATTCTTCATATCTAGTTCTAGTGGAGCACTATGCGCTGTCATCCCCTAATAAAATCGTAAGATCCCCAGAAAAATTAAACGCGATGGAGACGGCATTGTCTCTTGAACAGCCTCGCTTGTAAAATCTCTTACCAGTTTTTGTCAACACACAATACACAAAAGAGGAGCGTCTTTGTGTCCGTCGTTCCTTAAACCTGGGATAAACGGGGCTGTGATCTCCTATCCATCCTTCCATAGGCGTCCTACAGCTCTTTCTTCAAACCATATCAAGCTGTCCCCGTTTTCTTGACGGTAAAGTATTTGGTACAAAATATTTAGCATTAAAAGACCAATAAAAATGTTCGTAGAAATGGAAGGATTAAACTATTTGATTGAAACTGCGACTGCAAAAAATAGGTCAAAGATAATTTGATAGAGGGATAACACTAAGCGTGCTGCTCTTATTACAGGGATGTTAATTGAAGGTCTTGGGGCAATAAGGTACCTATGCCAAATATACCTTATTTTGAAAAATCGAAAGTCATAAGTTTTATGTAAATCGGTTTTTTGCTTAATATCGATTGAAATGCTACAACAGATTTACATTCGTGGGAACAAAGATCTGGTGACTACAGAATCGAAGAATATAACGCGTTTTCCTAAAAGAAATTCATTCTGGAAAATACTGGGGCTTGGTGCCTTATTAAAAAAAATGTACTCCAACAGTAATTTAACAACGGTTTGCTTTATAAACGTATAATTTGGATGTTTACTGTTAGATTTGAAACAGCACCCTTCATTTAATTTGACGGACTCCTTATATACGTTGAAGTTATGCTATTCCATTAGGACTGTGTGAGATGCATTCTCTATATGCCAGTTCGAACCAACGAATTCGAATAGTGCATACTTTTGACTCATTTGTTTATCAATGCCTACCAAAGTGACAGCGTCATGGCCACATAATCTCTATGCAAATTATGTAAGAAGTCGTCAAACACACAATTAGCTGCAAACACTCGCACTTCTAAAGAATAACACCAAAGTACAAATTTAATGACATGTCAAGTGCATACTGATCCTTGCTAGATACTATGAGAATATGGAGACAAACAAATCCTTGGCTGGCTCCTTCTACCTAGTCTGAATTCGTTGGTTCCAACAGACAACTTGCACATCCCTGTGGTGACGGTGATAACGACAAAATCTGGATGTTTTTCGGACAAGAAGATAAAGGCACATTATTGCACTGGTAAAAAATGGAGCGGGCACTGTTGGGTGTTGCATCAAATAATGACTATTTGGTTGTACCTTGACTACGCCAGACATCTAGTTACCCCCATCCCAACAAATAGACAACATATTTAGAAGATTTGATAGCTGAACCGATAGACAAATGAGTGGGGCATTTCATATATTATAACGCGTAAGGTGGACAGATTTAATTCTATTTTTTTATACAGAACCTATCGACGTAAGTCCACTAATGTATTTTATAACTTTTCGCCAGATGGCCCAAAACGGGACATGGTTCTTTCAAAAAAAAAAGAAAAAAATAACATTTTAGGCTACTGAAAACGCAATACATATTTTAATTTCGAACGAAAGCTTACCGGATTTTTAATTAGAGCTAAAAGTTCGGACCTCGAACACTAGGTGACCGTCTGATTTAAGATATGGCTGTTGGCTTTTTGATTGCTTCTGTATAGAACCTCTGTACTGTTTTGGAAACAGAATGTATAGTCAATTCTTCATCTTGCAGCTTCGTTATTTCTTTTATATGTATATCCAGGTCCCAACCTGAGCACAAAACAAATAGAAAACCGGACCCCCTGACAAACCAACCACCCTGTCCGTGCCGACCCAATAAATATGACCTACAACTTTTTTCCCTTTTCCAGAAATGGGCAGGCTATTATCGAGCATGTCGTCTTTCTGATTCGCATTGTGCACACGTCTGCCGGTGAGGATCTGCAGGGCTTTTTGCGAAATGAACCACTCTATGGACGGACATTTACTACATTTTTTACTATCCCCTTTGATGGCCCTCAGATACGGCCTGTGCTTTGAATTGATTGAGTTAGAGTCGATAAATCGCATACAATGACAATGAAAAGTCAACTGATGCATTAGTAAGAAAGTGACTGGGTGTTGGAAGTTACGGCCTTACCAAATTACCAGCTATCGATCAGATATTTCTCTATAACCAGTGTATGTTCGATGATTACGTTTGATCAAATTTTTTAAAATAAAAAACAAAGATCGACCAATACTGGACTTTTTTATGCTTGGCACAAGGTAGTCCCTCTTAGAAAACTTGGCTACGGACGTGTATAGCAAAGGAATTGAATGAATCATGGCCCCACATATTTATTTATTTATTTAAGAAATTAGGGACATCAAACAGAGAAAATCTACAAAATAGACATCCACACACTAAGCCATAAGCAATGTTGTTTACAAACTACATATATGTATGTGAAAATATTTACAATAGTACAATATTCAACTCAGTAACAATAAAGATAATCAGAAAATAGAAATTTCGCTTATTACGGAGTGACCAACATCCAGTTTTTTCAAATATTTCAGCAATAACAATTCATAAGCAAATATAGCAGCAAATTTATTGTGGTTGTTAAGGTTTTCTTGCATCCGTATCAGAGTTTCAACCAATATTACTTCTGCAAAACGTTTAATTGAAGTACGTACAATGCCTAGGATTAGCGGTACATTTATATTGATTTTAGATAAAAGATTCAAGCAGTCAATTTGGATGAATAAGATTCGGTGAAGCAAGCATAAGTCAGACCTCTAACCTTAGCCAGGGTTAAGATTTTATACTGTAATTATGATTCTGGACAATGATATTCGCCTTATATGCCAAAATTTGTAGGAACTTACGTTAGAGAGCCTTAATTCTCCTTATATGAACTCCGTTGTGCGGACCCCAAATAATAGACGCAAACGAGAGACTAATATGTATAAACGCATAATATAGTGATAACAGGGTAGCAGGGTTGCTAATAGCTAGAGCGCCCATTGACCCAGGAATCCAGGTCCCGAATAGGTTTCTTTTTTCGTAATGAGAAGCATTTTTTAGTATTCAGCGACAGGTCAATTCTCTAACGATTTCAGACTTTATTTTGATGCAGCTCCGGAGGCTTTCAACTATATGATACATCTTTAAATCATCTGCGTACTGAAGAAATTAGCAATAACATTGTGTGATATCGTTTATATAGATTAAGAAGAACAAAGGAGCCTGAGCCTTGAGCAACACTGCAATATAACCTAATATCATACTGACAGTATCGACCACTCAGCAACGTGGTAACCCAGCATGGCATTGCATATACGAATACACGCATCACTATTCTGTTATCCCTCCGCATTATAAGCAGACAGAAGTACGCGTATGCAAAAAATAAATGCCAAGTTTTAAGGGTAAATGAACGGGCAAATCTATGATGTATGAAATATGTCTAATAGGTGTGTATAATTATCAGAGTTGGAAACGTATAAATTGGATAGCCCCGAAAAATTGACATATCCGTTACCTCCTACAACTCCCAACATCCAATTTTCAACCCGTTCAAAAAATTTACAGAAAATGACCAGGATCCTCTGAAACATCAAAAAAAGGAGGTTGAGCGATTATTATTTTTTTCGTTTTTGGCCATTTTTTCCACCGCCACTGGACAAATTATCAAAAACTACACAGCTTTTTTATCCTTGGCATAGTATTAACTGTCTGTGAACTTTTTGTCAAAATACGAGCGGTTCTTCCTCGGTTATAGACGGCCCAAGGATTCGTGGATATACAGACAGATAGACAGGCAGATCGATTGAAATAAGTGAAATGGTCATGAAGTAGATAGACATCATAGAACATCCAAAAATCATAATACCTTATTTTCGAAATTTTTCGAGATAACAATTCTTCTTCTTCGCCAGAGGGAAAATAATAAGAAACTTAAAGATGCGAGAATACCCAGTTCATTATTTGACAGTCACATCATCCTCCATGATATGACCGCACTTGAACTTATCTTAATGCTCCGTCTGACAGAGTGCTGATATAGAACCTACTTTCTCTAGACTAATTTATACTAAGAGTGGGAGCTTTTTGGTAGTCTTTCATCTCACTAACTTGATGGCATGTATCGAATAAGAGGACAAGTCGCTCACGTACAATTTTTATGCTGCTAGCACAGCTTCGCCGCTTTTTGCTATTTCACAGGAATTTTAATATGAGATACAGCTTCACGATCGCGTCGCCTCGACTAGAGCTCGGGATTAATCATTGTAATAAAATGCATCTTGCAGATGAAAATGAGCATTGGAAGATGATACCAGCAAGGAACTTCATTGCTCTGTAGTGATCAAGGCATACACAAAACTGTATCCAGAAGTATCTAAAAAGTATCATCAGTACAATGGATTATTTTTCCTTTATCCAGCTTTTGTTGGAGAAATATCTGTTTTGCGATTAGGATTATCTGATGTCTGTTCGGCAACAATTGAAGTCGACCCATTGGGATGAAAGAATACATTTCTTATATAGTGAAGGCTCGAACCCCTTGTTCTACAAACTGTTTAACGAAAGCGGATCAAGTCACATAGGACCTTCTTAGAAAAAAGATAAAAGTTGTACGTCATAACAAAGACAAGCATGTTGTAAAAGTTACACTCAGGGTAATGCTACAAACTAAGTGCAGTATGCTTTCCTAGGCGTTAGCAAAGCATATTGAAAGAAACATCTCAAAGAGAAGCCTTCCAACACTGACATGTCAGAACGGAGAGATTGTAACCGGAACTAAGTCCAAAACGGAAGTACTCGCCAAGATCTTTGCATTTTACTCAAATATTACAGTGCCGTTGATACCAAGGGTGCTCGACACCACAAGAGAAGCAAAGTCTATTTACCGAAAATAATGATAATATTGTAAAATCAGGATGAAAGCGTACACAGTTTAGAATGGTAAATAAACAGGAAACCAACAGAAGCAAGCTTGTGCGTGGGATTGTACAAATTACAAAAACATCAATCTGGCACGGATATTATGGATATGGATATAGCGCATTTTTTTAAATTTCCAGGCCATTGCTAATATTAGTAAAATAAAAGTCACTCATGTATTCTACTAGAAAATAATTCACGCACTTGCGACAAAGATAGGTTCACAATATTGGTCATAAAATCGGTAAGGTAATTCATAATCGGTAATTTCAAAATGTATGATTAAAACGAGCATATAGATTCGTTAAAATCGTCTACAATCGGTTAATACTACATTTTTGACAAAGATTCGTCAGACAGGCTTTGGAGTTACTAGACACCAAGAAAGCTTCTGGTCTTCTCATGATCCCTGCAATCGCATTGAAGAGATTTGCACTGTAACTTTTAACTGTAACTGTTTGAGCTAAAATCTGCACGTCACTTCAATTTGGTACCTAGATACCAGAGTGACGTGTAGCACCTCTTCTTAAGCCCAAGTATACTGCTTACAGCTCCTTACATATCCTAACAATTTCAGTCCATTATTTTTACTTGCAAGATCTGGAAAAGATGGCAGCGATGTCCGATTTTCCTTCCGCTAGACGGCGGTTGGGGGTCACAGCTGTCAAGCGTAGATGAGAAAAGAAAGATTTGATAAAAACATGATAGAAAGAAGGCGGATTTTATAGATAGCTAACCTATTTTTCACGTTTTGGCGTAAACAGCTATTCAAGGATTGAAATATTTATCTGCTCATAACCTTAGACATCTTAGATAATGATGTGAGCAGCAAATTCTTATGCTACTCGGCAGTACACCAACAATAAACTTAAAACTTTTTTCAATCAACTAATGATGATTGCAATAAATTGTGAATTATTGAAAGTATCTAGTTGGAGTTCCCACACCGGTTGCAATGCGATCCGACGTTGGTCGATGCAAACCGCCCCCTGCGACGGCTCAGAAGATACTTTTACATGCGGAAATGACACATATTGTAATATAAAATTACAAATAATGTGTCGAGTGACTCCTATTCGAGTTTTAAAAAGCTCAACCATCAAACCCTGTGCCAAGTTGAGATGCTAAGTTAGAGCGCAGCGACTTTTCCAATATCGCGTAGGCACAAACTACTCCCATACGTATAATCTCCTTGGAAGTTCCAAGAAGCTTAGTCGGAGTGGCATTCACCCTCGTCCTTGTCCCCCATTCCTCTTCAAGCCCCCCCGTCGACCATAATTCCCATAAATTAGGAGATATATTGTTTACAGAGAGGAATCCGAAGTTCAGTGCAGGCAGCAACAGAAGTGAAGCTGACAAGTATTATCTGGCCTGTTCTGTGCTTGCTCGGCAAACTTGCGCGATATATTTCCGTTCTTAATACGCTGATGGGAAGTTTCGGCGCACACTGGGTGGTTGGGGGTCTCTCTTATTGTGAATTTTTATCTGATATATTCTACGGGATTTCGACAGGCGATATACTGGTGTAAACAGCAGATAGTGATGGATAATACTATTCCATGTTTTCAGTACAAGAGTTCCAGAAAGTAGAAAGCTCAAAATGAGTAATATTTTTGTGAATACGATGGCAATGACTATAAGCCAGGCATTGCTGTTAATGGCCGGGCAGTGACACAAATGCCCACACAAATCAAGCAATGTTTATAAAACATAATAGAAGCGCACTCTTAACATAATTGGCCAGGAACTGGCGTTGAATGTCCGTCAAGAAGTGGTCAATCATGTCACAGTGGAATGTAAGTTCAAGTTACTATTGATAGATGTACCCGAGTTAATTTTACAATTCAAACAGGTATGTAATTCTGGTGAAATGTGTCGTCTATATACGGGAAGCATTAATGTCGTTGTAGAAACTAAGCGCGATGACAATAAATCGTTTTTTCACGTTGAGGAATATAATAACCGTACCGCTGAGATTAAATAAGCAAAACGACTTGGACGTTACCTCCAGGTTCCAGATTTCCGGTTGTTCTATATATGCATTCCAGTATGTCAACATAGACCATCCCTCGTTGGCAATTAACGTCAACGGACGGATAAAGAGGTTAAGATGATAATGCTGTTGTCTATTCATGTCGATGACCGGCCATTCACCTCAATTCCCAATTACAGTAGACCATTCAAAAAAATGTCGTCAGGTTGGTTGACTGTGTATTTCCTCCCATCAGTTACATTATTTTTGCTATATGTCCAAACCATATAAACTATGATTCAAAAGCAATCAATGGAAGCAATTCTATGAGAGATCTAGAGTCGACCTATATGACATAACGTGTATTCCAAAGACTGGCACGCAAAGGCAACGTGTCAAATATTCCTAATGCCGCTAATGGAATTTTCACCAACACGTCATTAAATTCGTGTGGCACGCCTGTACCTTTGCTGCCAATGCTAGTCGTTTCACTGGTGTCTTGAGGTGGTAGGGCGGTACAAAGTTTTTTCGTTCTTGGACATTTTTGAATCCTTGTATCAAAATTTCATCAAAATCCGACCGGTACTTTCCAAATTATAGATAGACAAGGATTTGCAGACAATTAGACAGCCAGATTAATTGACAGACCGACAAAATGCTTGACATAGTTTTTTGTGATGTGTATGTCATGTACGAGTAACATAAAAGAAATCTATACAGGGTGTTTCAGTTTATTGTTGCATAACTTTAAGATTCGATAGAACTTTTAAAATTAATGCATAAAGTCTATATAAACATGGGTCGAAAAATGCGTGGCTTCCGAAATACAGGGTGTTTAAATTTACTTTTTAAAATAGTTTTTTTTTAAATGTTTCGAACAATATTTGATGTATAACAGTGAAAATTGGTATACAAGGGTTTTTTGGTACGACAAAACGAACCATGGGCAGAGTTTTACTGTAGCCGCTAGAGGGCGCTCTGTACTGTACCTGTAGTGTATTAAAATGACCGAACATTTTTTCTTAGTGCACTTTTCTGCAAAAAAAGCTCTCCTGTGAGTTTTCGTTATAGTTAGCCGTTTTTGAGATATTCGAGAGGTTCGATGCATTTTTAATTATTTATGGGAAAATAATATTTTATTTACATTTTCGATTTGGACATTACAAGTAATTAAGATGATCGTTTAGATTGTGTTTTTAAACACATCAATAATTCCAAACTTCAAATAAATACAAAAAACAGAATATCAATTTGCAACGGTTCTTCACTTAGACATAGTGAAGATAAACGCCTACTTTCTAAAACTGAAGTTACATTTGATAATAGAAGCTTTACCAGCCTCATTAGATTAGTATATCTCAATTCAATCCATTCAACTAGAACTGTGTGGAGTTCGAATTTTCCAGCAGCATGATCAGTGAGCCGGATAGCGCGTCGTCTTTATGCGGCTGATCGGACAGATGCAGCACGTCTGAACGGCTCATTTAGCCTTGTGCTGCTTCGGGACGCCGCGCGCCGGCCGGGACGCGTTGCGACGAACGCTCTGATGATCAGCGTCCGTTGCGTTATGTTCATCGAACATACACTCTCACAGTTGTATCTCTATATATGTACAAGTTAATTTAGGAGCAGGATGTACATACATATGGGAATTTTGCGGACGTACGTTCTAATGACATCTAAAGAATTTGAAGTAAAAAAATGGTGACAAACTGAAGCTGAAGAGGTATCTTCTACAGGCGCTCATTACCTGATGTAGACATTTTGGATATGGTCCAATCTACACACTCTACTCTTCACGATCGCTGTAAAAAGTCCATATTCGCTTATTCAAATTATTTTTCTATTTTTGATGTTAACTGCCATCACTTGGTCTCATCTGTTGTTGCTGCTTACATTATACTTTGATACAACTGGTCTTTTGTATCAACATCCCTGTTTTAAACTCTTGGTAGATTTGCACTGTGCGGAGATTACTTTGTTTGATTTTACAATACACCTTTAGTTCTCCCGTATAGTGTTCTTGTAGCACAACTTACGAGGGCGGTCCCAGAAGTACCCGGCCTGACCTAGAGATACAGATGGAGATAGTTGTTTGAAAAATATCACTGTATTAGAAAGTATGCAACCTATAAAGCATATGTGTCAAGTTTGTTAGTATTTATTTGGCAGCCATCAATACTGAACGTTTTCAGTGAAGTTGTGAAAATGGAGAAAATTGGTTATCGTTATGTGGTACAATACTTTTATTTCAAAGGCCTCAGCCCAACCAATATAAAAGCTGAACCGGATTCTACTCTGGGTGAGTCTGCTCCTTCGTTTACAACAGTATAATATTGGGTAGCAGAGTTTAAACGAGGCCGTATGAGCTGCCAAGAGAGCATCGCAGTGGTCGACCAAATGAGGTGACGACTCCAGAAATGGTGAAGAAAATTAACATAGCGGTACTGAATGATCGTCGACTAAAAGTGCACGAGCTAGCAGACATAGTAGGCATTTCAAAAAGTGCGGTTCATCGCATATTATCTGGAAATTTGGACATGAGAAAGCTGTATGCAAGATGGGTGCCGCGATTGCTCACTATCGAGCAAAAACAGTGTCGTGAACATGTTTCAATTGAGTGTTTAGCGAAGTTTCACAGCAACAAAGCAGAATTTTTGCGTCGTTTCATAACCATGGATGAAACATGGGTTCATCACTTCACACCCGAGACAAAAGAACAATCAAAACAATGGACTCAAAAGGAACAACCGGCTCCAAAGAAGGCGAAGACCGTTTCATCTGCAGGCAAGGTTATGGCGTCGGTTTTTTGGAATGCGCGTGGGACAACACTATCTTGAAAAAGGTAAAACCAGCTCACAAATCCGTTATTGCAATGGCCAAAATTAACGGATTAAAGTTTGAATTGCTACCTCATGCACCCTATTCACCAGATTTAGCCCCTCGGATTATTTTCTGTTTCCAAACATGAAAAAATGGCTCAGTGGTCAAAGATTTTCCAACGATGAAGAAGTGATGTCGGCAGTTAATGGCTATTTTGAGGAGCAAAACAGTTCTTATAAAAAGGAGATTATGTTGAAAAATAAATACATTTTTTTACAAAAATTTTGTGTATTTTTCGTTGGGTCGGGTACTTCTGGGACCACCCTCGTATAACTCTGATATCGCATTTAATACTTTCCGAACATACAGAGAGATATGTTTTAGTTGGACGCATTGTTGATTTTAATAAAAGCCCTTACGTGTGTGCATAGTTCAATATTCCAGCTTCTGTAATGATTCTGTACTAGTCAATGGAATTCAATGAATCGAACTAGAATAGACTTTATTACCAGCCTGAAGCGGTACAATCAAATAAAATTTCATTTCATATGGATCAAATTATTCCCAGCAGTAATAACAGATCAATATAGGTAGTCTAAAAATAACTTAAAGCTTTGAGTAGCGAATTCATCAAACGGAATAACTTTTTAATGCAGATATCATCTTCACCGACGTTTTCGTATCCTCGTACCTTATTGAGAATACTCCGACAGAATTACTCGTACATTCTTATCAGGCGTCAGCTCAATTGCACCAAATTACTCGATTTTCATCAAAGTTACACATCGATTAATAGTAGTCTAAGCCTGATTTCCGAGATTTGTTCACATACATGGAAGTGTAGCTAATAAAAACATAACCGGAAAAGTCCATTTTACCTGATACGGAGGGATTTTATTTGTATCTCTAGTCATACATTCACTACGTTTATATCAGTATTAGAGTAATCTTAAATATGAGGCGTCTTTATCGTGCTGAATTGGATTAAAGTGTTTATATCCATAAGGCTAACTCCATATCTTAACCCAATCCCAGTTATTTAGAAGATTGTCTCATTCTGTTAAGAGGATGATCCTAAGCAACTCAACGCTGTAGAATTCAGCAACAAAGCTTTGCTAACAATTTCATTACTCGTATGTCTACTGAGAGATACTGGGATTGAGGTGCATCGTAAAAATATTAGTGACTGCTGAGTTGCACAGACCAGCCTCAAGGCTAAAACCAAAGTATAGTATGCACTCATCATTTCCCGTTATCAGTTTCCATCGCATGAAACTACAAACAAACATTTCCAATCAACTTCCAGCCATTTCATCGTCATTTTAGAGCGCATATCCATACAAAACTGTCGAAGCGCCAATATTTTCCTGCTTCATCGGCCGGAATCCGCCAATGTACAGTGTTAAGCAAACGATGCACCCGTTAGATAAGAGACGTTGCTCCAGTCTCAGTACCGTAAAGCAGACAGGCTACGAATAGTAGGTTCACTCCCCGTCAAAGTAATTTCCTTCTATAGGGTGTTTTTAATGCTTGAAAAATGTTCCACCCGGCATAAAAATATTCCTAGTGCCACGTACACCAAAGTCTCAAGGCAACCTAGATGTGAGACTCCGAATAAAATTGTGATATTAAATTCGGTCCTGTCTCCAACAATGATCAGATGAATAGAGACAACGAGGGCAGTATTCAAGCCAGGGACCACGCGCAATGCACTTACATATACACCTGTCCACTTATTTCTAATCATTTGCGAAAAACGAGAATGGCGCATTCCTATAGCAATAACGAATGTGTTGATCCGATATTAATATTCGGTGAGTATTTGAATATGGTGGGAGTGATATGAATAACAATCGTTACTCGACTAAACTGTTTTTCGCAGATGACCAAGTGGTTATTGCTAGTGTTGAGCAAGATATGGATTATATGTTTAGGAAATTAAAATTAGAATACACAAAATGGGGACTAAACATGAATATGGCTAAAACGGAATACCTGAAGGTGGGAAATTAAGCAGAAAGCAAGGAAATACTACTACTACCATGGTCTAAGGATATTAGATTAAAAACAAAAATGACAATGTATAAGACACTGGTACAGCCTATTTTAAGTTACGGGTCGGAATGCTGGCAGATTTCACAACACGACAGAAGAAAGATTGAAGCAGCATAAATTGATTTTTTGAGAAGGGCATGTCAGGTATAGAGAATGGAACATATTAGAAATGAAGAAATACGGCGTAGGACAAATAGAGATACTCCAGGGTAGACAGGATAGAAATAAAACAGCTATTGTGGTATGGCCATGTGATGAGAATGGGCGAAGGACCGTGGCCAAAGGAAGCATTGAGTTACCACAACATGAGAGGAAAAGAAGGCCGACAATTTTATGGCAAGACGGCATCAGGCAAACCATGTGAGTTGGGCTCTAGAGGAGGAAGACTGGAGAAACAGAGAAATGTGACGGTCGAAATGCGTTAAGCGGCAAAGGCTGTAGGATATATATATATATATATATATGCGAGTACATATAAATATATATATATATATATATATATATATTTGAATATGGTGCTGGTGCTGGCAAGTAGTATACCCCAGAAGTGTGCATATAAATTGCAAAAGTTTTATGGATAAATTTGCCAGCATGATGCAGGTTGAATTAACTGGCATAATTTTAGCATCAAAGGAAACTGCTCGCAAGAATCTGACATGCAATAAGATTAGGATCTGCACAGATAGTCACGACGCTCAATTGTTGCAAGCTTAGAACAAAAACACTACTAGACCGCCATTTGACACTTGCCTCCACCAGTAACAACATGCCTGTCGCCTGGGTGAAGCGTCGTTCACAATCCAAGGGTATTGGTTGTAGCTGAAGAAAGAGCATCTCCACAAAGTCTTCAAGAGCATGTAGGATAACGTCGGGCTGCTCATTAGCTGAAGAATTCCTTAACTATCCTAGTGAGGTAATAGCAAAATGCTATATGTGTTTGTCCAGACAACAAATTCGGTTTGCCACAGTCATTGCTACTAGACACTCGCTTTATGTAGAGTTAGTGGATAGGAAGATGAGGCAGTCAATATCTTGCCTTGCTACTGCTCAGATGGCCTAACAATCCAAGAATCCATTCTGGTGGAACTCTAGCCTTCTATGCCTAGTGTAAGGGAAGCTCCGCCATCAATTTTTTTAATAGTCTGGGGTGGCTGACGACTCACCCTTAGCGACTCCTGGAAAAGACGTACAGGAGGCCCAGTGAGGCCTAAGTCCATGATCTTGTTTGATCGCACTGTCTCCTATACAGAATGCAGAATCGGGAGTAGTTTCAGTTCGTATTCTTGAATCTTCCACCTCGCGCAGAGTAGGTTTATGTACCTACCTCGTACAAAAGCAAAAGCAACAACGTCAAGGTGGGTACAGTAGAAGAATTAAGTTGCAAAAGGAGAAGATATGTGTTTTTGAATCAAACAGTGAAAACTTCGAACAGTGACTATTTTCCTTCAAGATGTTTATTATTTATTATTTTCGTCGCTATTGTTTCTGAAAAAGAAAGTTGCAACATTTATAACATACTGCATGTTCACTTCTCGCGTTCCTGTCTCTAGATAGCTATGTGTAGCTATTTTTAACAGCAGTAAAAGGTGCTAGCCCTTTCCTGCAGGAGCAACCACATTGCCAAGACTGTCTGTCATTGAAAACATATCTGGCTTTCTGATTAGACGCAAACATAGAACTTGTTTACAAGTGATTCTAATTTTCATAGTCTGCATACTTTTCCGTAAAACTGCACTATGCTGCGCAATCTTGTGTCATGGATTTCGTATTCTCGACCCGCTACGCGGACCAATCTTCTTTAATATCCCCAATCCTCTCCATGGCGATACCGAACGTACTATGCATACATGGAGCATGGTTATTGGACCTGCACGATTGCTATTATCACCCTCTTTATTTAAAGGTTTTATTGATTTTAGAATCTCGATATGTGAAAAACATTCTAAAACTGGTCCAATTGTTGGATTATACATTATACGTTTTCAAAGTTGAGTCATTTATCTCAACTTCTTGTAGGACTCGTCTAAAGGAGTTGACATACCAAAAATCACCTATATAAAAGTAGCATAATAAAAAAAAATAGTAAAAGATTGAAAATTTTTGAAAATAAGGATACTATTACACACACACCGATTTTTTGATATTCTCGACCGCTGCCGTGTAAAATCTTAGCATTTTTTGTTTTTAATAGTGCGTATACTTTCATTTGTGTGAAAAATGGCCCATGTTTACGAAAACAATGAACTAGTGGACATAATACTATCATACGGAGAGTTCCAATAAAATGCAGCCGCAGCATGCAGGTTGTATGCGGAAAGGTTTCGTTTAAGAAATCATCCGGTCAAACGGAAGTTTGTAAATTTAGTTACTAGACTTCGTGACATAAGAAGAAAAGAAAAAAAAACGAGAAGGTCACGTCGGAAGTCCTGCTCAACCTGAAATCTTACAAATTGAGGAAGACATGTTAGGAATGGTCGAAGACGGCCCAACAATGACTACTAGAATCATAGCAGCTCAAGTTGAAGTTTCTCAAAGTGAAGTGTGCAAGACAATACGAAAAGAACAGTAGTATCCTTATCATCATCAACAGGTACAAGCGTTACAACCTGAAGATTATCTTAGAAGAGTTGCATATTGCCAGTGGCTTTTAGAACAGTTCGGTAGATATGAAGATTTTCCGAAATTGATTTTGTGTACCGACGAGGCCACATCTACACGAAATGGAGTGCACATTTTTCACAACAATCAAGTTTGGGCAGTGGAGAATCCGCATGCTGTAAAAGAACTCATTTTCAACATAGATTTTCATAAATTGTTTGAAATGGTGCGGTAAATGGCATGCTTATTGGACCTTTTGTCCACCTCGACTGACCGAAAAAATTTATTTAGATTTTCTTCGACACAATCTGCCACAATTCTTAGATGTTCCTCTAAATGTGAGAGAGAATATGTGGTTCCTATATGATGAGGCTCCACCACATTTTAGACGAGAAGTTCATGAACATCTAAGTAATGAGTTTCCGAATAGATGGATAGGGCGCGTTGGACCCATTCCTGGCCTATTTGAAAGAGTTGGTCTTAGTTCAAAGAGTTGGTGGTGGTGATAGAGCAATAAATACTCAGGAAGAACTTCATAGAGCACTGGAAATGCTTGTGACTTAATTCGTGGACACCAGGATTTCATTGTAATATGTCGTAAATAGTCATGGATTCGTTGAGCAAGATTTTACGTAAATCGAACAAATGGGGGCAATTTTGAACAGTTTTTGTAAAAACAATATCCATTTAAGTTGAGAGTGATTTTGTTAAATAATTTTTAATAATATAAGCTAACTCTCTTATTATGCAACTTTTATATTGGTGATTTTTGGTATATTAACTTCTTTTGATGAGTTCTACAAGCAGTTAAAATAAATGACTCAACGTTGAAAACACCCTGCAAAAAAGAATTATTACTACATATTTACGTTTGTCAGATATGCCATAACGCCAAAAGCATCCTCGCTTTGCCGTTTAATGAAAAATGCAAAACTATGCATTAGAAAAGGTGAAGAGATGAATTTCAAAATATAAAATACACGATGACCTTACACATAACCCTGCGATCAGCCATGAAGGTTATTTGGAAGCTAAAAAGAAAGCGAATGGAAAGGAGATAATCTTATCGTTGCCTTGCCTGTAAGTTGAGGTTAGGCAAAGCGAGAATGTTTTGTGTGCCTCCGTATATTTTGACATGAGACCTCAAAAGAGACATTTGATGAAAAATGGTCAACTGTTTATTTTGTTGAACCTGCAACAATTTTTGTCAACAAAATCAATTTTGCCTTCAGCATAGAGTTACAAGCTGTTTTCAAGTATTTTTGACCTGAAGTTGCCATACGCACGTGAAGCCGGAAAAATCATTGAATCGTATGAGATATGAACTGGAACTTTAGCATTCACCTTAGATGCAGGGTCGTTTCTTTCGATGAATGAATGCAAGTGAAGGTATCAATTGTGTGGAATAACAAGCTAATCGCACCAGCTCATTTTTTGTTAAGATAATTATGATGATAGTTGTTCATATCCAAGTGCGTCTAGTCCTAAGATAAAACTCTATCTGGCCAGCAACATTTTAGACTCCCCTCCCAATCTCGTTTAGAGTTCGGCTCATTGAACAGTGCCAGTTTCTGTAGAGTTTCATCAGCAACCTCCAATGAAATGCTGACGCACTGTAAACAAACTTTATAAAGTGTATAGTAGTTTTGTATACGAATGCAAATGACACCCTTTTTACCTCTCTCAGGGGCACCAACTATCAAGGCTGTTTTCACACTTTAAGGGTATACTTTATCTGAAGTCACTTTTTATATCACAATAAATGGATTTTACTATCTTCTTATTTTTTTGATTTGGGATAAAAAATACTTATATTGGGAGTTTAATTTATGTTGACCGAAAGTTAAGAAATGGAAAAATTACAGAATTCCAACGTTTGACATAGGCAAATATTTACATAGCAGGTAGGTATATAAAAAGGTATATAAAGACATTCATTATAGAAGAAAAAGATTGATATCTAGTGCACGAAAATAATGCCGCGCGTACGTAAAAAGTATACCGAAAGACATCCTTACGGGGATGCATCATGTATATGCCACTGAAGGATGACACTGGAAACGATTTTATTTCAAATAACTTCAACACATTTTCTTAGCAAAGTATCATGGCATCTCTGAAGTACTATTTACTCTCTGTAGGTGTCTGTATCTGTGTAAGCGACGGCTCCGGAAATATTTTATATGAATTTAACTTCTTGTGTTACATATTAAGCTGGGTGAAAATCCGCAAATCCATGAAGTTTTTGATACGTACAAGACCAGCGGATAAATATTCCTTTAATCATAACTAGGTACTCGATATATGGAGACGCTTCAGATCCTATGCCAATCTTTTTCCTCTGCAACAAGTATGGGAAACATTATAGATTAAGATTTTTTCATGATGATATTTTCTTTTGTCTTTTTTTCTTTGTAAAAATACGTAATTTTCATCGGTCGGTCTATACCAGTCTGCGACGCACCTCTCTGCTTGTATATCAGTCTGTCTGTTGGAGCAAAAAAGCAGATAATTACAACACACTCCAAGTATCTGCAATATCTTCGTTATTTCCCATTAGTTCCCCAGCAACACAAAAAGTCTGTTTCTCCCCAACTTATAGGTAAGTAATTGCTATGTTACGTGGCAGTTCTACTCCTTTTTGCTCATATAACGAGAAAACCATCAAAGACTAGCTTTCTTTCTCACTTTCTTTCACGGACCACGAGGTTCCATTAGAATTTCGAGGACGAGAAAAAGGTGGAAAAGCTTTAATAACTTCCCGAATAACTCGACCATAGTTTCTAGTTTCGTGTCAACTCGCCGGCACTACGCTTTTGCCATGAGCGTGCACCTATTGCGTAATTTATTATAACGCTTCAGCCGTGTTGAAAATATATGAGGAAAATTCGACGAAAAATTCAAGAACATTAACCATTATCGCAATTACGTTCTCGGTCTTTCGGATTATCTCAAGAAAGAACACATCAATTAATACGTACACGGTATCCCAAAGTAACTGACCAATCCTTCGGATGCATACAGATTCGTATAAAAGAATGCCCCGCAGAACTCCCGTACAGAGATCCATGGCCCTTAGCCCTTAAGAACGACACTAGAGGTTATTCTCACACAACTTCTGAACGACGGCGTACGAGAATGGTTCAACAGCACAGTACCCAGTTGAGCCTTATATGCTAGAATGAGCCGTTAAAAAAATCAAGTATAATTACTTTACCACTTATTACAGTGGATCCACCGTTTTGAGGATGTAGTGATGATGATTCGTAATCAGGGATCATGACAGCTCCTCACATAAGTTTTCGTATCGCTTAGTCATCCACTTTTCGAGGAAGAATTATATCACGAAAAATTTAGAAAATGATATAGTATATTTTTGTTATGAAACGTGTCAAGGTCTTACCGTTAAAACCCGCTACCTACAATTTTTGTAAAAGCAATTACCATTAAATCCACCATACTCTTTTCCCTTTGGTGTCAAAAAATTGTCAACCCTAAACCGTAAATGAAATTGAGATACTGTGCTTTGACACCATATAAAGAACAACTTTCTTAAATACCAGATGGGGTATGGTAAATCTAACTGCGATAATTTGATAAAAATTTTAGAAAACGTGTGTTGACACTTCAGACCTAGATGGACATCACGCAAAATTATATCACTCATTTCCGTAGGTATGTCGGTCTGTCTGTCAGCCAACCCTTGGCCCTGCTTCAACTCACAAAGTACCAATCTGATTTTGATAAAATCTTGATACAATATTATTATGATGCCACGAACGGAAAATATTTCTAGTTTTTTATAATCGATTCAGCCGCAGCGAGGATACAGGAGAACATGGAAAAGACGCTTCGTTTTCTGATGTTTCAGATGCCAGTGATCACTTTTGTAAAAGTTGAAAATTGGGAATTGGGGTTGTAGAGGTCAAGGAGCATATCTCTATCTTTGTGTTAGTATTTGTATGAATATAGAATATAGAATATATACATATATTACGTGCCAATTAACAAAACATTTGTTTTTACACTTGTCATAAAAATTGTTGGTATGCATAACACATAAAAATAGCTTCTTGAAAACTACTGATGACGTATACAATACATATAATACTATAATTGGTAAAAATAAACTAAAATATAATATAAAGGTGTAGTAGGCCAGATCACACACATAGGGGGGTCGCGATAAACTCATTCAAGGAATAAAAAGGATGTTTAACTAATTCTTGCCAAAGTGTATTTTTAAAATGTTTTAAAGTACGATTCTTAGTAGTGTTTTTTAGCTTGTCATATACCCTAACATCAAGTGAGTTTTTATCTGAGATCTTTAGCCTGTGAGCGCTAGGTTGAAGTAGATTGGATGTATTGCATAAGACACCAACCTCACTAATTCGAAGCATCTTGTCTTCCCTTAAACCCTGATGATAGAGAAACATTTTCAATACACGAGTCCTATGCAACTCAACAAACGTAGATGTACCCTAGTCGGGATCTGACCGATAAGTGCCTGGCGAATGTCGAAGTTAGTCATAGCAAGGATGCCAGATGCTAAGTGTATATTCCTGTTTGACTGATTTGACCCGCTTATCTTTTTTGTTTTACAAAGACAATTTTTTCCCCAGAGTTGCTAACTTTGACATTTTTTGTGATGACTGTGTTCCTCTTGTCCTGTCGAAATCAAACTAGAATATTTATTCCAGCTAAATGATTAGGCTTATCAGAACACCGACTGGTTACTTTGCTGTCAAGACTTCGTTGAGTTGCTCAAAGGGTATTTAAGAAAAACCGATTCCCAGTGGCATCCTTTAGGGGTCTGTTCCTCAGTAGTCTTTTTTTACAGGAATTTGTCAAACTATTTTTTTGTGATCTATAATTGCATCCGAAAGACAGGGCGCCGTGTAGGTGTTTTGGGAAGAGAAATAACCTATTTGACATATTTCAGTCTTCCTATATTTACTCCTACATCTACCCTTAGAAATATCTAATAGGCTATAGAAATGGAAGTCAAATCGTCATCCACGCGGGATTAGTGGAAGCAATGATAATGTGCACCCGCAGGAAATTTTCTCATGGGGGGAGAAACGGTTATTCATTGACAAGAAATAACTTTGTGTAACAGCGTACGTCCAAACTTTTTGAACCATGCAAAGTTTGATTGTATGAGCCTGTTTAACTGATTTGATTCAATTAACTTTTTATTCGTAGCTACCTTTTGTCTCTGAAGTGCTAAACTATGCGGAACATAATCCTTTATGAAGTGATGACAGCCTAGCATTGGAAGTAGGTACAGAGCCAACCAACTTGACGCCATTTTCCATTTAAATGTGCATTACCGTAATTGAAAAGACGTCACTTGTCACCGCGTGCTCATAGAGGTCTTCACCGCTACGGCCGGCAGGCACTAGGTTTTCCATATAAATATTGCATGAGCATAGCTGGTGGTGGATATGTCGGTGGCGTGTGTGATATGGCGCTATCTGGAGAAATTTATGGAAATTGATACATGTTTGCGCCATATCGGATTTCCGGACCGATCTGCAGCTACGATCTAATCGGACTGTGAATATGCGATACGATAAACCGGATTTTTTCCGGTGCGTTTACAGCCGGAGCAACGAGAGGTGGCCTGACCAGCTAATTGAGTTCCGGGTACATATTCGGATTTTATAGGTTAGGTGCGGATGTACTGTAATTGCAAAAAACGTGAAAAACGAAAATGCGATTGAATTTTTTGCATCTTGCTGTATAGGAAAATGTGTTCCATAAATCCTGGATGCTCATGTCAAACATTTTGTTTACGAGGGTAGAATAGGGAAAATTTTCAAAATGTTCATTAGGCTTTGGAAGATCGACTAGTGGCGAATTTATCATGACTTTGTCTTTATTTAGAAGTGCGTTTTAACGCAAACCCTTACAGTATATTTGGTCATTTTACGTGTAGCAAAAAGAGTATCTATGACTCTAAATCAATGTAGATTTCATGGATGTATCAAGGCCATTTGTAAGAATTATATGTCTTATGTTTTATTCATTGTATCTATGTAACCAAACCTTTTTCCAAATCGATAGTTTGTACACACAGTTTTTAACCTAAAGCGTTTTAGGGCTAGCCCAACAAATATTTTACGTCATAATTACGTTAATTGTACCAAGAAATAGTTTAAAACGATTGCTTGACCGATTTAAGGAAGGTTATATTTACTTCCAAGCGATCGCCCTTTTCTCAAAGCGGGGAATAAAATTAGAGTAATTTGGAAGTCAATATTAGGTCGAGAAGACATTTTATGACTTATAGGTCTTAGGATATAAACAACTATTTAAGTAGCTGGTGGTAAAATCGCAGTAATTTTGACCGATGAAATCACATGAGTCTGACCTAAATCTAGCAAACATACTATGTCACTCTCTCTTGCTCTTATAGTTGGTAACCTATTGCTTAAAAGTTAGATTAGTTGTTGATGCACTTGTCTATAGCCACGTATGTTAAAGAAATGGCTTCCATTTATGGTACGTAGTAAATATAACATAATGATTTCAAGATTAGATTTTCGGTCACAAGTGAACGAAGGAGGTTTTTTGTCAAATGTGATCAAAATAGTTACCCAAAATCCACGGGCCTTAGAAATAGTTTAAATTAATGAATTTTGTCAACAATCATAACAAGACAATCTGATAACAACATAACCTCAAATTATGGGAACGCTTTGCTTTAAGTCGCATAAAAGTAACTTAATATGTAAATAATTAGTTAATGTTCATGTTTTAATATTATACGTAAACAAAGTTTATATCAAGTATGACCATTTGAACTTTATGGTTGAGTTTACCCTTATTCAGAGTACTTAGAAGCCAAATGCCAAATCAAGGTAAAACTAGATCTTGGTTTTTATTTTTAGACAAACTATTTGTCATTAAATAATTTCTGAGATTGATGTAAGTAGGCTGTATTTATTATTTTTCCGCAGCTGGCAAGATATGTAGCAACTACACTACAATCCCACTTCGTATTGCGTATATGAGACGATAGGAAACAATTCCTGATAGGGCAAATTCTCTCTTTTTAAATTACAATCTTTGGCTTGATCCAAAGGGGGAGAGAAGGAAGTATCAGTGTGCGTTCATTAGTAGAATCTGGTGTTTTTGTTTTTCATAGTTCTGTGATTTATACGCTATTACGCAGGGTGGTGTTGAGCTTGGTCCAAAGGAGAAACTATAGGTCCTGAATCATGTCATAGAGAAGAAAAGATCACTTCAAAATTACGTTCTGGTTTTGATGACTAGGTATGAAATATCGTCATCACTCAAACTTTCAGGAAAAACCTGGAAAACGGACTTTCCAGATCCGTAGTTTTTAATTTATCAAGAAAATTGACAGTGGTGAGTAGGTCAAATCAAAATAGTGTTATACAGTCTAACTTAGTAGTGACGTTGGTCAATTTAGGAACTCAATAGGCATGTGATCTATTTTTTGTTTGCCTCCGATTGAAAATTGGTGCTTGTAAACTTTTCGTGACAGTACACAAAGCTGTTTAAAATCTTCACTTATTTTTAGGCACGTGGCTTGCAATACAAAGGCACTACTTAAGAATGCCCAAACAACGCATCGTCATTCATTCCTTTCCCTGTTCAGACCTACAAATATGACATAATACAGACATTCCCAGCCTACCCAATGCGGCAGGTATTTCAATTTTATCCGTACAAGAAAGAACGTTCATCATCTGCCTAAGAGAAAAAAGGGTCGACATAAAAATTTATGTAAAAGCTTGTACCTGACAGGTAATAACTTCCAAAGAGATTTCATCTACAACCACGGCTGCTGTTGGCAAAAAAGATGAGGTAAATGGAAATATACTCCCGGCACAAAACATTATAATTCCCTATTAGGCCGTCATGCAGCATACTCCCGTACTTCAGGTTCTCTCCACCCTCTAGTGTTCCGCGTGAACAACGTGAGGGTGCATATAACTGTTTTCGGTATTAGCTCTGTTGGCTCAAAGCCGTCTTAGGCGGAACAACTGAGTTGGGAAAGGCAGCAGTGTGCGATTTCGCTCCCGCTAGGCGGCGCTTGTGTGGTTGGGGGGCAATGCTGCTAAACGTAGATGGGGAAAAACAAATGAAATAGAAATGTGATGGACAAAGGACTAGTTAGAAAGATAACCTATTTTTGACGTCTGTTGACGTTGACACCTGGTCAGCAATTGACATGTTTGTCTGTTCATAATCTTATATATAATGGATATAATCCTCACCCTATCTGGCGTCATATGCTTCAAGCTATCCAGTATATATGTTACCGGTAATCTGTATAATACCTAGGCAACGTACGAGTATAGGATACCTGAGTTACTAAGGCAATGTATGAAATATTATGAATATTATTATCCATTACATACTTTACCTAGGTAATGAATACAATTCTTAGGGATTGTATAAAGTACCTGCTATTCCACCAGCAATGTGTAAAATAAATAGATCTTGGTCTAAATTTATCAATGTTAACCGGCATACCAGTAAAGTGACAGGCAAGTGAAACAAGTTATATTATGTAAAATCAACTATTTCTTTACTTTCCTGCTGAGATTGAGGTGTGGGCGTCGTTTCGTTAACTTTCAGATATTGGGATATTATACCTCCAAATACCAGTTTATGGAGTAGTACCCTTTTTATTTGGTACCTTAAGTTTAGTTTTTTTGGTTTGGGTGCTACCCCGTCTGTTTCCTTATGGGATTTTAACCTTCAGCGTGGGAAACATTGCGGAGAACCACCATTCTACTTCTACTTCTTCTAGGCAAAGTATAAAACAAATGATATTTCATACATTACCTACACGTTTTTCGGTATTCTATACATCACCTAGGTATTGAATATTGTATAGAATACCAGATTATACAGATTGCCGGTAACATATATAATGAATTGCAACCCGTTAGTAACAAACGCAGATATGCATGATTGTATCTTAGTGATTGTCCAATATGTTTACAGGGTGGTGGTTTTAAAACAAAAAGTTCAAATAAACGTGGGTTCGTAAGGATTCAGTTTTCAAGATATAGGGTGTTGTAAGTATTTACGTCACTGATGAGGCTCAATGAGTACATTAATATTGTCCAAAATAGCGTCATGGTGAAACAGTGTTACTCTTCTAATACATTACATACAGTTTTCAATGTCAAACGTTTCTTACTTCAGCGTACTTCCATTCCTAATCAAACTGAATGATGAAGTTCTCATACGGATCTTAACTCAAGTTTTTAGCCTATTTTTTTCCCAAAGGAGTAATCTGACAAAAACTTCTCAAGAGAAGCGGTTCATGCAAAATTGAACACCATATCCGAAAGTGCAATAGATGTTTCAAAAAAGTCAGAGGCGTGACAAATAATCTTATTTCTTCTTTCATATAGCTCCAAATTTCCTACGTCTCTCGTATAGTCTCTGGTATGAAAATCTGTGTATGCATTGCCTATGCTATTATTATAACATGTACAAAATTTTAGATCAACCTTAATCCTCCCCGAAGGTATTTTTTTAACTTCGAAATTGTAACCTCAACACCATATTATTATACTATAAGTATCTCGAAAACGAAAGTCTTGCGGAACCATGTGTATATGAACTTATCTTGAAAACACCTGTAAAATATTGGACGCTTGACCCTGTAGGATGATGGTCTGGGCTAATCGATTATTGTGGTCGAGTTTTTTGAGGAATATAGGAAATATACAAAAATCTATTGATAAATAAGAGAACGAATACAATTGTTTTCTGTTAAAGCAGTTGCAAGAAATTGAATCACATTCTCGAAATCTTACGAGTATAGAGTAGATATAACTCGATCGAGTTGGAATGAAAATCAGAAGCCTGGCGGGTCTAACTAGTAGATTTAGATTGAGGCAACTTCATGGAGAAGAGCTTTAAAGAATAAATACATTCTGGTGGCATACTGGAAGAATATGGCCAGATCATCAACAAAGTGGAGATGTGTTTCCGACCAGTGGGATTATGATGCCGTGCCACCTCACAAGTCACAAGGAGTGTATCTAATAGTGCACAAATATACTGATAATTTCATAATTAAAAGGTTCTTAGTCCAAAAATCTGTTGGTTCATTTCAGTCGAATTGGAATCACCGTTTAAAATACGAGCATTAAGCCCTCACACATGCCTTTCCTTCCCTCGTTCACTTTCAAATTGTTGATGGACCGCCAATCTCGTTGGACGGCGATACAGCAGTAATTAAGCTAAAAAATTTAACAGGAATTCGGATCGGTTGTTAAGTTTAGAAAATTACATTCACCGAGCAATCGAAAAAAGATAATGCAAATAATCACGAATGGTTCCAATCATAACCACCAATATTCGATTTTTATTCCCTTCATTTCCTTCCATTCATTTCCCATTCAATTACAATGACATATGTTTCATAGGTAAATCCAGCACACGAACCATTTATTTTTCTCTATATTTCCAATTAATCGAAAATATATTCTGTTATTTATTTTGCATGAATTAATCGAATTCTGGATTACACTAGTTTTAAATAAAGTATTTTGCATTATTAACATTTTAAATGGAATGTGATGAAAAACAAATAATTGTACCTGGCCAATTCCTAAATGATTATAGTGCGGTGTAATCTTAAAAACTAGTTATGAAACGGACGCAACCATATTTCCTGAAAGCGCATATCAAACCAACTGTTTAAAGCTAAATCTAAGAAACCGTAAATTTAACATTCTCATAAACTATCATCTCCTAAGGTATGAAAAAGTGTACAACTATAATTTTAGGGCAACAGAAGTTCTGATTCACGAAAACAATATTATACTATTTATACTAATTATTTGGAGGGCATATTTAACAATATGCACTCATTTGAAAAGGTTAACAGTTTTTTGGAGAACTTTTCATATTTGAGATATGAGAACCAAGAAAGGGGTGAAAATTGGAAAAATTCGAAAATAATTAAATTATTTTCAGGGTGCATTGCATTACTTAGGTTCAGAGCTATTTAGATTTGTTGGGATGAATTTTTTATATCAAGGCACGTAAGTCATCATCACAGTCAGTCAATCAAAATATATTTCTTGAATATTTAAAATTTCAAAAATATTTTGTTATTAAATTATAATAGATCTTTGTCATGACAACACCAGGATCGTAAATGATTACTTTGGCAAAGAATCACATAATTAAAAGTAAAAAAAACTTGTTTCAGCCTTATTCTCGTAATGTCAGGAATTTTAGAAATTGAGAAATCGATTAATATATAGAAATTAATTCCCGCAAAGTCCTGCGGCAGTTTAGAATCAGTTTCCAATAGAATTCGTGCTGTTAAAAAATTAAAACAGCTTTGCGCAGCCTCTGTGGGCCGCTCTGAACTAGTGTTGAAACAGACTCCGTTCGGATTTCAAAAGAATTTCTGGTTTTCAATCAAAAACTTTTTGTGTGTAAGTTGAATATCACACGATCAGTTTTTACTGTGATCCGTCAGTATTTATCATACAATGTGTTATTTACTGACCGTGTAGCACAGACGTCAGTTTTTGCCAACAAAAATCGCCCGACACCGACGAAATTATCAGTAAATGCTGATGGTACCGACACAGCAAATACTGGTCGTATGCTAATTTTACCTACCACGCCACTGGCGAGGAAATATTGTAATCGTGGAAAATTTCGGAAATGAGATATTACGTTTTTGGATATTATACGAAGTGTAAATCACAACAAACCATATCGCTCATTTTCATCGGTCTGCCTGTGTATCGATCTATCCGCTAATCCGTAACTTGGAAAGATCGCTTGAGTTTTGATGGCATTTTCACACACTGCTTTGCCAAGGACGAAATATCAGTCAATTATGGTCAGAAAACAAAAAATTACTTAAGCTTCGTATTTTTTCGTCATTTCAGAGGCTCCTGACCATTTCCATAAACATTTTGTATCAGTTAAAAATCGGGGGTTGAGGGTTGTAAGGGTTTGTACACTTCCAGTCCCCGTAATTCTACACACCCATTAGACATATGTACTTCATGCATCATACCTTTGCTCGTACATTTACCCTTAAATCATAGATACATATACTCAATACACGAGTCCCACCTCCCACGAAACCGATACTGTCATTAGGACAGGGGAGAAATTTCTACAACGTTGGCAGATGTGTGAGGTCTATGGACTAGTTGTTTCGGCCTGTTTGACTAACTTGACCCATTTGATTTATTTGTTATACGTGTTCGTAGCTTACTTTTTTCTCAGAGAGGCTGAATTCAACTTACCCGATGTCATTTTTTCATTTAGACGTAGGTACCATATTCCCGAAAATCAGATCCCATGGAAAGATATACGTTATTTTACTGCCAAGGCAGGAATGCTTCTTCAGATCGAAGACGCATCATCTGCCTTTATTGAAGCCAAAGCGATGCAAAGAGACAGGTGCGTCGGCAATATCGAACTTGTCAGACCTTCTGTACTCATAATAAGACGTAAAAGTTTAATTTTCTTTGAGCGCCGATATTCTTTGAACCTCGATTGTTCTCTGTCGAATATCCGTAGAGGACGGAACAGCTTGCTCGGATATTGCCTGGATATATCGGCGGCAGAGACGTGTTACAAGAATTTTAATATTTTGATAAAATCCCAGGGAACGGGATACGTGGAAACTCTATCTCCACCTCCGTGAATGGATTAGAAAATATTCGACTATGTGGAATCGGATTGCAGCTCTGATCTTTCCATCTCCTTTATGAGATTACATATATTCAGCTAACATCTCAAGATCCTTTGATGCAGAGTCCTAAGTAAGGAGTAAATGTGCGACATCTCACAAAACATTAGGTAACTAAAAATATGTTGCTGAGATAGATACGATAGGTTTCTTCGGATTTTTATCATTACTGTTCTAGAACTATCAGGAGCATGCGCAGAAGAAATCGACGTGTTCGGGTTTCTGTTGGATTACTATCGGACCGTTTTAGAATATAAAATAAAGATATAAGCAAACATAATAATTCCTATACTGACAAACAGTTTGTTGATCGTTTTAGGTAAGATATTTTTTATTCAGCAAATCAACTTCTTAAAGAGCCAGTGCCACTTGTAGCACTAAACAAAATAATAATTGTAGCAGTAGTATTGCGTTCAGGCTGTTCGGGTTTTGAAAAAATTCTGATAGTTCACGGACCCTTCATAACCGCTCCAGAGATCTTCCCCTTTACGCATTCAGCCTTGCGCAGTTCTAGAATCGTTCTGTGACATTACTGAATTTAGAACTCGAAAATAGCTAATATGAGGGGTAATAATAGATCCTCATAATAATGGATCTAATACAGAAATAGGCAAACATTAGAAAAATGAAACCTACCATTATTTAAAAACCAATCACGCTCTATTGAAAAATAATTGGAAATAACATTTAAGTCGTCGCTTCAAAGTTTCCCATATAAACCATAAATAGTAACCAATCTGTTTCAGCATCCAAATAGAACTCAAAGTTGTGAATACACTGAAATATCCGTTTCTGTCCAGACTATTTCAGATTTTATTTCTTAAAGCAACCTAATTGTCTTACCAATTTATAGCTCCTATCGACGGGTGGTTAGAAACATACCTAGAAAAAAAATATATATTAGGCACGAAATGAAAACCATCCTTTTAATTTATTCTATCCGAAAATACAATTTCTATGAAAAAAATACAATGTATTCATTTGATAACGTGATAATGTCTTTCCTGCCCTACCGAAATTATCAGCAATGTTACTGAACCACATCAGGAGTCAGAGATGACTCTCTATATATCAACGATTTTAGTCTATAGTCAACGCCAAACAAAGTGGCGTGCACGTCATCAAGGTGGGTGTGTTGAAAAATTTACATTGTTGCCAAACTTTTTGTAAAATAATAAAATTTATTATTTACATATCTAGGTTTATAAGCAATATTAACCTCAAATGAGAACAAAAATAATAGTATAATAAACTTATAGATCTGTACTTGCATAATCATTAAGTATGACAATTCTTGATCAGATGACACTATGAAACTACCATATTTAATTGATAGCTTAAAGGTACTGAATAAAAATCCAAATGGGGTCCTCCAAATTTTATGCATGGTATTTATTTTACAGAATTCATACAGAAAAATGCATTCTAAAATTAGGTAAGCTACTGGTGTAAGCTTTTTCTGTACAATAAAGTTAGTCGGAGTTTCTTTCTTCAGCGCTGTCTGAATCTGAATCTTCATCACTCTCAAAGTTGATTATTAAAGGTTCGATGTCTGGTCGATCAAAAATTCGTTCTCTTTCATACCATTTAAAAATTTCTTGCTCAGTATGTCGAACACTATTTTTCCACATGTCTGGGGTAACCGTTTGTAGAGCCTCGTTCCACATATCCAAACAGTCTTTTTCACTGTTACCATCTCTACCAATATGTCTGTTATAGTAACCTTTTGCTATGCCCCAAATTAACTCAATAGGGTTAAATATACAATGGTAAGGAGGCAGACGAAGAACTTTGTGCCCATGTTGTTCCGCCAATTCATCAATCACGTATATTTTAGGTGGTTTGTTTCTAAAAAAGCAGTTATTTTAAGAATAGGAATAAACAAAAGAAATATAAACTGTCGACCAAAATATATATAATTAAGAAGCATTATGTACCGAGCAACAATACTCAATAGCTCTGTTTTAAACATTGTGTTTAAAAATGGTATGTTTTGATTTGTCAACCAGTATTGGATATTTTTTTTGTCCATGCATTGTTGGGCACTTTGTTCAATATCATGCTGTGATAAGGGGCGTTATCCAGTATAATCATAGATGGACTCTCCAATTTTCCTAATAACTGATGTTGAAACCATTTCAAAAAATTGTCCTGGTTCATCTCTCCATGGTAATCGCTCAATTTTGTTTTCGAAGAAAATATCGCTTCACTACCCTCAATAAACCCATTTTCATTTCCAGCATGTAATATAATGTATCTAAAATATATTAGTTTTAAATTTTATAGTGCAAATTGTGTAAAAGTACATACCTTTTACCATCTGTTTTAATAGCTTTCACGCTTTTTTGGTTTCCATTTTGCCAAGAGCGACCTATGGTCCTATTTTGAAATATCCAAGTTTCATCGAGGAAGACAAACTGGTATAAGGCCTCAACCTTGGCTTGATTGTATTGCCTTAGAAATTCCACCCTTTTCAAAGCTATACTTGGTAGTTCCATGAGCCCTCGTCGCGGATTGTCCTTAAGCCACTTAAATCCAAGATCTCTAAGCAACCGCCTTAAAGACGTGGCACTACCATCAAATAATGCCCTATCTCTTAATCGAGACCATAAAGTTTGTATCGTAACTTGTTCTTCTGAAACCATGTGTAATATGACATTATAATTTAGTTAACAAATTAATGCAAATTTCTGATAAGTTATTATAATAAGATCTTACTTTTGTGATACATATTATAGATCACTTCTCGAATGGCACTTGTATCCAATGTCGCTGTGTTGGTTACACGTTTAATATAACTCCGCTTTTTCTTGGGCGATTCTAAATTTGCATCACTTTTCACACCCTCGGAAATACGACTAACTGTCCTTAAACTAATTTTTAAAGCAGCAGCAACACGCTACAAAAAATGAAATAAAATTTCACTATTATTAATATACATTACATATAATTATTAGTAACCTACCTCTTGAACAGCATTTAAAGGCAACAAAGGCCCGTTGTTGTCCCTTTCTTGCTCAAAGTAGTGCATTAACGAGGCCACGAGTTCCTTACACCGACTATTTAACTGTTTGGGCATCTTTATATACCAAAATTGCCTTTATCTACTCGTAAAATGAATAATTTTGTTTTGAAACAAACAGTTGTTGATTTACAGTATGCGGGGCCAAAGGATTTATAAAGATTTGAAATGCCACAAATTGATTCAGTGTCAAAATTAATACAAATGTCAGTTCCCAGTTTAAATAAGTTTCAAGGTGACAATGTGTCAACGCTGCGAAATCGGTTTAGTGCGTTTACATGTCGATAAGTGATTGGAGCGTTTGCAAAACATTTTATTTCGCATAATGCGTCTAAATTTATCAGAAAGCAACTTATGTGATATTTTAATAACAATGTTTATATGACTATTAACCATAATAAGAGAGTAATGACCATTTTACAATTTATATATCACATTAATATGAAACTGCAATAGAGCAATTGTTTGTGATAGAAACCTAGGCATTAGGTCGGGGAATTTTTATCGTGATGACGTGCACGCCACTTTGTTTGGCGTTGACTATAGGTAGAAGAAGCCAGTCAAAGACTGCAGATCCTATTGTCAAAAATCATAACACATTTCAGTCTTTGGCGTAGTACTACCATTGTTTGAAAAATTCATTCAAGTCCAAGCGGTACCTTCCAAGTTATAGATGGTCCATGTCACCGGAAATGGGTGGCATGGTTTTTCATTATGTACACGTCATATAACATCCAAAAAACATATTACCTAATGTGCGAAGCTTTTCGTGATTACAATATTTTCTCGAAAGTGGTATAGAAAGTGAAAGGAAAATGAAATGGCAGAGCTGTTGATGCCAACAGTTCAACTGCTACAGAACTTTTACCACACGTGAGGTGTTGGATACCATCCTAGTATCATGCTGGTCACATGATGCAATGAACAAACCAAATAAAGAATTTTTTGGTGGTGAGTGAAGTTACTTAAGCTAAGCTTAACCAAGTGATACCCTAGCGTATATCACTCTTGAAGAATTTGCTTCTTGACGTGAGTTTATTTTGACAAAGTCGATTATCCCTTCAAACTTTTCCCGTCATCTCCACTTTCGTCGCGAGAGTGTTTAGACAAAATTAATAAACACAAGGATTTCTCTGCCAAACTTTTCAGAACTTTTTCAGCAACTTTTTCCCTCCGAACTCCAGCAAAAAAATGTTAATATCGTCGTCGGGCGTCATACAACCAAATGAAAAAACTTGCTGGAACTTTTTAAACTGACAACTGCTATTTATACTTCAGATAAAACGGTCCAGGCGCTTCGACCTATTTCCATCCGTGAATTTTTGTACGTTGAAAACGCTTTTGGTCACCTACATCTATATAATAGTGAGCACATCACATTTTGTACTGCCCTCGCCTAAGGATAGAACTGTAATGTACCAGATATTCTGCTTGCCTGGAAGTACCATATTTGAAATGGACATATTTGCTTTCCGTCTCTGTAACCACAATCAACCGCAGACATATCACTATTTCGTGCTCTTCAGTCACTCATCAGCATATGTCTAGTAGTCCTGGAGACAAATGAACGGTAAACAAACAAGTGGGTATGGTCGTTTGAATCATTCAAAATACTGTGCGGAGGTAGGCGAAAAATCTGACGATCTCCTCTTTCCCAGGACTTGATCTTTCTCATTATCCCGTACGATGAAAGATGACGTAACGAGCACATAACTAATCGGCATTGAAATGCAGAGATAAATGCCTCAGCACCAAAACTGTTGACCCTGCTAGCAACCGGAATACTCGTACCAAGTATTCAAACAGCCGACCAACAATTGCTTTTTAAGCATATATGCATAAATGGACACGAGAGAAACTGGCGTTAAGTTCACCTTTGACAAGGAGAACATAGTGAAAACATACACTACTCAAAAATATTAAGGGATGAAGAAAAAATCAAAATATTTTTGGTGATCTTTGTGGCTTTGAGGCTGTATTTCAGTGAGTAATGGTCGTATCTAGGATTAAAACATTTTGACGCTTTAAGACTTGAGTTTTCAGGATTTTTAACCAAAACATTCACAATTTTCACAAATAACACGAATTAAAATATTTTGCAAACATTTTTTCTCTTAGGCCATCATATGGATCGTTTGTTAAACTTCAATATTTTATTTTTAAAATCTTAATACGATTTTTTGGCGCGGAGATATCTGACTTTGAATGATAAAGATTCCGTTTGTCATCGACCACTGAAATCTCGGTGATTGCACAGGGAGTGCAAGGGTGTTTCGGAAAAATAGAATGACACTTAAAATTCCCCAATTGCTTTTTTTAAAATTGAAGATGTTACAGATATCCAGTAATAATAATAAAACGTATTTTATTAAACGGCGAATTTTAGCTTGAAGCTGTTCTGCCACTTAACCCCTGACAATTCAAATATATATATAGTCATTGTAATTCAATGACTTTAATGCCTGAGGTATTTCATTATAAAGCGTTAGCGCGGTGTATGTGAAGCACTTATGAAAGAATGAGGTTTTGTGAAGTGGCATTGTGAGTGTCTCAGTAAATGGTATGTTTCCAGCGTGAATAGAATTTCGAGGGATCAGCTTGTTCTTCAAAAACGAGGGAATCGAAGTAAGCAAGAGCTTATGAGTGTAAGTTAATCAGTGTAGCTTATATACTATAGCTCTCACAAGAACCGCTTAGATGGTCATATTTTCTCAAACTACTTATTAGTCTGCAACATGAATTTTGAATTTTTCGTAAACGTGAAAGAGGTATTGTATCTAAAAATGGATTGTAAACTGTATCACAGTAAATGATTTTGGACATAATCTTTTTTCTTTTCAAAGCTTTTGGTGACTTTATTTACATGAGGTATGAACTTGAGACACTCATTAAAAGGAGGTCTCAAGTTTTTGACCGCTTTATTAATTTCGACAGTAGCACCATCTAAGCTATCATTATAGTTGTTTTTAACATAATTTCTAAAAGGTTTAGGTGAAAAATTAATCACTTTTCATTTTGAAGGGTTGAGTTTGAGGATATGATTTTTTGCACATGCACGAAATGATCTTTATTAATTGCATCTTCAGTAATTTGAGTGTTGCTACTATGGAAGTGATTATAAATTTGGGAGTCATCAGCAAAAAATTCAATACCACAACGTTTTACAAATGTGTGCAAATTGGCGATATATAAATTAAATAATAATGGCCCGAGTACAGAGCCTTGAGGTATTCTAGATGGAATGGTACATTTAGGCGACACATCCATATCGATAGTAACTCTTTGGAAACGATTGGTGTAGGTTGTTTTTTATAGACAACATCGTATGAAGCCCCAACTGGTTTCGATATTGAGAATGTATTATGTTCAAAAGCTATTTCAGAAAAAGTCAGTTTCGATAGCGTCCTTTAGTTTGTGGTATTATGTCTCTGTCCTATACGCATCTCAGAGATTATCATCATCTTCTGGGACGTCATGTATAAGTTAGGTATCCTCAATGATCTTGAACCATTTTGCATGTGTTACCTGTGATAGAGGTGGACAAAACACTCCAACTAATTCAACAATACTGTTTTGATGGTAATATTTGAGATTCCGATAGATATTCATTTATTTGAGCGTACATTCCCTTGTCAAATAGTTTAGATAGTACAGGTAGGATACTAATAGGTCTCAGATCAGCAAATAATGTACTGTTTTTTGAAAGAGGTAATATTACTGATTGTTTCCATGATTCATGAAATAATCCGTTCATCAGATAATAATTGATAATATGGAGGACGTGATTCGAAATAACAGAGAAACATAATTTAAGCATCCTAAGCGATACATCGTCACTTCCTAAGGCATCCCATTTTATGGATTGAAAGTATGAAGCTAACTCAGTTATACTGATAGGTATAAAGTTGAAACTGTTATTAGAATAATCATTTTTGTCATAGATTTCAACCGTCTCTGTACATGAACAATAGTGAGAACAAAGGAAGAATAATGATTTTTCCATTTTCAACCAAATTTTGCTCCTTTCATTTCTTTCAGACTTTGACCAATCGGTTCGGAGAAACTGTACAATGGAACGATCTGCCGTCGTGCAGGGATATTAGGGGTACGTTGAGGCATGAAAAAACAAAAAAATATTAGCCTTCTCATAAGCAGTTCCAAAAATGAGGTAGATTTTCCAAAACCTGGCAAAAAGTGACTTTTTTTACTTTCAAAGTTGATATTAGGTACACAAAAAAAACTCCTCAAGGATTGCAATCAAATTTTATAGGAGGTTCATTCCAGTTTTCGGAAATACCCTTAGATTCTCTGTGCGACCACTGGTTACCGAGATATCAGTGGTCGATGACAAAGGGATTCTTTTTCATTCAAAATCTTATCTTCGCGCCAGATGATCGCATCAAGATTTTAAAAACAGAATATTGAAGCTGAATATACGGGTTATCCGATTCATCTATAGTGACCCAAAACAAAAAAAAATAAGGCCATGGACTAAAAAGAAGGAGTCAAAAATGTTGCAAAACATTTTTATTGCGCTACCTGTTTCCATATGATAATTTTTTTTTACTGAAATACAGCCTGACAAAGATCATCGAATTTTTTTTTCTGGCACCCTTAATTTTTTCGAGTAGTGTAGATGTTGGGCTTTCGTCAGATATGAGGAAAGTAACTTTTTAGGGAATACGCACATTGAGAAGTAGGAAAGTGGGTTGTGTCGCACGAATATGTCAATCAACAATGTTCAAAAGGAACAGCCGTATGTCAATTATTGTCGAGTGTCATTGTCGCGCGACACGGATCGCTTCTTTTCTCTCTCGTGTACATTATTTTTATTTTATTCTCTTACGGTGATATGATGAAATACTCAAGAAATCCATATGAGCAATCCATGCCTCTCCTCCTGTGCAAAGCGTCGAGCTACTCTCGTGTTTCTTTAAGTACTAGGTGCAAATTCACTTCAGCAAACTTTTGAGATTTGGCGAACGGTGTGAAATAATTACAGTCTACAGTCGACAAAAACTTAGGATGAATAAACAATGAGTCCGAAGTACGTCCACAGAGAACTGTAAAGTTTCATAAATAAAATAACCGATAGTTTTATGACAGAATAACTTTGTTCAGGTATAAGAAGCCGACAATGATAATGTTATTATTCCTTAATTCAAACAACTCACGGAATACTCTGTAAATCTTTCCTTGCCTATGCCGCACAGAGGCACAGATTCAACATTACAGCATTTCTCCCATTTAATATTGTGGTATACCGCTGAGTCGGTATTCAATAAACTAATTGCTGCTGTAACCTAAATGCGTGCTTCCGTTCTATCATAGCCGTAGTCTAAAATAGTTTTTTCGGGACTGAATCCTACAAGGAATACTGAAGGACTTCAGGCACCACAGAACCTCTATAAACAGCAATTCGATAAAAAATTAGAAGATCCCTTGAAGCACTACCCTTATGTCCGGTTGCAACACATCTCTCAAATCTACTGCTTAGGAAAGATGATTATATGCTAAAGTCAATCTCAAATTAGGTTTCTGTTGTAACACTCCGATTTGTTAAAAACTAAGATAAAGTTAAATATATATTTATAATAACTGTTCAGGAAAGTTAGTGAAGTTGGTTGAATGTCTATTAGAATATGTCTCAGTCTTCGGATTGTATTTCAAAAACAAAAAAAAGCAGTTGTAATGATATTCGATGTACTTGACGAAGGAGACCATTATTATATTTCATGCCGTTATCAATTATTATAAATAGGCCTGTCCAGACTGTCAACAACTAGCATCAATATCAACAGATATGTTTTAACAGTTGATGCGAAATATTTGGAGATACGTCTTGTTACCGCAACTCTCAAAATATTCCCTTGTATGATTTGAAACACTCCAGTTTTGTTTCGACAACTCTATCAATTTTTGCGATATCTATGTCCATACTTTAACTTTTCAGATTTCAATTTGGAATAATCGACCGTCAAGTTATCAAAATCACATTTTAGGTTAATAAGTGCACCTTAAGCAATGGGAATCTTCTCCATAGCTCAACTGTCTATTTAAATTCACTTAAGTGTATTTGGTGCAACTGAATACCTATTGTAATTAAGCATCAGCTCAGTTTAAGGTTGACCTTGATAAGGCGGTGCAACACGGCATTAGAGGGAAATGATCGATAAGGCCTCCATATGAGAGCTTCAGTATCCAAAAAAAATGGCAAAGTGTATGACCGAGATAAGTCAGTCAAAATGATACGTATTCATGTTTTAAAAATAGCTGAAAACCGTATATTCTTTCATTTTTCAATTTTAGCCTGACTTGTTGAGCGAAAATTTGTAATACTAACTTCATTCAAGAATTGTTGGAAACGCATAATATATTAAGGAATTTGGGTTTCCTTTAGTAACGCCTGTGGCGCGACTATAGTTCATTTAATTAAAGGTTAATGCTATGACTGTGGGTCAATAATATAAATACGTACATTTAGTCAGTGTATACTGGTTTGCCTAAATCAACCTTAATTTGTGCCCAAACCTAAACTGGATGTAGCAGTGGTTTCTATGAAATATGGATATTGTAGGATCAATACTATAAGAGAGTATTATGGGACTTTAGATAGTGCGTATGCATGACATGTATAAATAAGTAGTAGTATAGTAAATACGAACGTGCTAGGCACTTGCGTGTATCAAACTATAGCTCTAAGTTTCCATTTCGACATTATCAACCAATATTTAATTGCGATGATTGTATGACCAAATGTGTAGGTCCAAACATTGCTGCAAAATTTTTCACATGGAGATATAATTTCGCCATGTTGCTCTGCTTTATGATCCATCCTTATTGGCTATTTATTTTTAAAAAGGTCTCCTCCTCCCTTACTTATTTTATTATGTATTATCATTACACGCATACTATAATTTAGCATAAAAGTGACAGTTGGAAATTATGAATGACCGCCACCTGCGAGACCTTTTCAAATGAAATGGGGGTCATTTAATATCTAATTTTGAAGCTCCCTATGCTTAACTTTATCACCCTAGAATATTTATAGATTTAGCATCTTTCCAAATGGCGGACTGACGCGATATCAAAGTTGAGCTCAGTATATTTGTACGAGTATTTTAGGTGTGTGCATTACATATCACATGACATAATGTACCCAGCCGCAATCTTGAAACCACCACTTTTGTGAGCTAAAATATAGTATCCATGCACCAACTCCATTATCCCGAATGTCAGCACACTAACTTAACCCATTCAAAAAATGGTCAGGGGAAACCTTTTTGAAAAGCACTGTATAGTGTAGTGTAGTGTAGTTCATTGAGTGGGTTAATTATTGGACCCTGATCATTACTCCAATGGCTTGGAATAGTGATTTAATTTGCGCTTTAAATGTGGAATTTGGAAAGATACCACCGTTTGGCCATGCGAAGGCCTTTTAAAAGTATTATTAAAAGCAAATGGTTTCCAATGGGTTTGAAATAGGACTTTTTGAAGACACATTCTGAAATAAGATGGTTATAATATTTGAAACTGATTTTAGAACCCTTCTTATGGATATCATTTTAATATGGCGTCAAGCGTTTCATATCCTACCAGCCTAGAAAAAATAATAGGGACAACTCAAAATACACAAATTTGAGTGGATCTGATCCCAAACAACAAACAGTAACTAAGTAAATATGTACAACAGAGAAATTAGGTTGTTCAAGTCAGTCAAACAGGCCCATGCAGTTACTCCATAGAAATTTTTCTCTGCTCTACCGGTAGTGCCGTCAGATCTGACTACGCAACCCCTCCCGCATACCGGATCACACTCACATAGACCAATACGCCCTTTGATGAACCCAGGGAGCAGAAGCAGAAATGCTTATCAAAAAAGCATCAAAGAATTGAGATATTACCCTAATTTTTAATCCATACATTTTTTATCTGAAAATGATCAGGAGGTTTTGAAACGCCAAAAAACAAAGTTTGAGCGTTTTTTTTTTTCGTATTTTTGCCCCCGGCTCCGCCACCACTAGGCCGATTTTCAAAAGCAACAAAGCTTTCATCAAAATGTGAGCGATACTTCTCAGGTTATAGAATTGCCCAGGATTAGAGGACAGACCGACAGACAAACAGTAAGTACAAAATGTACAAATCATATAGCATTAAAAAACATACCAAAGTTTTTGCGATTACCATACTGCCTCGCCAGTAGACGTGTGACGTAAAAAAGGAATTAACAAAAACAAAGAAAAGTGTGTTAGATCTAGTAGAGGTTAAACCGTTTCTCCTTCCATTTTTCTTTACCTGGCTCAGTCACTTTACACGATCTTGTTTGTACAACAAGTTTTCTATTATTGGCTTAATTGCAGCGTTTCTACCTCTGAAATATATTTTTCTCCCTCAATTATTTTCCTGGGACTACCACACAACGGAGTTATTTCAATGTTCACCGGTAGCCGTAGAAGAAAAAGGAGCAAACCGAATAAAGCAAAAAGTGGAATATATATCTTGGTTGTCTCTCACTCTAATGATAATAAATCTATCGACGTAGCAAGCCCCTTGGTGAAGGAGCACAGCAGCCACTTGCAGTCGAGACTGGGAAATCATTTCGAGAGCGGGCAAGTTCGTGCTTTATCTTCGTTTGGTGTGCCGAAGATAATTAAAATACGGCTGGGAGACAATCGTTCACGTCCGCGGAGTATCAGACGTTCACCCGTCGATATCACCGGATCCCTCTTGGGTGATTTAATTGAGGTGCAGTTACAGAGCACGCTGATATACTAGAGTTTTCAATGCAGAATTTCGCATATTTCATCATCATTTCACATGCACACCATCATATCGTCAGTTATACTGCAATACTAGAAGTCTAATTTCGCGAGTGTAAGTTCTTGATAGCGATTGGTCTTGTAGGTTGTAAAATAGGTAATTTTTTCCTATAATTTTGGTGATAGTAAATTATTTTGGTGGTAAACGTTAGATTATTGTGACCTAATAATAGGTTGTATTGACGACATGAGACGGCTGGAGCATTTGACGCCATTTTAATTGACGCGTTTGCTCGAAAATCTCGCCTATAATTGCTAGACTTCTTTTGTAGGGAATAAAACTGTCTACAAAAGAAATCCTTTACGTTTTTTAGATACCTTGATGGTTCTTCATAAAAATGCAAGTCATACAGTTTCTATTATCTATTTTAAAGGGAGTAATGCCACAAACCAGCATTAGGGTAGGGTGCCCCAAGTCTGCGCACTTAAGGTTTGATAAGCCGTAAAATCGTGAATCAATAACCCATTGTAATAATCTTAATTTCTATTTAGGCTCACATTAATGTACTTTGTTAATTTAAGTTTTATTCAAACATCTGATAACAATTTTGTTCGTAATTAAAAAAAAAGACAAAGATGTAAATGCGCAGTCTTACCACTACGGGTCCCTGGATATTGCGCATTCAGATCGTTAAGATTGCGCATAGATAACAAAAACTTAAAAGTAGGAACTAAAACAGAATAAGGTATCTTAAGCGCATAAATCGCACTTAAACTGTTCAATGCCTACGTAGGCCGTACATTTCTCATGCCACCATTCAGAACAAACAGAACAACCGATCCAATCCTCTGTAATCGGCTCTTTATACTCCTCATTGCAGCCACCGCATGCCCATTTCTTTTTTTTAGGATATTTAGAAGGCTTTCTGCAAACTTTTCTCATTTTTTTCTCAGGAGTTTTCTTCAACTGATTCTCTACTAATAGCTGTTCTTTATATGAAGAACCACTAAGTATTTCAGATTTCTTATGTTTTCGCTTGTTTGCGGTCTTTCTTATACCTGATTTTGGTATAGGGCAAATATCTTGGAGTTTCACTTTGATTGCGGCCGATTCATTGCTGCAAGATGGTACCTGTGCAGGAACTTGGAAGATACCACCATTTTTTTCAGCTGGAGGACCGTCGAAGTTTTTCTTTTGCCCTGACTCAGAACTCACAACTGGTTCGGCTGGAGCTTCTGTTACTAGAGAAACATTCTCAATTGCTGTAAAAGCGTTCCTCGGAGTTGATGGTTTTTTTGGCTCCTTGTTGAAAACAGAAGCACGAGGCTCATTATCCATAACTGGTTCTCTCTGTTCATGGGGTGTTGCTTCTTGAGGATTCTCCTGTTGTGATTCTGAACATTGGTTATCATCCATTTCTCTTTCGGTCACAGCACTAGGAAGAAAATCTGCATCTGTGAAGATATCTGGATTGTATGGGTAGATTCCGGACACCTTGAAACATTCAGCAGCACAACCAACTGTAGCTGCTTTATTAAACGCTGGAGTGAATAAAGACGTCATCTGAAAAGCAGTTATAGCTCTGCCAGGGTGGTTTCTCATCCATTTTTCACATTCGCTCGCAAAATAAGTCTTCAACGCACTATGAAAACCTTTGTCTAGTGGTTGCATCTTGTGGCTGCTGTGTGGAGGTATGGTTAGAGCTATTATGTTAATCGCTCGATAAAAGTCTACAGCCCCTATTGTACAATGCGACACATGATTGTCAAGGACCAGAAGGATAGGGTGACCTTTAGTTGGTCTTGTGTGATCTTTAAAGTGACCTAGCCAGTTTAAAAAAAGTTCACTATTAATATAACTTGTGTCTGAGACCATTCCAATAGACGCTGGTGGTGCGCCATCCAGCAATTCTGCTTTCATCCTTTTGCGACCGAATATGAAAGCGGGAGGAATGAAGTGTCCAGATGCACTCATAGCATTCACTACGGTTACGTTCGTTCCTCTTTCAGCGCTAGAAATCTTATTAACAGCGCGCTTTCCTTTTTTTGATATGACCCTTGGAGGATTGTTGGGTACGGTAGACAGACCAGTTTCATCCATATTATAAATGGAAGTTGGAGGAAACTTATACTTGTCCATCAATTCTGCTAGATTTTCGTAGAACCTTTCACATTGTGGCTTATTAAATCCCATCGCCCTAGCAATACTTGTGGAAGTTGGACGTCTTAGTGAAAGATCTGGGTGCCGACTGAGAAATCCACGAAGCCAGTGTTTGCCTGCCATTTTCTTTTCGGCATTGAAACGATGAGGAATATTATTTTTCACCACAAACTCGTAAGCAGCAATCCTCAAATTCTTAGGAGTCATCCCTTGAAACATATTGTCAAGATCTTCCAAATAATTACAAAATTCCTGTTCAATTTCGGGAGAAAGAGTTGCATCATATCTACCAAGCTTTGTTGCAGCTTCTTTTCTCTTCAGGCGATACCGCAAAGTACTTTCTTTCATCCCGTACGACGATGCTACTTTTCTTTTGCTTTCACCATTTTCTATTCGTCTTCTAGCTTCCTCTAAAACATATTGAGGGCACAGCGAACGTTCCGACGACCTTTTTCTTTGATTAGGCATTCTGAAAATGAATATTTAAGGTTGTTATATCAAATTAAAAGTTATGGTAGGGTAAGTCTGCGCGCGTAGTGTTACGGACCGTGACTCTGCGCAGTCTTAGGGAATAGCCCAATATACAATTATGTGACTCCTAACGCCATCTATTGAAAATATCAAAAATTATATCGCTCGCCGGCTGTATAGGTTAAATCACGCAAACGAAAACACTGGTCAAATCTTTGATAGTACTTCAGGCTTTCATGTAATTACAGTTTGAAATTGAGAAACAATAACATCAGAATCGATATTTAACTTCAAACTTACCTTGCGACTAGGTTTTGATAGGTTTTTGGTTTGTTTTTTCTACAGCGCACTCACTCACAGCAACGGCCCAGAACACGAGAGAAGTTAGTCGACAATGTCATTTTGCTTTCGAAATATGGGAGCTGCGCAATCTTACCTCCTGCGCAAAGTTAGGGCACCCTACCCTATCTACCATATCCTCCTTGCTGAAACTGTTACTGCACTTACTAAGTGACAGAA
Source organism: Acanthoscelides obtectus (assembly GCA_963669975.1). Classification (NCBI taxonomy): domain Eukaryota; kingdom Metazoa; phylum Arthropoda; class Insecta; order Coleoptera; family Chrysomelidae; genus Acanthoscelides; species Acanthoscelides obtectus. The sequence goes on along the minus strand of CAVLJG010000007.1, from coordinate 61,302,619 downwards.
TCGCTAATAGACAGAATGCTGGGAATGAGTGACTTGATATTCATAATGAAAACATCACAAATTGTATTAAAAAAGATTACATTTTACATACTTTCACGTCGCAGTAAAAATAGATTCATTTCAAAATTACATTATTGATCGTAGATAATTATTATTAGGAAATAATGCATGCGGATAACGTGGATATGTCGCGCTATTGTTTTGATACGAATTTTCAACTTTCCCTCCTTAGTCTAGCCATTATAAGCGGAAATTTCATTACATGTACCATTCCCTGTTAATTGCCTTATACAAAATCCTATTTCTTGGCATATCGTCCCGTGAGGTCAGATGAGCACACCAATCGATTAAAACGTTCCTAACACAAGACAAGATTATATATCATGGGAATAGGGAAAAATTTCCAAAATAAGATATTATGTTTTTTGGCAGTTATGTTATGGTCAGTCCGCTAATCCTAATTTTGATAAAAGTATGACACAAGGATGCTGCTATGTCAAGGACAAAAAACTTTGTGGGTTCTGAAAGTGGATCTCTATAGCGGAAAATACTACATATCATGGGAATAGCGAAAAATTCTGTAAATAAGATATTATGTTTTCTGGCCGTTATGTCGATCTGCCTATCCTTCGGTCCGCTAATGCTTATTTTGATAAAAGTATGACACAAGGATGCTACTATTTCAAGGATAAAAAACTTTGTAGGATTTGAAAGTGGATTTCTATAGCGGAAAGGGAATAGCGAAAAATTCTGAAAATAAGATATGTTTTTTGGCCGTTATGTCAGTTTGTCTGACTATCGATCAGTCCGCTAATCCTTATTTTGATAACAGTATGACACAAGGAAACATGTTCCAATTAAAGAGGGTAAACCAGGGAAGGCCACCTCTTAAAAAAACAGTTATTATACTATCTATCCGATTAAATGAAACAAACAAGTAACACTTTGATTTATTATGTAACTTATACATTTTTATTGCAGTTTTAATCATTATTTAGCTTAAAACCAACTTTGTGATCAAAATATGTGGTTTTATTACTTGACTGACATATAACGATATTGCATCAAAGTGAAGCATTAAATACGTCATATGAAAAAATACTCAACAAAATAACGACGTGACTAACTCTTCGCGGCGTCTGTGTTCTTGAGTTCATTGGGTGTTGATGTGAGGAGACGGAATTTATATATATATACACGTAACCTAACTGAGGGGACAAAATCGCGTGTGAAGTGCAGAGTTAACATACCTGACATTATTTTCTGCTATAGGCAACAATAAGATTATATACGTTGTATGTTCTATAAGCATCCGCGATACTAACCACTTATGCTGGGATACCCTATACAAGTGACTGCACTGGGAAAATATCTCTTTATCCTTTCTTATTACATTTTTAACAACTTTGTTATAAACTGTAGCAAATAATAAAAATCTGGAGTAACTATCCTTACAAAACTTCCTTAATACGCACTAAAAATCAAAAAAAGTGTCTTTAAACCAAAATTGCAAAATGCACACTGCTCTAATGGATTCTAGTTCTTTTCTAGAAAAAAAGCGACTTTATCCAAATGCGGACGTTTCTAAACGTTATAGTATGAAAAGCAGATCCAGCAACTGGAATGGTAAGCCTCGAATTGCCGAAGACTAATCCTGTCGGTAGGCTTCGACGGCAGTGTAGTCGTTATTTTCCTCTCGTAGGCTGGATTACCATCGAAAGTGCCTCTAATGTGAATGGCATGGCAGCGGATTGGGATGTTGGGAATCTGCGTAGGCGGATAGATGTTCATGAAAATCGGTTAGGTATCGAAACAACGTTTGTCTCATTCGAGAGAAAAAGTTTGACTCACCACTTGCCAAGCACAATGGATTTAACTGTATGAAAAATTAGAAGCTCTAGGTTGCAGGATTATTCATCTAGATTGAAGTGAATGAAAGTATCAAATACTCGCGCTTACTTACTAATATGATGCTCGGCTGCGTTCCCCTTGGGGGAAACAACTCAGAGTCGAGATTTCCAAGAGACACAAGGGAATCGCAAATTAATGTGTTTCCTGACAACGATTCAACTGTTAAATTCGTAATATGTGCTGGGTTTTGCTGTAAACTCACGGCAGAGCAGTCATTCGGATAAGCTGTAGCAGAACGGTTGTACCGCGGCAGGTGAGCGGGTGTATTCTGGCAACCCGTAGCTGTGCGAGTTTGAGTGCATTCGATGGCGCAAACCACCTGTTATGCGGAGACATCGATAAGCAGACTGAATTACCGAGAATATTCACAAAATACCTAAAAACCTATCAAATTAGACAATTGATATGTTACAACTTTTGCTTAAAGTGGGAAGTGAAGTCTACGCTCTCACTTCAGTAATTCGCTCCAATTAACATGACGAAATTGTCAATGACGGTTTGCATGAAATCGGCCACATTGTTGCAAAATGAAAATCATAAGTTTGCCTCTGGTGAATCTTGCGATTAAATGGAGTCAGATAGGTTGACTCTGTACTTTCCACGGAACAAAATAAAGTCAATTAGTCCATAGTCCCCACCCATTTGACAATGTTGCGATATATAGGGTGGGCCATCTATCGGTTTCGATTTGAACCACGTGTTAATTTGACGCTGACAATACTTATGTCAATCTGATTTGTCATAAAATTCAGTATATTATCTCCGCTGAACGAAATGAATCGATTTACGCTTGAGCAACGTTGGGTAATATTGGAAATTTATTTCCAAAACAAAGACAATTGGGCAGAAATTGCACGAAAATGCCGTTCAAAATTCGGTCGCAACGAAGCACCAACAGCGCCCGGTATACGCAAGTTTATTAATAAAGTGCGTGAAACTGGTTTCATTGTTGATGCTCCAACACGTCAGCGTGCTCGTACAGTGCGTACACCCGAAGGTATCGATGCTGTGGCTGCGAGTGTGCGTGAAAATCCATCAACGTCAACACGTCATCGTTCCCAAGAATTGAACATTTCCCGCACCAGTTTACGACGAATTTTGCGGAAAGATCTCGGTATGACGCCTTACAAAGTTCAATTGGTTCAAGAGTTGAAGCCGCGTGACCATCCACTTCGTTCTGCCTTCGCTACATGGGCCAACGAGCAACTAATCAATGATGTCGATTTTGCGAAAAAAATAATCTTTTCAGACGAAGCTCATTTTCATATTGGTGGCTACGTCAATAAGCAAAATTGCCGTATCTGGGGCTCGGAAAACCCACACGAGGTCTTAGAGAAGCCAATGCATCCCTTGCGAGTGACTGTTTGGTGTGGATTGTGGAGCGGAGGCATCATTGGCCCATATTTCTTTGAAGACGGGGACGGCGCAACCGTTTCTGTCAATGGAAACACCTATCGCACCATGATAACTGATTTTTTTGTTCCTGCTCTTGATGGTATTGATGTGGAGAATGTTTGGTTTCAGCAGGATGGTGCAACTTGTCACACATCGCATGCCACAATCAACTTATTGCGCGAAACCTTCGATGGCCGTTTAATCAGTCGAAATGGTGATGTCAATTGGCCGCCAAGAAGCTGCGATTTGACACCATTGGACTATTTCCTGTGGGGCGCTGTTAAAGACAAGTGTTATGTCGACCATCCAGAGACAATTGACCATTTGAAGGCCAACATTCGTGATGCCATTGACGAGATACGGCCCCAAACACTCGAAAAAGTGCTCGAAAATTGGTCCGATCGAATGGGCTACTGTGAGGCCAGCCGCGGCAGCCATTTGAATGAAGTAATATTTCATTTCTGAGCGGAACAATTGTACTTCAAAACAAAAAAATAAATTTGGCAATATCTCAAACCGTTTTTGTTTTATTTTATTTTTAAATCGAAACTTTTAAATGGCCCACCCATTAGAAATTGCTCCCCCGCCCTAACGGGATACCAACCATTGAACAACGTTGCTATGACTAACGCCGTCACGACAGCCACCCGTCTGGCAGATCGCAATACAAGCATATCCAGAATCACGTGTGTTGAAAATATATCTCTACCGTTGTTTTAAGTGAATGTACAGAAAATCTATGACGAGTGGGGCTGGAAGCGTATAAATATACTAACGCCAAACGAAGTTTGGACGAGCTTAATTTTTTTTCTGTCTGTTCCTCTAGCTCTGCCGCCACTGGATAGAATTTCAATAACTACAAAGCTTCTTCGTATTTGGCATAATAGTAACCTTTTGTGAAAATTTCATCAAAATTCGAGCGGTACTTCTCAAGATATAGACGGACCAAAGATTAGCAAAAAGACAGAGGCACCGACGGAAATAAGTGTCTTATTTTCAAAGTATTGCGATTACAATGCTTCCTTACCAGTGGCGTGTGAAGTAACGGAAATAATTACAATGAGAAATATTACTTACTTTCTCATTCACCATATTACTGGGTGTTTCCCTCATCCTTAACGTAAATAACCTTTAGTAACATCCTCACATACTACTCTCCTGATGATGATGGCAAAGACCATTGAAAGCTAGAGAGATTAAAAAAGTATAATATATATACAGGGTGACTTTGAAGTTGAGTCATTAATTTTCAGATAATGATTGTAGAAGGAAGATAAACCAAAATATGTGTGTAAAAATAAAAAAATAAATAAAAAAAAATGTTACCTTGTTTAATAAAGTATCGTCCCGACAAGTATTTCAGTGCGGACCTGTATTTGATCGTGCGGTCTTGGAGCAGCATGCCCTGACCTGTGAGGTCTTAAGTCACCTGATTCACGAGCCCTTTGTACTACATTAACAAAGGCACGAGGGGTTGGTTGCACTCGATTGGGAAACCGATTCGCATACATCCGTGATGCATCCGGAAGCATTTTGTAAACACTGCCCCCCCGTAAATAAGAATCATGTCCACAAGTTCAGCATTTTCGTAAACATGTGCCATTTTTGATTTCGTTTGAGCCACGCAACAAATACTACTATTCATTAACGCGTTATCGACTGACGAAAAACATCGTGATAAACGTTTCAAATTCTTTCGCTTTTTTGTTTCCGATGCGATGAACCGGTCAGGCGGATTATATCCGTTGTCGCCAAACACGAACATATTATTATTGAGACAGGGCAGTACTCAAACTTCCAAAGGGCTATAACTTTGTTACTTTAATTTTACCAGAAAAATGGTAAAGGAAAAAAACATTTCTTTTGATCAGATCTACTCACTGTTAAAATAAATGACTCAACTTCGAAGTCACCCTGTATATATGAGCGTGAGCGGTAGTCATTCCCAAAGCCAACGACTAGTTGGGTACAAAATACAATTAATTGTTAATTGGGAAATTTTCAAAACTCTTAGGCTTCAGTTGACTCTTTTGACGATAAAATCAAGCTTTCGGCATTCTCTATGGAGCCTTCAGCAGGATTCTGAAAACACAATTGTGATGCTAGCAAAGAAAACAGGACAGATTTAAATTGTCAGACAACTTACTCGTCGGTGAGGTTGCAGCCACAAGGTGTTTAATAATAATAATAATAATAACCGTCTTTATTATTGACATAAGACATTGACAAAATGGTAAGTGAACATAAGTACATCCAGTGTCAATAAAAGGCGAAGTTCAGTTTGATTAGTACACAGTACCAACAACCTGCTCTTCCACTTAGCCTAGTATCCTCTACGACATATGACATCCGATAAATCGATAATACATACATGTCACTATAACAGAGGGACATACCTACACGCTACAAAAAAAAAAACAATCATTCATTCATTCATGCGGTGCTATTGTTTTTGCAGCAGTTCCTTTTTAAACATGGCTTTGAAGTTATCTATTCTAGAAAATTTTAGTTCCTTCCGGACTGAGTTGTAGACTTTATATATTTGGTATGTGAAGCTCCGTTTGAAGATTGACGTTCTAAACTTGGGTGGCGAAATAAGACACTTACTTCTTACGTTAATGTTATGAACGTCAGTCCGGTAGGTTATTTTTTGATAAAGATATTGGGGTGTTCTGACTAAAATTAATTTATGATAAAAAACAGCAGAGTGGAGGAGCCTACGATTTTCCATATTTAACCAACCTGCATCTTTCAATTTGTGAGATATTCTATGTCTCCTCTGTATACCAAATGCAAGGCGCAAGCATGAGTTTTGAACCAGTTGAACTTTACGACGATACAGGTTAGTTAAGTGTGGGCCGTAAAGCACATCAGCGTAGTTGAATAAAGGTAATACTAAAGTATCACATAGCATGATCTTAAGTTTTAACGAGAGAAATTTCCGGCTACCGTAAATAAATTTCAACGACAAATATGCTCTCTGCGTAATTTTGTTGATGTGATACTCAAATCGAAGATTACTATGAATCACAACACCTAAATTTTTTACATTGTCCATTATTTTGAGAGTTACACCATTTATCTCAATTTTAATAAGATTCTCTATAACATTTTTATTTTCTAGGTCCAAAAACAATTACGTGAGACTTTGATGGATTTATTAAAAGACAGTGGCGTGTGGCACATTCTACAAAGGAGTTTAGCTCATTATTAATGATCAACGAGAAACGATCCATCAATTGTGGGGGGAAGCTGCAATAGATTTGGGTGTCATCAGCGTAAAAATGCACATTACATAGACTAAGGAAGTGCATGAAATTAGATGTATAAATTAGAAATAGGAGTGGTCCAAGTATGGACCCTTGGGGTACGCCGGATTTCAAATTTAAAGATAAAGACTGAACTCCATTTAAAACAACTGTTTGTTTCCGCTTAGTGAAGTAGCACTGAAATAAATCTATAGCGTTTTGAGAAAGACCAATATGATGTAAAATAGCAAGCATTAATTGATGGTTTAAAGTGTCAAACGCTCTGCTGAAATGCAGCAGATCAAGAACAGTACACTCGCCACGATCTGTAGCTCTAATTATGTCGTCTGTTACATGAAGTAAAGACGCAGTACAGCTATGATTTTTCCTAAATCCAGACTGTACAATTGGCAGTAATGAAAATTGTGACAAATGATAAGAAAGTTGCTCATCCATTGCACGCTCAAGTAATTTAGAGAAAAATGGTAAAACACTAATCCCTCTGGGATCTTTAAGATCTGAAGGATTAGGTTTTTTTGGCAGAACACAGACATTTGCTTGCTTCCACAGATCAGGGAACTGATTATGCGTAAAACAAAAATTAATTATATGAGTTAAATAAAGAATAATATGAGGGCAACCTAGTTTAGTAAAATTCAGAACGAACGTAGAGAAGATCGAAATTATAATCAGTATAAAAACAAAAGGACGGGGACATTGGGTTTGTTGTAAAACGACAGATACCTTCGTTAAATTTTAAAAGTATCAATCCACCCGAACAAGTTAAAAATAATACACGTGAGACGACATTTTGTTGAAACAATCGGAATGCAGATTCTAACCTTCTGTTCCCGCAACACGTGGAGAGGGGGACGGCACGGAAAGATAAAGCGTCGACAGGTGACAAGTGATTGACGCGACGGACCGTGGAAATGTAAACCTCTCTGTCCAGTTTTGGGTGTGAAGTATACGAGGGACGCTCGGTAAACCTCCACCCAAAATTAATAAAATGCTGAATTAACTTGTCTTGGAAAATTTTTGTGTAGTTCATATGAGTGTAAGAATGTGTGATATTGATACAACCGTGAAAAGATGGGTTTTGTGAGTTTACAATTTTGTGAAGATGTTGGTTCCATTTGGATATGTAGCCGTTAAGTACTTAAGCCTAAGAGTTTTGCCAATTTCCCAATTAACAATTAACTGTATATATATGACCACGTTTCAAGTTATATATATATATATATATATATATATATATATATAGGTGAAAATGAAAGCTTCCGCCTTTTGTTGGGTACTTCGACAAAATTTAAGCAAGGAGGATATATCTATATATATATATATATATATACGTGAAAATAATTGGAAAAAACGTTTTATTATATATATATATATATATATATATATACAACTTGAGACGTGGTCATTGTCGTCTAGACCAGTTAGGTGAAAAATTAAAGCTTCCTCCTTTTGTTGGGTGCTTCGACAAAATTTAAGCAAAGAGGACTCTTTATACTTTTTTAATTCTCTCTAGCTTTCAATGGACTTTGCCATCATCATCAGGAGCTGCAATTACAATGATAACAGTAGCAACAAAAGTGTAAAATGTGGAAGGTATTATCTGAGATGCTCACATCTCAAATTTACGTAAACTGTCAAAACTGTTCATCAATAATGGTTATCCGAAGTGTCTGATTAACAAGATCTTATTTAGTACACCTTCCAATATTTTGCCGAACTCTGGTGATGCAGGTAATAGTCGCACAACCCCTAATAACGGAACTGATGTAATTCCCAATAGTAACATCAATCCAAACAGTACAAGCACCAACCCGGACACCAGACCTGGTTTTGCTGTCCTGCCCTATATCAAGGAACTGACCCCTAAGCTGATCAGATTGTGCAGTCCTTTGAACTTTCGAATTGCTTGCAAATCCGTCCTCACTATAAAATGTATTTTTTCAAAAATGAAAGACAAAGTCCCGCTGCTTGGCTTAACCAACACAGTCTTCTCCATCAATTGCAACAACTGCAACCAAATATACATAGGTCAGACATCCAGATCTCTTAAAGGAAGGATTACATCACACAAAAGTGATGCTAGGCTTCATCCTGAAAGATGCGCTCTAGCATCTCATGTTAACACAACAGGGCATTCTATGAATTACACAAGTATCAAAGTTCTTGATAAAGAAAAACACCTTTCCAAACGTTTATTCCTGGAAATGTCCCACATTTTCATGAATAACAACTGCATCAACAAAACGACAGATGTTAAACAACTGAGTGTCATTTACTCATATTTGCTAAACTGCGAAAAATTGGAGAACTTACATATCTCCCCAAATGTCGACTCTTCACAACCATAAATAGAATCTGTGTTTTGGCCGATTCCACCAGTAAATTTCATTCCACTCAAAATATAATAATTCTCTTCTCACGATTTATTAATAATTGTTAATTTAAATTCCCTTTAATTAAAATATAGTTTATTCAACTGCCTCTGGTCGGTTTAACAATTTCTTACATAACATTCTGAAAATCACATCATCTGAAGTGATTTGGCAACGTTTGGCACACGCCCACAATTGGTTCCATCTTTCAACACAGACATTGACAACCTTCGGCCTTCTGTCAAAGGGTTCATCTCACTCATTATTCCATGACCACCATTTTGTGCAATCATCAAGTGGCTTCACGATGTAATGCTCTAATGTTTTTTAAATAATTTTTAATCTGTTTTTAACTTGTTCTTGTCATATTTTATATAATTTTGACCATTGTACCATCTATCCAGCTCTCACCATGTTACTGGACGTTTCCCTCATCCTATACGTAAACAACAATTAGCAACATCCTCACATACTACTGTAAGTTGAGTCAATTTAAATTCATTTTACACTTTTGTTGCTACTGTTATCATTGTAATTGCAGCTCCTGATGATGATGGCAAAGTCCATTGAAAGCTAGAGAGAATTAAAAAAGTATAAAGAGTCCTCTTTGCTTAAATTTTGTCGAAGTAGCCAACAAAAAGCGGAAGCTTTAATTTTTCACCTAACTGGTCTAGACGACAATGACCACAATGACCACGTCTCAAGTTATATATATATATATATATAATAAAACGTTTTTTACCAATTATTGGAAGAAGTCCCTTATTCAAAAAGTATTTTATCCTAAAAAAACTGGCATTTATAAAAGTATTCATAGACATTAACGTTTCGCCGGATATACGCCAGACGACGTAAAATGTAAATAACCTTTTTTTAGTTTTTTGGCAAACATTGCTACGCCTCAAACTTTATATATCTCCATTGGTATCCCTCAATATTTTATCTAGGTGACAAGAATGACAAGATCGTATGTCTATCCCGGGGTAAGGACGGAGTCATTTAGTACGTCAGAGCGGCAGTTTTCCAATCTTCATTTGCATTTTTCAAGCTGTGTGTAACGATTTCGAGAAAAAATTCGCTACGGATAGCCTTCTAGAGTATAGTTGAGTATATTATTTCAATAGTTGTATTGCGTGACCATGATATTTTTACTCGGGCCGTTAATTTGAACTCCGTATCATTTAAAATGATTATGGCATTGTACGCAGCCGTTGGTATTGTGGCGGAACGTTTGTTAAACGATTCAAGTGATGATTCGGATGAAGAAGTTATCCAGTGGAGAGAAAGAACAAATTTTCAAATATGCATAATTCGAAATAAAATCACTTGCCTTCAGATGCTCCGTTATATTTCGAATTGTGTTAAAATAACATTAAATTTCACGCCACTCCTATGCGCATAACTTCAATCTTTTCTTCTTCCATTTTTTCACACAAAACTGCAGTTGTCAAAAAATGGCAAAATGTAGAGTATAGAATATCGTGGATCAACCGAGCCCGAACGTCGGAGGATGCTGTTGGCACCGGTGGCATATCCACCATCAATATAAAGACAAGTTTGATGTACAACCGGTCGTTCCAGTGGAAATTAAAGGACGCACAACCGCTTGCACCGGTAGCTCAACCGCTGAATTAAAGAATATACCTTTATTACACTCAAGAAAAAACAAAATATGATCTCCTACCTCATGTGCATTAGGAAATTGAAACGGAATTAGCACATGTCCAATCACCAAATAGGTTAATATATAATTGAAAACTGTCAGCAAATTAGTTTCCAAATTGGATCTGGACAACTTCCAAGTTAGGCAGCACTTCGAGACGCCCGCCATGCCAATTAGAATTTACTACGGAGTTGCCGTACTCTGGATTCAAATTATAATTAAGATATGAGCCAGGTATATGAACAAATGATAAATTACTTTGCCATTTCTAATATGACTTATAAGTATATTTTTCGCAAAGTTGTTCTTAAAATGTCATATTCGTTTATCAAATTTTTATAGTCATGTTAGAGTGTGGCACTATTTTGAAACTAGTAACAACGTACACAATTGGAGTTTCTTATATGAATATAAAATCTCAAATGTTGAAAAACAACACCTGTCAGGTGAGCTTGATTAGTGCTGAATAAAGGACATACACGTAACGGGAAACCTGAGTAAACTGTCAGTGGAAACTTTGGCCATTTTGTACAATAGAGCAAAGTCACAAGAAAACTCCCACCTGCAACACACACGCTCAATTTAGGCATAACTAATCAGTTAGGTTGCACATGTATGCCCACCGGTACAAACCAAAAATATTACCGGTCGCCTGTACAGACTTTCGATCGTTGAAATTGATTTCGATTTCAGCTATAATTTTGACACTGCCATGATAATTTGAATATAGAAGATCAATATATTCAGATGCCAAAATTATCACAACGAATCAAGTATATCGTCACAAGGCGCCATCGAAATCAATTTCAACGGGCGAAGCTCATTTAGAATCAAGCGCCAGGTGTGGAAGAATTCACAATTGTACAACACGCACATTCCAGTTTAGCTGTACAGTTCAAACGCGGATAGGGTACAATCACCTTTTCATTTGGACATCCATAAGATCTGTCTTAGAATAATAGTCAATCAAATTGATCAGAATTTATTGACAAATTGGACAGATAATCGCTATCCAATTTTATACAGGAAGATTCTTTTACAGGGTACTATATGCAATATGACAACAAACGGACGCAGGAGGCTGGATGTTACTGCATGTTGAGATATGCCCATGAGTACATAGTAGCCGCTAGCAGCACGTCTGTTAATTTAGTTGTTCATTCGTATTGACAGTGTAAAGTGCGGACTATTGCATCGTGGCCACGTAGTGAGATACGGGCAGTTTTACGATATAACTTTACCCTTGGTTTAAGCACTGACCAGAACTTAGAAGAAGTGACGCTTGCATTGAATAATGACTACGACTATATTCAGGTGGTAGGTCCAAAGGGGCAACTTCAACCGCTAAGAGGAAAGGAAAGCCGTGAACGTCAGTAACAGAGGAAAACATTACTGCTGTACCACCAGCAATTCATTCAATTCTGCATGACCATTTACACGTAAGGAAACTTTGTTCTCTCTGGGTACCGCGTAGTGAAAATGTTTGATAAGGGGCAATCTCGATATGTGAACAGCATCGTGACAGGTGACAAGACTTCTCTCTATTATTACGATGTCTCGACCAAGGCTCAAAACAATGTTTGGGTCTTTGATGATGAGGACATACTACCAGAAAATCCCGATCTGTTAAAAAAAATGATAGCTGTATTTTCCAAATCGAGCAGGATTGTGGAGCTTGTAGTTTTGGACACACAAAGACAGTCACAGCTAAGTGGTACATGGATTAGTGCCTGCCTAAAATCATAGAGTCTATAAAAAATCTGCGGCTAAACTCATGAGTGAACTCTTGGCACCTCCACCATGACAACGGTCCAGCTCACCGCCCCAGAGCCTGCACCGAGCATTTGACCAGTACTGGACTGAAACTTATTGGGCACCCACCTTACAGTCCAGATCTTGCTCCCTGCGACTTTGCACTGTTTCCGCATGTGAAAATAAAGCTAAATGCAAAACCGTTTTCTAGCGACGAGGACCTTCTAAGGGCTTGGGACAACGAGTGTGCCGCACTCCTGGGTGAAACTTGGCAGAGCTGGTTTAGGGACTGATTTTGGTGGATGAAGAAGTGTATTGAATGTGGTGAAAATTACTTTGAACGAAGTCAATGAATAAAGCAGTACTGCAAAGCTTTTATAGTACCCTTTTGGACTTTCTTCTTCTTACAATGGTTATTCCCTAACTTTACCCTATGTTTCCGAAACATATTCTCTAATTATTGGTCTTAAAAATACCTTGTATTTTACTTCCTCCGCTAATTGGTAAGAAATTGTTGTAATCACGAAAGAAAATCGGAAATGAGATATGCCTTTTTTGATGTTAGGTGACACCTACACCGTCCAGTGGCGGCGGAACTACGACCAAAGAAAAAACAAAAAATAAAAACCGCACCAACCTCATTTCTTGATGTTTCAAAGACTTATGGCGCTGCTAGGTCAGAATTCTTGCATCTTTGGTATCAGTGAAGGTATATATAGTGAATAGAGAGGCAGCTGTGACCAATTCCCATAGATGACGTTATGCTATCTCGTCTTATCTCGGATAATCTGTTAGACGAGCGAATATAGCAACAGGTTTGCTATCCTCAGGTAGAATAAGTAACTAATAGTTATACTATATACACCTAACAGGTAACTTTTATTGAGGTGAACACTAGACGTCTCGAGTTTCGATTCCCTTGGCAATGGCGGCAAAGATACAAACATAATAATTCCACTCAGGCCATGGTCGTGCAGCGTATACTTTTCAACGGGTTGGTAGAAATTCCAGTAGCGGTATGATGAATATATATTTCACACACAACTGTTTTGATTGCTATATTTTTAATTATAGTTTATAATTCTTATGACGTTATGTCTGGAAATAATCCGATTATAATCTAGTTGATGACAGGAAGTACAAAACCGGCCTATTTGATGTCATTTTTTCTAGGTATATCTCGTTTATACCAAAAATACAGTACAATCAAGTAATAGTAGGATGCGCGAATCAGCGAAGCCCCTTCATGGCGCCAATGAAGGCTTGGAGAACAATTCTAGGATATTCGTAAAGCGCCACAGCAAAAGTGACCTACTGCCCGGCCCTACTGAGCGAGGGCCGTGGCAAATGCTTGTTCCGGAAGTTGTTGTATCCAGTATACAACTTCTTCCCGTCCAAGTGATTGTGCACGCGTTAAGGAATACCTCAGTACCGATTGCCGGGTGGCGGTACAAGTCCGCCAACGGGCCTTTTTAGGTCTATTTAACATCACCAACACGTAAAAAGAAGGTGGTAGACAAGGACCAGTAGACCGAGGCAGTACCACCCGCTAGCTTTTCCCAGGGTGTCTTATAAATGTCCGCATGTTTCCACACCTAAGCTATGCAGTCGGTTATCTACCAAAACAAAGAAATTAATGATGATGGATCCCTCGAGCACTAAGAACTCCGGACGTCAACTCACTCCACTCTCGGAATGTCCGGGTGGAGGGTGGGCTCGAGGGAACAACATCGAAGATAAAATTTGTTTCTCGAACATCTGCGTGATCAACAGCAACATTGATGCTGTTCATCACTACCTGCAATCCAATCGTCCCGCCGTGCTTTTCTTGGCGGAGAAAAAAATCTCAGAGACTGCACCGATTAACCATCTCAACTTCCCAAACTACGAGGTGCACTCCAATCTGAGAAAGAACGGAGGAGTTGTGGCTTTTGTCCGCAGCAGTCTTTCCTCCTCCAGGGATCTTTCTTTGGAATCAGACCGGAAGGCCATTCTGTGGCTCCGCCTCAACTCCAAAACATCAGTCAAATTTATTTGCTGCCTTTATCGCTCTCCCTCGAACCATAACTGGGATGACCTACTCGAGTGCTTTTCTTGGCGGAGAAAAAAATCTCAGAGACTGCGCCGATTAACCATCTCAACTTCCCAAACTACGAGGTGCACTCCAATCTGAGAAAGAACGGAGGAGTTGTGGCTTTTGTCCGCAGCAGTCTTTCCTCCTCCAGGGATCTTTCTTTGGAATCAGACCGGAAGGCCATTCTGTGGCTTCGCCTCAACTCCAAAACATCAGCCAAATTTATTTGCTGCCTTTATCGCTCTCCCTCGAACCATAACTGGGATGACCTACTCGAATACCTCGCCGTCCAGATCGACTTCCTGAACATCAATCACCCCGCTTCAGAGGTAGTTCTTCTCGGTGATTTCAATGCCCACAATGAGCTTTGGTTGGGCTCAAATAAGACCGATGCAGCAGGTCGTGCAGTCGAAGCGTTCGCTCTTACTCAAGGGCTGACCCAGCTGGTGACGAGCCCTACTTTTTTCCCCCGCGTCTCGTCACACGCCAGTAGCCTGCTGGATCTCTTTCTGACCACGCATCCTGCCCCTTACAGCACTGCTGTCCTGTCCCCCCTGAGTAACTCAGATCACGGTGTTGTGGAGGTTAGGTTTCGGTCAGAAGCCGCTTTGGCAGCAGAAACTCGCACAGGCCGCAAAACTTGTCATTACGGACATGCCGACTGGGAGGGGCTCAGAGATTTCTTCTCTAGCTTTCCTTGGAGAGATGTCTGTTTCACTGACGCGGATGCGTCGACTGTCTGTTCTTCAATAACCGAAATTATCCACGTCGGAATGCAGGAATACATCCCTCACACAGTAAAAGTTCCTAAACCAGGATCCAACGGCTGGTTCAACAAATCGTGTGACACTGCTCGCCAGCAGAAGATCAAGGCCCACAGAACCTACTTACAAAACCCCACTGTAGAGAACAGACAAGCCGACGTCGAGTCCAGAAACAAATATAACGAAGCGGTTCGCAATGCCAAAAACCAGCATGATATAAAAGTTAGGCACAGGGTAATGTCGCAGCGCAATGGCAGTCGGTCTTTCTGGACGCTGGCCAAGCAGATTGAAAAGAATTTCTCACACAGTAGCCTTCCACCACTTACGTGTCAGGATGGAACTATTGTATTCGACTCAAAGGCCAAGGCGGAAGTGCTAGCCAAGATCTTTGCTGCCAACTCCACCATGGACGTCCCCACCAACGCGCAAGTGCCGTCAATTCAAAGGGTTCCCCACACTATGCGGGAGGTAACATTCAGGCACAAGACCGTAAGATGAGTGCTCTTGTCGCTCGACATCAACAAAGCTTCTGGTCCGGACTTGATTCCTGCCATTGTACTGAAGAGATGTGCAGCGGAGCTTGCTCCAGTTCTTTCGCGTCTCTTCCAGATATCTTATGAATCCGGCACCTTCCCAGAAAACTGGAAATTTGCTCATGTACAGCCCATCCCAAAAAAAGGATCTAAGACCGACCCTTACAACTACAGGCCTATAGCTCTGCTTTCTGTTATAAGTAAAGTGATGGAGAGGTGCATAAATCGCGAGCTTCTGGACTACCTCGAACGTCACAGCTTGATTAGCGTCAGGCAGTACGGTTTCCGGCACCAACGTTCCCCCCCCCCTGTTCCCCAGGGATCGGTCTTGGCTCCAACACTGTTTCTCTTACATATCAACGACCTCCTTTCCTGCACGATCAACCCAATCCACAGCTTCGCTGATGACAGCGCTCTGCATGCGGGGATTCAGAGTGACAAGCCGATCTCTGCCGCTGAGCTGGAAAAAAGAAGACTAGCGACGACTTCTTCTCTGACAAGAGACCTGGAGGCTATCACTGCTTGGGGACGCAGCAATATTGTACAGTTCAATGCTTCCAAAACATAGTACTGTACTTTGACGAACAAAAAGCGTCCCAGCGCTCATACAGTTTCGATGGACGGTCGAGTTCTACCAAAGAGCCATTCATTTCGGCTGGTCGGAGTCCAGATCACCGAGGACCTGATCTGGCAGGAACACATCTCTTCAATAGCTGCAGCTGCTGGGAAAAAGCTAGGCTATTTGTTTAGGGCTAAGAAGTACTTTTCTCCGCATAACCTTCTCACTCTATACAAGGCCCAGATAAGGCCTAGCATCGAGTATTGCTCACACATTTGGGGTGCTGCCGCCCCGACTACATTGTCCATGCTCGATGCTGTCCAGAGGACGGCGGTCCGACTGATCGATGACTCTTCTCTAACAGACAGTCTCGGGACTCTTTCGCACCGGCGGGCCGTCGGCGATCTAGCTCTTTTCTATCGCTACACCAACGGGCTTTGCTCCTCAGAGCTCTCTTTCATGATGCCGCCGCGCGATGTGCCTGCCAGACAGACCCGCCTGACTTCGGGGTCCCATCCTAACCGTGTCAAGCTTCGTACATCCAGAACTGGCCGATACGACCGCTCCTTTGTCCCGAGGGTGTCTAGATTGTGGAACAATCTACGGAAGGAAGCTTTTCCCAGTTCTACTAACCTTAGGCAGTTCAAAAATCGTATTAACAAAATTTCTTTGGGATCATCATAGCAGCCGCGGTGTTCCGGCATTTAGGCTTCAGCCTGCGCGGCTGTTTCGATATAAAAAAAAAAGGTCATAGGGATGCGACCTGATGACAAGGAGAGTTGCAATTAATATCTTATAAAGTGAGAGGTACGTGTGAGATGACTTAACGGTTAGACGATTTGAGAAGTATGCCTAGACGATTAGACGTATCCTTGATGTATTCTTAGACGATAACTGTAAAACGAAGTGATTGGGCGAGGCAAGAAGTACTTACAAGGAGATCTCACCCTTCAGGTTAACCTCCTAAGGTGCACAACTTGAAAATGAGGAAGATATTTCTCTAGAAAGGGTCAGTCTCACTATTTGCCCAAGTTGCAAAAATGCTTCAACGCAATAATTGACGACAAGTACTGTAAAAAAGATTATTCCTCAAAATTTATTAAAAAAAATCCAAAACTGTTCATACTTTGTTGCCCAAAAACCCGACAGCTCATCTCGTGAAGATTTCATACGACTTCATTCATTAATCCAACTTCAGTAATCAGCCCCAATTTTTCCGAAAATGATTTAATACGCATGACTTGCAATCAAAACTTTTTGACCAAAGAGATTTTTTCCAAAATGTCATTGAAGTATCTTTTTATTATTTGGTTGGTTTTTGGGTAGTAAGGCCGTCGTAAAATATTTTTACTTGAGGGCTCACAGGACTCCAAACTGTGAACATCTTCAGAAGATGCCAACCACTCGTGTTGGCTAAACGACAAGTAAAAATACTTCACGACTGCCTAACTACCCAAGAACCAACCATTGGCCGCGAAAGCCTTTCAAGTTTCTTTTTCTTTTGATAAGTCCAAAAACCATTTTGCTTCCTCAAATGCTTTCTCTTATTTCTTGTAGTCGGTGCCAATTAAATACATGCTTTGTTTGTTTTTATGCCAATTATCATCCAATAACGTGTACTATTAAATGATGTAACAAATACAAATACATATTGTACTTACTCAGACGTATTGCAATTGCACCCACCTGTGTGTGTGTTGCCAAACTGAGACATTGTACTTATCTGTAACCAATTTACGTAAATACTCGTATACTCACCTGCATGTGTTTCCTGTGACTACTTATGATAACTGAACTCATCCCGTACTCCTAGACAACCAAAATAAGACTCAACAACACCCGAACCATGCATAATTGCACCCTGTTTTCCAAAATTTGAATTTTCCATTGCATATGAATCATTAATTAATCGAAATCATGCAAAATATGTGTTAGCTCCATATAATAAATTATCACGTTATAAAGGCAACAAGAATTTTTCATCAATCAGAATTTTTGATTAAAATCATCTGCATACTTGATACATCGACGAGCCTTTGTCGAAATTAAATTAAACGTATTCGACGCGTTATTTGATTAGCACGTAAATGTATAGTGATTGGTAGAGAGGAGAGTAGGCTTTAATTGCAAAACGTATAATTTTTACAGCATCCCGCTGAGGTAAACAGAGAGGTTGCCAAACGGCATTTCGACGTTTGTCAAACAGATTTTGGATCGATGAAATTTGTCCGTGCCACGCAAACATACCTTACCGCAATTAATCAGAATTGGGAATGCTCGCTGAAAAAAACAATTCAGACTTCGCTAAATATTCATTGCACTGTTGGATTTAGCACTTTTAATACTGTGCGCCTGTACAGGAAAGGTTACTCCAAGCAACATACGCCAGGTACATGATCTGCACATTGCGGCAACGCATCCACTATTTTCTCTGGGAATTTATTGAAATGTATAAGTTTTCGGTGTTTGTGGCTAGTGAAAATTAAAGACTATAGTGACCATAATAAAAAACGTCACGTATGCGGATATTATGAAAAAAATACAGAGAAATAGACCTTATAGCAAATAAAGAGACTGTTAACAAAAAAAAATAAACTAGCTGAGAACGGTTTACAAAAAAGTGTTGGAAAAGGTGATAGTATCAGAAATATCTGTTGCTGACTCTAGCAGTTCATAACAGGCTGAGGTGTCCATCCGCAAATAATTACGCCAGTCATCAGGTTCGATCCTCAGTTGTTTCAATAACCAGACTTGGGAATACCGTTTTCTTTTCAGACCTTGACCATTTTGTCTCTTCATCCATTTTCCTTTCAGTCGTTGTTTCCTTATAGTTGAAAAAATAAAAGAAGGCACCCGTGTATCCTCCATAATAAAAAATGTATCTCAAAAAAATTCACCGAACAAACTTCAGACGACTCAAGAGTCTAGACTGGAGCTGCATTAGAAAGCGGAAGAGAAAACACGTAGTGTGTATACATTAGACAAAACGTACGTTTTGTATGCTCGACAAAACATACAATAAGACGTAGCGTGTAAACCCGCCTTTAGACATAGAGAATCTCATACCACAGCACATCTCTGTTTCAGAACACCTATATTAACAATGTAATCAAATTATATAGTTTCTTAGACCGTGGTTTAAAAGAAACCAATTTAACAATATAAAACTACAATCCCCATTTTTTTTCCTGGAGACATCTATCAACTATAGGGCTTTAGTATGGTTCAGGAGTGGGGATAATAGTAATCCGGTAGTTGCCTGGAGACGGATTAGCGGCCGTTAGTAGCGGCACCGACCGGCGGCATGCGTTGCGTTGTAGGCTAATGGCCGGATTAGGCCCGTTCCGGTACCGGCCCGCCACCAGCCATATTTACTGCCTGCATATGTGTATGTGTGGATGCAAGGGCAATCTGTTAGCAGATTTGCTCAGGCACTAGCCGATACACGTTTAGGAAGCTTTCTAGGGATCGATTTCGCTTGAAAGCGGTTGTTGCACGATGCGGGATTTTACATATATGTACGTAAAACATAGTCAAGGCAGTTCTGCAACAAAACATGGAACATTCGGTTTGAATGAATTTGACAGATTTTGACAATATTTTTAATGGACTCTCTATATTTTATTAGATATTCCGATAGAATCTTCAAGAGAAGAAGATTGGTAGTTGTAGATACAGCCTACCAAACTTGCATTCATTAAAATATGATGGGCATTTCGTAGAATCTCAGACAGGAACAGGTAAAATTTACTTTTTGGGCCCCAGATTGAAATATTGGGCAAAGTTATATTCTCTGACAAGATAGCCGCTTCACTTGGTTTTTCTTTTATTTTATACAAGTTGTATATCCCTAGAAAATGCTCCTAATTTAGGGGCGACGCATTGTAGTGGTTTTAGTTTGACAATTAGTCTAAATAAACTTTGCATTTTTCAGTTGAGTTTCATAGAAGAACGTGATTAGCAACTAGTTAATATATTCTTGCTTGTGAGTTGCGAAAAATAAATCCTACTTATGATCCCCTGCCACACCATTTTGTGCAGCTTCAGGTTGTTTCACGACGTGACATGTAATAATTTTAACTTTCGTTCCGAATATTTTTAATCCATTTTGATGTGTTCCAGACATACAGCTGTGTGTATTTTATACTAATCTTAACAAGTGTGCCATGTATCAAGCTTTCATCAGGTTACTAAATGTTTCCCTCAACTTAACTTTTAATAACATTTAGCAACAATCTCACATACTATTCTCCTGATGATGATGGCAAATTCCATTGAAAGATAGAGGCTAATAAAGTATAAAGAGTCCTCATTTGCTTGAATTTTGTCGAAGTGCCCAACTAAAGGCGGAGGCTTTATTTTTCACCTATATATATATAAAATTAAAGCTTCCGCCTTTTGTTGGGTACTTCGACAAAATTTAAGCAAGGAGGGCTCTTTATACTTTTTTTATTCTCTCTAGCTTTCAATGGTCTTTGCCATCATCATCAGGAGCTGCAATTACATTGATAACAGTAGCAGCAATAGTGTAAAATGAATTTAAATTAACTTACAGTAGCATGTGAGGATGTTGCTTATTGTTGTTTACGTTAAGGATGAGGGAAACACCCAGCAACATGGTGAAAGCTGGATAAATGGTATAATGGTCAAAATTATACAAACTACACACAGCTGTATGACAAGAACAAGTTAAAAACAGATTAAAAAATTATTTAAAATTAAAGTTAAGCATTACATCGTGAAGCCACTTGATGATTGCACAAAATGGTGGGCATGGAATCATGAGTAAGATGAACCTTTTGACAGATGGCCGAGGGTTAGCAGTGTCCGTGTAGAATGATGGAACGAAAATTCTTTCTGGGTGTTTCCGTCATCCTTAACGTAAACAACAATTAGCAACATCCTCACATACTACTGTAAGTTAATTTAAATTGTTATCAATGTAATTGCAGCTCCTGATGATGATGGCAAAGACCATTGAAAGCTATAGAGAATAAAAAAAGTATAAAGAGTCCTCTTTGCTTAAATTTTGTCGAAGTACCCAACAAAAGGCGGAAGCTTTAATTTTTCACCATGTTATGTAAGAAATTGTTAAACCGACCAGAGGCAGTTGAATTAACTATATTTTAATTAATGGGCAATTAAATTACAATTATTATTAAATCGTGAGGAGAAAATTATTAGGATTTGGGTGGAATGAAGTTTATTGGTGGAATCGACCAAGAAACAGATTCCATTTATGGTTGTGAAGAGTCAAAATTTGGGGAGATATGCTGGTCGGTTGAACAAATTCTTACATAACATTCTGAAAATCACATCATCTGAAGTGATTCGGCAACGTGGCACACGCCCACAATTCGTTCCATCTTTCTACACAGACATTGACAACCTTCGGCCTTCTGTCAAAGGTTCATCTCACTCATTATTCCATGACCACCATTTTGTGCAATCACCACGTGGCTTCACGATGTAATGCTTTCATGTTCTAAAATTTTTTTATCTGTTTTTAACTTGTTCTTGTCACACATTTGTGTGTATTTTATATAGTTTTGACCATTGTACCATCTATCCAGCTTTCACCATGTTACTGGGTGTTTCCCTCATCCTGAACGTTAACAAGAATTAGCAACATCCTCACATACCACTGTAAGTTAAGTCAATTTAAATTCATTTTACACTATTGTTGCTACTGTTATCAATGCAATTGCAGCTCCTGATGATGATGGCAAAGTCCATTGAAAGCTAGAGAGAATAAAAAAAGTATAAAGAGTCCTCTTTGCTTAAATTTTGTCGAAGTACCCAACAAAAGGCGGAAGATTTAATTTTTCACCTATCTATATATATATATATACAGGGTGACTTCGAAGTTGAGTTATTTATTTTAACAGTGAGTAGATCTGATCAAAAGAAATGTGTTTTTCCTTTAACATTTTTGTGGTAAAATTAAAGTAACAAAGTTATAGCCCTTTAGAAGTTTGAGTACCGCCCTGTCTCAATAATAATATTATGTGCTCGTGTTTGGCAACAACGGATATAATCCGCCTTATCGGTTCATCCCATCGGAAACAAAAAAGCGAAAGAATTTGAAACGCTGATCACGATGTTTTTATTCAATCAATGTGTCAGTCGGTAACGCGTGAGTGAATAGTGGTGTTTGCTGCGTGGCTCAAATGAAATAAAAAATGGCACATGTTTATGCGGATCGGTTTCCCAATCGAGTGCAACCAACCCCTCGTGCCTTTGTTAATGTAGTACAACGGGCTCGTGAATCAGGTGACTTAAGACCTCACAGGAGAGGGCATACCGGTGCTCCAAGACCTCACGATCAAATACAGGTCCGCACTGAAATACTTGTTGGGAGGATACTTTATAGAACAAGGTAAATTTTTTTTTAATTTTTTTTTATTTTTACCCACATATTTTGGTTTATCCTCCTTCTACAATCATTATCTGAAAATTAATGGCTCAACTTCAAAGTCACCCTGTATATATATATATATATATATATATATATTCATATATGAGCAGTAGTCATTGCCAAAGCCAACACCCAGTTGGGCACAAAATACAATTAATTGTTAATTGGGAAATTGGAAAATCTTTTAGGCTTAAGTTGACTCTTTTGACGATAAAATCAAGCTTTCGGCATTCTCTATGGAGCCTTCATCAGGATTCTGAAAACACAATTCTGATGCTAGCAAAGAAAACAGGACAGATTTAAATTGTCAGACAACTTACTGGTCGGTGAGGTTGCAGCCACAAGGTGTTTCAAAACGAACGTAGAGAAGATCGAACGATATACAATTAACAATTAATTGTATACTCATATATATATATACATAGTAAATAAACAGTTGTCACAAATTTAATATTCTGGTTATCTCAAGGCTTGGGTATATGTACTGCTAGGAAAATTTGCTTACTTCATATACGCTCTGTAAAAGGAAGTCCCAACTTCAAGGACACCCTGTATGCTGCTAATCACCACAAAAATAGCTTGCAGAGCTACAGGAAAAGGAATAAAGATAGCCGAAAAGGCCGCAGTCAGTAATCCCTTTGGACACCGTCAATTCATCAGCCCAGCACGGCAGCCGGATTAAGGCCAGACTGGATTAGCTCTGTCTAACCGGAAATCACCGAAAATTCCACCACCAAATTAATACATGCCGCCTTTGTATTCGCTATGCCGCCAGAATGATGAGATTATACATTTTTATAGTATCCATTTTTTGTGATTATTGTTTATTGACTTCATTATTATATAAAATTACGATCTCTTGATAGACTCCTCTGGCGTTTAATGGAGGTACATAAGTACCCAACTAGTAACTGGGTACCTTCTGCTAGCTCTCATTATGCTAGCATAATTTAATACATGTCGGCAGAAAGTGCACTTGAGAGTTACAAGTCATGAGAAAGTTGGTCTAATCTATCACTTTCATAATATGCTTTGTTTAAATTGTAACATGATCATAAAGTCGACATTTATCTTACTCTCAATCGAAAAGTTCGAAGGAGTCGGTTAAGAAAAAGTGATTCAGATTAGTATGAATTTAGTCATACATTGGATGTCACAATTTAGTAAAACGGTCTCGCTACAATTTAGAATTAGTCGATTTCGTTTTCACTATGAGGAAATTGATCTAATACACTATGAATTTTAATACAGATAATGGCATCCGTGAACATGGTAATACTTCCATCAGAAATGTGGTTAGATAAATAAACATATAGGTTAAATAGCAATGGTCCAAATACTCCCTGAGGCACACCAGAACAGTATTTGACACCACACCTTGAGTCTTATATCCTACTCAATCATCAATATCATCAAATGCCTTCGACAAGCCAAACACCAAAGCAACAACATAGCATTAGCATTAGTATATTATATTCGATTAAATAATCGCTTGTTCAACGGATACAGTCTGAACCTGTGTTGAAATATATTCAGAATATTCGATTCCTCAGCAAAGTTATAAAGAGGAATATAGCGTTTTCCAATAAATTGATATTGAAATTCTCGATAATTGTGTAAGCTTACGAAATATCTTAAACACATTTTTGCATGCGAGTTCAAGCCTGTAGCACACACAATCCTTCCAGAAGGTTCACAAGTCTGCTTAGTGTCACTCAGCACGACGGCCCTTACGCTTATTTATGTTATACATTCCATTCCTACTCTGGATACTTGTTCCCAGGATAAACTTTCTGATGTCATGAGTCAGTTGAATACGGGAGATCCTCATAAGTCTTTGTCTAAAAATAGGTGTTGGCCCCGACAATCCTATCATATCGCCCTTATCGCTTGCCAAAGGAGGATAACTGGTTGTCATTTCGTCACCAAGTAAGTGACTTTAATATTACCCTGGCATTGTTGCCCATATCGAATTGTTTACGTACTGCCCCTGTAGTAAAAATGGGGTGGTACTTCGAAATCTTCTAAGATGAGATGTTTTCACGTTTATCGTTATATTTCTATTATCATCTCTCGTTCGTATCCTATAATTTTGAACATTATCGTGTACGGAATTCACCATTGCAATCTTTAGTACTTCAGAAAAGTATCCGCTTCTAACAAACTAATTACTCAGTTGAATACACTAATTATTTTCCAGGTCGGATTCCACTCAAATCTTCGTCTTCGTTGCCTCCTCGCCATCCTCATGAATTTCTACCACAACAAAATCCCTAGTTATTATTACATAAATACCAGTAACAATACACTACATTTTACCTCCGGCAACTCCTCATACTCTGACAAATCCTCTTAGACCTGCAGGACAAATCGGAAGCTGGCTGGTTGAAAATGAAAACGCTCTTAGTTGTGAGAGAGACCTCGCACAGTCGCTCGTCTGCAGCAGTCGCCCTCGAAAGAGCCCATTGTTGGCTTTGCTTGCTGGAAAAGTCGCATGGGTTCACTTATTTCTGTACGTTTTATAGAGGAGCATGTTAAAGGAGATTTACTCAGATGGCAGGATTTTAACTGGGAGCAACATATATTTATCTGGCTCGAGAGATATTTGTGTGTATGCAGGTAGTCTTTTCAGTTACGTTCCAAGCGAAGAGCGAAGTTCCATAGTGGATCACGATACTGTAATGCTGGATACTTCTTCAGTTCATTGTATAGTCACAATTTATTAGATGCAGATACAAGCGCGAAGTTTTAGAAGTATCTCATCTACTATCTCTTCAGCCTTAATAGCTTTTTCGAGACATCACATTGGCTGTCGATACAGACATAAGGTAATGTGGTAGCGCAATTGCCGTTGTTTCTGGATATGCGCTAAGCTACTGAAGAACTACACTTGAATGGTCAAATTGTAGTTTTTCGTCGCAAACATTCCAAAATTCTAATTATTGGAAACGAGAGAGTAGAGAAATCTAGAAAAAAGCAGTAGAATTCCTACATAGCCTCTTCTAAAACACCTATTGTCGACTATTTTGACGTTTATCAAAATAAGATTGTGAATACATCTGTTTACGGCAAGATAATAATGTTCTTGGGTTTTTCATACAATTAGATGATTCATCACAAATTTAACTCTGACTAAGAAATGAGGCTGATGGACGACAGAAAGACTCCCACCCATTTCCTCCTGTGAATGATCCGGGAACGACACTTCTGTCAATGTCCAAGAATACAGTTCCACAAAAGGTAATAGGACAATGCCCATTTTCTATTTAATAGTTGTCGCGTTTCCTAATTTTCAAGAATTGACCCCAGCATGGAACCCTTCTAACCCACTCGATGCCTAATGGTGGAAACACTCGCCAGAATCTTCGCGGTCTACTTCACTATACAACTTCGGGATTTTCCTCATGGTCTGAAAGTTTGCTCATATTTAATTCGTTCCAAACAAAGATGAACATCGACAATAATAACTACAGGCCTACACCCTGCTTTGTGTGATCAAATAAGTTATGCAAAACGCTCATAAATGCTCCTGAAACTTAGCCTGTGGTTTTTATCTTCATACGACTCCGCTGTCTGGCCGTATTACCACATGTATGCTTAAATTCTTGTTTATTGTATGACAATTCGACCACAAAGGTGACTGTTTTCAAGTCGAATGTACTTATTTGATTCGGCCAAACAATGGAATGAATAAAATATTTCGAGTCTAAAATTGGTCAAAGCATTCCGGTAGACCTGTCGACACCCTTCTTTAGAGTAATTTGTGAACTAAAAATTGCACTTCCGCTTAACCTTAGCCATCCATGTCGATTGTGCCAGAAATTAAAGACCCGTCTCCAAATATTATAAGGATATTAAATACCTTCTGAAGAAACATGTAACATGCCTTTCACAGTAACAATACGTTATCACGCATTCCATTCCATGAGAGGCCATGTATCATCATTCGTCTATATAAGAATGACACCTTACGTTTTTCCCAATAACCTTTTGTATACACGAATATTTGTTTCTTTTGTTATCCCACCACACGTCTGCCGACCTCCATCTGCATAAATATTAGTTCCATCGGGTTTCTGTCTTCATCAAGCTGGATACACATACCAACACGGCGGGGTGCCTTACATTAGAATGCATAATTACGTAAAATAAAGTTCATGTATCGGGTTATACAATAGGGACTTGATAACTTTGAACTTTCACTGTGAACGCACCTTTAAATTAATTACCGAACTGTCAATGTCAGAACATTCAGTAAAGAAAACATTGTCATCATGGTGAATTACACGATCGAACAACGCTCAGACCACACTATGACGAATTTTGCAAAGAGATCTTGACCTGCACCCTTATCAAATCAAGTTAACTCCAGAACTAATGTCTTCGATCATATGAACCGACGTACGTTCTCGAATTGGGCTCTAGAAATGTTGCAAGAGAATGACCAATTTCATCGTAAAATCCTCATCAGTGATGAGGCGAATTTTTTGCTAAACGGCTTCGTCAACAAACAGAATATGCTTTGTTGGTCAGGTATTTCAAGAACACTTCATTCACAAAAAATAACTGTATGGTGTGGTTTTCATGCCGGTGGTGTCATTGGGCCGTTTTTTTTTTTGTTGATGAAATTGACCGTCACGTTACAGTCAACGGAGATCGCTACAAAGACATATTGCAACGTTATTTTTTTGGTCAATTGGATGGGCTAGACATAATGATATGTGGTTTCAACAAGACGGTGCCACCAGCCACACAGCGGGTGAAACAGTCGACATATTGAAATCGAAATTCGGTAAACATGTTATATAGAGAAATGGTCCTGTCGAATGGCCGCCTAGATCGTGTGATTTAACAACTATAGACTATTTTTGTGGGGCTACATTAAATCGTTGGTCGATACCAACAAGCCGGCTGTCGAAATGTGTGGCCGTGTCATTGAAAATTGGGTTCAACGAATCGATCGCTGAACGTGCCCGTGGTGGACATATGAATAAGGTCAAATTCCTTACATAAATGTTTTGAGTATACTTCAATCCAATAATAAAATTTTCGAGATATCTCAAATGGTTTGGGTTTTATTCCTCAATGGAAAACCCGTTGTATCATACTGTTTGCTGACAATAATCTATTGACAGAGCTCATTATTAAGGAATTTGCTAGAAAACAGAACAATTTGGCTTGGACAAAAAAGGTAATAATAGCTTTACTGTATGTTCCAGTAATTTCAGAATAAACCTGACCAGGGAAAATGGTTATGGAGCAACTGCCTCATACTTGATTCCAAGAAAACGTAACACTTGAAACTTATCTTGTGGTTTTCATGCAGACTATTTCCCTCGTCTCAATTCCTACCAATCACAAACGCGCAATTTTGAATTACAAATGGTTTCTAGTTGGAAAAATTTAATAACAGCACCTGTCAGCAGTTTTTTCGAGTTTACTCGCGGCAAAACTTGACAACTGTTGATACCAAAAATTACAATACCTTTGATAAGAAGCAATTATGATCTCCTATGGCAACATAAAACGACGCCAAACAATTTTTCCGATTTTATCGTTAATAAATTTTGTAATATTGTTTTTAAACAGTACTAGTCAGCTTATGTAGTGAAAATGAGTCGATTTGGAAGTGATTCTTTGACTAGTTGTGAAGATAATGTGGAAAGTGCAAGAGACGTATTTTATGAAGTGGAAAATAATTGTTGATCCATTTAAAGCTTTATCTTTAAGTCTAGTAGGGAAGCTCGTAATGCGAAACGAAGGAATTTGCAGGTAACTACTTGAAAAAAATACTTTAATAGGTAGTATGTTTTTAAGCTGTGTGAATACAGAATTAAGCCGCGTTCTCATTAGTCAATTTTATTGATCGATAATAATGAATATATGCCATTGAAGTGAAATAGTCTAATGTCAACATCCGTTATATTGCTCTATCGATCTTTTTTTTTTAAACAATATATTACAAAAATAGAGTATTACAAGATATAATAACATTCAGTTCTCTAAACAGTGCTTCAAAAATACTGGCATCGAGAGTAACAACATTCTCAATGTGCTTATTACTAATTACAATATTCAACAATATTTAACTACAAACACAATGTGTTATTTGCTGCGAATATGATCTTTTAATTTCTTTACAAAACAGTTAAAGCTATTAGTACTTCTTTTTATGCTATTTGGCAATTTATTGTATGCATTTGATGCTTGCGATATGGGATTACTCAAACCTATGGCCGTACTAACATTATACATGTAGATATACATATGTGTTCTAGTATTATATTTGTGTATGTCATTTGTAAATTGAATCTCAGTATTGCACTTTAGGGCTTTAGTAATTACTTTATGAATAAATTTACATTGTTCTAGCTCAAGAAGCTGACTTAAGTTGAAGATGTTCAATTCCTCAGGTAGTCTGTGCTAAACTTACATCATTAATTTTGATCTTTGGTACAACTATATTTTTATTTTTCTGCTTAAGCAGCATAAACTGTGTCTTATCTACATTCATCTTCAACTTGTTATATAACAGCCATTTATAGTACACATCTAAATCATTATTTATCACAGTTTGCAAGCTTACTTTACTATCTCCTGAATATAACGATACAGTATTATCTGCAAAGGTAAAATAGTTACAATTAAGATTAGCATAGCGCAAACTTAAAACATAAAGAGAATGTAAAAGAGGTCACAAGACAGACCCTTGGGGTACACCATAAGGATTTGACAGACACTGACTGTTGTTATTAGAGGAGGGGGTATAAATATGGGCTACGTAGGGAATATGGGCTACGTTGATATTTCCGATGCACCTAGAATCATCTATCGAGTAATGTAACAATTATATGCGCTTTAGTGCACGTGACCGCCTGTTGATTACAGAATTCTTCTTTTCAAATACACAATTCAGTTTCGTGTGATTTGGTCTTTTACAGTGTTTATAAATTTTGCAGTGGTGGTTATTTGTCTCTGTAACTAAGTAGGTTTTAGTATTTAACTTGATTTTTATAGATCACAATTGAAAACAAGGTTCATATTTTTAGATTTTGTCTTTAATTATATTCAGATACAAGATATAAAATATTTGTGGAGTTTCAAAATTTTTGGAGGTTATGTGCAATATGGGCTGGTATTAAGTTTGTAATATGGGCTAGCCCATATTTGTAGGAATAATAGAAATCGAGAACTTTGTTTTAGAATGCCACGCAGAAAAGTTATTGTAAGTCGCAAGTTGAGCGCCAAGAAACGGAAGACATGGGATGTAGACCATATGAAAAGGGCTGTTCGAGCGGTAAGAGAAAAAAAGATGGGAACTCTAAAGGCAGCTAAAGCTTTTGGCGTTCCAAGGACTACAGTTCAGCGATTGGCCAAAATGGACCATCTTAGCGTAGAGGAGGCTGTTCAGATCAAATTAGGGTGAGGTACAGCGTTGACTCCAGAATTGGAAGAAGCATTAGTTCGCTATATCCTTGTAATGGAATCCAAGTTTTATGGTTTCACCCGCAAAGACGTTAAACGTATGGCATTTTACTTGGCAGAAAAAAACGGCATAAGGCATCCTTTTGGGAACACAAAAACAGCAGGAAGGGGCTGGTTAGATCTATTTCTGCAAAGGCACAAACTTTTGTCAGTTAGAAAACCTACTGGGACATCATTTGCTCGCGCCAGAGGGTTCAACAAAGAGAGTGTGGATAACTTCTTTATACTTTTGGAGAAAGCATATGAAGACCACAGCTTCCCAGCTAATCGCGTCTTTAATGTAGATGAGACTGGTCTAACTGTTGTGCAAAATAAAGTGGCTGAAGTGGTTGGTCGTAAGGGCAAATTGCATCTTTAACATCATTAGTCACTTTGATAACCTGCATGAATGCAGGGGGATACTTCGTTCCACCAATGCTCATATTTCCTAGAAAAAATATGAATGTGGAGGAGATATGAAAGGCAGTTCTCCAGGATCAATATCAGCTGTTCAACCAAGTGGATGGGTTCAGGCTACGTTATTCGCCCAGTGGTTCAAACATTTCATTAATACGGTAAAACCGACTGCATCTTCGCCTGTTCTTCTAATTTTAGATGGACACTATAGTCATACCCGTAATCTAGAGGTTGTTATTATGGCGAGAGAAAATCATGTTTGCATAATATTGTTACCCCCTCATTCAACACATAAATTGCAACCTCTTGACAAAACTTTCATGGGTACATTAAAATCTTACTACAGTGAGGAGATTAGACAATGGATTCATCATAATCATCGTCCCTTAACCCAATATGATATTGGCGAACTTTTGGGAAAGGCTTATCTCAAAAGTCAGACTGGAGAAATCGCCGTAAACGGGTTCCGCGTTACTGGAATTTTTCCGCTTAACAATATTTTTTCAGAAGTGGACTTTCTTGCAGCCGAGATAGAAAAATGAAAAGAACACTGTACCGCTGAAAATGACTTCGCTGAGAGTACACCAGGCACATCTCAATCAGATCTAGAGCCTCCTAGTCTAGACAACGTTCCACCTGGGCCATGTGGTAAATTTCAATCAGATATAGAGCTACTCAATCGCGACTGCGCTCAACCTGGACCATCTGGAATCCAAAAAAAAATTGTGACCCCCTTTGATATTTCACCAGTTCCGACCTTAAAAAAGAAAACAACTAATAGGGGTAGAAAAGCATCACAAGCAGCGGTAATTACTTCGTCCCTTACAAAGACGAATTATTGTTGAGCATTGCCAATAAAACTAAACACGAGATTAAATCTGTTAAGAAAAAGGTGTTTTCTCAATCAACCAAAAATACATCGTCCATAACTTCAAAGGAGAATAAAAAGCAGCGATCTTTAGGAGAATCTGAAAGTGATGACGACGAAACAGAGCTGGTGTTAGCAGATGATGACTTATGTTAGATATGGATGATATGCCTGGACAAAAGAAACCAGATGATTTAGATGCGGAATGCATCTTTTGTGAAAGCAGATTTTCCGAAGACCGCAAAGGAGAACTGTGGGTTCAATGTTTAATGTGCAATATGTGGTGTCATATCGATTGTGCAGGTGCTGATAAGGATGATTATGTTTGTGACTTTTGTCGCACTGGATAATATCTGATGTGTTCTTGTCAAGTGCTTCTGTTTTTTTTGCTGCTCTTAAATAAAGCTCTAAGTTACTTTTTGTAGGTATGTTTTCTAGTAGCCCATATTTGTATCACTATCTCAATATCTGATATGATGTTAATTTTATTTAAACATATAAAAATTCCAAACAGGTTTGTGTAAAAAAAAATGAAAACTACCAGCATAATGTTAGATTAGGTTCAGCTTGTCCGACAAAAAAATGCGGAGCCATATAGACCAAATATGTGTCAAATATGCCAGTTTAATAAAATGGTAGCCCATATTTATACCCTCTCCTCTACCTATTTTGTTTTGACATATTGGTTTCTATCGACTAGATATGATTCCAATAAATTATATAATGCTCCTCTAAATCCCATACCTCTAAGCTTTTGTAGCAAAATATCAGAACTTACTACATCAGATGCCTTGCTAGGGTCTACAAATACTGCAATTACAATTTTCCTAATATCTAATGCCGTTGCTATTTTATTTACAAGATCCATGGCTGCACTCAATGAGTACTACCTTCTAAAAAACCATACTTACTGAAATTTGGCCATAGTGCTGTATTTATTTATAAATGCTAACATTCTGTTTTTTTAAGTAAGTTCTATTATTTTTGAAAGTACACTAATCACTGAGATTGGCCTGTAATTGTTCATCAAAGCTTTATTGCCTGATTTGGATATCGGAGTAATTTTACTTATTTTAAGAATATCTGGAAAAATACCACTAGTAATCACACTATTAATCAAATTCATTAACACGTCTACAAGATGTTCTTTCAGGTTCAATAGATCTATAACAGTGATCTGATCATGACCAGGAGCAGATGTTTTCTTGAGGTCCCTAAGTATATTCAAAATTTCTGTTCTGTTTGTTTTTTCAGTAAAGCAGCTATTGCCACAGTGAATTTCATCAAACTTAGAATTTGCACCAATACTTTGTCGATAGATGTCTATATTAGAAACTATGTTTTTACCAACCTCTGCAAAATATTTGTTCAGCTCATTTACTTTAGCGACTGGACCCGTAATGGTAATGTTGCTCACTATAAGGGATTCAATACTTGTTTCATTATCTGTTTCTTTGAGCATGATATTTACTAGTTTCCATTGCTTTTTTGCGCTATTACCTGCTTCGTTCCATTTCTTTCTAAAGTGATCATTTCTGAGGACTCTTATTTTTTATCTTTTTCACTTCAGTGTAATCAAATTTACCATTCAACTCTATGTTCAATGGCATAGATTCATTATTATTGATCAATACGATTGACTAATGAGAACCCTCCTTAATCTGTTACTCATGAAATAGTCTTGTCAAATACCATTCGGGCATCTAATTTTTTCCTGGGTATTGCTGGTTTTACGCGGCGCCGTCTTGAAATTGCAAAGATAGCTTCGCACTATCTCAACATGTTGCGAGAAAGTTTCCGGACTGTTGTAGCAACATACCGTTATGAAATGTGAAGAGGATAAAAACAAACGAACTGTCACCTGGAAGACAGATTAGCAAAATATATTGTCAACATAATTGTTATTTGTACTTGAAGGAGGCCGTTGAAATGTTTTATCAGTAAACAATACTTTAGACATTATGTGGTGTCATTCAGCGGCCAGCCAAACATGGAGGGTCGTAAGATATATATAAATTAAATAACAAGGGTCCGAGTACAGAACCTTGGGGTACTCCAGTTGAACTGGCACACTTCGGCGACATATCCATATCAATAGTTACTGTTTTTCTCACCCACCTTTCAAACACTTTTGTATATTTTGGAAGCCCATTAAAAAGGGCAAAGTTTGCTTTGTGAAATGCGGTACCAAAGTTCCTTTATCAGCTAGTCCCCCGCTAATACTATCTATTATCAGGGCCATCCATCCCTTCTACTCACGCAAGAATGCACACGATCTCAATTATTAATGTCAGTGTGGTAGGCTTGGGATGGAGATGGGTACGCTGATATAACAATAGTTCGTCCAACATATATTTCAAATGCCGCATATCAAAGGCTTGATCAAATTAATTGATGTGATTTGTTATTAGAGGAATATTTAAAGTACAGTCAGAGGATTTTATTAATGATGAATTATGCCTGATAGTATCTCTGAAACGTGCGCAGATTTAAAAAAAAATACATCCATTCGTCAAGTCAAGTAGGTTGATTCTATATTTGTCTGGCGCTGCATTAAAGACAAAGCAATTATTAATTGCGGACTAGAACTTTTAGCCCACCTGCAATAAAGTTTAGAGATATGTATGAGTGTAAGTTTTCGTTAATTTATGCAATTACGAAATGTTTTTTTTATTGTAGTCTGTGTTGTTAATAATATTCATTTCTTTTTTCATGAACATGTTACCATGCTGCTTATGAATAAAGGCTCTTATTATGTCAAATTGCAGTTTTTGATCTATTTGGTGGAAAATTCAGTTTATTCAATCAATATCAGTTGATAGCATACTTTTTTCGTTTGCAGTCTGTCGTTAATTACTTAATAGCTAACATTTATCTCTTTTTTCATGAACATGTTATTCTAGTTGGTATTTGACAGGTTATAGCAGGGTTAAGTGGTTGTGTAGTCATGACTAATCTTCGCCGAATGATTAGTTTCTGGATAAAGGCATTTATTACTATTATTATTATATCAGCCCGAGTTCCGAGCTAGCAGCCGTTGCGAGTGTATACTTGCACGACTGCGACCCACCCGGACATATTGAGCAATCTTATTGCAATTTTCATTGCGATAGATTGGTTGTTTGCCATCTACGATGGCAAAAAATGAGAAGCTGGTTAACCAGCTGAAAGAAAAGAAGGATGCTTTCGCCATGCTGGAAGAGCAGATGCGAAATCTGCAAGAAGCCTTCTTGCAGGCCAGACAGGAGATCGAGGACCTGAGCGGGAAGCTCCGCAAGGCCAAGAAGAAGGCCGCGAAGAAGACAGGAGAAGAGGAGGAAGAGGACCAGGGAGAGGAGGACCAGAAGCCTACGGAGAACTTGGACATGGATGCCCAAGATATCGACGTAGAAGCCGAGAAGAGGACGGACGACACCGATTTCAGTGTCGCCACCAGACGGAGGAAGCGGGTGCGAGTTTCCTCCTCCGAAGAAGAAGAAGAACCCAGGCAGCCAAAGATGCCAGCTGCCACCAAGAAGAGAGGTCCTAGAGCAACCAGGACCACCGAGGCCCCCATGGCAGGAACAGGAGTTCCGCCAATCAATATCGAGGGCACCGCTGATTGGTCATCCTTGAGTAGGATGATGAACAGCAAGGGGATTCAATTCTCCAAAGCGAGGACGGCGGGTACCAGTGTGAAGGTATTCACAAATACACCAGCTGACTACCGTCAGCTAGTCGCACTGCTGGAATCCATCAAGCGGCCCTTCTTCACATATCAACTGAAGGAGGACAGGATGGACCAGAGGGTCATTCGTGGGCTACCCAGAGAGATGTCAGTCAATGACATCAAAGAGGATCTAGTGAGCCAAGGCATCGCAGACGCCGAGGTTCAGCAGATGACCTCAAGGACCACAAAGAAGCCACTTCCGCTCTTCCTCGTCAAGACGAAGATGCCGGAAAAGCTTGCAGAGATCCAGAGGCTGGCCATGCTCACGGTCGGATTCGAGAGGAAGAAAAAGTCTTCCGAGCCCAGCCAATGTTACCGCTGCCAGCGGTACGGGCACACACAGCGGAACTGTCGTCTCGCTGAACGGTGCGTTAAGTGTGGAGAGGACCACAACAGCACCAGCTGCAGTCTGCCAGCGCCGCCAACAGGGCAACGAAACGCCAAGTGTTGCCTCTGTGGAGAAGGCCACCCCGCCAACTACAAGGGATGTAGTAAGGCGCCGAAGAAAGCTGCTTCTGCCCCCAAAGCAGTCCCCACCACAAATAGGACTTCTTACGCTCAAAAAGCGAAGAAGCCTATGTCCACTTCTGCCCCAGCAGCCGCCACTGCTACTGGAACTACTGCGCAGAAGCAACACGGCGATGACAGACTGCTAGCAATGATGCAAGCCATCATAACCCGCCTGGACCAAATTCAGGACTGGTGCGTGAAATGGAAAATCCGCATCAACGTCCAGAAGACGCAGGCAATCTTCATCCAACGAAGAAGGATTGCAAGACCTCTCGAAGCATCCATCTTCGATGAAGATATCCAGTGGAGCGACAATGTCAAATATCTGGGGATCGTTTTTGACAAGTCCCTCACCTAGAAAGCGCACATAGAAGCTGTCATCGCAAAAACCAGAGCAGCCATGGCTCAACTCTATCCATTACTGGGTAGACACAGCCAGATGCCGCTAGCGACCAAGCTACGGCTGATCAAGGCCATCGCCAGACCTCAGCTCGCTTACGCCTCCGCGGTCTGGGGGTACGCTGCCCCCAGCTACCGCAAGCGACTTGCAGCTCTAGAGATGAAGCTACTCCGGATCGCCACCAATGCACCTTCCTACGTAAGGAACTCAACCTTGCGTAGAGACCTGCATTGGGATACCATCCACGAGTACATGTGGAAAAAAGCGGAGAAGACCTTCGAGAAAGCTCAGGACCACCCGAACGAGCAGCTACGATTCCTCATGGACTACGATCCGGACGAGAGGCCTCGCAACCGCAGAACCAGGTACCCCAGACCAAGGTCCCAGTTGGCACCCGCTAACTGGAACCTTGACTAGGAGACTAGGAGAATTTGCGGCTGCTCCCCCCCCCCCCCCCACGGCGTGGATGCAGAGGACCAGGAACCACCGGGACCAGGACCCACCGGGACCAGGACCAACCAGGACCAGGACCCGCCACGACCAGGACCCACCAGGACCAGGACCCTTCAGGACCAGGACCAGGAACAACATATTGGTAAGATGACTTGAAACTCTTGATTTTTCGAAAACAAGAGTTTCAAGAGAAACTAGCAGACCCTCTATCGATGATCGCTTAACGACATCGATAGAATGTGCGAGGTAAAGGGAACCAACCCGGCGTTCCCAGAGACTGAAACACATGAGGAGACGTTGTAGCAGACCGCAGGTCACGCACAACACATGGCCTACCGAGACGCTGATGAGTCGGGCCACGCGGAGGTTTAGGGTTTAGTGGGTATTAGGTGATCTCTTCAAGACCCTGGAGCCCCACACACGTCGTAGCTCGTGCTATGGTATGGTGCGTAAATGCATTCCCCCCTCGTTAAAAAAAAAAAAAAAAAAAAAAAAAAAATATTATATCAGGTCTATATTTTACTATCTCCATATTTATTTAGGCTCATCACTGTGCTAAATCCGACAATTCGGGGGGACCAGATGCAGCACACTTCGTTGCCGTCCGGTCACTTTTCCCCGCGTGGCGACACCAAACGCCATGGCAGTTCTGCCTCTGAGATAACACACCATAAATTACCCTTCCATTATCCAGCTGGCTATCTCCCCCTTCCCTCCCCCACTATGAAATATTATGTCCAGTAGCAGCAGCAGCCGGCTGTGTCTGCAGATACACTCTCCTGCATGTTCAGTACGTGACTGCTGTCCTCGTGGCATGCCGCTACTGCAACTCGCAATGCAAGCTGGTGCACTTTGCACTCCTACGTTTGAACGTCCAATTGCCACTGGAAAAGTTAGCCATTTATTTTGAAGCGTCAGTGGAATATGTTGTTTATTTTATTTATGTACGGACTGTAATAACAAAATGTTGTCAAGTAAACTGGCTGTGTCCTAACCAGTGTTATGTCATTATAGGTCGCAAAAACTACGTTAAATTTACTTATTTTTTTATTGTTTTTAGAGTGGTTTTTGATGTTCAAAATGTTAGAAATGATCTGATTTGATCAACCATTGATTTCCCTGTGTCCCCTTACGACTAATACTTATAACTAGAGGCAATTCATTGATGCTCTTTAAATAATCTTAACCGTAGTTGGAAAATCACCTCAGGGGAAATCATTTTGGGACAGTCGAAAACATTCAAGTGGCTGTAACCGACCAGCTGAAACCTATTCCAGTATCGGAGTGCCAGCACTATGAGGTTGGAAGAACCGTCTCCCGCGCAGTCTTCCTTCAGAATAAGGTTACTATGAGGGTGACAATACAAAATTGTAATTATATTTGAATGAAAAAAATACTGTATGACACATTAATATTATGCGAGGGTTGAAGATCGACAATTTATTTAAACCTTCATTGCTTACTGCAGCACATAAAATAAAAGTTTGGAAAACCTTTATACTCATACAAAGATCTCATAAATCAAGATATAATTCACCCTACTAGAATGACAGGTTTCCATATATTTGTTCACAATGCTTCATCATTCACTAGGTCTTTGCCAAACAAATTGTTCAAGTCATGTTGCTAACTAAATTTAAATGTAATTTAAAATATCACGTATATAGTAGTAGTATAATTACTTATGTTTTCTAAATGCTTTTATTGTTACTGTATTAGCTTTTTAATAATCTAAATTCGTAGTGACTGTCACTATTTGAGGGTTAAGTGGAAAAATAACCGTGGCCAAACTTCGCCCATTTATAACTTATTGTTATAAATAAGAAGGTTGATTATATTTATTATTACTATCACTAGGAGGTCGCGGGCATGCTCTGCTTTTAAACAAAACACTACACAAGCTCAGAAGCTGAAGAGCTTCGGCATTGGGTATTGAAACAGCCTTTTCTCCGTGCGTAGTCGCTACTTTCTTGATTTCGTCCATAATCAGAGGGAACGCGATTAATGTCCATATTACGTGGCCATGTTCCTTAGAACTTTACTTTGGAAATTTACTTACGATATGAAAAAGCAAGAACATTGGGTACTACAAGAACGCTTCAGTACAAAGGTCTCCAATTTATCTATTCAGCATATGAAAGAAGCAAAACCGTATGGCAGTCTTTCAAAAATTTTCGCGTTTATAACACGCACGCCGGCCATTGTATTATGCGTCGGGTATTGTTTCCCACTTTATTACTGCCAGCGTTTAGGGTTTCAATATTGCAAATGAAACTGTCCAGCTTTATGTCAGTGGGGAGCTATATACATGCCCTCTTCTTCATTAAACGCGTCTACTCTTTTTTTCTTTAACGGGTCTCCGGAAAATTGAATATTCAATATTTTTAGTCCATATGTCACACACCATGAGGTTACAAATATTTGGAGTGTCAATTAGGTTGACTGTTCACTTCTCACGCAACGTTGTGGTCAGTCCATAAACGACTAGATTCGGCAGAAGTTAGCCTATCTGAGAAGAAAGTTAGTTTCAAACATGTACAACAAGAAAGAGGACCATGCAATTAGTCCTGAGTGACAGACAACGTTGCGATCCAGAAGTTACCTACCATATGGCAAACGCTGCTATGACTAACCTCGCCACCTCACCAGCCAGCAATCATGCCAGACACCGATCAGTCAGAGACCGACATAAGTATATCCAACGGTAAATTTGTCCTTAAGTTCATGCGATCCGTGTTGTGAAAATATTCCTCTTTCATTCTAAGCTTAAGGGGAAATTAATAGGAAAATCAATGTGTGAAATACTCGTATGTAAAAGAATTGCAGGGATTGGAAGTGTATAAATAAACTATCGCCAAAAAATTGAAATATACCCTCCCCCACCCCATACATCCAATGATCCGGAGACTCTGGAACATCAAAAAACGAAGTTTGAACGATTTTTATTTTTGCCTCATTTTGTACGTATCTTTGCCACCATCCCATCATCTCTACTGCAGCTTGCATTACATATACGTGGCGTGGGCTACATGGATAACTAACAGCTACAGACCACAAAGTATCAGTGAAAATTAGACAGTAAAAAAGATATGTTGTGAATGTAGCAGTCTGAGGAGATATAGCCATTATGAAATAGCGTCAAGTAGATAGACTCGATAATTCTCAACGGGCATTCGTTGCTGCTTTTAATACAAGTTTCCATATAGTGCAAGTTCATCTGTACAAAAATTTCAGAATCTCAAAAAAAGAATGAGTCAATAGTGGAAAGATCAAACAAATGTATGGAAAATATGTGTAACAGTTATGCCTACAACAGGTGCGAAGTATTACAGAGATCAGAAGCTTCCTAATAATGGAACATCTTTCTCTGATACCAAAGATGCAACATTAATATCCCTACAAGCATCAGCCGACAGATACGGCTTTTCGTGATATATAGCATTCAAAAAACATAAAGGCTGTTAAGTGAGCACCAAAAGAGGTGGAACAAAGTAGCGGAAAATATGGCAATAGAGCACTGAGAGATCATCTAAGTCTCGATGCAACAGAAGCTCTAAAGCTGGGTAGGAGAAGCTACCGGATGGTTGCATCTTTGACTGACCATATGCTATTCAGGGGACATTTACAGGAAATAGAGTTGAGCGAATTAAGTAATTCATGCGAAAGGTGTAAAATACAGAAGCAATTGCAAAATAGTGCTAGAAGAATCGCCTACACAATAGGTTTTATGGTCCTACTATTAGGGATCGTTCTCAACAAAAGCAACTGGCGACAGCACCCCGCAATCAAATGCAGGCATTCCCACCAAACCGACGGAAACCCGACAAGTTGCACAATGGTTACTTGCTACGCCATTGCAGTTGTCCACCAGGTAATGAAAGACGTCATTTGTAGATGTGATTGAAGCAGCCAAGTGCTCAGCGGTTGTTTTCGTTGACAATAGTGGCTTAAGGAACCTTAACTCCCTTGCAAAACAATTTGATTAAGGTTTGGATTTGTTATGTAAATAGAGCACTGAGTCACTTTAAGAAAAGGCAAAAGCCCTTTTTCTCTAAACTAAATTGGAAATGTATTCTAGATGGTAAGTGGTGGCCGTCGGTACGGGATGTTTACGAATCGTTCTTGTTCGGCTTCCACCGGATTGCAAGACGTATATACACGCTCGGTCGGGGTTCAAAAGGAAACACTACTAACAAGGCGACTGTGTACTCTGGGGATACTGTTGCAACAATGGATGACAAAAAGAACATGTGAGCACGTTGCAGGAAAGCTGGACAAGCTTCAACCTAGCTTTAGCTTGGATAGTTCATACCTGCTTTATTTACAGTGTATAGCGTATA
Source organism: Acanthoscelides obtectus (assembly GCA_963669975.1). Taxonomy (NCBI): domain Eukaryota; kingdom Metazoa; phylum Arthropoda; class Insecta; order Coleoptera; family Chrysomelidae; genus Acanthoscelides; species Acanthoscelides obtectus. The sequence continues at coordinate 61,261,748 of CAVLJG010000007.1, read as the reverse complement.
ACAAACTATCCGAAGTTACCTTATCTTTTGTATCATAAAGGCCGTCAGTATTACGTTTCCAGCTGTCAACTGCAGTCAGCTACCATATCAAAAAGGTGAATCTTAATACTTACATCATTTATCATAAATCACCGAAACATACCTGCAATTAAGAATAAAGTCGTGAGCATCGAAGAATTCAAACACGTAAAAAGCAGTTATAGTCAAAAACTTTTCGTACTATCATGTACATAACTTCTGAACACTGCCACTTTCTCTATCGATACGAAATATCACACATTGTAAGAATACGTAATATGTCAAAAGGCAATGCCATGAACCTAGTATAAGTAAATATCCTTGTGGTTTAGTAAAGGTAACAGAGCATAGGAGATAATTTAACAATAAAATAATTGTATGCAATTAACATAATATAATTCAAAACAGCTGAAAAAGAATATCGGTTTCAAAATAATGTTTCAACATATAATTTTTCTAACTGTGGGTAACTTTCTTAATTTTTTATAGGTGGCGTTTCTCCCCTCACCTTTGATTGTCTGAGGTTCCGAAGTTGTCTTGTTTGTAGAGGTACTTATAGCATCTTGGGCATGAAAGTGTGATATATGGTAAATATTCAACTTGGTTGGGGTAATAGGTCTCCCTTCGCGAACTATAATCATATTTTTATAAATGCAATTGATGCAAGTCCAAGAAATCTGTAATGTGGAATAGATTACTTGTCCTTTAGGTTACGGACTTATTATATATTTCAAAATTTTAGAGTAACTTTTTGTAATGGATGCAATGATGAAATGTATAAATTTGGTGCTACGCTATGCACCACATAGAGCATATCAATAAGTGAGCTGTATTTTATTTTCATTTGTGGTAATGCTAGCATATTACTAAGAATTCTGATTCTATCTACTGGATATACGATATTTTGTATGACAAAATTAACATGAATATTCCACTTCAGACAGGAATCTACGAAGCTTCAAGGTATTTGACTGATACATTTACTTTGGGTTAAAAGTTTATTTTGGTTACAATGGCACAAGGTATATTTTACTGATAATTATCATTAACAGTTTATTATCTAACTAATAAGATATGCGCAAAACTGAAGTTTTTAGACTTGACCATGATCTTGATTGAGCTGTATGATCCCTGCTTTTATTTCTTTTGTAAAAAATCGTTCAAACATATACTAAAAAGCGGGGGTCCCAGTAGCGTACCTTGCGTGAAACCGTAATTAAAATATTTTGTTTCACTGTGTGTGTTACCTAGTTTAACATAGATGTGCCCTTTGACTTAAATAATTAGTAAGTAGTGACTGCAATTTTGCACGAAATCCTATTTCTTCGTAAGACTGAAGCAGTATCGATATCAGCAAATCTCAATATAGAAATGAATCAATTGTGGTCTCATTCCATACCAAAATAATTATAATGGTGGTTGAACATTTGTACCTGGGAAACAGTTCCGGTTTATTTGAAATGAGACTTATTATCTTTCTAAAACTGACCACAAACCTCGGAATAGACTTAAATCTACAGAACTATTAAATTACTGACTAACTAGTTTGAAGCCGTGACTTTCATACCACGTTTTAGGATAAAGAAGGTGATTGAATAACTGTTGGAAAGCAGACTAATTTTTAGGATCATGTTCAGTATAAGTTTAATCTGTTAGGAAAGGAAACGGACACAAACGGTTTCCTGGATATTAAAAAGGATTGTCGTACAGACCGGAAGTGAGTGACATGGTTTTTATTATTTTATTATTATATTAATGTAATACCTCATTTTCCAAGTTAGAAGTAGAAGTGAACGAAGCTCTCAAATGGCTCTTCTATTAAGTGACGATGTCGCGAAAGCAGTGCCATCGTCATTTCAAACTCTCTGAAGACTCGGGCCAGTCCCAGCAACTTACAAACTTCCTCTAAAGAATTTCGATTAAATGGATCCATCAAGCAATATCGCGGGAGTTTTTCTATCGATTCGATTGGAAAATGGTCAGAAAGGGTATTAGTCCAGGCAACATCTTCGCATTTGATTGAAAAAAGTATTCTGATTCGGATTTTTTGCGTGATTTTATTCAAAAGGGGTTTCTATGAATATCCATGTATCCAGGCCCAAATTAGCGTCAGCATATTTTTAAAAAATCTTTAAGCAAGTTTCAAACTATAGTTTTTTGTATATTCTCAACAGAAAAGAAGCTTTAGAACTTTTCTCTAAAGTTGATATTTTTGGAGAAGCGAGTATAAGCGATACCATATTTAAAAAAAGCGGAAAATACGCCATTTCGATTGTTCAAATGTTCCTGAATATTCTTCAGACATCCATTAGTGTGTATTGTTATTGGAATCCTTCATCCTTTGATTGTGCGCTCAACGGTACTCAGTTGCTATTAGTATTGGTGAGTTCATCAATTTCCTAAATCAATATTACCAATCCACAGCTATGCTAATAGCACTCTACATGCAGCAATTCTGGGTGCCAAGCCGATCTCTGCCGGTGAGCTGGAGAGAAAGAAGTTAACAGCGAATTCCTCTCTGTCAAGAGATCTGGAGAATATCACGCCTTGGGGACGCAACAATCTGGTACATTTTAATGCTTTCAAAACACAGTACTGTACCTTGACTAGCAAGAAGCATCCTGGCGCCCATCCGATTTCAACCGATGGCCGAGTTCTACCAAAGAGCCGTTCAATTCGGCTGGTCGGAGTCCACACCACCGGGGACTTTAGGGCTAAGATGCGACCTAGCCTCGAGTATCATGGTCAATGCTGTTCGGAGGAGGTATGTCCGACTGATCCATTACTCTTCTCTAGCCAACAGTCTCGAGAGCACTCGCACTGATGGACCGTCGGCGATCTAGCTCTCTTCTATCGCTATGACAACGGGCCTTACTCCTCAGGACTCTTCCCGACGATGCCGCCGCGCGATGGGCCTGTCAGACGGACCCGCCTGATTTCTGCCTCCCATCCTAACCGTATCTAACTTCGTACATCCAGAACATGCCGGTACGACCGCTCCTTTGTCCCTAGGGTATTAGAGATTGTGAGAAGGTACAAAGTGTATTTAAGCTGCTCCTTATAACAGCCGCGGTGCCCCAGTATTTAGGCATATGTCTATGCGGCTTCTTTGACTCACGGAAAAGTCTCAAGAGACTCTCAAAATACGATAGATAAGATTCGACTACCAAACTACGTATTCAACAGATTAAGGTGAGTTGGAATAGACAGCAAAACATTAAAACCGTCTCACATCAAGAACATAACGTCTATTTCGTGACTCGGAATTCGCTTTACAAGTATGCCATATTCCTTACCTTTATTTGAAAGGGATAATCCCAGATTGTCCTTAAATCCGTTCTCGAAATTGATACCAAAAATCTTGAAGGAAAGCCTAAGTCCCCGTAACCGTGTTACCCGTTTCATATTTATCGGCAGCGGCAGACATCGAAACCCACTTTGATGGAGAGGGTCTAACCGGGATAACTTTCAAATCCTAATTCCCCAGTTGCCATTCTTTGTCGATACCATTGCCAGTGGTGTGCGAACATTTCGAATGTGGTCTAAATCTATTGTTTCTTTCAATTTATACGGAATACTAATAGTAGGCTCACTCTGCTGCCTGACTAGTGTCTGTGCATGTGCCTGTGTAGTAGGTACCGGTACAGTCTGTGCAAACCGAAAGTTCGCCATTTTTACCCTCAAAATTACTTTAAAATGAACAGCTTAAAATACTCGTCGGGGACTCTTTAGGGGAAGGTTTGGACTTCGCTGATGAAAAATAATATACGTGACAACGTCAGAAATAGTAATTTTAAAGGAGTTTTTGGGCATTGAAAATTACCATATTTAGGCTTTTTCAAATATTGAATCGCTTATAACTCGATGACGGTCAACCTTACTACAGATGTTTTTGTCTAAAATGATCAGAAAAACCTAAAAAGGTGTGTTCGGGTAAAAAAGGGGTTTGCCTATATCTCTTCCAGCGAGTCAGACTGTGGCAAGTGAATTTATAGTCTAATCATATTAGACGAAAATACCCCTGGTTTGCGAAGTAATTGTAAAGTCTGGTTTTATTGCTGCACGTCGTTCAAGGGGGTATTTAAAACATGGACGCATAAAATGGGTACACCAATTTTTGTGGAAAAACTTTTTATTCGACACAACAAAGAATGAGAAAACGTGTTTTTTGGGATTCAATCGAAATTGTTGGCAGAAACGAAAAAACTATTCATATAAAATTTTTAGGTATTTATGAGACCTACAAAACGAAACCACACCTAAAAAGATCTGACTAATAGCAAGAAAGTTATGGCTGAAAATCGAGGCAAACTGCAGGTTTTGGCACTTGTTGGTAATGCGACGACGGTTTCTAGCAGATTTTTGAAATTCTTCAAATTCGTAGGATTCGTATTTCTAAACAACCACAACAAAATTGGAGTAGATTGGTCAAGTAGTTTTTGAGAGTTTCTAATTGTTTATCCCAAAACACCTGTTTTCCGGCCATCACTACTAGTGTATTGAGCGATATACAGGGTTAGTTCAAAAGGCATTTTATAGCAAAATTCACTAGTTTACCTTGCCGATATGAATTGCAAACCATTTCGGAAGATAAATGTTATTTTTATGCAAAAAAGGATGGGTTTCGTTTTTTCTTCTAAACAAATTCAAACATTTCGTGAGTAATTCGCAACAAAAGATGATAGACAGATCCGCAGATACGAAATATTTGAAGTTGTTTAGAAGAAAAAAAAAACGTAACCTTCGTTTTTCTCATAAAAATAACATTTATCTTTCGGAATGGTTTGGATTCATATCAGCAAGATAAACACGTGTATTTTGCTATTAAATGCTCTTTGAACGAACCCTGTACATTTTTCAATAAACTAGTAGTGATAGCCGGAAATAGGTGTTTTGGGACAAACAGTTGGAGATTCTCAAAAAAATACTTGACCAATATACTCCAATTTTGTTGTTATTTAGAAGTATGGATCCTACGGATTTGATGAATTCAAAGTACTTGCGTTAAATTATTGTCGCATTACCAAGTGCCAAAATCTGCATTTTGCATCGTTTTTCGGCCATAACATTTTTGCTATTACACGGATCTTTTTACGTGTGATCTCATTTTGTAGGTCTCATAAATACCTAAAAATCTTATATGGGAAGTTTTTCCGTTCCTGTCAACAATTTCGGTTGAATCCCAAAAAACAGGTTTTCTTGTTATTTGTTGTCAAATAAAAAGTTTTCCCACAAAAATTGGTGTACCCATTTTATGCGCCCATGTTTTAAATACTCACTTGAACAACTCGCACCAATAAAAGCAGAATTTACAATTATTTCGGAGAAATTTACTAATATAATTAGGCTATTATAAGAGCATGATCGCTGACCAAATGCGAACCTTGGATTTGCGCAAGCGTGGTAAAACGGACATACTGCATTTGCACTTTATTTTTTATTCCACCTATTTCACTCTGAATATTAACCTACCTAGGTTTATACTGAAATTTGAACTTTGCTACATTCGGTAATGTGTAATGTGATTTGAGGCTTTAAAAAAAAGCTTTCCAACTCCCCCTCAATATGAACTGTGGGATGCTGGTTTGTAACACGAAACAAACTGTTTTAAACAATTGTTTCAAATTTCGAGTAAACGTTTTCTTTCGCTCCGGACAATTTTTGTCCGACTCTCAGTAACATTTCGCTAAGTTGAACCTTTTTGAGCCAGAAGCGACTCATTGTCTGAAATTGCCTAATACTGGCATTTTCACTGCCAAAAAGCTTGGTTAACAGACTATACTTTTAAGGCTACCAAGTTTCTAAATAAAAGCTCAAACCTTCCAAGACTTCAAAAAGTAATCAAGGTTTAGTTTGTTCTAAGTCGATTTTTGATCCTGTTTCTACGCCAAAATTAGCGAACTTTTGATTTTCGCACACTGTACCTGTGACTACAGGAAGTAGCCATTTTAGGATAATGACAATAGAATATACTTCATGTTTCAGATGACAGTTAGTGTGTTTTTCTCATCGGTACTATACGGTGTGCACCGTTAACAGCCTGAACGAGATCGTGCGAAGCCATGATTACAATTTCAAGATAGCACCACGTAAAACCAGAAATCCCGAACCCACAGATGTATAAAGAAAATTGGGTGCCAAAAAATCAGAGGGCTGGGCAACTTAAACATTGTGCACCAAAAATTATCAAAATACTCCCTACTGTTTCTTGAACCTACCACTTGATTTTGGTGCAACTTCAAATTTTATATGTAAGTGCCATTCAAAATTATCATCACATTCTTGTCTCACTTAACTTTCTCTACGCTACTGATTCACATTCCCTGCGGGCGGATTTGCGGCGTCGTATTTTTTTATTATAGAGATAGGTCGTGTTGAAAGAAAATCACCTGTCGTTATATAGGATTTGCTTTCACGGTTATACTCAAAAAGGTAAGGAGCAACTTTGAAGGATATAGTAAAAAAGTTGAAGGTAATGAGAGAATACTGAATTCTGGGGGCTACGCAAGAGGAAGTAGCATTGAATAGCCTCCCCTTGTGATATTTTGACCTGAATCGCTTCAGTTTACGGTCTATAAATGCTGAAAGCAGTATACCATCATATTATCATGAATTAACTTACTCGCTATTTTATTATTCAAATGGGCTTTCCAGAAAGCTTTTCGCCAGTATCAGGAAAGACGTATCTTTTTCATTTGTATTTCAAATATTTGTTCTTCTTATCCAGTTTTTCTGGCGTCAATTATTTAAGACACTGCTCTCCAAATATTATAATTGATATAAGGTTATCAAAAACATTTCCTCCACGATCTCAAGAACCTGTCGTCACTTTAGGTGGGTAAGACAAGACATTGATAGATTTTTCCACAGCAGCTTAAACCGAAGTATCTTCCGAACTTAGATTTCTTTAAACCTCCTTGGAAAATCTTGCGAGTGATTCAGATTTTATTGGGTTTCCATAAATTACTATGAATTTCCTTGTATTGCCTCGGATGTCCTTGGAATGTCGCAGATTTCCTCCCAGTGAGATAACAGCCGAAGGATAAAACGAAATATTTCCTCGAAATTCCTTATAATGTCTAATATTCCCCAAAAATTTTTTCAGTTTCCGAAAATTGTTCCAGAATTGTCTTTAATTCTTGTCTAATTCCCCGTAATACGCATGAATTTATAGACACTTCTACTAGGTTTTACGGAGAATTGAAGCGACGGCCTATACAATCAGAACTGTTTTATATGAACATGTGCGTTCCCTCCTTGTTTGAAACAGCTAAAATGGAAAAACATTCCTTACTGTTTCAATCATTCTAAATAAAAGGTATTGAGAGCTTGCGGGTACATTTCTATATGAAGTTGAACTTCTTGAATTAATCTGAATAATGATATCCTGGAATATTATTTCATCGTTGAGGAACACTTTGTATACTTATGTACGCATGTGCAATGCTTTTGCACCAGCTAAAATATTGATCTCTGTCTAGTACTTTTGAACAGCGTTTTTCATTAAACATGTGAACGTAACGGGATTACCAAGATCGTTAAAATGTTTCAAATAAATGACTAAGACATAAGTTTTCTTAGCTTGTATTTTCTTTTTGCAAAAAATACAACTTGCATTTTGTTTGTAGGTCATTATAATGTTGCTGGGTCATTCTGAATCAAATGGGGTACCAATGTTCATTCATTTTTTCATGCCCTAAACTGACACCAATCTGGAAAAATGGAATTTAGGAACGATCTGTATTCCGCTTTTCGCTCATAACTTCAACTAAAATAATTTTCAAAACCTACAAAGCTTTTTCGCGTTGGCATGGTAGTAATCTTGGTTTAGCTAAGGCTTCCTCAAAATCCAATACATACTTACCGAGTTGTCACGTAACATTCAGTAGATCCACACAGACCAGCGACAAATACGAATATATCGATTTCGACTTTTTTCGTAATTACAATACTTTCTCGACAGTTGGCGATTATAAACTCTCAAGCACTCTGTATCGGTTTTTGTGAATTTTCCTGACAACTTTGTACAGTGAAGTAACTCAAAAATGACGTACCTCAGACCTAGGTATATAAAGTCTCAAACAAAGTAAAATTCATCGTAGTTAATAATACAAAATGTTTTGCAGCAACTTCACGATCTAGCATAAAAGATTCAGCGCTAACTTTTATACTTGCTGTATCAGGGGATCTGCGTTTTGAAGGTGTGGTCTCCCGCAGGTCGATCAGCTGAGCGATGTCCGGTAGGAATGCGAGATCCCGTTTTGTGAGGTTTCAATCTCTAATTACATTGATTTCCTTGGAGCACCTAAGAACATCCTTGGATTGCCTCAGATGTTTTCCCACTGGATTAGAAAATTATTACTTCCTCATACCAAATAAGATTCCCAGAAATCAAACATCAAGACTTTGATTGAAAGGTAAGTGTGGCAAAATTATATCGTAAAACATTTCCAAGAATCAATTTCATTGGTTCAGACTCTAACAATGAATGAGTGCACGGAAGAAACTATGCGAACAAAAAAAAAGAAGAAGAAGAAAGCTAAAGTCCGTTGTCAAAAGGAGCATGGCATCTAGCAGTAAATCTCATTAGTTTTCCATCTGGGAATTAATTAAAACTTTCCTGGCCGCCTTTCAATAATGTGTCGCAGGCTTAAGGTTTCAGATGCAGCAGCCTTTGGCGGACGGCGATTTTTCTCGGGCATTCCGCCGCGGAAGTAAATCAAAAATAAGAAGATGGAATAAGATTTTCATTCGTTTTCGCAAATTCTAAACATCTTACTTTTTAATGACCTATTGCTTTCAGGTACAATAAATAGTGAAAGCAACACAAAGCGATACAACAGATAATACATCTTTTGCTACAGCATAAGTTTTAAATATCTCGGATGCATATGGAATACAAAAATTGCGTGTTAAAATAACGTCGATCTGGACGCTGGCCAGGCAGACCTAAAGGATCTTCTCAAAGAGTAGACTTCTTCCGCTTACGTGCTAGTATGAGTCGACTGTAACCGCCACCACGTCTAAGGCGGAAGTGCTTGTCGAGATTTTTGCTACCAACTTCACCATCGAAGTCCCCTCCAGCGCCCGAGTGCAGTCGACTAAAAAACTTCACTACAGTATACGAGAGGTAACCTTCGGGTACAAGACCATGAGACGGGTGCCTTTGTCGCTCGACAACAACAAAGTATCTGGTCCCGACCTCATTCTTGCTATTGTACTGCAGAGGTGCACAGCAGAGAGGAGCTTGCTCCAGTTATTTCGTGTCTCTTCCAGATTTCTTATGTATCTGGACAGAGAATTGTAAATTTTCGCATGTCGAGTCTGTCCCAGAAAAAGACCCTTCAAGGCCATGTGAGAGGCCATAAATAAAAAGCATATATCTAGAGTATATCGAACATCACAGGTTGATTAGCCACAGGCAGCAAGGTTTCCGACACCAGCGATCAAAGAAGGACCGCCTAGCGTATGTCACACAACTGTAGAGCAAACTCATCTAGTCACATGGTAAGGATTATGTCGTTGCTCCTTACATCACGAAATCATTCGATCAGCTGTAGCATGCTGCCCTTTTAAACCAGCTTTAATCCTATCGTCTTCCAAAGAAGTTTTGCAGATATGTTTTTACCTTCCTCTTCAGCCGCAATATATCCGTAGCAATTGAGGATTTCTCCTCTTCGTTATACAATATCAACGCTGGCTCGAATGCTGGATTTAGTCATAAGCACTGAAAGTGTACCATGTTTTATTTCAAAGGAAGCTATTTCTATTGTTAACCAAAAAGATCCTCACCATCCACCTTTAAGTATACTATTTACCATGCAGCTGACTAAACTTGTCCCCAAATACTGATCCTACCTCATTGATATATAACTTCAAGAAGGCATCCTACGTTGGCTTATATAATGCTTTGAGTTATATTGACTGGTCCTTTTTACGTAAAATTACAGATGTTAATGAACTATGCGGTACATTTTATGCTAAAATGTTATCAATATTTGATATTTATGTTCCTAAATATACCAATACCTGCAAATTCAGGTATCCTTCTTGGTATACTGGAGAAATTATGAGTAACATACATTTGAAGGATTACTACTACAGAAAATATAAGAGAACAAGCAATGTTTACTATTACAATGAATTTTCTAGATTGCGCAGACTTATAAAGGGTCAAATTAGAGTTGCTTACAGTGAGTACTTGTCGTCGGTTGAGGACAGTATAATCAACGACCCGAAGAAGTTCTGGTCATACATTCGGAATAAGAGAGACTCTAGCAGATTACCAGCCCAAGTCCAGTTCAATGGCAACGTATTTAATTCTCCACAAGGTTTTATTGATGCGTTTGCCGACTATTTTAAGAGTGTGTTTGTTACTCCTCGAAGTATTCCCCCTTCTTTAGATAGCGTCACCTCAACACCATGTATTTATCTAGAGGAAATAACGGAACCTTTTGAAATGGCCATTTACTCTTTTATCTTCGAGAACGTTAAAAGCCTAATTACACCATCACAGCTTCTAGGCTCATATCTTTTTACTTGAACGCAATATGCTTATTATAATGGTTATTCTTCAGCTAATAATACTGTTCCTTATGGAGTGTCGCATGGTGCAAACCTAGGTCGCTTGCTGCTTTTATTCTTCATAAATAACCTAGTCGCTTCACTAAAGTGTGAATCTCTACTATTTGCTGATGATCTGAAAATCTACACCAAAATTACGAATTTGGAGAGCTGTATTCATCTTCAGGACGGTCTGCATACCATCACACAGTGGTGCGACAATAATATTATCTACTTAAATATTTCCAAAGGCAAAGTATGTTTGTATTGTCGTAAAATGAACCCGATTATGTTTGATTACTCCATAAATAATGCCATTTTAGAGAGAACAACAGAGACTAAAGATCTTGGTGTAATATTTTCCTGTAGATTGGACTTTTCTGTCCATATAGCACGCGTCACTTCCGAAGCGACACGGATTCAGGGTTTCATAATGCCTAACTGCCGATCTTTTTCCAACGAAGCGGCACTAAAAGCTCTTTTTATTTCACTGGTGCGACTAAAACTTGAGCATGCTTCTTTGATATGGAACCCTTTCTATGCGTATTATGCAAACATCTTAGAAAATGTACAAAGAAAATTTCTTAAATACTGTGTTTATTAAATCGATGGCACATATCCAGAAAGTGGGACCCGACCCCTCAATTTGTTCTGCTGAGTCGTTTTGAACTAGAGTCTCTACAGTTAAGACGTTCTACTGCTGGCCCGTCATTCCTTCATAAGCTTTTGCACGACAGAGTGGTTGCACCAGAACTTCTCCAGAGGTTAAACTTCTGTATTCCACGGTTAAATACGAGAAGAACACTAAGTTTCTACTGCAGTACCTCCCGTACCAATGTATTATTTTATTCTCCGCTACATTATATATGCAACAATTATAATTCCATAGCAGACAGTTCTGACATTAATTTTGATTGTATCACTAAGACCTTGTCTAATATCAGGTACTATTATAATGGCTAATTCTGTTTTTTAAATTAGTTTTATGTATACATTATATGTATGTATTATAAGTAAAGATACCATTATATTGTTCTCGAATTGGAATAGTTCTGTTGTCAATTATGTATAAAATAAAATAAAACAAAAAAAAATAAATTACATGTTTCTGAAACTACTATAGAACAATCAACGAAAATGTTGACAGCTTGGGACCTAGTTGAGGCTATCGTCCATGGAGAAGAATTGGCTCATTTAGAATATCAAGGAAGTAATAGCCCCAACGCAATGTTGCTATTTTTTATAATAATGGCTCAAAAACGACATTTTTTAAATAGCTGACCTTTTAGCAGAAATTATATCCGTGTTTGACTCCGATAAGTTCTATAACATTCGGGAGCTTATTGTATTACCCGAAAATCTATATCATGTGGCTTTTCGGGTTGTCATCAGGACTACTGTTTTCAAACCATTATACGTATATATGGTCTATAATTTTAATTGACGAAACTGTACTAAAACAGTTATTTCTTCGCCTTACGATGTCTAACACAATAAATTTTCTCAGTTCCAAAATTAATATCAGCATTGAACCATTATTTTACTAGTTAAAAATTATAGATATTGCGTTACAGCTGATTCATCCCTGGTGGTATAAATGAGTTTTCTATGAATATCATCGTGTAAGACTTCAATTGCTTACAATCAATTCAAGTTCCACTGTCGCTCAGAAGTTATTTAAGAAAAACTGATTTCCAGTGCCGATAGATTAGCCTCTTGCTCTGCAAAATCTATTATACGTTCTTTGCACAACAAACTAGGTACTACTATAAAACTAGCACTGATTATAATCAACAATAATTATTGTTTGGTTACGTTACCAAAGAAGACGATGATATATAGATATATAAATAGATTTTGGATAAATGACAATGAAAAGTATTAGTAGTGTCAGTTATCACGCAAATCACTAATAATAATCAAGTCTTTCTAAAGTGCCAGGGAGGATGACGGCTACATTGAATTGAAGCAATAATCACTTCTTCATTTCCACGTCTGCCAGTAACAGTATTGCAGCGACCTGTTTTCCGAGAAAAAGAAAGGTAATAATATCGGATTCGTGAGTGACTGGAACAGGTCATTAAGCTGGATTAATTATAGGCAATATCTTCGATTTTACGTCTGGAAGTTTTGGTGAGTGGTATTTAATCCTCGTCGTTTCTACTTTACTCACCCACAAATCATGGAGATATATCTACAGTTAGGTAAACAGAATTAACAAAAGATCCATGAACAAAGTGCGAGCTTTCAATTCTTAGAGCAAGCAAATGAAATTATCGTGATAAGGATGATACTTTTTGGACGACAGGATACTCACGCTTTTACGCGTTTATTATATTATTATTTATACCTAGAAAGAAATAAACATACAATACCCAAAGAAGTTTGAACTTGTGTTTGGGTTCACATAAGAATGAGAAAAAAAATATAAATGGGTAACTACACAAACATTAAATAATGGAGGTATTATATAGTGTTTTATTAAGTGTAAAACATTTATATTTTTTTAGGTATAAGATTGGCTAAATTATTAAGACAATTTTTGATATAAAATTGATTGTCTTTAAAACATTTCTCCTTAAATTCAGTTCAAACATAAATACACCCATGATATAAATTGCTTGAAGTTTAATAATAGGTATAATAATAGTTTTTAGTTTATGGATCGAGTTCCTTGGTTCCTGTATAATCCATGTCTTAATGTGTTCTTTAAAACTTTTTGACGTTTCAGTAATCTTTATTGATGCAGGAATATGATTGAAAAATTTTGTGCCTAGAAAGAAAAGAGACCTTTGACCCATGGTTTTTGTGGATTTTCGCACAGATACTGAATTTTATTTAAACCTTGTTTAATAGTGGTGATTTATAGGATCTAGATGCATCTCAGTTTTAATGTGGTACATCAATCTATTGTAAAAGTAAGTTTGTCTAACGTCTGGCAGCTGAGCTTCGAAGTAAAGATTATCGGTTGGATATGTAATGTTCTCATGAAGGATCAGTTTTAATATCCACTTTTTATTCATTGTATATGGCACTGGTGTTGGAAAGACCTCCAAGTATTTGTCAAGTGCTTGTCACATGGTAAAATTAAATTGCCGAAAGTGATCCCCCTTTGCAAAACGGCAGTCCTTCAAGTTGGTTGTATGCAGGCCCGGTTAATGCTGCGATACAACGCAAAAGGGGAAATTTTTTACTCGTAATGGCACGTATATGAAGGCCAAAACTGTATGAAGATATAAGTGTTAGATTTATACATAGATATTCAGTTGGTGAAGATTTCATGCTGGGCCACCGTTTAGTTGAAAGTTACTGCAAGACTGTTATACCGATCGTTATATACATTTTTGATTCCCACATTCAACACTCTGAGATATCCGATAGAGCACACAAGATGCTAGCAGACAGTTAACTAACTATTAAGTTAGAACTAACTGGCATAACAAAAATGAAAAGCGTATCTCTTCAAATTACCGCCTGGCCACATTTTGGTACCAGCTATGGGGTGATAAACAGGATCATGTTTTATGCATAGACGTTGGTCCAAGCTTTCTTGATAGTATTTGTTTCTTCAACCTGGAAGTCTTAAATCTGGGAAATCGACTGTACCGGAATTATACACAGTTATCGGAGGACGATGAATGAGTTCATACAGGGTGTTTCTGAAAGACGTGCCAATATTTCTAGTGTAGAAAGTACATTCAAAAATAACTAATACTCGTAAAGTTCCTATAAATTTCGTCACCGCGCTCATTACTCAAGCATCGCAGATTCAGTGTTCGTATAACATGTTTAACGATCCGCCACGCTAACGAAAAATCCAATATCCAGTTTATATTCGCGAAACCGATTTAAATTTCTCTGACAATGTAATAACTTTTCAGCTAGTTGTACCCACCTTCATCTCCAGCAAGCCTCATCGGAAGCCAACATGATTCAAAGGAGTTTCAGCCGCGATCGAAACTCCCACTTCGCCGAGGCGCCCATTTCGTTCGCCTCGGGAGACCGGTGAGCCTCTAATGGCCCTGATCTAGGTTATTAATGATTCCCGATAGCGGAATCTGTTGATTCAGTCGTATCCAGGTAAACCAGCATGCATCACTGTCATAACGGCAGCGATTGCGAGGCTGTGTTTACCGAGCATTGACTTACTGGCGCCAATTACTGAGGTACGCTGTTGTGACCTGACAAATTAGGATAAGGCGAGGAAGGTCATAGTTCTTACTAGATATATTAATAATATTCCTAGGGTTATAATGTCCCAGGGATGTCAGACATTACTCATTTTCTGAAAGGCAACATATCGTTTAGGGTGGCCGATATGTAACTTACTGGTTTGTATCTTGAATATTTGTGAAATGAAATAGAATAAGTTAATTTTTTTTTCATCTTAATCCTTTATTGAAACTTAGAAATTATGTATGAAAAATAATATCAACAGATGTCCGCCTCTAGAAGCTGCGTCAACCTGAGCCCTCCTGATTACATTTTCCATCACTCTTTGGTAGGTTTCGGGGGGAATATTTTCAATCGCTTCCGTTGTATTGTTCTCCAGCTGCTCTAGAGTATTTGGTTTGTTTGCATAAACCCTATTTTTAAAAATCCCCCTAATAAAGTCAGGAGCCGTTAAATCCGGTGACCTTGGTGGTCAGTTGACATCACCAAATCGAGAAATCAAACGTCCCGGACATACTGTTCCCAAAAGATTCATTGTTTCTCTAGCTGTGTGACAAGTTGCTGCGTCTTGCTGAAACCACATGTTTTGCAGGTTAAATTGATGGATTTGAGGAGGTAGAAAGTTTTGCAAGATCCAATGACACCTCCATACTAAGGCCCGTATCGTCAGTCGTCCCTACAATTATAGGGCGCCTTTATGGCCTCCTTGATTGTCATAGTTTTCTGCTTCTCCGTGTCAGAACTCTATTTTGAGGTTATGACACAAACATCTATTTGCATCAAATTGTGCTTGCTTTTGAGTTATATCATGTTTTATTAGCCTGAAATTTCCTACAATTTAAAAAGAAAACATATCTTCTCAATAGGAGAGCGCTGACGCTGACACGGGACAAGTGTAATCTAGAAATTTTTGAAGGAGAGAAAGGAGTATGACAATCAAGGAGGCCATAAACGCGCCCTACAATTGTAGGGACGACTAACGATACGGGCCTAAACACCGCACCAAACTGTGACTCGACGAGGATGTAGTGGTCATTGATGGATGACACGAGGGTTGTCTAATGCCCAGTAGCGCAATTCTGATTCTTAACCAATCCGTTCATATCGCAGTGGGCTTCATCGTTGTTTTGGGTATTAAGCTGCAATATTGCATGACTATCGGCGACTTTCATGGTCACTAGGCTGTAGTTCTTAACTGAATTTTGTATGGCCGCAAGTGCAAGCCTTTTTTTTGAAATAGTGCCTAATGTTGCGCGACGAACACCCAGTTCGTGGGAACGATGTCTGGTAAACGTCTCAGGGCGCTCCACTACACTTTCACAAACTCTCTCGATATTTTCCGGAGTACGAACAATTCGAACTCGCCCCGACATTGGCAAGTCTTTAACTTCACCTGTTTGTTCTATTTCCACACCAACTGACTAATGGTGAAAACACTGGGCACATTATTTCGACCGAAATCTTGTCGTAGCTTCCGAATCGTTGCAATAATCGACTCATTATTTAACTAGAGCATTTTAACAACACGGACGCATTGTGGGATGATGAATTGGCCACATTTTAAACAACTACTCCGGCACCACCTACTGAAATGCATGTATCAAAAATGGCGCGCAATTTAGATCAGTCAGTTATTTATTGGTCACCCTTCCACGTATGCGTTGCTGTCAGATAGAATACCAATTTATTGGTACCAGGAGACAAAATGTCATCAAGTGGATTTAACTCTATGATTGCTACACCTTTGAAGCAGGTTTCAGAGAAAAGGGATGAGTCAAATCGTTTCAAAAGGCGAAACCTAATCTACCTTTTTTATAGGTACCTTCACTCAGGTATGATGAATCGTCGACCTATATATCAAACTATATAAAGTAAATCTGACATATTTGTTTTATGGCAGATGTAGGAATATTCGTATGTCTCATTGTGTCTTGACAGGTGCATATTTATAATCACTGATATCAGCAGCTTCCTAATAATAGAAGATGTTTCACTCACACCAAATATTCTACAATTTACAACCATATACCGCATACAACTTCCTAGCTACAATTTTTATCCTCTCGAACTGCGGTGTACAAATTTTCTGTTTCTTAAAGATATCTGGATACACAAGTCCGTGTTTCTCATTTATGTCGATTTGTCAGTCCTTGTCTGTTGTATATAAATGCAAGTACTGACTGAATCTACATGACGAAATATTCAGAGATCCATCATAGACAGAGTAACTCAAATTACAGGTTAGGCTACATGGTTGGAGCATTTAAGGGACATAAAATTCAGAAAAATATATGTGTAGATATAGAAACAGTCAACTCGTCATTTACAAAAGCATCGGGGAACGCTAAAGTGGTAAATGTGACTTAACTTGTATTCTGTTGGCTGATTTTTATATGTACTTTGTAAAACAATATTATACAGTAATATTCAGAACTTCCAGATATTTTCCTCCGGCCATAACTCCTGCCAGATGCTTTAAACAATGAAATAGGGAGGGCGTTTAGAGTTACCCATGCTGGAAAATTAATTAATTAGTTATGAAACTTTAAGTAGAATCTTGAATTTTACTCATCACGCCTCTAATCAGGAAGTATTGTAATCACAAAAAATTTCGACAACGATATATTTTGTGCTTGGAATGTTTGGATATTTAAATGTACTGCTCCGATTTCGCTACAAGGTTACTACTACGCCAAGTACGAAATAACTTTTTAGTATCATGACATACACAAGAAAGATGGTTCTCGTTCAATAAAATTATCAATTCAAGTCGATATAATGGTCCTTTTCAGGCGGTACACGAGCATAAGGACCTAGGTCGAAGTTTTAATTCTCCTATAGAGCGAATTCTTCTAGTTATTAATAGATCTTTGGGATTTGAGTTACGGAATTCCAAGTGGTTTCCTAACAAGGAGATAACGATCATGCTTCCAATTCCTTCGTGTTATCTAAATTAGGGTATGCAAGGATAGTATGGAACCCCTGCTATTTGACCGCATGTGACTGGAGAAGGTGCAGCGTAAGTTCTTGTCTTTTAAAACCGATGGCACATCCATCTCCCGCATGGTTTTGTTAGCTTAGATAATAGATGGAAGGTACATTCACTTGAATTTCTATGCAAAACAGTCCATGGTATTTACAATTGTCAATCTTTCACATCACTGTCAAAGTTCAACAACCAAAAATTTTGTACACGAAACACGCGTACCTTCCCCACGAACTAACTTAATATTGCACTGACCTCCGTACTCAATGTGTTCATGTCATAATAATCTTTAGGAATATTTTGATATATTTAATATAAAATTACCATACATCAAGCAAACATGTAAAAATGTGGCTCAGTTGGTCTGTGTTACATTACTTTGTTACTGCTTCAGCTTATGTAAGCTAAAGTGAAAAAATGTAAATTTTATTTAGTCTGTTGAAAGCATGTGTTAAATAGGTCGACTCTAATATTTTACATGCAATAGATTTGATCAATTTTTTATTATTTATGTTTGGAGTTAAACTGATTATAATTGATGGCAGAGTTACGTGGTTATTCTCCGCCGATATGGGTGGTCCTATCGCTTTATGAAGACCAGATAGACTGACACGAGGACGCATTCCTTCCGCCGCTCTGGGCAAATTTCTCTCCGTGAAGGCCACTGGACCTTTCGAAGGCAAAACGTATCCATTTTGTTTATTGAACTTTATTTGAGCGCGGCAAATACACAACCCCCCCCCCCTTCCCGGATCACAGACGTGACAATATTCAGTCCTGCACGGTACCTTATCGGAATTCAAGATTACATAACAGTTGCTTACGTCACTTCTAGGTAGATTCCAATATAGTATATCGAGCTTGTATTCATGGACGAAGAAAAAGCCTTCTAACTTTTTGCTGAAATAAACCGTATTCCCTTGTTTCCCCGTTTTCCGTTTATCAGATTTCAGAATCATAAAAACTCCAGAGCAGTAGCTCTCGAGTGTAACGGCGAAAATATTGAGAAGAAAGTTCGAGATTCTCCGGCATCCAAAGTTTTTTGTCCGGTTACGGTTCTTATATTAACAATTCAATTTTTGGGGGAAGTTATGTCGGTCTCATATTATTACCTACTGTTCGCCCAGGGAGCGGTTTAATGAAATTTTTTCCACAGGAAAAAGTTATGAATAGGCTTCGTGCAGATGAGAGAAACTTATTTTCGATTTCTCGGTTATGTACGGGGCGAATAGATGCAAACGACTGATATAGCTAACAAAGCATATGAATTGAAAAAGATATATGTTAATCGTGAGAAATAATAAATAATGCGTTAGACACCTAGACTGAGAAGGGTGGTCGAGTACTGCGCTCCAGAACAGAAATACTCCGTCTTTCCGAATAGGTGGAAGGAGGCTGGTTTGCTACTCATCCCTAAACCCCCGAAACACACCGATAGATAAGTCAAATTTAGACCTCTGGGTATAATGAGTTCACTTGGAAAGTTATTAGAACAACTGATAGAAGGTAGGCTAATAAAATAACGTCGAGGAAAAGGGGCCGCCTCCCTCGTAATATGGTTTCAGAAAGGGAAGGTGTGCACTTAGTAGAGTGTCACAGCTGGCGAAAGTAGTGGATAGCGGCAGCTATAGTAGGAAGAAGCTCTGCGATATGGTTGCTTTTGACGTGAAGAATGCCTTTAGCACGGCACAATAGCAGAAAATTGTCGAATCTCTCGAGAAGCTGGATACCCCCAGCTATCTATTGAACATGATAACCAGCTACACAGATGAGAAGGCAAAAGCTGCTTTGGAACGTTTTCTACGATGGAGTTCTCCGGTTACACATGCTGCCGGGAATTCGCTTGACAGGGTATGCTGACGACCTTGCGATGATAGTGACTAGCAAGGAGACAGATACACATTAAGGACTCTTGGCATTCGGAATTATCAGAAATACCATATTAATGGAAGAAAATGGCTTGAACTCCTGAGAAGACTGAAGTAGTTTTACTTTATGGAAGACGGCTTTTAAGGTTGACAATTCGGAGCAAAATGCAATCAAGTATCTGAGTATGTGGCCTGACAAAAATCTGAAAATAATTGAACATATAAGGCGCACCACTGACAGAGTAAATAAGGTCGTTACATCACCTATACGGCTAATGCTATTTGACAGAGGCCCCAGTAGTGACAGGCGCAGGAGTTTGGCAGGGGTGGCAAACTCGATTATTCTGCACAGAGCTCCTATACAGGGTATTTCAGTTTATTGTTGCATAACTTTAAGATTCGATAGAAATTTTAAAATGAATGCATAAAGTCTATATAAACATGGGTCGAAAAATGCGTGGCTTCCGAAATACAGGGTGTTTAAATTTACTTTTTAAAATAGTTTTTTTTTTAAATATTTCGAACAATATTTGATGTATAACAGTCAAAATTGGTATACAAGGGTTTTTTGTTACGAAGAAACGAACCATGGCATAGTTTTACTGTAGCCGCTAGAGGGCGCTCTCTACTGTACCTGTAGTGTATTAAAATGACCGAAAAATTTTTCTTAGTGCAATTTTTTGCTTTTTGAATAAAAACACTGATTCTTCGTACTTTTCTGCATAAAAAAGCTCTCCTGTGAGTTTTCGTTATAGTTAGCCGTTTTTGAGATATTTCGATTTTTAAGGTTCGATGCATTTTTAATTATTTATGGGAAAATAATATTTTTTTTACATTTTCTATTTGGGCATTACAAGTAATTAAGATGATCGTTTAGGTTGTATTTTTGAACACAGCAATAATTCCTAACTCCAAATAAACACAAAAAACAGAATATTAATTTGTTTAATATTCCAATTTTATTTTTAACAAATTAAATTAATTATTTACAACTAAAATGCTATTGGATAGTTAGGACAAACATACAAAATCTAAAGTAGTTGCTCGAAATGTAAACCCAATTGTTCAATACACAATTCACATCTACGAATGATCGAACGTGGTATAGCATTATTCAAATGAGGCCTTATTTCATCACATGCATTCCTGATTCTGTCTATTAGCATATCTCTTGTGGTTACGGGAGTCTGGTACACTTTTTCTTTTAGAAATCCCCACACTAATGGATTTAGGTCAGGGGACTGGTCCTCCACGGCCGATCCATCTTTCTGGATAATTTTCGTCCAGCCAGTTTCTAACTATTCTCGAATAATGAGCTGGACAACCATCAAGCCGGAACCAGGCCAATCTTCTTAAATCTAACATAACATCATCCCACATATTTGCATGTTCAGCCTTTAAAAACTCCAAGAAGGTCGATTACGGTAGATACCAATCCACACGTTCACACTAAATTCAGGCTGAAAATTTCTTTCCCGACCTGCATGCAGATTTTCATGCGACCAAATATTTTGATTATAAAAATTTACCACTCCACGTCAAGTGAAGGATGACTCATCGGTCCATAAAACGTTACTTAAAAACTCCCTATTATTATCAGTTCTATCAAGAATCCACTGACAAAATGTGATTCTTCGTTCTCCGTCCCCTGGCTGTAGTCCTTGCACAGGTTCCAAATGGTAAGGACGTCTATTGTCATTTCTAAGAACACGGTGAACATGGCTTGCTGAAATTCCCAAGGCACCAGAAACTCTCCTAACACTTGTGGTCGGATCTCTATCAAACTCACCGAGAATCATACGGGTAAATCTGCGCTGACGAACATTTATGTTTTGATCCCTTTGGAGATTTCCAAAACCATTTTCAATTATTTGGCGATGCACTCTTACAAATACTGAGCGAGTTGGGTGTCGTCTGTTTGGAAATCTTCGTGCGTATTCTCTGGCTGCTTCTGCTGCGTTTCCGTTTACAAAGCCATACACAAAATGAATATCCGCTAACTCTTGATTGGAGAATAAAAATGGCATTTTTATAAAACTTACAAAAAAAAAACAGGTAAAAGAAACTAAATTTCGTGCATTCACAATTGCAAAAAAACGTTTCAGGTTTCAACAGACAACAAAACTACCTGTCAACTAATTGACGTTTAACCTTATTCTGCTTTCAATTTCAAAAATATTTGCAGGTACAGCCAAAATTATCGAGATACTGACTTTTTAACGTTATTTTATCATAAATAATTAAAAATGCATCGAACCTTGAAAATCGAAATATCTCAATAACGGCTAACTATAACGAAAATTCACAAGAGAGCTTTTTTATGTTGAAAAGTGCGAAGAATCAGTTTTTTTGTTCAAAAAGCAAAAAATTGCACTAAGAAAAAAATTTCGGTCATTTTAATACACTACAGGTACAGTAGAGAGCGCCCTCTGTCGGCTACAGTAAAACTATGCCCATGGTTCGTTTTGTCGAACCAAAAAACCCTTGTATACCAATTTTCACTGTTATACATCAAATATTGTTCGAAATATTTAAAAAAAACTATTCTAGAAAGTAAATTTAAACACAATGTATTTCGGAAGCCACGCATTTTTCGACCCATGTTTATATAGACTTTATGCATTAATTTTAAAAGTTCTATCGAATCTTAAAGTTATGCAACAATAAACTGAAACACCCTGCATAGCAAGGCCTTGATAAAAATAATTATATATATATATTATTAGTAAAGCTTGGCAATAATGACATACTAAAAAATGATCTTGATGATGATGATCTTGACAGCCGCCGTAGGTGAGAGTCATGAATTTTAAAATTCCCGTTTGGCTCCCACAAATTCATGTAGATGACATCTGGGGGTAGCAAAGATCCATTTTTACAACCTAGTTTCAAATATTAATTGAAAATTTATTACTCGAAGCTCCAAACAAGTGTACAATTTTGTATATATCCACAAACGTTGCGTAAAGGACTGACCCTACTTGGGTATGATATGGAACATTGTCTGCAGGCATGATGTTGTGAACAAATAGTTGTCTAATATCTAAAAGCTCAGACAGGCTGTATGGGGATATAAACTACACATTTTGAAGGTGATCTTGATGAAGGGTAACCGTTCTTTTCAAATACGATGTTGCTACTCGTGCCCATCCGATAATTCCATAAGATTTCATGATGTTACGTTCAATAAACTAGTTTTCCTAATTTTAACGGTATACTAATACTATATATCACCATATTTGATTTTGGATTTTTGATGTCGCCACTTATCAGCATTATATTTAATTTCTAAGCAGATCAAAAGTCTAAAGTCTTGACGTTTCTTGTTACTTTTACAAGTATTTCAAATTTGTAGTTGACCACTGCAGCTAAATTACATGTTTATTGGTCGTGTTTGTTCCTGTCACCATTAAAAGCCATTTTCTAATGTTTTCCCAACTGTAGAGGTATTCAAAAGGATAGCACCGGACATGCAGTTTTTCAGACCTTACAATTCAAAATAAATATCACATGATTCGTGGAAAAGGTGGATTTTTAAAGATGGGCACAAGCGTTCTATGATGTTAAAGCCTCCCTGTGTTCAGTGGGATATACAAATATGCTCAACAATGCTTTAGAACATTAATTCATGCATTGCACTTTCATGTATTCTTGCAACGTCCATCGATTGAAGCGTTGCGCATATTTTTATGCTTACGCCAGACTGGTCTAGCGCTGCTTTGAAATAGCTTATCTGCACCAAGGCTTTGTAAAAAAACTACATAGTCGCTTCTCGGTGCCTTTATGCTGACAACATGCCGAAACATTCAAAGCAAACATCTCTGTCGGACACCCAAGCGTGGACAACCTGGTGCATATATCTGCACTTTGACCGTCGTTCTCGGCTTTTTCATACACAATCTCCAGGGAAAAACCGTCCGTTTTTCTAATTATCGCGTTTTAATTTCAACCACTCGTCGAGCCAATTTCGTGTGCAACACTGTAAGTTTTCATTCCAGCCCGCTGAAATTCGCCTCCTCTCGTTATTGTGACTAACGCTACCAGTTCCATCAAATATGTATTTCAACGTATTCTTCAAATTAATGTCAACCTCAGCAGCGACCCTATTAACCTGGGAAACCGCAAAGGAAAATATAGCTGTATTCCGATTATGACCCTAGCAAATTTTCTAAAGTCATGGAGCTACTAACAAGAAGATCGTCTTGAAAACTTTGTGCTTTTTAATCCTTCTAACTTTTATATTTTTCACCCCAATAGTATGACCTCGAATGCGTTTTTCATTATTCTTGATGACAAACTTGGACCCATACCTCACAACAGCAAGTATGCGAAACTTCAAACCTACCAACCTTTGGGGTTAATTTCACCCCTAAAAACCGTTTTTCCATCGGTATAAAAAATACGTGTCTCTTTGATTTTGTCAACATTGAAAGCTCAATCAAATCGGAGGCGCACATCTGACATGACTTAGGTGGTAGTTTACCACTTGAAAGCTAAGTATTTTCGAAAAACGCAATAACACGTATCTCTCTTTTTTTTAATTGCAATCAAGGAAATACGACCAACATATTTTTTGTTATAGAAACCTGGGATTTTCAACTCATATACTCGAGAATTTTGGGGACCATCAGCTGACGTAAAGTGAGTTTTTGTGAAACAAATAGTAATAATAATAATAATAACTAATAATAATAATGATAATAATAATAATAAGGGTAACATATATGGCCTTGATTATTTAGAATCATGCACAAAAAATAAGGTCAGCACTTATCAAAATAATCATAATTATGACATTCCACATAAAATATATTGTAAGACCGACTTGAACCGCAATAATATGACCCCAAATACGTTTTTGACTTTTTCGCCGATATAAAAATCGATGTCATTTAGATTTTGACGTTGATCATCATTATTAAAAGCTCATCAAAATCGGAGGCGGATACCTGAGACGGTTTCCTTGTAAGGAAGCTCATGTCGAGAACCGGTGCTATCGACTGATCAGACTTAGTTAAAAGGTTATTACTTAAACCAGTCGTTACACAAATACCCTGACATATTTTTCCAAAATGCTCTATTTAGGCTTCCTTAACTCTTTTGGGTTTCTGGTACATAAAATGTACCTAGATAAATGTGCATATCGTGAGGAAATGGTACATAAAATAGGCCACCTAATTAAATAATTTTAGAAACCGCGCGACGGTCGAAATTCTTAATGGCGTATTGTGTATTCGGTCATTGTAGTAATAGTAGTTATAAGTGAAGAGGGAAATTTTAGTGCGTATGTTCTATATTCGTATAAGGTTACATTAACTCTTGCGCACCATCATTAGTGGAGTTTTCTTAAAGAAATTGATAAAAAGTAAGTAATGAACACGAAATTGTTTCTTATGTGCCATAAACATATTACAATAGTCTGTAGCATATAGTTTTCATGGAATGTTAGAAACCTGTTGAATTGTCTGTTATTAAGTGGACGTATTGTTGGTGTACCGTATTTGTACCACTGCCCCTCAATAGTTGTTTCTCTTTTCAGGGAGTGAAGATGGATTCATTGCCTTTCAAATTAGTAGATATGACTTTTCTGCAGCAACTCAAAAGAACAGCTTCGGACCGATTGGATGTGTACCATTTGCAAGGTGCCTGAATGTTTAGGAAAAAATAATTTACATAGATGTACATTATTCATACCACCTAAATTTTTGGAAATTATACAAGAAGAGTACAAGAAAAACGTTTTCACTTGTTTTCTTATTACTGTCGTGCATGTAGTAACCTGTATAAGCTGAAAAATTGAACAAAATTTTTTTTTCAACCGAAGCTACTTGCCCCTGAAAGAGTTAAAGGTGTTCTACGCATAATCCACGTATGTCGATACACCTTCAAATTATATCGTTCATTACAAAAGCAACATAAGCTTAGTGACTTACATTGTTTTTTATGTATGTTTATTTCGCAGACACTACTCGATAGGTCTGCGGGTACTTGAATTTTAAAGACAGCAGCAGGAACCTACATTTGTTTTCTTTTCATATTAATCTGGTATGTTCACCAACATACCGATTTTAAGTTCACCAACTACAAAAATAAGATTACGGAATAGCACAGAATCCATCTTGCCCTAGACGCTTTGTCCGAAATCGCTTTTCTTGTTACCTACCAAAATCATTGACTCAATACTCCTCATTTGTACATACATACATACATACATACATACATACATACATGTAAATTAAAGCCCCGTAGCTTTCGATCTGGCAACAGTGGAGGCTTGGTCCGCCTTCAGTAGAAGTTTGAACTCGCTTGAGTCATTTGGTTATTCGTAGCAATTATTTTTGAGAATCAGTTTTTCCTTTTATATTCTAAAAATAAGTTATATCAATTTTGGGCAATTGTATGCTATCAGGCTTTGCTTCAGTGCAACGGAAACTCTTGCTAAGCTTCAGCAGGCCTGAGGAGTGTTTTGCCAAGAGCCCAGGTTTTTCGGTGAACAACAATGCGTAAGGCCTTCATCTTCAAGAACCGATGAAAATATCGTCAGAATCCGGGATCTTGTGCGTTCAGATCGTCTGTTGACAGTTAGACTGATCGGGGAAGAGTTAAATTTGACTCAAGAACAACTGGGTATTGCATCACAATACTGCTCCTTGTCCCACAGCAATGACAACAAACTAATGTTTGGTCAGTAAAAGCATTCGTGTGGCTCCTCAGCCTTTTTATTCGCCGAAGTTAAACAATCATCTCAAGGGAACTCATTTTGGTACAGTCGAAAACATTTAAACGAATGTAACCGACCAACCAAAGACTATTCCAGTATCAGAGTTCCAGCACTGCTATGAGTAGTGGAAAAACCGTCTCCAGCACCGTGTGCTATTCTGAGGGTGACAATATAAAATTGTAATTATATCTGTCTTATCACTTAATTTACAGACCTCGTACGTACATATATACATACATACATATTGCTGTTTGGTAGCCAAATACGCGAATGAGTTCTTCTACAACCGATTGCCGGTTGTTGAAGAAGACTGAACAAATGAGTCTATGTACGTTTTCATGATGGCCGATTCATGGTGTTGTATGTAGGACGGGAAACTCAATTTTATCGGGGTGTTCGCCTTGTGCAGGGTTTCCAGGTGTACCTTAGAGATACTAAAACATGCAAAATTAAAACCAATGATATGACATATTTAAGTGTATGAATGAACAACAAAAAAGGTGAATATCAAAATTCTCTTGCTTACGATTATAAGCCGTTAACCATTTATCTTGGGCACAACACGTCAAGTAGTTCAAATATTTTGTTGTTTTTACTAATTAAATTTAATTCAATGTACGCAGTATCTTTAGTGAACTGATGCCACATCGCAAATTCTATCTACCTTCATCGAAGTGTTTTTATATCAACTTTTTTAATTTTGTTTCCGAGAAACGAATATGGCAAGGCAAATCACATTAATTGCAATTTGCGCGCCATACGGAAAAAATGGTTGGATGTCGAGTTTTTTCCCGGTATCGTGTTTCTAATTCCAACTGCTCGTTGAACGGATGGCCTGTAGATACCGTGGGGACACGTTCCCTTCAAAAAAATGCTCTTCATGAACCAAACACTCTCATCAACTCAAAATCAATAAGCATATCTTCAATATATTCTTAATTAACTGTAGTCTGCTTAAAGTTTTACAAAGCACATGACGAGCAATATTTTCTTCTAACATGCAATGCAGCTGAACATACAAAAATTGCTCAGAATGTCTTGACAATCAACTGAAGTATCAACAAGTGCAACATCAGTTTGGTGGATTAACCACTTGTGGTGTTACGTTCACATAAAGGCATTAAGATCCGCAGTATGAAAAATCAGTTAAAATGAATGTTGTCACTTTTTCTGAGGATGCGAAAGCATCGATTATTTGAACAAACAATTTGGCAAACATGCACAAGAGGAAGTTGTGATTAAATTTTAAAGTGAAAACTTTTACGATATCGCTAGAGTTCGGTAATAAAGTCATATACATTAATCCAGTCACCGAGACCTGCTTCTGATGAGATGTTTTATGTCTTCTTAAGGTATTTCATCCCAATCCAGATATACCTCGTTCTGAAGAGCTGCTTACGGTGGTGGATGATGAGGAAAAAATGTCGCTCTTTTTGCCATCATGTTCCACGCATGTTCAATAGGTAAATGGCCTGGAAATCTAGGAGGCGAAGGATTCAGGTTGATGTGACCGTAATGTAGCTCTAGCACGAGATTTTTCAAGCGTTTTGATAAATTTTGAAAGATTTATTTCTGTCGTTTCCTGGGTACTTCCTTGCACGGTCGTACCTTTCTAGTGGAAACTAGAGGTGATTTACCATCTTATGTAATGGCACCTCAAATCATGACTCCTTCAGTGTGATAAAAGTGACAATGAAGGGAATGTTTTATATTATGTTTTCTTCAAGACGGCTCCTAATTTGTTCCTGTCTATCATGTATTCCTAAAACAGAACTTAGACCAAGAAAATTTCTGACGACGAATAGTACTGCATTGCTTTTAGTAAAGATCTTGGTGCTGTTTAGTTATCCATCATGATCAGTCATGACTCAAAGTATTCGCGGACGTAATGGATAATTTTCAGTTGAACGACACGTGCAGTTATGGTTTAGCGCGCCACTAAATATGGTGCGTTCCCATTGGAAATAACATGGTGCCACAGCGGTATATCCAATAGATACTGGAACCTCATCTTTTACAACTTTTCCACATGCTTGAGAGAATATTTTTCAACAAGGATATTGCTAGAGCTGCCTTAATAGCATTCAAGCATTCACGTCAGGCTCCTTTGTTTTATAGATCTCTGGATCTGAACATGTATGGGATGTGATTGGAAGAAAAATGACCTCTTAACCTCATCATCTACAAACGCTAACAATGTTTCGGGACGCGATAGCTCAAGAAGACATAAAATACCTCATTGGAAGCAACCCTCGACAATTAGACGAATGAGTTGGGGTGACCCTGCATATTACTAGGAAAATCCAGCAATACAGGTGTTTTAGTTCAAAATTCTGTATATAAAATGTCATTCAAATAAAATCATTCTTACTGTATGCTCTATCTTCTTTGTGTGTATTGATCAGGAGCTGAAGCGTAGCTTAAGGCAAATGAAACAAAAACCAAAACAGATAAACAAAATATGGCGTGGGATATATGATATTAAGGGTCGATTTCACCAAGGTTGTCAAATCAACAGTCCGTTATTCTCCACCTATGGTAACAGTCCGTCAAATACAACGAATGAGCTTCAAGTTCCAATCAACAAATTTTAGCAACCAATAGCTATGAAATGTTGAAAACACTGTCAAAGTATCAGATGACAGCTTGTCATTGAAACATCACCAGCTTCAGTCAAAATTTAAATAACTGTTTGATTTTTGAATTAAATTCATGTTTTAATTACTATTGTTGACCTTTTATTCATGTTTATATTATTTTCTTCAATTGATATGGGATTTTACTGATTCAACATCACCTACTGGGTGTTTCATAATATAAACCTCTTGCAGATAGCCTTTAAGCACCTACTTGATGGCAGGCTCTACCAAAAAGTTCATAGATATTGCTCGTTTCCAAACATCCAAACATTCATTCATCAGAACCATTATGGCACCTTAGATTGATATTCCTACATTCAGGTTTTCTTATATCCAAACATCTATAAAGTTGAATATTTTTCGTTGTTCAGGAACTACAAACATCCACACTATATTCACAGCAATTAAGAAATTCCCAAATATATGTCTTAAAGCTACCAGCAAACCTAAAACCTGAAAAAAAACTACAAATTTGCCATATTTTGCTTTTTACACGAGTACACATTCTAGGTTATATTTATATTAGACATTATTTGAATACAGCTGATTATTGCATTTCAAAATTCCCCGAGTAAGACATGTGTGGGATCTGTCAACCCTTGGTCCCAGTCACAAAGCATATACTCTGAAGAAGGTTTAATTCCATGCTACTCAACGACAACACGGTGACTTCTGCGGTTGTCAGCGGCCATTTTTGAGGGTGCGACATGGTTGACAGATTGTGCATTAATTTCACGTTTCATTCCCCTGGTCCCAGTGGAGTGAGTTCCGCCAACTGTTGAAATATACTCTACTATGCTTTATAAGACTATTCGTGGAATTTTTCCCAAAATCGTTGCACAACACTTGAAAAAATGCAAATGAAAATTTAAAATTATTTCCATGACGCCGCAAAATAGCTCCGTCGGTACCTCGGGTTATACACCTTGACAGTAGGGATGTTCGATACGATCCTATATTTAGAAGTATCAATACATTTCATGAGTATCGTCATCTTTCGATCCGGACTGTGTCAGAAAGAGTGACTAACTTCAGATTACTTTTTTGCTTTGTTTCCTTCCGCTGGATATCGATAATTTTATTCCATTATTTCAGAGTATCGATACTTCCTAAAACGATAAGAATCGATACATAGCGATACTTTTCGTGGATCTAAACATCCCTAATCTTGACAGCTTGTCGTTCTTGTCAACTGGGCTGCAGGGTGCGGTGTTGCCTAATGAAATATTGACGAATATGAACGGATATGCATAGAATTTAGAATATAAATTCATAAATTGCAAATTTCAGATTGTCTATGCATGGACTTGAACCGGAGTTTTCGGTATTTTTACCGAAAAGAGAATATTTACCGATAACATCATTCTCCACGATTTTTCAAAATAATTTAAATATTTCTATACTTGCCGAAAAAGAGGTGAAACCAAAAATAAAGCTAAAAGTTAATTTTATGTAATCTTCATAGTTTTATGCCCCATATCAATCATACATATGCATACACATTCAGGCAGTCGGGCAGATGAGAGGGGTAGATTTGGGTTGCCTATGATTACGAACGCACATCATCATCCCTTACCCCACTTGCCTTGAGTTTTGGGCATACAAAAGGTACAGACTGGTAGATTACCGTCATTACCTCATCACCGGACAAGCAATAAACAAACAGAAACCTGCCTGTTTTCAAAATAAATCTTTAATTAAAATGAGAGGTGAGTTCATGAGTTCAAGGGTAAAACAGAAAAATATATACAATACTATAAGCACGAATCGCAAAAGGAGTTTCCGGAATGTTTGCAAAGTACTTTGAAAGAACGACCAGTATGCACATTGTAGAAGTTGTAATATAGAACTATGCCCTCAATAACATGTTGTGTGCGCGCCCAATACAATAACAGACGTTTTTTATGACGCAAAGGTCCTTGATCTACCACTGATATTGGGACGGCATTTACCTTATACCGAATTCAACGACACTATTTGCCGATTCCGTTTCTTTGCCGGTTAGGCAACACTGCAGATGTGCAGTTGACTTTAATAGAAAGCAATTGATATCCCAGACCAGGGGAGTAAAACTCATATTGGCGAATGGGAAACAAAGCAGTGTTGCTGGTGCATAATATGACAACCATGTCGCACCCTCACAAAATGGCCGCTGACAACCATACAAGTCACCGTGTTGCCATTGAATAGCATGGATCATGGAATTAAACCTTCTGCATTGTATATGTTTTGTTTCCCAGACGTGTTATAATAATAGAAATAAGAAAATAAAACAGTTGAGATATGTTTTCATAAATAGGTATTTTTTATTCTGACTTATAATATCTAGACGATGAATAATAGGTGGATGCGGATACTTTTACAAATATCGATGTTTTAGGACCCATAAATGCAAAATGGTATGCTTACATTTGGTGTGGATTTCTAGATCATAAATTGGCAAAAATTGTTTTTGATGTAACAAAATTCCGTACATTTCTACAGGTACGTATTTTGTACAACACCCTGTACGTGATATACAGACAAAACTAGATTGCCATGCATGAACAGTCGTCAAAAACAGCGAAAACATCCTACCAAATATAATAGCTAGAAAATCGACATATTATTTCATTTTGATTGGTCCATTTACATATCTGACCGTTATGTGTGAAACTGGAAATTCTATGAAAGTTATCCTAATTCTAAAGCACAAAGACATAATATTACATCTATAATGTACCCTTATTTATAAGGCAACCATTTTTTCACGACTTTATTCACCATTTGAATAGAAATCATTGATATTCTGAGACCTTTGGCAGCTTCTGTCAAATTACATTTCGATAAGCTATTTTCCCATTGGTCCAAGGAACCGTCAAATATTAATTTGGTGAAATTGGGATTTAGGCTCGTATCGTCAGTCGTCCCTACAATTGTAGGGCGCGTGTATGGCCTCCTTGATTGTCATACTTCTTTCTCTCCTTCAAAAATTTCTAGATTACACTTGTCCCGTGTCAGCGTCAGCGCTTTCCTATTGTGAAGATATGTTTTCTTTTTAAATTGTAGGAAGTTTCAGGCTGATAAAACATGATATAACTCAAAAGCAAGCACAATTTGATGCAAATAGATGTTTGTGACATAACCTCAAAGTAGAGTTCTGACACGGAGAAGTAGAAAACTATGACAATTTGATGCAAATAGATGTTTGTGACATAACCTCAAAATAGAGTTCTGACACGGAGAAGTAGAAAACTATGACAATCAAGGAGGCCTTAAAGGCGCCCTACAATTGTAGGGACGACTGACATGCAATTATTATTTGTGATGCGTCAACCAGGAATGCACAAACAAAATGTGTCGCCAAAACGGTCGGTGGCAGATAAATCCGAATTATTCTGAGCTATAATTCAAGTACGCCAATGTCCTAGATCCCTAGAAGAATAATTAAATTTAACTGGGCCGTTAACTGTTTGTCGGCTCTGGCTTTGTTCGGGTTGGCAAAGCGTTCGTTTACCATCTCGCTGGGAATAGAAGGTTAAGACGTTATTTTATTAAGACCGACCGACCGAAGCACCACGATGGAAAACAAGGGGTATTAATTAATTAAAAAGTCCGGGAAAACATCCTTTCTTCACACCTTCAACACTACGGTGCCGGTACGGCCATTTTAATTAGCTCAAACTGAACGTCTTTTATAAAAATAAAAGATTATGGACAAACGTAAAGTCAATTTGTAGCAACAAATTGCTGGAAAAAGAAAACTCTGATGGAGAATCACGTTAGATTAAAGGTTTCTAGTCATATTGAAGCAGCTAGAAATTTATACTATCAGAGCTGATGCTGATGCAGAAGAAGCCTCTGCGACGGATCGATCGATTCCTTAGTGGACGATTTCAAGCCTCCTTTGCACTCAAGGACAGTCGGTAGTCTGACTCACTTCTACTGATATGCCAGTTGACTGTGCTCCTCCGAGATTTTCTCCATGATGCCGTAGTGCATGGGCCTGCTAATTCGAAAATCAGCAATCGCGGTACTTCGCTATCTAGGTGTCTTCGCGCTGCTTTAGTATGAAAAAGTATCCAGACTGCCATAAAAAGGCTAACTCTTAGCAGTCAGGTTTATATTTCTATTATGGAATTCATCATTTCATATTGATAAATATATTGAATTAGTACTAGTCAATATAAAATGAACAGGCAGACAATGTCCTTAATTCTCCTTCTGCTGCTAAAAACTTAAAACTGCTGCATGACATTCTTTATTCATTGGAATTACTTTACACTTAAAAGAGTGAGCTTATTAAGCAATAAGTTACTAAACACAAATTATTAATAATTGATGGGCTGCTTAAAATTCTTCCGCAGTAATGAACATATTCATTAAAACATGAATGTGTATTGGTCATCCGTAAAGAACAATATACTTGTGCTCAAAAATCTGATTGTTTCTTCTTGAGATACCATTAGGCCTGCATGCTAAGTAGCTTCATATGTGGCTTTTCACAATTAAAAACGTTCTCGAAAACTTTTGTTATCCTGTACTCCTGAAGCGTTTTACCGAAAGCCGTCAAATGACCAAATAACCCTAAAATAACCTTTTGAATTATCGCTCCGGATTTTAGAAGCACCCAGTATAACGTATGGAAAAGTAACCCTAGCGCAAGTGCGAGCCAGCTAGCAAAAACAATAAATACAGCCGAATAACCAAAAGGGGTCTACACCGCATCCACACACATTTTCTTGTCGATGGCTGCGGGGTATAAACAGTTTTCTGAGGGAGAAATACATTATAAATTTTACGTTGCGGTAATATACAGTAAATCGTTTACAAGCCGACAAGCGGCAGTTATGAAAATTTATTTTTTGCTTTTCAGGGGAACGAGCAAGAAAGAGGGCTTGAGTTATGACCGTTTGGGGTCGGTCGTCGGTTTTTCATTTATCGGGGAATCAATAGTCAATGATCCGACAATTTTCTTTCGTTTCCTTATCCGGTTTGTGGTCATAAAGGCCATAAAACCTAACTGATAAAACTGTGAAAAAGTGTTCTTCACGCAAATCTTGAAAATGGGTCTTGCTTCAATTTAGATTATGAACATCGAAGGTGAATGATTGCAAGAAATAATAAAAGCTACAACGAAAAAACAACATAATCTCGAAAAACAATGAAAAACGGACTGTGTCCCGGAAATAATAGATTCAGTTCTTTTTAAGAATGGGTCGTTTGAAGTAAAATCGGAACTATTTCTGGTTCTTATTCACAAATTTTTGCAACATTATGATAAGCTCTTTTTTGTCCACCCGATTCAACCGTAAATGGAATCACCCCATCCTCTTGAGAATCATAAGTTAGATACTTTTCAAAATGAGGTTACATGCTGTCTGGTATGATCTTACCTCCAAGTTGGTAAACTGGAAAAAAGATTACTTACCAATATTGTGACATAAGCCATAGAGAATGGAGTAATTACCTGAAAAAAAAACTCGTATGAAAACTCGTAAATTTTTTTCAGTCGATATTATAGAAGAAGCTTTGTACGTAATATAATTTAAAATGCAAGATCATCGTTGAAAAAAATTGACGCATTCTCCAAGAATGATCTCCAAATACTGATTGGGCGACTCATACTGTTCAATCACAAACCATTACATTATATACGTACTTTTTGTTTTATTGATTCCAGTATGTTCGAATGTTGAGGGACATTTCGTGTCCCCAAATCGATATGGAAGTTAGCCTAGAGTGACAAACAGCTTCAAGGCTGGTATGCACGAGGCCCATGGAAACGTAACGCCAGAAATCTGGGCTCATGTAGGAAATGCTCATATTTTTGTTTTTAGACATAACTACACTATTTTTGTATTTTTGTTGAAAACTTTTTCTATACCCTTTAATGTTCAAGCTTCAGATAAATGAGATTCTATATAATTGTTCATGTATGTAATAGGGACGCCGACTCTTGGATCTGAAATCTTTGAATACGTATGAATTTCACAATTTACCAGCCGCACTTAATAGTTCATATTCATTTTGCTGCACTATACCGTAACAGTCGGTATTCATTTCTCGTCAAACTTCCAATGTCTTATACCTTTTATAACTATATGAAAAAAATGTGTATCGTCACCGCCCCTGAGTGAAAATAACGCCAAAATCCACTGAATATTTATATTGGCCTTTACTGTATGAACTCAAGTAATAATTATCACATTACGAGTATTAATTAGTCAAATAACGAAAAATAAGAAAATTATAGTCCTCACTCGCGCCTTTCAATTAGAAAGATATAAAAATATTCGACTGTAGGTTAATTAGTGACCGCCCCCCTCACCGCAATGTCCTCCTGAAAGTTCCCCACCCCACAGCCAGGACCTCATTAAAATCAAAAGCCGCCCCTGTTTGTCTGTGTGTCTGCCTCTCATTAAAAATAATTAACGAGATATATATTTCGCACGGATGTGGTTGGTACGGAAAATGGTTGGATGGATATGGAAGGACAAAAGGGATGAGAGCGATGCTTTTTGTCTCACGTTTCACGGAACTCTTTGAGGTATATGTTATTCGCTGGTTCACAAAACTGAATAATAATTTAATTTATAATTCATAATAATTTATAGCACATATTTTGGATAGATTAATTCTTGTTATTTCATAATGCGGTATTTACTAGACACATTGGATAATTTTCAAGAGCTTGATCAGCCTGCCTCTATGACAAGGATGACCAAGCGTTTATTGCAATTAGTTAGACCCACAATTCCAGGAAGATCAAGCTTCGAGTTTGAAGATATCCGAGCTTCTCATCTCCCATAAAACATATTTGGTTGGCAAAACTTCTAGGCGTTGAATATAGAAATATATTTTTGATATAGGTTCTATCAAGAATAAGAAATGGAGCCTAGAAACGTTTGGTATTTAACAAGATATGTTCGAAACAAATTATGAATTTATTTTAAACATCTGGGGGCAAATTTTGTACAGACAGAAGCCCCTAATTTTCCATACTTTTAGATCCCCAGCTGTCCTCATAGTATCTATTATCATTTCCAGTGCTTCCTTGAGGAATAAAAAATAATTTGGGCACATGAATATCAAGGATTGAATGGAGATTTTTCATGGCATGTGTTACAGAAAAAAGTTTGCAATTCTCGTAGAATTCGCTTGTTTTTTGCACTTATAAGGAGTTTTGATAAAAGAAAGGAGTGGCCTTGATGCAGTAAAAAGTCTTCGATTTTTAGATTGTTTATGTAAAATATACAGGGTGTAAAGTTAGTGGTGGATCAACGGAAGTCAGGTGATAAAGGGCCTCAAAACATATCGAATGGTGAAATAGAATTTCTTGTTTACATGGTATAGATACCCACCTGCGTCAAACATACAGATTTTTTAAGGTGAGGCACTTAAACTAGCAAGCTGACATTTTCAGGGTTTATTCTACATTGAAATAGCTTTTACAATAAAATGAATAATGAAATACAACAATTTTTTTACCGCCCTCCAAAGTTGAGGAATGGAAGAGATTTTTCAAAAAAAATGAATTTAAGATTTTTTGCGTTGATCTCAAATTAGCTCTGTTAAAAAGTGACATAATCATCACAGCCCTAAACCTATTAGTTTAGTTGTAATTGCGATTGAAAGTTCATCATCCCGTTTTTTTCGAAATTTCACAAAATTGCAAATACCTCCTGAACTATAAAATTTCTGACCACACATATAGGGGTTCATCCGATAGGTTTTGAGGCCCTCTATCACCTGCCTTTCGATGATCCACTACTAACTCTACACACTGTAAAGTTCCTTAAAGAGAAGAAGAAAGCGAAAAAAAAGAAAAAAAGGTAACGAAAATTTCATCAAATTAAATAAAATATTAAATATTGATCCTCTCTCTTTCGTTTTTCCATATTTTGTATCTAGAAAAAAAAAACAAGAACCGCATCTTTCCGTATATTTTTGGAGGTTCTGGCCCACTCCTGATTTAGAAACTGGCACTAAATTATCGCTAGTAATAACTACAAAACGCTTCAAAGTCATTTCGAGCTTTTCATCGATTTATCCTCATAAATAAAATTTTAAAACTAACGGTAACGGCATAAATCATCATCATATTATCAACTTCCAAAATGTCGACGAGAAACAATTTCCTAATTACATACGCATCAACAGACACATCGTGAAGCTATGAAATATTTCGCACAGGCTTGCCGTAAACCTAATTCCACTTCTTATCACTTACCAAATTTACGTGAAATCGTTATCAAGTGCCACAGCTCTACCGCAACTTTCTAATTCCAAGTACCTTTTTCTTTTTGGTCCACAAACTTGGATGCGCTCGCTTTGCCACAGCGAATGCCGTATTATTATTAATTTGCAGTTTACGGTCAACGGTGATTGTCAATTGTCGTACGATTCCTTCCGAAGTGTAGCGAGAAAATGCGATAACGGTTCATTTGAGAGACCGTCGTACCGCAAAGCTTGAATGAAAGTAGAATGCATAGGCTGGTGATCCAAAGTGATAAGAATTTTTCATACTTTGGAATGAGAGCGAAAGTATGTAACATTTAATTCTTTTTAGGCAGCAGCGGTGGCCGCAGTAGTAGACTCTTCGGTCTCCTGATCAGTCGCCGTGCGCTGTGCGGGTTTGAATCTAGAAATTTTTCTCTTGGCTATGGATTTTGTTATTGTTCGTAGGTAATAGACGGTCTCTGACTGTCGATCGCGGAGGTACCATCCGGCGGATCTCGTAGGCGGGGCCAGAATGTGAGTATGTTGCATGCACACGTGTTCCCTCGCCAGAGTCCGTGTGGCGTGCCCCCTTTCCCCTGTAGCCTCAAGGTACCCCATGGGTGTTTAGGCCTTAGGCCTTCGTGGTAGTTGGAGTATAAGAAAAAAAAATATTGTGGCATGGAATAAGAGTCGCATTCTACAGTATTCAACATTTAGGAGACTCGACGACTTATCTGTTTCAAAGGTTCGTTGTGTCTCACCAGTGATCGTAAAGGTATCGGAAACAGAAAAGATTAGACATCAGTTAGGTGCAGTTGTACAAAATACTTCAGACAAAGTGAATTTTACTGAACGGTTTTGAATTATTGTTAATTTTGGCTTATATCTACGTGGTCCAATATACACTTTCTTCACTGGCGGACGAGGGGGATATTAAGATAGATGTGTCTGCCTGAGAACAGACCCTTTTCACAACTCCTTGCCATGTGGTGTAATGCAAACGTTTTTAATTGGTCGGCGAGATAAATGTTAAGATAGATGCGAGTTGTGGAGACAGATCGTTTACACCTTCTTTTGATACGAAAACGATGCTTGTATTTTGTGTCAAAGCTATAGGCCTTCAAACTTGAGGTCTGAGAATATAAGTTTTGCAGTTAAAACATTATACAAAGTGGAATCGGTACTACTGCTGAAGAAAAGTCTAGGATCTTATCAAACCTGCAGGGTGAGTTTTTAATGTGTGATGTGTCGATAGCTTCTATTCCTTGAAACATCTCAAAAAATTAATTACAAAGATTGTAGACTATGTGCACCTTTGAAAAATATACTGCCATCTAAAACTTCGTGACAGTTCCGACGCGAAGCTTTCGGGAATATGTTTCACTGGGGTCTCGGAAACGATAAGAGATAAGTCGCTTAAATAGATGTAAAGGTGTGTATTTAGGTAACTAAGAAAACACTGCAGAAAGTTTAGCAATTCAAAGTACTTTCGGAGTGATGAGGAAAAAACGAATTTTCCCATAACCGTTTCAATTTTTTCCTGACATTCGTTATAATGGGTTTTCAAAATAAATTGCACTTTAACATTTACACTTTTTAATATGACGTTTCGTCTCGTATACTCCGCATTAACTTTATTTTTTCTAATAGGCTTTATTGGATTTTTGCACAGATGAATAAAGTTTTTTCTTCTGATTCCAAAAATGTATTTTATGCCATTCATGGACATGGCCAAACCTTACTTATTTCAACAAACATAAATGGAATATCCTAGGTAGGCCGTGGAATTATCGGATAGTCGTTTGGTTCGTAATTTAGTCCATAGAATGCAAAATGACAGCCACCACCGACTACGAAACAGTGAGACTATGGCGGAGGTATACCCCGAGACGCGTGTGTTGAAAATATTCCTTTATCATCCTAAGATGTAAGGACTAATGTACGGTGAGATCTATGGGGTGTAATATATCTAATACGTGCGTAGAATTACCCGAGCTGAAAGCGTATAAATATACTAATGACAAAAAATTTCAGGCAGACAGATTTTTAATGGAATGGAATACTTCAGATATTCTGAAATGTCTTTTCAAGAGAAGAATTTTAATAAAACATATATTGCTTGGATCGCTAATTCTGGAGCCGTGAAATATTTTGTTCGGAGATAACACTCAACAGCTGAGACAGTTTTGTTGATAAGGTAGGCAACTATTTATCAAAATGAGCTTCATTTCCCAGTCTCTCGCCAAAAAAATCGTTCTTTAAATTGCTTGCACCATATATACAGGATGTAGTGTAGTTGTTTTTATTCAAATGGAACACCATGTGAATGTTCACGCTGTTTATATCCCGTGGCTCGAGAAACAGCAATCCAATCCTCTTGGTATGCTATATCAAATATATTCCTTTGAAGAGGTCTTTCAGAATTTATTCAAATAACAAGGATATTCCTTTAAAAATCAATGGCTGTGTTGCCACGTAGTTACGATTTTCCCTGTAGAGAGCAGCATATTCTCCAAGTAGGGAGCGAATATCTCCTATGATTTTTTAAATAACTTTTATAGTAACAGATCCACTGACCGATTATACACTAAAAGCTCAGTCTGTCTGTTCCCATAGGACTTTCTGTCATGTCTGAATAGCGATAATATACCCCTAAAATTAAATTCCACATTTTTAAATAGTATATATCTTTAGGAAACGTACCAATGAAAGATCTGTTGAAGTATATCAATTTCTACACATCTAGTTCAATTTGGGTCGGAAAAATATTAAGTCGATAGCTTATGATGTGAGAGAGGCATATCATTTTGGGTCGACAGATCCATCTTTGTGCGCAAGTAGGTGCAAAACCTAACAATGGTTCACCAAAATTGATTTTCCATCATCATCCCGTACGATAAAGACGTTAGAGATGCCCTTACGCATCCTAGGTCAACGGTCAACGTGTCAAGTTTTAGGAATACCAGGCAATGGCTTTCCTATGCATATACGCATAAGAGAGACGGCTGAAAATAACATGTTTGCTTTCCGTTTCGCCTGTCTTCAAAAAGAGACCTAAGACCTATACCGCACTGATGAGTTGCTAATGAGCATGAAATAGCGCAGTCTGCGGTTAATCATGAAAACTCGAGACGGAGAGCAAACGTGTCCTTGTCAGCCATACCCATCCTTATGAAAGCATTATATAATATAATAATATGGTACCTATATCTATAGAAACTGTTTCTGGGTTACCCCGTAGGAATTCTGATTAGTGCCGGCAGCAGGAGTACACAGTTCCTCCATCAAGCAATCCTATTCGAAGGAGGCAAGCACTAGTGGGCAAGAAGTGTATAATAATCTTAAGCTAATTGCATACCTTCCAAGTGACTCTATCTCAGTCTGCATCTCTAATGAAAGCTACGGTTTCCAAGACGAAAGGACGAAAGGGGCGGGGGTTGAGGTGGCGGGCGACTCCTCACCAACCACCTAGACAGAATTCCATTTCTAATCAGCCTGATAATTATAGATTCCGAGTCAGCAATACAGTTCTACAGCTTCGGATATAACTTTAATTGTCATGTCACTGTTTATTTAGTAAAATAGAATAAACTACGAAACCTACTGTGCTAACTATATATAGTCTCTATGAAGATGGAAAAGGAGTAAATCAGTTAAAACTTTGTTAAACTTGTTTTTCATCGTTGACCGCTGCGCTACGGTCCGTTGAGGCTTTCTCTTGCTATTGCCTTTTCCTCCCCAGGTAGCTAATGATAACAAAAAAATACATATTGTCCTTTTTTAGTTTTGCCTCACCGTCTTGAGAATATTCTTGTCAACTAATGAGGCTTCCACATGCTTGTCACTGAGAATATGACAACTTGCTGTGCATGGACGTGCGATTTGTGTTTGCCTTTGTTGATATTCGATATAAAACATAGCAATGCCTGAAGATACAATTACAATGTACAGTCCTATAGTCAAGGTCACATTGAATAACTTGACCTCAGGCCATTCCTTTTTCAGATATTATTCCTATAAGCTCATGCATCAGATTTTCTTATGGAATCCGTAAATTTGATCATCATTAGTGGCGCTTTTGAACAATCTGGATGGTTTAAGATGGAAAAATTGAAGTAAATTCCATTGCCTATATCTGGTACATAAGACCCTTCTCCTTAAAGCGCCATATTATCATTATACAACGCTATCCCTCCTCGATCAAAGATCATCTAGGAATAAACACATCATCTTACTCATCCCACGGCATTCGACAGCATTATTCACACATACGAGTAGTTTCTCGTAATGGGGACCCAAACTATATAACTGCTTGTCAAGTGAGTATAAAGAATATCGCCTAAGCAAGTTTAAAAAAAAAGGTTAAAAATGAGCTTAAAGCAATCTGATGGCTAGTATTTAAGTTTACACATATCAACAGGTAATTGATTGTTTCTTTTTTCTGAGAAGTCTAATATTTTAAAGTTTTTTTTGTGGTCAATGTTGTGAACTGTGCCATTTAAATGTAGGTACTTTTTCTTTATAGTTTGTGTCAATGTTTTTAGGTCAGGTTGAAAAACAGCGTAAGCTGACACTCCACATTATCGTCACTATTCCTATTAACCCAATTATTTTGTAATGGGGTGACGAATAGAGGCCATTCATTGTTATTATTATAAAACCACCCGCAACGATTTTAAATCGATGAGAGTGAACGATTTTATATTACTCGATCGACACTAGGTTGTGCCCAACTATTCGACCCTTTAGTTACGATGGCGACAAATCTGTCATAAGGGAACGATTCTAAATGGTAAGCGATGATGTCGGTCGAGCGCCATCGTTTCGTTACTTGAGTGCACACTAACAGGTCCCGATTCTAGCGTCCGTTCTGAATAAGAGCAAACAACATGTCATTTTTCTGCGTTAAAAACGAAGCGCTATTAGCGTTCGTGTAACATGTTACTGGCTTGATTTGTAAAAATGCTTGATGTGTTAGGGCGGGAACATAAGTGTTTTAGATTCTGTGACATATTGGTCCAAGACATAAGACAGACTTTTAAAGTATCCAACTACAATTTGTCTTTTATATATATTGGAAATCTGCACCGCTTATGAAAGCCATGAAGTAATGAAAAAATGGGCCATCCAACTCATAAATACAAACTGTTCGTAACCGTAATTTCTAGACCAATTTCACATATTGACCAAAATATCCATTGGATTTCTACACTCACGTAGAAAAGGCTTATATAAAAATTAATAGGTTTATGAATAATGGTATGCCGTGTAACAATAATATCACGTATCGTATATAACGTTCATAACGTGTTGAAATTGCCAATTTTTATCGATAAAGACTGTCATCGTTGATAATAAATCGCTTTTAATTAATGAGTTATTAGTAGCAGTAACGACCCCGAACTTTTGCACTCGAATTACGTATACAGGGTAAAGCAAAATAACAAGATAGCGGGGATCCACCACTCAAAGTCGGATGTTTAATAACTTAAATAATGTGCATACATCCATTTTTCAAGTATGATGTAGTTTATACTCGTTTTTTCGCTCACCTGTTTCAAGTAAGTATTTGAAATTCGTACATTAAAAGAGGGTTCACTTAAATCCTCGGTTTTGACCAGCACGGATATTACGCATCTTGAAAGGTGACATTTAGTCGGTTTTTTCTTTGACATTTCGTAGGTTTTTCTACAAGATGTTAACTAAGCACAAGCTGTTGTACACTTGTTATGGACTCGTTTTGTATCGGTATGTGTTGCATAAACGTCAGGGAGCAACGGTCGTACCTAGGGTGGAATGAAACTATTTGCACACTAAAAAGTACCTAGTCTGCAAGATGTCATTCGTTGGATTTTTCGACGTTTTTTTAGGTTTTTTACATAATAGCCGTGCGGTTATGAGTTTAACTGCAGCATAAATGAATGTCTAGTATCTAATGCCACACCAGGATTAAGTGGAAGAATAGCAGAGGATAAACTTCACCCATTTATAGTGTATAATTGTAGATAAAGCCGTTTATTATTATTATTATTATTATTATTTCCCGCCGGAGGAATCTACTAGTAGGGTCTGCTTTTCGTTTCGTAACCTAGTCTTTCTCGAAGTGGGCGATAACACACCCCTGTTGTCGCTGGGGATCTGCAGATGGTGCGGTAGGTAGACCCTGTGGAAATCTAGTCGGTATTTGGACAAACAATTGAGTTTTTCGCTAGCATTTTGTACAAAAGCGGGAATTCCAAACAATAAACTTATTGCTGTCCATCTCGTTAAACAATTCATCACCGCACAAAGAGATGCTTTTCAAAAGTTCTTCACAAATGGCCAAATAACAGTTTCCAAAGGTTTTCCACTATTTACTCCAAGGATTTACAAGAAACAAGCAAATATATTTGAGTTAATTTACAATCCGCTAAATGATAATACGTTTGTTGATGTTCATATGGCAGATCTGTCAATCACAGCGTTGTCAGATGGATCGGGCAGAGTGTCCCCAGAACAAGCAAAATGCTTGATAATTGCTACTTTTTCGAAAAAAATACCCCAAAATTACTACTAATTAATCGAAAGAGGTAGGTTTGGTTCAAGGAGCGGGGGATGCTTTTTATCCGTGACACATGTGATATCCCCCAGAACATTATTCCCCAAGTAAAATCACCCAATTTTGGGGGAAAATCCCCCAACATGGCTTTCCTGTAAAAGCACCACTGGTACTCCAGGCGCCTCGGGGTCGAATAGCTTTGTTGCCGCTTCTCCTGACGCTCCATGGAATAAAGGACCATGTTTACACGTAGGTAATAGTCAAGCGCTTATATGGAGCATATCCTGAACAGAAACAGGACATCATTTACGCACAGAACTATGATGGTGTGTGGCTATTTAAGTTTGTTCACATCTTACGGAAGCCTAGACGAGAGTTGTGTCACACTCTAACGAACAGGGCGTGGAAGAACATGTCACGTCACACTACGTCTCATTAGGTCACCGCTATGGCGCAAAACATTACAACTGAACTTTGGGGCCTCTTCTCTGTTACAGAAAAATGTGAAAACACTCAAAATGTACTTTCCATTCAAATCTATGCTACATAGAACATGTCAAATGTAATTTCTGTGAATATATATATGTACGTTGGTAGACAAATTACCAAATCGAACTACTGCGATAAGAAGTGTGTATCATTGCTATGGAACAGTGTGTATAAAACTTGTTAACATGTGTCAGTACATCGGTTACTGCATATATCAGATTATTTGATTCTGCAAATGCCGGTAATACCCAAACGACCTCATTTTACAGTGTTGGATTCACCATAATGGAACAAAAGCATCACA
This sequence comes from Acanthoscelides obtectus, assembly GCA_963669975.1. NCBI lineage: Eukaryota > Metazoa > Arthropoda > Insecta > Coleoptera > Chrysomelidae > Acanthoscelides > Acanthoscelides obtectus. Next base: position 61,217,247 of record CAVLJG010000007.1, on the reverse strand, counting down.
TCGTATCAAGATCCAAAGCAGTTTAGGTTGAAAGCCCTTTAATATTAAATTATAGATGATGCAGCATTAAAATCTCATTAAGCATAGTACATATGCTATACATACTATATATATATATATATATATATATATATTTATATATCAGTATCATGTATCTTAATTGTCTAACAAATATGAGAGGATTTGATAAGTGTAAATATTAGGGACGTCCTGGTTGAATTACAATAAACAACGGACAATTGAACTTCCCAGGCTTGTGATATAATTGCTCCTTTAATCCATCGAGCAAGGTTATTCAGATCAATAGAACAAATAAGTCAAAGCTTTGGCTACACCGACATATACACGGTGGAGTACAGGGAAATGAGAGAGAAGATTATATGGCTAGGTTCTGAAACAGAGGCTCCTGCGTCGGTTTCGAGCTTAGGTTTTGTTTATGTAAGCTCCAGATCAAAGACCCAGGAAAATTGAGGCATGGAAGAGGTGACTGAAGGCAGACCAGGAGATTTATAGCTGGTCCAGCCAACTGGTGAACGTGCGGACTACTGGACAAAGGTAGACAATAGCTAAATCTGTTGGTGATGATTCTTATTGGCCCCTGTAGACTGAATAGCTGCTAAGGTTGAATAGAGATTATATCTGCTCCACTTTCTAGACTTTTGCCCCTCATATTACAGTTAACAGGCTGAGGGATTAGGACCTATGGAGTTTGACGGTAAACTCGCATTCTCAGCGGTGTGGTCGAACTGCGTGACCTTAATGAAGGTGCGACAAAAATGATCAAGCATTTAATTTAAATAAATTTTCATCTGTTGGTCACAATAGGAGATCATAAGTGGCTACTGAGCTGTAAACATTTATTTGAGTAATACGTGTTCAGAAAGCATTCAGGAACAATCGATATCTAATGAAATCCCCCCTAAAGACATTTTTATTGGAACCAATCACATTTCCTTGCGCTCTATATGGATTCGACATATTGGAGACATTTTTGGTCTTCAAGGAGAAATAAATTAACAGATTTAAAGACGGTGATCTAGATGGTCATTCACTTCAACAAATGCAGCTGAAAGGTAACTATGATTTTCAAAAACGTTTGCCAGCCAGCATCCTTAGAATTAAGCATTACTATTTTATATGAAATTTTTGTCTTGGAATTTGGCTAGGTAACACCGTGTATATCTCAGAGATCCGATATTAAAAGTAATATGCGTTAGTCATTAGTAAAATGAACGTAGAGGTTAAAAACACTAAAACTGATAAATCATAAATAAATTAGCTCTTGCTGGAAGAATGCATTCTGATTTAAACGTGTAACGTCTTTGGTATTGGACTGTTATAAATTTAATATAATGGCGGAAGCGCTTCCAAAAAAGACTACTGACGGGTCTACGCCAATTATTGAATTAATTAGGGGATGGTATGCAAGCCCTCAGAAGGCCTTGCCAGATTTATGGTTGTACATTAAACCTCTCGCTATATTTCTGGTTAATATCGGCCTCTGGCTTACTAGCATCAATCTTAGAATTATTACTTATTTAAAAATTATGGAAAAAACATTTACGGCATATTATTATTCTGATAGAACGGTAGGTGCAAAGTTATACGAAATTGAAATCCTTTTAATTATTCAGGGTGTTCGGAAGGCTGATACAAATCGTTAAAGGACTGATACTACATCCAATTTGGAACACATTAAGCCCCAAAGTCGAATCGTTTTCGCGTTACGCGCAATTTTGTGGAATCCTAGAAAACAGTTATGCCATAAGCCATCGAAGTTCAAAAATGAAGATCAACTCCTTTATGCTGCTATGTTTACCATTCATCTTGATACATCGTCTTCCTGTATTTGTAGTTTTCAGGTTGCCAAAAGAGTCAATACACGTTATGAAACATAATTTTACTTTGCTGAATGGTTCGCTCTTGTAGTGCTTCGTGGCATTTGAAACGAATTTATACAAAAACTCGGCAACAAAATTATTAGAATATCTTCCTCCACTTCTGGTCTTTGCTGTGGTGTATCACACGAAGGGATGCAACCAATTTTTCCCCATGACCCAAAATATCAGAACAATCAGATTGTCATTTGAATTACAAAATACTTGATAGTGAAAACATATTTCATTTATTCAATCAGAAAATGTAAAGAACTGCATCCAACACCTAACTGGCATTTAGGAGAAGTCTATCATCCATTGACCAAATTACCAAAAGGACGCTGTATGAAAAACTATACGACACTTTATTTAAACTTCACATATGCTTCACATATAAAAATGCTAAACAAAACCCTATTATCACTGGAAGTTGGTAATATAGCAATCACCAACAAAAAAATGACTGTTATGCTTCGGTTCAAACATTCAACAAACAGCCTGACGTCTAAGATCACGTTCAACCGATAAATTTAAGATCGTAACAGTTGTTGCGTGACAGACAGGCAGCCATCATTAAAAAACAGAAAACAAAACATCTCCCAAGATCCATTTCTACCGGTTAGTAGGTACTTCATGTAACTGTATATTCGCGTTATGGTTCATCAACTCACGAGCTCGAGGTACCACGGAAATTACGCAGGGAGCAATCTGGGTTGTTAAACAATTAATTTGCTTTTAGATGACTAGTAGAAACCTTTCTTCTTATTTAACTTGGTTCTCATACCCTCATATATACGGGGTGCTCATTTGAAAACTTCCCAACACGAATTCATCGAAAACCTCTGATTAAAAGAAAAAACGCCGAGACACGTCAAAACAGTTGTCAAGGGGACAACATTTTAACCAAAATTATAAAAATATTTATTTATCTTAATTTGTTTAGATAGAAAACAATAACACACGAAAATATCAAATTTTATTTTAACAAGTGTTCAAAATGTTGGCCGTTATTGGCCAAACAATGATATAGGAGATGTTCAAATTAATGAAATTTTGGAAAACATGTTGTGGGATATCATGGCAGCTTTCGATGATGCGTTGGCGAAGTTCATCCAAACTTTCAGGTTGGGGAGTAAACACAATAGACTTAAAATTTCCTGATAGAAAAAAGTCTAATGGCTCAAATCAGGAGAATCAGACCATCCTAAGGCCCTTTTCGCCCTATCAATTTATCTGAAGAACATAGCGAGCAGGAGCACCGTCTTACTGGAAATATATTTCAGCCTCAAGTATATAGGCCTTCCATTCTCTTCGATTTGGTTTCCAATGGTTTCAGTGATAAGCGAGTTGATGGTATTTTCCCAACATTTTTGGGGGATACTGAGTATGCCCTTCTACAAAAGCATGAGAATTTTCATTGCTCCAATACCTGCAGTTATGCTTATTAACTAATCAATTTAGATAAAATGCATTCGTCACTGATGCAAAAACTCTTAACATTAATGGTATTACCAGTAATTGTTGCAGTCATTTGTTCACAAAACTGAACTCGCCTATCGGAATAATTTTCGGTAAACTCTTGCAATATTTTCATATTGAATGGCTGAAATTTATGGAGTTTAGTAATTGTGTGTACAGAGCCTAATGAAATACATTGTATAGTATACCAGTAGCAGCAATACTTTAGCGTAATGAACTATTAGGATTTATTCCAAAATGACCCAAAACAACAGCTTGAGCGGCTTTATCCAAAACTGTCCGATGATCACGTTTTTTATTTGCAACAGAACCAGTTTGAGTAAATTTAGTAACAAGGTCCAAAACATACCTATACGGATGTCTGGCATTAAACGTGACGGCAGTTTGCCAAGCACATTGATTTTGGGCACCATAAATTAGAATTATTTCCACTCTTCCGGCTAGTGTGTAAACCATTTTGGAAGTAAAATCTGAATCAATAAATTAATTTTCACTATCTCAAGATTGTCACAAAGTTAACTGACAGCAAATTAAATTATTTCTTTTCCTTCGCAACCAATAACTAAACAGGTACAACAATAAATACAGGTAGCGCAGGATATCTGTGTTGATGAAAAGAATGCGGAAAGAATTCGGGTTGTTAGTTGGTTGTTGCCACGTCTAATCTTCTGAATTGCTGTTTATGTTGTGGTTTTCATTTTAAATTATAAACGAATTGTAGATTTGGCAAACCCTAACGGGTAACATTTTGAACACATATTGAAATAAAAAGTGATATTTTCGTGTAATTTTTTTTTCTATCTGAACAAATTAAGATAGATAATGGACTTCGAAAGACCTTTCAAACAAGTTATTACTCGATTCCCCTTGTCATCTAAAATATTTAAGGGAATGACCCTGGGGGGGCGAGGGTGAAAGGGGGGAAGTAGTTTTTGGTTAAAAAGTTTTATCCCTTGACGAATCTTTTGAAGTGTCTCGGCGTTTTATCTTTTATTCAATGGTTTTCGATAAATTCGTGGTAGGACGTTTTCAACTGAACACCCTGTATGTACGTATTTAGGATGTTCCAAATGAATTACACCAAAACAGTAGATGGTTTTCAAAGATGATTGTCAAATTCCACAGCAAATAGAAGATTTTGAAAAAAACATGATGAGAAGAAACTGCAAACTGACCAACAAAACCACATAAGAATAAATTACTATTGCAGATGCAGCATTAGTAATGATGAATGCATAACAGTTAACCGGTATGTTAAGACAAGAATTCTAGGCGATCATTACAATTTTAAGACGGCACCAAGTAAAACCAGTAATCCGTTGTTTTGGATGAACCACATACGTCATCCCCGCTGAACGTCCCAAAAACGCCAGACATCCTCAGAGAACGCAAAAGGTCAACCAGAACTGTTGTGGCAATATACCGGTAGATAGATGACAGCACTAGAAATTGGAGATTGATTAACAATCAAACAGTATGTTGCAACAACAGCACTAAGGTGAGTTTTTGTGTTCTCGGGGGATGTTTGGCGTCTTCGCCTTCGACTTGTCTTTTCCATCTGAAACAACAGATAACCGCATGCTCGCTTGTCGCTTTGCCATCTCAAAATTGTAATGATTGATTCGCTTGATCTCGACGTGGTACACACTGTGGGGTAGCGAAGGAAGTAAAAAAGAAATGAACTGACACCTGGAAGACAGACGAATATAAAACATATTGTAACTGTTATTAAGTTGTACTTGTACACTATGGTGGCCTAGATGTCAGTAAACTGAAATTCATGCATATTGTGTGATTTCATTGGGTCAGAAAATCTTGGAGCTCTAGCACCATGAAAATCATAGGATAATCATATACATATTTTGCCGACAAATAAATATTATTATTATATTATGTACTACTATTAAATTTCATATGATACACAGAAAATGAAGTACGATAATCCTAGAGGACAAACCTTTCAGATTTTATTTACTTATATTTTAAATGAATGAAACCTTCGTGAATAGGCAATGAAACTACTAAAAAACTTCGCCTTCCACCCAAGATTTGTAGGAGTTTTGATGGTGTTGATAGACTATGGATTTCAAGAAAAGGCTAAGGTATTAAAAGATTGAATTTGACACGAAACTCATTTTTATCCGTAAATGTTCGTCATATAGTTAAGGCGTTTTCCAATTAAAAATTAGCATTCAGTCTGTACTGTAATTTCAGATATTGGATCCTCATTTCGCTTTCATCTACTCTAGTTCATGTATTAACCTCGTTGGTAGGATGCCCTAAAGCGTATTGTTCGTATAAATTAATTTTAGCCTAGCCGAAAGGCTTAGCAAGAGCCGCAGGAGGGTGTTTTCGTTAAGAAAAGAGATATTTTATAATTTTCCATAATAGAATAGCTATCCCAGAATATTAATTAATCGATCAATTACAGCCGAGTGTCTCTTTTGTCTCCTATTAAAGGGGATCAAAACGGTTTGCGGCACTACTAATGCAGGCAAAATTATATTAACGGTCTATTAGGGAACCCCTTCTGAAACTTTTTGATCTGACCATAGACGGCCAATCATTGACAGATATTTCGTGCTTTTTCACAACTCATCAGCATGTCTTGATGAACGAGATCTTGCAGCTATCCTGAATGAGGTATCGAAATAAGATAGCACAAAGCGCCATCATCTATCGCAGTGATCTACGAGTATTCTCGTAATAATATCACTTGGTGCTGTCTTATTTCGTTAAAACGGCAATGCAGCTACAGGAATGGCTATAAGTAAGCCCGATGCACAATATGACCGAAACAGCGAAACACATAGGTAGTTGTGGAGTCGCCAGTGCAGGGCAAGCAAAAATCATTCTGCTCATAGATCTTAACTGCAAATATACGGGTAAGTCTACGTATGGAGTCAGAGAAACCTTATTTATGAATGTAAACTGTATCGCCAACTATAAGACGAGCATTTTCCATTTTTCAACAGTCACCGTTAACATTTAAGCCTTTGTCAAGTCGTGCACTAGCTTTTATAAAGAACGCCGTCGCCTAGCCGTTAAACCAGTTAGTAACTGTTTCTTTCAACATTCATTTTCCAAGTGCTTTCCACCCATAAATTCATCAAGTTTTGGAAAAGATGGACTTCTAATGGTATTAGGCTGTATGGTGGTTGATCTAGTAATTTCCGACGAAACTTGTCCAGTTGCGTTTGTGTTCTTACCGCAACCTTAAGCCGAGCGTTGTCATGAATTAGACCGACGCCACGAGAGGGTAAACTTGGCCGGCGGTTTTGGATTGGACTCCTAATACGATAAGCTGCTTGTGAGTTGCAACAGGGGGAACATTTTTTCCGTTTAAAGACCGAATTACTGAGCAAGCACACTTCACAATCGGCAGATTTACTGATTGACATGGAAACATACAAAGCAGTATAACAACATAACTAACACCGACAGATACATGAAACTAATGGCGGCGTAGTGAGAGACTGGTCAATAGTCTCTGCGGTTGAACGGACGTCACGTGACAGGACGCGCAATTCTTAGTTTAAAAATGGCCCCTATATACCAAACATTACTTATTTCCCAATCCTTATCAAATATTACGAAATTTAAGGTCCATTTGACATAATAAAAATTTGAGCAATATTATTATTTACCTAAGTATTTTTTGTTTTCATTATTCACCTATACCCTATATTAGTTATTTTCAACATTTTTTAAAAGATTTCGGGAATACATATGGATGTTGGCAAAATATTTACTCAGATGTTTTCTGTTATTCATTATTTATCTAGGGAAAGATAAGCTACGTATCTATGGAGAATTGGGCTTAATAATGGTGACTTCTCCGGTTAGTACGGAGAAAATATATTCAGTACTTTATACTACATGTTTTATGTACATGTACAATATGTTTAGTTAGCCCTCAAGAGCATCTCATCTACCACTTGAAACGTTTCATTCCTATGACTTCCAATCTCCAGTCCACGTAGGAAAGAACATCTGCTCCCAACATAAACTTCTAACATTGCACTGTGAGTGCCAGATTCTCAGCGTAATTTCAACTCAAGGTAAGAGTCACAGTGAGCTAGAGCATTAGCATAAAATCTTGTAATTGCCTTTCTTAGAGGTGCCACGTACCGACCTCTAATTGTTTAAGCGCCGGTTTCGCGGCTACGTCTTATGTCTTGTGGAATCGTGCTCAATTCAAGAGATTTCACTAAAGTCACAGTGGCATAACAATTATTATGGCGAATACCACGGGCTGCAAAAAACACTGTGCTGTTGTCCAACGTAAATGCATAAAATATTGTGTTCGGCATAAGTTAGCCCATCTGAGAAAAAAACCTAGATACGAACATGTATAACAAATACATTAAATGGATCAAGTCAGTCAAATAAATGCATAAAATTAGTGGACAGCCTCACCCATTTTACAACGTTGTTCTATAAATTTTTCCCCTGCCTTACGAACAGTACCGACCATCTGGCAACGTTGCTTGAATAACTTCGTCACTCGCCAAACATCGATCACACCCCGATACAGGTGTATGTAAGATCGATAACTTTCATTGCATGGGACGTGTGTGTTAAAAATATTTCTCTATCATTCTATCAAAAGTTGTGCTGCCAAAAATTCAGATATAGATTACAGAGTTTTTTCAGAAAATCAATCTCTGAAGTTTTCCAACTTCCCCTGTAGCTCCGCCGCCACAAGCTTGATTTTCAAAAACTACAAAGCTTTTTTGTCTTTGGCGTAGTAGCAACCTTGTGTCAAGTTATACTGGGGCGAAGGATTAGCAAACAGATGGGCAAACCGACAGACAGACCAACAGACCTACGAAAATGAGTGATATCGTGATATCATATAATATCCATTTTTGTTGCAGTCATCTAAATAAGGCCTTGCTAGACTCCAAAACCAATCCTAGCACTGCTCTACAAGCAATTACTCAGCGTTACTGCTATAAGCTCGTCCCAACAGAGCCTCCTAGCCTAGGCAATCGTTTGTCCTAGTTACGAGATATACAAGACACATAAATATCGGCCTGGAATACAGTTAGAGCCGCAGTGTCCCAGCATTTAGGCTTCTGCCTAGGTGGCTGCCCTGGTATAAAAAAATACAAGACAAATAGATATCGGCCTGGAATACAGTGGAGTATCCCCCGGGAGAAAATGGGAGTGTACCCATTCCAAGAAGCTCCAGCAGCAGAACCCTTTCTTCTCTATAAATTATGTGTGAACCCTGGCTATCTTGCCATACGAATCCCTGAACGTCTCCATGTTTTTATGGCCTTGAAGTGAAACCACATATGTGTTTAGTAGCATAAAACAAATAAGCTCTCTAATAATATTGCTTTTGTTTGTCGCGACAACAACGGTATAACTGTGTACGACTGTTTCATGCTTATTGGCAACAATCAGCACCATTTTAGGATTGGTCTCCAGTCAGGACAACGGAGAAAAGCAGATATACCATGTATAGCGTTTTGGCGATATAGTATCCCACCATATCGCCAGAATCGACGGCATCAATCGGTCAAAGTGATAATTCGGCTTACAAGATATCAGCTATTCACTCTTGCAGTGGTCGATTCTGGTAATAGAAGGCAAACGAACTCTTACCTGAATGACGGATAAATATAAATTATATTGTGATCGTCGCCTATCATTTGTATTTTGCAAAATGCCACCGACGTGCCCCAAACGTTAGTAAGTAGTCAATCCTACATATGCGGGTTCATTTAGTGGTGAAAAAACATGAAAATCACATATTGTTACAGATCTTACATAAAATGCCTTATCCTCATCAGTGCATTTACCTATGCCCTCGTATACAGTTAGTATGCCGTCATAGAAATGCATGTATGTCGCGTAGGCACGTTCCTTTCCCAACGTTCCAACGCGCCCCTTTGTGTCCCCGTCTATTCGCTCCTGGCCACACAATGAATTTTCCGACCTGCCGATGTGTCGAACTACTACTGTTATTCACTCCATGCACACACCTGCGGGAATTTTCATATCCTCGCCATCCGTAAATCTCTGGCACGTCGGCCTCTACGTGCTGGTCCAGGAATAGGAAGATAGTATCTCTATTACCTCTTGATCAGTGACCCTTATTACCTCTGACATAAGAACGCAAAGAGAATGTGCACTTGAATTGCTAAAATGGGGTCAAGTATAATGATCCCATACTTCCCAAAAATCTGTTGTCGAAAAATTTTATGAGGTAAACCGTAATTCTTACGCCTCTCAAGTTTTTAAAGCTGCTCCAAACAAATTGATGGATCACAACAAAGCCTTTTCTCCGTTGCATTGAAATAATCTTGATTCAAAATTTCATCTCTAGAGCTTCGGAGTCAGAGGAGCCAGGGATTACAGCATTTCTGGAGAAGCAGAAAGGCGTAAATGATATACAGGTCAATAAGCAAGAAACATCCTACCTCCTGGTAGAACGAGGCCGGAAAATATGGTCAAAGGTGGCAGAGTTACAACTACTACACCATACCTCAAATTCAAAAGCATTTACACTACCAATAATTTCCTCGCTTATCCATGGATTAAAACCTTCAGATATTGACAACAATTTTTATGGTAGCATACAGCAGAAGACGCAAAAATAAAAGATATCGAAGTACAGAAATAGAAACAAGAAAAAGAAACACGAAGCCGGCTAACATTTGCAACTCCACTCCATAGAACCCCCAATTACCAACCATCATTGTGTTTTGTAATTTTGTTTATTTCTGTCCGTAGCTCCGTGGCCACTGGATCGATTTTCAAAAACCACAGGTTTCTCGTCATAGTGATATTTTTATGTCAGAATTTCATCAAAATCTTAGCGATACTTCCCAAGTAAAAAAAAACATTGGTGATTTGACAAAAATTAAGATTATGAGCTTTGAAAACGCACGATATACTATATATATATATATATATATATATATATATATATATATATATATATATATATATATATATATATTATATACTACCTAAATCAACGTTCTTAGGTTTTGGTATGTTTACTATTGGCTGGCTATGGAAACCCTTACAGCTAGTATAATGAATATAATTGAAGAAACAGTATGATCAGTTTAATTTTTTTTAATCGAGGAATAAAAAGGCGGATGTTCGCCCTGCAGCGGCTTCGCTCTTTATACGTGTAAACAATATTTTTGTCGTTCTGTCTTAAGGACACGTATATGGGGAAATATATGCATAAAATATGTCTAATAGGCGCGTAAAACTACTAGTGTTGGAAGTTTGTAAATACGCTACCACCAAAAAATCGCGATACACCTTCCTCCACCCACTATAAGCCCGCAACCAACCGCCCCCCCCCCCAATTTCTTTACCCTCAAAATTTTTTTTTAAAATTATGAGGAGTCTCTAAAACGTCAAAACCAAAATTTGGGAGATTTTTATTTTCAGTTTTATAGGTCCGCCGCCACTGGACCGATTTCCAGAAACTTTAAGGCTTTTTCGTACTTGGTATAGTAGTGACATTGTGTCATCAAAACCCGAGCGATAATTTCCGAATTATAGACGGGCCAAGAATTAACAGACAGACAGACGGACCTGACGGAAATGAGTGTCATTGTTATTCGTGATGTAGATGCAATATAAAATCCAAACCACAGGTCCCATTTTCGTCAGTGGCGTGGAAAGTAAAATCTTACACATCAAGAAATTTTTTCCTGACCTCCCTATTGTCGTGAAAGGTCAAGAAAGAGTTAGATTTGTAACCGGATAGCTTATTCTTGGTACTGAGTGTTCCCAAGCTGTAAAATGAAGTAGTGACGATATGTAGCCTTAGGTAAAGCAACGTACCCTAGTCTAAAACAAAAAGAATTCGTTTGATGCTTTCGTTGCTCCGTTGTGCTTTGCTCCAAGGCTTTCTCTGCTAGCTCCTAGGGGACAAATGACAATTCTGAAAAGCTTCACCTTGTACCACCTACATATTCAACTCTGCCCTATTGTAAGGCATATATATATACGCAGGAGAGAACGAATTTACATGCTAGGTTGGCATTCAAATTTAAAAACTCAAAAATCCCACTGAACTACGAGCCCCTTCCCACTTCAGCTGGCCCAACTATTGAAATGTTAGTTTTTTTCTTATCAAACACAAATAATAAAAATGTAGCAGGTTTAAAATATTAACAATGAATATTTTGATAATATATAGTAGAAAACATGAACTTTATCACTCCCTAATCAAATTTGCAGAATAAAAATAACACATGTTGCAATTACAGCATATCAACCTATTTTCATTTCAATGCAAATAAGTTTATAACGCATAGGTGGCTGTGAAAAAAAAAAGCCATGACAATTGTTTTTATTAATTACAGCTGTCAGAATACGTTTAAAATAGTTTTGGGTAGTTAAGTTTTTCAAAATGGGTAGAGGAAAGGTTATTAGTGAGAAAATTCGGTTACTGATAATTAAATTTTTTAATTCTGGGAAATCAAACTCAGAAATTGCAACTTTGTTAGACTTATCGCGGTACAGTGTGAGAAATATTGTTAGAAGATATAACGTAACTGATTCAGTTAATATTAAGCTAAGATATGTGAAAAAAAGTAATATCACAAATGCCGACCGAAGAGCATTAAGAAGAATAGTCGTGAAAAACGGGCGTGCCAATTATTTACAATTTAGTGCTCTGTAGAGTGAAGCTGTTGCAAGGTAAGTTTTCTTATAAAAAAAGTGAAGTAAAAACCCTAAAGTTGCACAACCTGTTTATAGGCCAAAGAAAAGCCACTATTAACTCCACTGCAAAAGAAAAATCGGCTTAGATGGGCTAAAGAACATAGACAATGGACACCTCGACAATGAAGTGCAATACAATTGAGTGATGAGGCCCGATTCGAAGTTTGTATTGGTGACAGTCGCAGTAGAGTTATTCGCAAAAAAACTTAAGCATTCCATGTTGACTGTCTGAAGAAAAAAGTGAAATTTGCAGCATCCATCATGGTCTGGGGCAGTATGTCATCAAAAGGAGTAGGAAAACTTCATTTTATTGATGGAAATGTGGATACAAATAAATATTTGGCAATTTTAGAAGAATCGTTTTTACCAGTGATGGAAGAATGTTTGACATCCGGCCAAGATTTTGTATTTCAGCAAGATGGTGCAGCGTGCCATACCTCAAAAAAGGCTATAAAATGGATGGAAGAAAATAATGTACCACTTTTGAAATGGGTTTCTAGCAGTCCAGATCTGTCACCTATTTAAACTTTGTGGCACGAAATGAAAAAGGTTCTACGTCAACATCCTGCTCGTACAATCACCGAACTGAGACTAAAGCTTCAAGAAATATGAGATTGTTTTACACCAAATGTTTTCCAAAACTTGGTAAACACTATGCCCCAAAGAATTTCAGCCGTAATAGAAAGTAAAGGTGATATTACCCAATGGTAATCTTTCAATTGTTGCTTTGTTAACTTCTCGCATTTATTCGCACATTGCTAATTTGTTCAGATGTTCTAGTAGTTATAGGTCTAAGTGATTTCAAATATGTATTTTTTACGACTATAGTGTATCTAAAATGTTTTTGAGAAAATAAATTGTTTTAGAAGTAAATAGTTTCGTCATGTTTAGTTTATAAAGGCATATTTTGGTACAAATCTTGAGGTGGGCCAACTGAAGTGGCAAGGGGCTCGTATAATCCGATTTTCACAAAAGTGTCTTATTACTTGACAATCGCTTTTCTAAAATGCCTCAACGTACTTTTGTCTGGTGATAAAACGGCCAACAGAAATAAACAAAGTGACCGCTTGACAAAAGCGAGATTCACCCTCCTTTACAGTGACACGGATTCCCTCAACAAAAATAGACCCGAAGTTGCAGCTCTCAAGAGAGTCAGCAAAAAGGAGAGCGGTAATTCTATCAAGTGGCGAGTTATTACCACTTTATTTTGTTCTCTTGTGCACTTTCTCAGAGATGAAGTTCGGACATCAAAAGACATTGTTACTGACTCGCTTGCCGTTTTTCACAGGTAAGTTTCACCTTAGGAATACAGAGTGGTCATCTTGTTACCTTTATTACTTGGACAGAATGAGTGGATATTTTTTTCAGAAGGAAACGTATGATAATAGAAATTTATATACCTCTATCATAAAAGTTTATTACATAAACAATTTATCCACGAACTCAAATCAGAGAGAGAGATACTAATTAAGATTTAGTGGACGCTCAGTTACTTGCTCGCCCGTGAGCTGAAAAATGCAATTAATTATTTATTAATTTCTATACAATAGAAGTCTATGACCGGCCTCAAAATAGAAACTAACCAATTGTATAATAGCCTGTAATATGTATACCAAACTTACGAAAATGAAGGTACACCATAAAAATGAGACACTTGCCCTTACTTCCTCTGAACTTTTTGTTGTCTTCTAAGAAACCCCAGTTAGCCGAAAGAATGTTATGATTCAAATGAAGGCAGACTGATCAACAAACAGTTGTTTCCGAATCATTCTCTGGTAGTTATCTTAAAAACTTGGAAGTTAGCGTACCCATCAAACATTCGGTAAACTGACGTCAGTCGACTAAACGATTTCGATTGTCGATTGCTTCAACTTACTGTGATACAAAAAACTTTGGCAGTATATCTAAAGGAATAACTACATGAAATAACTTAAGGTTTCTGTAGACATAAGTTCTAAAAGGATACAAGACATTGTAAATTTCTACTTCACTGAAAACCCTGATTGGAGGCAGAACAAAGAATAAAGTCAGGCAAACAAGCAAAACGTGTTAGAAAGTGAGTGCTTCTGACAGTTCAAGTAACGAAAGCAGATAAGAAATAGAACGTGTTTGTTGTTTACGAGTATATCACGAAAAGAACCGATAATATGGAGAAACAAAGAAAAATCTCCAGACCCCGCTTGTAAACGCAAATTTTGTTTTGGATGTGAGTTGAGGATCCTCCAACCCAATAAATACATGAGGAAATTTCCATATTTACCGAGGATGTTGTGTGATACATATTAAAATACAGTGAGGAGATAAACTCTGTTGGAAGCCTTTGTTCCTTATCTAGGAGCCTGCATCGAAGAGCCCTCCTGAATTACCACCGAATATATTTTCTGGCGACAAAAGCCACTTTGAGACAACATCGAATCTCCGCGTCGCTCGGAAAATCCTGACTCTCTACAGGACCGTAACAGTTTAATAAACAATTGATTTGTGCTCTATTGGACACAGCCTGCTAGTGACATGCATGCCTCGGGCTTACAGATCTCTAGTTTATATAGCTCAACGCCAAGCAGTATAGAATAAACATCTATATGTTACGAGTAAAGACGATAATTGGACGGCATTCATGTGAGTGCGGGTTGCGCGATGGCAATATTGTTAATATTTTCATTTCATAGTCTTTGTCCTTCCACTGATGACAATGGCCATGAAGCGATATGTAATGTTGATTCAGGGGCAAACGGGTGAAAATGTAACCGAATTTCGCTGTAACGAAGAAAAGGATTGAGCAAATATTATCAAAACTTGAATCCTGGGGTATTATGACATCAAAGTATTTGTATAATAACATTAGTGGTTTTCTTCAATCGAAGACAGATTCCTTTAGAACACTGTTTCGGGTAGTGCATCCATAAGCAATATAACATTATCGAAAACGATGTTAACAGCGCGCTTGTATTATGTTTTTGTTAATATTGCCTAACTTGACTGGGCATTAACGTCATTGATAGACCAATAACGCTATTGCTCGGTTCATCGCAATGTACACACTTGATAAGACGTAGTGGCCAGCCTTCAGACTCTTTTGGCTGAATCCAAATGCTTCACACGGATTTTCATCTCGCTATTTTTTTTTTGATCGGTGATGCGATATGTTCTGTTTCCTGTTCTATTTCCAAATATAAATCTTTGCAAAATAATATTGTTCACAAGAAGCATTTTTTAAATAGCGATAAATTGTTCTGAGCATTAAAAACTTATCTTGCTCGTTTGTTTCTGTCTCAAAAAAACAAACGAGTAACGATAGAATTTTATTTTTCACTAAAGTAGTAGATTCAAGTTAAAACAAAAATATGTTCTATGCAACTGGAAGGAGATCTAAGGTAGTCAAAAGCCGTTCCTGTCGGCATTATAGCCCACGGTTGGTAATTCAACTTATTTGTGTCTACAGCTTACAGCTTTATTAGGTGGCGATACAATAGGATTCGAGGAGATCCAAGGAGATCTGAGCATATCTAAGGATTTTCAGAGAAGTTCCCAACGATACTCGAGGATTTCGAACAGATCCAGGAAATCCAGGAATCTTCAAGGAGATCCATACAATCTGAGCTGAAATATTTTGTTTCAACGAATAACTGGTGGTTAGCCTGTCGCAGCCAGTCGACTCATGAAGCATGAAAAAGTTCACAGAAAAGAACCAGGAGAAATTGCATCAATCTGTTCGGTAGAGCTGACAAATCCTGTTTCGATCCTGGTCAAACGTTTGTGTTTAGTGGAAGTTAGAGCGGTGGTAATAGGTTTCCGAGCTTGGCCGGGCCACCTCAAACAAATAGCCAAAGCGCGCCAAACAAACCACGTTAGGAGCACAGTATATACAATATTACACACCAACTCAACACCCTAAGGATTACCCTGAATTTTTAACCGATTTTCTATTACCTTGAATTTGATGAGAAAAGCTGCCACGCATGGTATCGCGTGGGTGACAGTGTGTAGTCGCTCACGGTATGCGCAAATAGAAAATTATCCTTGGTAGCTGAGGAAGGTTACTGTGTAATGTTGTATACGCTGTTAGTAATCAGGGGGTGAGGAAGTGTGGAGGGACAAGCCAATTTATTCAAGGGCACATTGCGGAGGGAAGTTTACATCGACAAGCCGTAATTACCCGATTATTTGCAACGATTACTTTGGAGGTTGTTGTGAAACTGTATCAGGTTGACAACAGCATTGCAGAAGTTGGAACAAGGAGGCAATTTTATGAAAATGAGAGACACGCTGCACTCAGCAGAACTATGAGTTAGAAACTCGAACTTTGTTTAAAATCCAACCTGATTATTTAGACTACCTAACATACATAATAGCTACGCGAAATTATTTTTACTACCTATGCCTGGCTTTCACAAGGGGGTGGTTATAGAGGAAAATTTATATTTGAGTGAAAGGAGATCTCAGTCAATCCAGTGAGAGCCAAGGTTCAAGGCGATGTAGTAGTAGTAGTAGCAGTAGTAGTGGTGGGAAGGCGGAGCCCGGCACGCAAGCCACCTTTGGCCTTTTCTGCCGACCCCGAATGTACCAACACTACTCCACATGTTAGTTCACTAAGCTGTCAAACATCCTGACCTCCTAATATAGGTCAGGATGTCCGACCATTCTGCTGAGTAGACAACTTCACCAATACTCCACGACCCCGAATATCTAGACCGCAATACACGGAACAATAGCGCAGACGTGGAACGCTGATTCATCCTCCTCAGGGCACATGGGAGGGGATAAGTGAGGTTGAGTGAGCCGAAGTTTGTCGGGGCCCGCAACCAACCTCTTGGCATATCTTCAGTCATCTCCCTCGCCAAGCTTTTTTCAGATCCCTAAACACCCATTTATTCAAGGCGCTGTGTGCCTGGCCCGTGCTTATGCCCAGCCTGGGCTCGGGACCGATGCAAGTGCTTCTGGCCACCAGCCTAGACCTGTAGTGAGCTTTCTCGTTACCCGGCACTCCGCTGTGTCAACGGACCCAAAACAGAGTAGCTTTATAGATCGGGATAAACTCTGAAGGGCAGAAGTTAGTCCTTAAACTAAGGCTGACCTTGTCCTCGGGGATGCCACGGCCCTCGGGGCTGCTTGACTGTCGGAGCATACGAATATGCTGAATTTCCTCTGAGTACGCCACCATTAATATGGCATATAATTCTGCCTGGAAAATCACTGTGTAGGTTCCAAGCTCAAAGCTTCCCAGCACGCCTTTGCCTTTCAAAAATATTCCCGCCCCAGTGGTGCCCGTTGCCTATGGTGAAGCACACGGGACACTGACCTAGAAATGTTATTTCTCCATTTACCCATTCTTCCTTCGAGGATGAGGATAATGAGTGAACATTCTAAGTATGATCTTATAATGTTCTTGGTCCTTTACACTTTTACCGAAGATATGGGGAGATTGCTCTCCGACACGTTCACGATCTTGGAATGACAAACCACCGATTCTCGTATCGCCCACGTGCCCTCATTACGCATCGTTAGGTATGCCGACATGACCTCCCGCTTTAAACAGGCGGCCAAAGACGGCAGTCCTAGGATAACGTCAACGGCTGCTGAAGGCGTTGCCCGCATCGCTCCAGTTATCCCCAGCGCCGCCAGTCTTTCTCAATGCTGACGAGTGTACGGGCAACGGAGGTGTTTTCGATACATGGCCACCAGACCACGTACCCATATTGTATCTTACACCATCGTGTAAATCCAATGCAGGGCCTTTAGTCTTAATCCCCAAGTCCTCCCGAATGCCTCATGGCCGCTATCGATTTCTTGTAGGAGATCCAATGTAATTAATCCAAGAAGATCACACGGTCTAGGACGAGATTTTATGGGAGGAAATTTGAGACGATTCACGAGATAACCGAAGGATATAAAAAAATCAGGCAACCAAAGAAAATATGAGTTATGCCAACAAGTTCTCAGACAACTCGGCAAGCCTCTGTCACGATTATACCCCATGGTTGCTATTTCTACGGATTGAGGAAGATGTCCAACCATTAGGATAGTCTATCCCTCAAAACATTAATTGCATAACTCAAAGTAAAAGGTGTGCATCGAACAGATAAACCATATGAATTTATATCACTGAACCCGATAAATTCAGCAGATCTCTACGAAACTCATGAATTATTAAAGCTATAATAAAATCAATGAAAGTGAGATCCTACTGTTTTGTCAATCCGAGGCTCATTGAAAATGCCCAACAGAATCGTTAAATAATTCAAGTGTAAATATACCGTCGACCCTTAAAGCGTCCCTTAAACCATCTTCGCCACAACCCCTGTGAGAGCGGAGGCTGATAGAGAATTCCGAAGGGTCTGGCTCTATCCACTATAAAAATAATTTTTTCAAGAGAAGCGCTCTTCTGGGAGAAACTTTTTTGGGAACTAATTAGCGCCAAGTTCCATAAGTCGTGTGTGACCCCTGTGGTCATACATCGCGCGGGAACGACCCTATAGATCAGGGCTGCCCTTGTAGGAGACACTGCTTGAGCCAAAAGTAACTGCAGGTGATTGAGGTAGACAGTTTTCACGTTTTCTGGTGTTCGTTTTGGTATTGTGATGAACATTTGATGATCTACAATTGAATTGATTATGCAAGTCTATTGGCGTTTTTGTGACTGCAAATTCTCAGAAACCATATTCGATGAAGCTTGGGCCAAACATTTTGGTGGATGATGGCGGAGTAATAATAATACTAAATTGCCTTTATTCGATTCTTTTACATTATATTATACATTATAATAAGTAAAAAAACAAAATGCGAAATGGTATCATAACAATTGTAAATTTTGGAAGTGACGTGCAAAAGTTCAAGGTAGCGGCTGGGCGCCATTTTGAACGTTTTTAAGAATGGAATGAGGAGTCGTTCTTTATGGGTACTTCATTAACACTACATATAAAATCACTGTCCCCAAAGTGGGAAGTTTTTATATATTGAATTGCTTAAAGCTCAACAGCCAATCATCAAAACGCCTTTGCATACTACTGCATACTAATCTTCTTCTTTTGGAAGGGTATATCTGCAAGCTCCAAAAAAACAAGGTACCCTTTAAAGAAAGACATATTTTGACAATATCTTGTATTGAACTTGATATTTTATTAGTTGCTCAGTTATAAGCGACACAATGTACAAAAACGCACAACATTGACGGCATGCCAGATCGCCATTTTGACTTCAATCACTTCATACCCAAGGGTTTAATAACCCTTAAATAGTATCTATGTATCAATTTCATTACCCCAAACTTCAGCTTCCTAGCTTGACCCGTTCAAAAAATGAGTAGGAGGACCTTTTTGACAAGGAGTTTAATATATTTGCATATACCAACACTGCCTCTTCTGATGACCAGCATTCAATCTATTTTAGATGTTACTTAAATGGTTGAAAGCTTTCATCTCTATACTGTTCATCATTTACACAGCTTTATACGTATATTTCCTGATTTCTGTTGCATATCTGTTAGTAAAGCTTTTGTGATGTATATACCAGTATCCTAACCTGTACCTCTATGGGGTTCAAAGGCATACCTGTAGATACTGACTCAAAGAACCTGAAGCAACAGGTACAACCAATTGAGATGAATTTCCTGCGAAGAAGAGTGGATATCACAAGAGAGAGACAGAATAAGGAGTAATTAAATAAAAGAAGGCTTTGGATGCAATGCTGACTGCTGATTGTGCTTAAGCTCATTGATGAGAAACCAGCTGAGATGGTTTGGCCACCTTAATCAAAAGTTGACAGGTGACATGTGTTACGAGCAATGCCAAGCTAATCTAGAGGACTATCTAGGACAACTTGGGACAAACCAATTGGAGAGATCTGCAACCAACGGGAAATTACAGTGATAGAAGCAAAAGAGGTAACAAAGGATACAAGACGATGTCGAAGTTTTGTGTACCCTTAAGTGAACCTTAAGCAATAGCCATTATTAGGCTATGATAAAAAAAGTGTCACATATTTTAGACGGATAGATGTCACGAGTTGTTAACGTCCGTCATTTTCGAATTCGACATGTTTCACGATCACGGCACTTCTGTAAGGACAGTAAAACATGTACTTTTCAATGTGGTGCTATTCCCATTACTTCCGGCTGCTTGAGTTCACACGATATACTGAACTTCCTATTGCATTCACGAACCCCATCGCTAGGACAAAGCAAAGTATATAGACTACAAATAGGGGGTCACTCCGCATCATACCAATTTGTTACTCTCACTGGAAGGTAGGTGTGAACACCATGAGTTATTTTAACAACAACTACAGGACTTCTTCCGCTAAAGCAATTTGATCACAATACAACTAGTATTTTGGACCGATTGGGGAGCTCTAAATTTTAAAAATGTACGACTGCGGTCTCGACAAAACCAGTTTTTTTTTAAATCTAGTAAGTGGAACACGAATTTGATGTCAATTTCCTATTGAGATCATTTGAAGGTCCCATATGGTCAATTTGCTTGCTGCGAACAGGGTTTCGCGATGCTTAATGGTTGCAGCGTCACATAGGTTCGTTTGTAGGCACGCGGATGTAAACGCATAGTGGTACTTTGAGATCCAAAGACATTTAAATAAAAATTTCTTAAAATTGTTGGGTATTCGCAATTTTGAAGCAATAACATATGTGAGCTTACTCTTGGTACTCTGTATACTTTAGACTTTTAGAGCAAAGACACTCACCAGCACCGCCGAAACCTACATGTAGCATCATCCCTTAGTCACGATGCAAATGGCTTCTCTGTAATTAGAGCCATCTCTTCACCACCCCTACCAGGATCCTCTGCCTCTCCAGACGCGTCATTAAAATCGCATTTGAAGCCCGATCCCCCACCTCCCTTCTGCCTCCTCCTCAACACCCCAACCCATTCTTGGTCGCCGTGCGATGAAAAATTGCCTTGTTTCACGTCTTTTTTTTTTCTCAGCCCTTCTGTGTCCGCGTTCTGTGGCGTAAATGCTGAGACATTATCACAGCGGGCTATGTTTCGTCAATTTGCACCATTGCAGACATGGGGGTACTCAAGGGGCTTTCAAGTCATTTTAAGGTGTCGTCGAAAATAGGCTAGTTGACGCTTGAGTATGTTTTTAGTTAACGTTTGTGCTATTAGACTAAAAACATTAATACTATATTTCTTTGGACCATATTAATGTGGTCTGACAAAATACCATTCGGAAACAGCAGCTGACCCCAACATAACCTTTTAAACATATTAACATGAATTCTACGAATTCTACTAGTTTACATGAAAAAAAGGTGCTAATTTTATCGTTATTGTATCGTCCAAGAATGTAAAATCACATCGATAAAGATTACAGGAAAGCTGTGGATTAGAACGCACAGAGTAATGAATATACGCAAGTCTGTATTACTTGAGCCATATTTTACATTTTGCTATGCAGATTCAATCTACCATTAATCTAATTCAAGTTGGACGTAAAGTACGGCATCATCACCGTACGATTCCTTGCAGATGTGAAAGAAAAAATACAATATTAGATAAAATCATTCAGAGGTTATGACACATAAGCTCAGTTTTAAATAAGTTCTGAAAAGGAAGATTATATTATTATAAGTGTATTGCCTATTCTTCCTTTTTATGTCTAATGCACTGCACTTACATAAAAGTGTTGATAATCCTCAGCTTGGGTAGAAAGTTACCAACCATCAATTAGTCAATTTTCAGCAGATTTGTGCTTTCTGCTTATTCGTCCATGATTGATATTTTCAATAAAACCACAAAACGACAACGTTTTACGTTAATTAGTAGAGTTTTTTGGAAATACCTAAAGTTAGTTCTCGAGTGACATGCGGATGACGTTTCTTTGTTTACAGTTTGTATGACGTCACATCATGACCGATAGTAAATAAACAATATATATATTTTTTTATTTAAAACTGGATTTACATTTGGTATCTCTCTTGCGGTTATAAAACTTGAAATGGATATATTCCGTTTTCCTCATTTATTCTATGAAATTAGATATGAATCAAGTAGCTTATTGAAAGGACTACCATATGAAAGCAATTCATGGCTTGGAGCAGCTGTGCGGATTGCCTACTTTGCGGTCTCCGGCGACAATGCCATCCTCGTATGAGCCAAGAGAGGCTTTATGACAGGCTCTAGAGACGGAATCGTAAAATGCCAACTTATTACGACCAAATCTGTCGAACACTGGGTACTAAAAAAAAAGCTGACAAGGTACTTTGAAACTTGAAAGAATCTTTTCAACATGAAAGTTGCGGTTTTGCTATGTTATGGATTTGAATACTAGTTGCGACATATTCCTAAGTAATTGCGATAAGCAGGAAAATTTAACTGCATGCTCGTGTATTCCGGATTTCGAATAAAAAGACGAATTTAGGGGGCGGCGCCTACATGCTTAAGCAGTTAAGCAGAGCAAATGCGCTTGTGAAAATTGACAAGCGGACATAGGATACGTCTCGCACTCTCTGTACCAGGATACAGCAATATATGTATACCATTTTATTGAAAAAAATGGCAGACTTGGTTGTCTAGGGTGGGGGGCTCGCTCTTCAGTGGCGCCCCTTAGAGGCCTGTATTTCCATAGACAAGCACCATAGGATAACACTGAGACACTTTTTTTGTGCTACATGCATACAAAGGATTGACGTGTTATTCTGGAAAATCATGTATATTTTGATGACATTCTAAGGTAATACATGCAAAAAACAACATATAACATGTTTTGCGCAAGTAGGTGACTACCGCCACCTACCAATGGTAGTCCAAGCTGATTTCATCCTGAACACAAACGTTTAAAATGCTGCTAAGTCTTCTGCCAACCGTTGTCTGCACTACGTACAGATAGATGTTACACGACATCACGGCCAGCCCGTCAAGCAACAGGAGTACAGTATTAAAGATGCAAATCAGCACTCCATATATCTATAAAACTATGCTGAATTTGGTAGGTTTGCTTTCCGTCCCTGTAACACTGACCAACCGCACACAACGTTGCTTCGCGCTTGTTGATACCACTTTATTAGTCTTTTTGCATTTTAAAAGTGTGGGTTGAGGATGAAATCAGATTGGCAAACGTCAGATTTCTCACCTACTTGCGCACAAAGTTTTGAGTTTTTCTAGACCTACTCCGCATCGATGAGTGCTACATAGCTCGAAGTACCGCTGATGTTATTTCATGGTTGCAGAGACGGAAAGCAAACATATACAGTTCATCCAGTATATGAGATTGGAATACACTTTAGGTCTTTAGAATAATGTAGATCCTTTTCATACGTTTGCATCACATTTTTATGTATATATCATAGCTGTTATAGATTTAGCTTTTAAAAAATACCCCTTCGTTATGGCCGTATGAAACGCCCAGACATAAGGAAGCTGTATACGCGAGAGAAGGCCGTTATCAGAGGAAGTCGTAATGGATGTCCTAATGGCATAGAATGGGAAACATTTTTTTAAGTTTTTCTTGTGCATCACAACCTTAATCTTTGAGCTTTACCTAGTATGAATAAACAAGAATATTTGAAATAATTTTGGAAAAAACTGTAATTGCTAAGCAGATTATAAGTTTAAGCAAATTTTCTATTTGTCTCTATCGAGACGGTAAGCAGTCGACTCAGAAGAAGTCATACTAGGTAGAAGGAACAAGCCTAGGTTTTGTTTGTTCTCACAATCTCAGTCTGTAGTCAAGATGAGAGTGCTTACTACAAGTTAACTTGACATTAGGTAATGTTTTACAGTTCTGTCATTAAGTCCGTATTTTTAGTGTTATTTTTTTAAATGTGTGAGTTTTTGCAGGTCACTGTGGTGTTAGATGATTGCATAATTAATGAAGAGCGGCATAAGCCTAATGAAGGTAAGCTTTCCACGGGTACGTATTATTATTATGTTGATATAACGCTGTCACTTTGGTTCATGGTACTCAGATGATTCAAAAATATGCAATAATACTACGCAATGTTGGCGGGAAACAATGATTTAAATCTGTTTGAATTATTTGCGTCGCACCGGAAAGTGGAAAAAGTACCTTGAAGTATGGAAATAAAGAGAAAAGAACAGCAAAGAAAGACCCGTATTTTCTTAGATACGCTTCAAAAAACTGCTCATCCAGAAATCGCTGATTCCAACCGTCGATCAATTCTACCCACTTCGGCATGGAAACCGAAACAAATCAAAAGTTAGGAATAAGAAACTCCTCTCATTTTAGAACAAACTGAGCAAAGTTTGCCCAGTCAATGGTCTATAAAATTGCTTTAAAAGAGTAAACAATAACAACCGGGTATGTTTATCTTGTATATTTGCGGCACGTCGTCGAAGAAACTTCTCTCTCCTTTCGACAGTTGTTCAGATTAATGTTTGTATTATGTGGTTGGTACGCCGGGAGCAAACGTTCTGCTTAAATTGCGTTATAAATGTTAGTTCGCAGTTGTCACTTACTATATAGTATGATAATTTATTGAAGGTTTTCGCACGCCTACCGGTGATGTTATGTGACATAATGTGTATACCTCTCGAAAAACCATGTCACTCATTCCCTTCGGTCTGTCCCTAAATCCTTGCCCAGTCTATAAGCTGCAAAGTACTACTCGAATTTTTATGAAATTGCTATCCCAAGAACAAAAAAGCTTTGTAGAATTTGAGAATCCGTCCAGTGGTGGCAGACAGAAATAACAAACGAAAAAGAAAATGAAAATAGGTCAAACTTAATTCTTACGTTTCAGAGGAGCCTGATGTTTAAAAAATTTTGTAAACATTGAGGAGTGAGGGGGGGAGGGTTTAGGTGAGTGGGAGATGATGTACTGCGATTTTTTTATCTTCGTATATTATTCCCCTTCCAGCCTCGGTAATACTACGCACCTATTAGATACATTTCAGACATGAGATTTCAGATTCAAATTAGTTTGTAATATTTCACACAATATATGTATGTAAAAATCAGCCATCATAATTGAAGTTGGTCTTACTTTCACTTAGCCATTCTCACCTGCTACTAATAAAGCGGTCCTTTACCCAACGCAGACATTAAAAGTACATGGGACCTAACTCTAACGTGCAATGCATCCTGAATATTGTAATTTTCTTGTATCGACCGTAATCAGTATTTCCTTTTCCTTACTTAGTCTTGCGAGTACTATTGAGCCGATATCTCCAATAATTCTAGCCTTTTCACGCAGAGCGCAATTTTTGGGGTCAACGCATTTGCTTCACGCAGAAGCAACGAGAAAACGTAGTATTTGAGCACCATGTACTTTGGAAAGGACTCGGTACCGAATATGAGCAAATCTTCAATTCTACATAATTATGTGGTTTTATTTGGCGGTCGGTGAAGCATTGAGATTCACAAGTTTCAGATGTAAAAATATAGTCTTACCTGTACGTCGGGTACTTGTGTAAAACCGAATTTTGGTAATTACCTGCAAGAAAACAAAAAAATATAATAAGTCAAACATGAAATACAGTAATTACTTAACTAGTAAAAATGAAATCAAGTCGCTAATATAAACGCACCACATAGGATGATTAAAATTTAACACCTTTTGAATGGATTCAAAGAATTTAATCAGTGTAATACGCAGGTGACACACAACTTATTTGCTAGACATATTGATAGACCCTCGACATTCGAGTGAATCTTGTGTTGATAATTTTTTGTCCCAAGATGTAAAATTCATACAGAAATATGGGCTGAATCGATTTTGATCCAACATAGCTGAATAATCTTAATCTTCCTACAAATCTTCCGATTAGAAAAACTGTAATCAAATCAACCCATCCGTTGAAGAGCTACGATGCCATATACACTCAGAACCAAATTTGTACGAAGTCGAGGATCGGTCCTACCGGCGCGGCGCTCCATTTTAGGTCGAAATGAAGGTCAGGATCGCCACAAATTCTGCAACATTACATCATTGGTTCGCTTGGCAACACCGCATCTCGTACGTTCCAAGGCAAGGTTTCCACATCCATGATCATAGATCCGATCGCTGCCTGTCACAAAATGTAACAATAACTCAGGATGTGTTGGTTTTATCACCATCGGTGGAAATCAAAGCTAATTCTAAAATAAATTAAAACGCCAAGTCACATCAAAATTGAAATAAATATTTCTAATCAAAATGAAAACAAAATTTTAAATTGAATGACCTCTTTCTTGGGTTTGACAGTAACTTAACCTATTGTCGAAGCCTGTGCGAACATGTTGGCAATGTGGTGATGACCTTCGTTCATCGGCCGGCTTCTCTCTCTTTCTAGCATGTGTTTATACATACTTCTCGCGCTTCTCTCTCGTACATATTGTACTCAAGCCGTCAGACAAATTTGGTTTTCCCTGCATAGACAGAAACACACACATACCTATACACACACACATGTTAAACTTTATAACAGCCCCCCCCCCCTTTGGGTCAGGGATTATTACAAATGATGCACCCTGCACATCTAAAATAACTCTTATACTGCTTATATTCCTTAGTCGAATCTGGTGTTCCTAATATGATGAGTTTCATCATGTCATTATAATTAAAACCTATTCATACGTATGGCGCAAACAAGCAAAGCGAGATGAAGTAACAGTTTCAAAGGGAGATACCGCTCATCATCTTTGTTAGTGAAGCTAAATAAGCCGCTCCATTCCAAGCTGATCCAAATCGGTTTGTAAATGAAAAACCTTGCCATAGTTAATTAATCCGGAAACAAAAAAGAGACTCCAGACTCAGACACGCACTGGAAAAATTTAATAAAAATCTGAATTATAATTAAAAATTCCCGCTGTGAAGAAAAATGAGTTGTTATGCATTGAAGTATCTTTAGGGAAATTGCACATTCTAGTTAGAATAGTGCAATAAGGTGGTGTATTTGACAGTTAGACACACCATTATAGGGTCCTGAGTATATTCATCGTTGTAGAAAGGACTAAAAAAAAAAAATTTGTATTATACTAAGTTTTCATGTCAAGTCAGATATGGAATATTTGTTTTCTCAGCAACCATAAAATGGCTTTTAGAAATAAGAGTGTTTTAGACTACAAATCGTAATTATGATTCGTTTAGTATCCAAATGTTTAAAAATATTTTTCTAGAGATGAAGACATGGATGATTCACTGGGTAAACAGTTCGTTCAAAAAAGGATTTCTTGATTGAAATGCACATGTACCCTCTTATGACCTCGATTTGATATCAGCGATACGTGTAATTAACAAATTTCGTAATTTCAAAGGAACAAAAAGATATCTTCGTTTTGTAGATATTTAATGATAATATGACCCGCGGCGTGCAAATAAGGTGGGGAGCGCCGCGGGCTGTGACTCGCCATGAGATACATACAGACAATTCAGAGTAAATTCTAAGTCAAATAAAAATAAATATCAGCACTCGCCTAACTACGAATAGTAAAGAAAGAAAGATAAAGACAGTTCCTGTGGTTGCCGTACTGTGTTTAGAGAAAGAATTATGGTAAAAATTTCCCCAGTTAATGATGATTAGTCTTGATTTAAAAAGGGTACGTTCAATTCAGAACACTTACTTAAATCAGAGAGCACAAAGTTCCATCTATTACCATAATCGATCACTGCGAAAGAG
Source organism: Acanthoscelides obtectus (assembly GCA_963669975.1). Taxonomy (NCBI): domain Eukaryota; kingdom Metazoa; phylum Arthropoda; class Insecta; order Coleoptera; family Chrysomelidae; genus Acanthoscelides; species Acanthoscelides obtectus. Next base: position 61,189,610 of record CAVLJG010000007.1, on the reverse strand, counting down.
AAAGCAGAAAGCTGTGAGTTGGAACTGCATGCCAGTTCGCCTTGCCACCCGGGTCACCACTGTGGCCGGTAGATGCCGCCGATTCTCTCGCTACAGTAGATACGAACTACTCGCCATTTATCAGACGGCTAACCATGGACAGCTGTTTCGTGCTATTTGGTCATTCTTCAGCATAGTGTAGGTTTGGTCTCGGTGGACAACAAACGAAAGCTGAGCAACTCTATACAGAGTTTAAGGTCTATCGAAATAAGACAACACAAAGTGCCATCCGTTCGGAAACGCATGTCTATTTCCCCGCCACTGGTGGTAAGTGCGCAGAGTGATATATAAACCTTCCATGTAAACGTGTAGACTAAGGGATTTGCATGAATTAAAAAAAGGATAGATCGGTATGATAACGTTATTAAAAACTGCACAATCCGACCGTGGCGATTGTTTTCCGTAGCGATAGCTATAGTTTTTGTAATTAGGGCAGATATCCAACAGCTGAACATTCGTCGGAGGTAAACTTCAAAATTAATGAAACAACTATGGAGAAAAGTCGGAATGGAAATCAAAACAGCTGCGTTGTACAGGATGACCTATCTATGAGCGTACGGAATGTTGCCTCTACACAAAGGCATTACATAGGCATCATATAAATATATAGTATCAGGGCGCACATCTCTAAAAATATTACCCTATTATGCCTTAATTTTGACTCAAATATCAAAGTTGTTCTTCTTTTCAACGCTTTGAGCTAATTTTACTACATAATAATGTATCTATAACCATTGATTAACATATTCTACCAGAGATACACAACCTAATACTATATTCCTGCGCCCAAATAATGTTCCGGGATGAAATGAGATACCTTAGCCTCACCTCTGAGAATTTGTCACAGTTTTTTTTCTCATCTGCGCACTAATTGCTTACAGCTTTGAACAGGATAGTGTCTCATAGGTGGCGCTATAGCCAAATGTATGGTATATGCTAGTGTAGTTGGCTACAACACCATCTATGAGACACTAACCTTTTCCAAGTAGATTTCTTGTTCGTGTGGAAAGCAGAAACATAGCTGTGAAATATTATCATAGATGATAGAACGATATCTCATCCCGGATAACCTTTTGGATGCAGGATGTCATATTAGGTTGACCAGCTTCTGGTTAAGTACTTAAATCGATTCTATAGCAGATAAGACAAGACCATCTGACCTTTATTTTAGGGGAAGGTTTGCAAAAGTGGATTCCAAAAATAATAAATTACTCTGGAGTAGTTTTTTGAGAAAAAACTACATTTTCAATATTTTGCTACCCTGTATTGGTTTAAAACAAATTTCATACTTTTCAGATAAAATACCCAATAGCTCAGCAACTAATATTGAAAGCTCCTAAGTAAGCTACATCGATGACGCCTATCTGAATATGTAATCAAAAATAGAACATTACATTATAAAAAAATAAACTTTGCTATGAGGGTCAGAATGTACAAGAGCACTTTAGAAATGTGCTCCAAGATGCCTTGTAGGATAACCCATAAATAGTTTTACTATACTGTACTAGAGGTATCCCTTTGCTAGACCTCAATACCCGTCTCCTAGCAAAGTGGGGATCTAAAACGTTGGATCTCTTCATGATCGGTCTACACCTATAATACAAAGACTCCCTTTATAGCGAAGAATTTGAGGCAAGGACTCCTCTCCTACCCCGAAGCGTGCACACGTGGAATCTTCAAGAATCCCCATCACATGCAGTGGGCGCCTCAATGTTATAACCAGAAAACTGTCCTTACTAAACTTCGGCCATTTCTACCTAGATAGGCTTAAGAGTCCAACCTTGGTACTAAACATCTAAACTGGACTCTCTTGTCAGACAAAGATCCCTGCTACTTTTTTTTCATTCTTCAGCACTACTTGGGAGCTAAAAAATGTATATACGTAATAGTTATGTAAAAATACATGATGCTATGTATGTTACCTTTATGTATGCAGATCTCAAAATGAATTACCACTAGCTAAATATCACAGTGTCACGGAAAACCTAGAAGTAAAGCCATCATAATTTTTTTCACAGGACACAATTCTGATAATATAGCCTATTTTCTGCAGTTATACAGTATCTTAAGTATGTACCTTGCTTTGCAATATCAGGTAGAATCATAGGCAGCAATTTACTGAAACATTCACTGTCCACTCGGAGTTTTTATATATGCTTGGGTCCTTAAGAAATAGATCTTCTCTCAACATGTTCAACTTTTCGCGGCCTTCGTCTCTTTTAGGCCACTTCTCTTGCCAATTTTTTTGTTTATTTGCGAGCCTCTTAATTCTCCCGTGCTCCACATCGCAAAATAGACACCCAAAGATGTAGCTGCTAAGGCAATGTTTCTTTCAAGCTGCATAGTACAGACCAGCTGATAATGTAACCACCAGTTAATAGCACAAACCCAACGAAATCAGAATTATTTTTGTCAACGCAGAATTACTTTTTGTTTTTAATTTTTGACAATTCGTAACACATTAAGGATTTTTTCGCGAGTCCACGGTGTAGCACAGTGCACTACCGGGAACCGATACTCAAATTTTCGCGAAGAACGGGAATAGGGGAAGACGGATCTGACGTCGTCCGAATGTCAAAATATCACGTAGTACGGGTGTCCGTCATTTAAAAAATAGGCCTCAATTGAAAATTTGTCTTCGCAGTGCCGAAAATTGAGTTAAATTATTAAATCATAAATGGAGGAACACGTCCATCTGATTTTAAATGACGAGTAAGAAGGTCATCGAAGATATATGAACCGCACTTGTCATATGAAATGATTGATTTTATTGATATATAATATGTACATTGCACAAAAAACGATCGGTCTTTTTATTTCAGATTCAAACAAGGCAGCTCAGCGCCATCTAACCACTCCCGCTGTAAACTTGAAACTGTCGAAACTTCGGAGAGGAAGGGGAAATTCCGGCTGTTCCCGCTCGGCACGGGTATCACGTATCTTGAAAAGTGACATTATGCCGTTTTTTTTGACATTATGTAGGTTATTCTACAAGATATTAACTTAGCACTTAGTTGTACGTGTTGCATAAACGTCATGAGGCTTGTTATCAATCTTTGGCTTTGATATGATGTAAAATCTGCTCCTGAGATGGCATTACTGGAGGTCTAAGCTGTAAGTTGAATGTGTTGATGATAATTACATTGGGTTTTTGTCTCAAATACACTTAATTGAGATTCAAAGCTAGAAATTAGTTGCGCATCCACTGTTTCTAATCCGTTCTAGAAATTACAGATACACATTTGCTGGCTTTCAAAAATGAGAGAGATAAGAAATAATTATATTCACTGTAGACTGTCGAATTACAAGCCATATACATGCTAACAGTAATTACACAAAACGCGGGCGCGGTGATGATTTCCCGTAATTCTTCTCAGTTTTTCGTAATCTATAACTTCGAACATAACCTCTCTTCAGAAAGCACAACATATAAATAACCCATCATATTCGGCATATTCAGTAATGATTTTCTCACACAGCAAATATCACTGATTTTATACACATGCAGACCAATTCACATAATCATCCAGATGCGATCTTGCTATACAGCCAACTTTCTTCTCAGCGATAAAAACTACAGACCCGGCACTCAGCCTCACAAAGCTATGCAACCAGTAATGCGTAGTTTAGTTGAGTGATTGCTCCTCAGATGAATGTTCACAACGATCCTAGTGAGCAAACGTGGAATGACTGTTTGCGCCCTAAAAACTACCTAGTCCGCAAGTTGTCATCTTATAGGTTATTTTTGACGTTTTGTAGGTTTTTTACACGAAACCCGTGCCGGTTCACTACGGGATCTCGCGAAAAAATCTCTTTTGTGAGTGACACTGACAACTTTGACATTTACAGATTGATTCTTGACAGGCAGAATCTTAATACGCAGAATCCAAAACTATTCCTTGAACAATAAATTGTTTGAATGTAAAGCAGCATTTTTAAACAGGAAACAATTTTTCATTCAAGATCTTGTTCAAGAAATTGAACCAAATCTTGTACAAGAAATTGTGTAGTCTAAAACAGTCTTAGGGCACTTTTGATATAATTTAACGGAGTACCTGTCAGATATTTTGGAGTTCAAAGCTTTTGCCTTAAAGTTTAGCTACTAGAGAAGCTGAGTGGCATTTGCCGAGCTCATATCACGGTTCAATGAATCACACCGCCTTTTTAAACGTTTATTCTGCCTTTAACCACTGCAATGTCCTTGATCCCATCATCGGCATACAACGTACTCAAAAGCGTATGAATATGGTAATACATCGCAGAGTAAACTGGCAGTGCGTCAAGGATGTTGTATCTGTGATCCCCCGCAATTGAGAATTCCCTCCAAATCTTGTTAAGAATCCAATAGAAAGAGAAATAGATATGGCGGAATCCTTTCTAAATTGAATTGAGGAGCTATTCTTATTTATCCTATCTGGTTGCTGAAGCCACCGTCGCCCTACAGGGGAGCACTTTGACTTTTCCCAGCTGGTGGAGATGAAGTAGTTCAGAAGGTTTTCGTTTTGATCTCTGGAGATTTTACCCTTACAGTTTGCTGTTTCCACCTTTTCAATGCGTGATTTGTATAATAATTTACTAATACTCTCTATGTGACTACAAACGGAAACTCGGGGTACTTAAGTTCAACCTTTGTCTTGTAGATATAGCAAGCTTGTGATACAAAACATACTCCATATATTTTGAATTGGATCGTTGTTTCTCACAATGGTTACATATTTAACTAATCAAATATTCAGAACAATAATTGTATCCGCGACAGCGTTATGAATATGACAAATACTCACGAATGATGATTTATTTTGATCGATATAGTTGTATTTGTGACTATCTACAGAACGGATTGTTTTAAGCTTCATGTAGATACGATATATGCGAATTGATGAGTAAAACGTGTATACATTTGAATTTATCTGAGAATATGTCATCTAATTCCAGATAGAGCATAAATTGTTCAAAAATGTATGAAGAATTAGCATTTCCATAATCGATAAATATGACGCAGTATTAAAAATGGGAAGGTTGAAGTCGACTAGCTCTTGATACACCAAAGACCAGAGCAGTATCCTTTTCAAAAATTGTCTATAGGGCCTTCTAGAGAGACATTGAAGTCTAATCGCAAAACACTCGCCAAAGATTATATATGTTTCCTTCTGCGTCAATATCAGTGCGAATGTTTTGCGTGGTACCTTTTTAGTACAGACACAATTTTTGTTACTAATAACCTCCTCTCCAGCATGATCACTGAAACTCATGGATTTGTTGATAGCACTTTACATGCAAACATTTATTCAGATCGAAATCTTGGAATCCATGTGGGAGAATATCACAAGCACACACACAAACACCGATGCGGCGACGTTTGTCATTTGCGCATGTCAAACGTGACAAATCGCTCCCGCACGGGTATTACGTATCTTGAAAAGCAACGTTATAACGATTTTTTTTTGAAATCATACTGGTTTTTTGACATTATGTAGGTTTTTAGTACTAGCTGATAGAGACGTCTGTACACTCGTTTTGTAGTTGTACGTGTTGCCTAAACGTCATGAGACTTCAGTTATCAATGTTTGGATATGATGTGATATATAAAATCTGCTTCAGATATGACATTACTGGAGGGCGCGGGGGTGATTTCCCATAATTCTTCTCGAGGTTTATGAAAATACAAAAAAACCTAAAAAATCGTAATTGATAACTTTGAACATAATCTGTCTTCCGACAGAAGGACAACATATAAATAAACCGTCGGGCCCAGCTAATAGATATACTTCATTGACAGCATATACATACAGTAATGATCTTCTCACACAGCAAATGTCACTGATTTGATACACATTGATAGTGAGCAAACGTGGAATGCACTCTAAAAACTACCTGGTCTGCAAGATGACATCGTATAGGGTTTTTTTGTCGTTTCACAGGTTTTTTACATAATAGCCGTGCCGTTCCCCTCGCAAAAAGAATCTGAAAGGTACTACCGTCATCTTTGTAGATAGTACCAGAATACAAAAAATGGCATCAAGTAGGTTGACTCTGCACTTCCTAAGCAACGCCGTCATCAGTTCATAAAGGATTGCAATATATATCCTCAGTTGCCAACATATACAACAAAGAAATCAGACGGATCAAGTCAGTCAAACAGTCGCACATAATTAGTCCATAGACATTCTTTCCCTGCCCTACCGGTAGTTACTGTCCATCTAGCAACAGTGTCATTTTCCACGTCTGCGCGGCATCGCTACAGCGAGTTACCGTTCATCTCGTGCATGTTTTTTGCGCTGCAGTAGGGAGGGATTAGTCAGCCGGACCGAGACGCCGGGCGGTGGGTTTGGATAGCAAGCAATATGGGAATATGTGAAGTATTGCGAAAAGGTGAATAGAATTACTGGAGTGTATAAATATACAAGTTCAAAAAAATGCACCATCTCAGCCCCTACAAAAATGTTTCTGAAGCCTTCCAGAGCCCTCGAAACGTCAAAAATCGAAACTTACGCGATTTTACTTCTTTTTTTTGTGTTTATCATTTTTCTCTGCCGCCACTGGAACGGGTTTCAAAAACTACAAAGCTAAGCTTTATTGTCCTTGGCATAGTAGCAAAATTCCAGCGGTACCTCTCAAGTCATAGACAGGCAGACCGACGGAAATGAGTGACATGTTACATCCAAAAAAACAGAAAATTTCATTTTCGAAATTTTTCGTATTTACAATACTTCCTCGCCCAGTGGCGTAGAAAGTAAAGATTAATTTAGACACCTACTTTGAAGTGAGTTAGAGTGGCTGATTCCAATGCGGACTCGTAGCTTACCCTAGAATTCTCAATCGCTTTTTAGCACCCCTTCAATGCTTATTTGGAATGGGTATATTCAGACATTGATTAACGTACGAGTATTCCACCTGAAGATATCCAACTACGAACCATCTATGAAACAATATTAGAACCAAATACTCTTAACTTTTATCAAATTAGGTTTCATTTAGGTGTATGTTTTTCTACTCCCTCAATACAGCCTATGGTTAGCTATCTTCACGTGTAATTGAACCTAGAGGAAGAATGTTGCTTCCTTTCCCATCAACAAGCGTCAATCTTTAAGCCTGACTTCGCAACAGTTTGAGTATGATAATACCATTACTATTAAAAATCTACAAAACAGGGACACTGTCTCTAACATGGATACGCTGCTGTTAGTGCCAAGAATTCGCTTTGCCCGTAATAGAGTCTTTCCGGACTGGCTGATTTATACGATCGCTTTTTGGTAAATTGTCCATGAAATATTGAGAGAAACATTCTATTTCCAATCTCGAGCGATTTTCTTCAGAACGATGCCTAAGGAAATTTCAAGGATGCCGACCTTTTTATTTCTATAGGAATATGTGGTTGAGAGACAGGAAGGAGTATCTAAATATATTATCGGTCTATTCTATTCACCCATTTTCTCAAAAATGGAAGAAACGCAGCATCGCAATTTAGACGATTTTTATAGAAATAAAATTTCACGAGGAATATGCCGTGGTAAAAAATGAGGATGCAATAAAATTAGAATCCCCGAAAGCGTTCTTACAAATAAAATTACATGATCAAACGAACTTACCTGTAAGTGATGTTCGATCTTAATTATGTGAAGACCTCGTCGAAGTACATTCGCCCTTGGTGTGGACTATCACAAGCTAGGTCCATGTTGCTATCCCAAGCAACCTAATCCAATGGCACAACGCTATCCCAAAGGTCTTCGTTCATCCTTGGTCTGGACCTGACTATCCCTAGCCAGGTCCACGTTATCCCAAACGTCTTCGTTCGACTTGGTGTGGAGCTGACTATCCCAAGCCAGGTCCACGTTGCATTCCCTAGCAACCGAGTGTAATGTTTCAGATTTATCCCAAACGTCCTTGTTCTTCCTTGGCATGGAGTTGGCTATCACAGGCTAGGTCCAGATTGCTATCCCATGCAACAGTAGCAGAACGTTATCGAAAAGGTCATGTTAGGCATAATTTGCAGCGCCGGTGAGGCATCCATACTAATATTCATTTAACTTGCACCTAAAACAGATCGGTTAGTTGACAGTTACCTGATGGTGAGGCCCCTTCAGAAAAAGAGGCCTGCACGCCACTTTCTAATTTTGCTCGGCGATGAAAGGAACCTTCAGCCGGCCGTCGGTCGGTATCTCGTTCGATAATGCACATCTAACGGCCAACCTTCTGTCCTGTTTTCTAATTCTAAATGTTTTGCGATTCCTCGACACTGCTGAAAACGTAAAAATACGCGCCGGTCGGTGTAAACAGTTTGGCACGAGAACAAGGAATGAAGGCTTATAAGCGGCCAGAGGGGAGAAATGTAGGGGCAAGGGGCGCGGTGTCGCTTCCCTTCTCTGCGTGCCCGCTTTGAAATCGTAGCGGTTGGGTACTATTACGGGGATACTACGATATGTATTCTAGATATTTACTTCGACGGGGGCGGAACATAATACTACGTATATATTTGTACGTATTACATCGTTCTGTAATGCCGCTGTGTGTCAGGCCTTCTAAAAGAGCCCGCCAGGCTTTAACTTACCAATCCAGGTCTATTGAACTCTGTACGGGAAAGCAGAGAAGTTTAACAAAGGCATATGTTAAACACTCAACGTATCAGCCACACGCAGCTACCTAATGTAACCTTATAAATAATGCGTACCTATTATATGAACTTTTATATATGTATTTCTTTACCAGTTGCCACTTATTCAAGACTATAAATTGGTAGTATTATCATTCAGTACTGATACATAAAATCTATATGATTTCTAATATTTTTTTTTGGAAAACTATCAACAAATCAAATGGCCTGGGATGGGAGACCTTATGAGCAATTCAAAGATATGCTAACAGCGTAATAACCAGTTGGTTCCGTAAGTAATATTGTCCGTTGAAAATAAGGAATTTAGATTGCCAGGACGTACCAGAGCTGAAAAATACTACCGATGCATGTCCCTATGATAATGGTTCAAAATTATATTCTCAGAAATTGTGAAAAAATTGTATTTGTCTCATTTTGTTGAAAAGATTTGTTTTTGACAAAAACAGTTTGGTTTCAATACAGTTCCCCGCGATTTACACTGCAGGCGATCCCTAAGAAGTTCGAAAAAAGATGATTGAGTGATCCAAAGATAACTATCAATTTCTATTTTTTTTTTGTTTTTAATGATTTAAAATATTTTGAAGTTATTTGTTTTAATAAGCAATGAGGTTTTGTGTTTTAGGGTTTAAATAACTCTATGTTCCCTTACAAATCAATTCTGATATTTTTATTTAATGCAATGTGTGCAAAATGAAATACTGACAAAAGTTAATTTTTATGTATCTGCCTTGGATAGTATTATTATTCAATAAGTGATTATTATAACGATTTTTGATTATCAACCACTTACTACAACTCAGAGAATCTCCCAACACCTGAGGTAATGTCACTCACACCCGCGGGGCCAAATGCCATGTCCAATAAAATTGCAAACTACGCGGAAACTATGTAAGATCTAACATCTTTAACCAAAGTAGAGCTCACTAACTGTGTCACGTTCACTCAAACGAATGAAGTATCCGGGACTTCTCCTTCATCGACTACTGAGCTGTCCGACTGATGCTTTTGTGGAACAAATTGTATAAAGGAGTATTTTCACTTATATTCGATTCAAAAGTCGAATCTTTATGCAGCAGTTGCTTCTATTCAGTATTTCGGTTGGTTCAGTATCAAAAATGACTATCTTTCATTAAAGTCAGAAAACATCCCTTCATTAACGAAGGCATCCATTTGTTATACCAGCTTTTAATCAGTGTCCCATGTAACATTTGTTTATTTATAAATAAGTTTCGTAGAGAGATACGAGTAATTATTTATTTTGAACATTTACCGGTGTAACGTATCGCTCTTCACATTTATAGTTTTAATATCGCTGAATACAATAATATTACTGTCGGTTTTGATTGGAGATTAAATTGAAATTCATAGGTATTTGCAATATTTTACCGATACAGGGATAAAATTCAAATGGTCGTATTTCTGCCATTATGAAATTCTCAATAAAAACTAGCTATTCCTCAACAAAACTATTTTCCTATCGGTTCAATAAACCATGCATGAATAACCGCAATATTTTTTATACAAAATATACAGAATAGCTTATGTCTAAAAATGTTATTCAACTGGAGAGGTTTTTTGTTTTATATGACAGGAGATTGTATTCCAATCAAAATTACCAGAATCACTCCAGAAAATCATATTTAATGCTCAAACGCTTGAAAATGAAGGCTGTAATAAGTGTGTGGTCAAATTATTTGGAAGTGATGTGCCTTTCGGTTCAATTTTAATTAGAATGAATCCTGTTGAGCTGTAATAAGCATCTGCAAGACGTTAACATCCCACAAATATATCAAAACATTGTTGCGACTATTAGTTGTAATATAATCAAACAGTATTGCCGAAATTTCAAGTGAGGAAGGACATCTTGTGTAAATCACTATGGCCATCGGTTCACCTGTAAAATGTCTTAAGATTTTCTTGAGCAATTTTGTTTTGAATTCGTAGTCATAGACAAAAAAATCCTTTATTTTTGAATGATTCCGAAAGCCCTAATATTATAGAACAGTGATAAAACATTTTACTTCGGTCTTTTTGGTTATTTAAATTGAAGGTTATATTTTCTTTTGTTACATTACCTTCAGGACTTTAAATCTTAGCAAATGAAGATTTAGATCGAGAAAGAGAAACATATCGAAATCAAGGATGTTTTTAATTGATGGTAATTACTTTTGATCTAAGAATGTCCTTTTTAGTGAACAGTAGAAGATAGGAACTCAATAAGCTAGATAGAATTAAAAACTGCCTGACCCTATTACCGCTCGAACTCAATTCATTGACGTTCAAGATCTATCTTTTAATACAGGTCTCACGTACAGTATGTGAAAATCAAAAGGTCGCCTGCGAAGCAATGTTAAAAATTGCTTTAAAACAAACCAGGTCTGAAATATTCCTCGGGACCTTGTACGGGAAGATTTGAACTCAAAAGTAATAATTTTAAAGCAAGTTTTCAAAAATTGTTAAAATATCCATCTTTAGGGTTTTTCAGTCCTTAGATGCTTATAACTCGGAAACGGTCAACAAGAATAGGACCTTTTACTTCACACGCCTACTGGAGAGGATGTTCTGTAATTGTGAGAAAATTCGAAATAGAAAATGTCGTAGGTCTGTCTATCGATCTGTCCGCAAATACCTGACCCGTCTATAACTTGGAAACTACTGTTGGGATTTTGACTAAAAGTTCGCATCAAGTTACTACTATTCTAGGGACGAAAAAGATTTTAGATTTTGAAAATCGGTCCAGTGGCGACGGATCTCGTGCAAAAAGCGAAGAACAATAAAAGTCCCTTAAACTTTTGAGGTTTCATAAATGTTTTGTAAGGGTTAAAAATTGGACCCTAGGGGTTGTATTGGACGAGAGAGTGTATATCTCAATTTTCTGTCGTTGGTTGAATTATACGCCAGCATGCCCGGTAATTCTTTGTTTTTCCCGTACCTACATTTGCCTTTGACACTTAGAAATATCTCCAACAGTAGCATGTCGATACGTGCACCGTGGTCCGGTCGATGGACGAGCGTTGTACGTCACTACCGCACTGCTATGGACTGTATGCTCTGTGCTGTGAAAGCAAATTTCGTCATCCGCAGGAATTTCTCCTAGGTGGTAGCGGTGGAGGTCATTAATCGGTAAGAAATAATTTTGTGTGAATGCGTACCTGCCTCCAAAACTTTTGAAGTTCGGGGGTCGCATTGATTCTCAGAGTTAAGTTGGATAAATTCTAAAATTTCCTACAAAAGGATGCTAAATTTACAAATTTTAATTGTATGAACCTTTCACCCTGACTCGAACCATTTAATTCTTGTTATACATGTTGGTAGCTAACTTTTTTTCACAATGACTGGCTTGTGCTGAACATAATTCTTAATGGCATGATGACAGCGTTACGTGGGAAGTACAGAGTCGACCTACCTGACGTCTTTTTTCATTAGAACGATCCGTAACAGCTGAAAAAACCTACATATTCCTTAATATTATTTCTAAAGCAACAAACCCAGAAAGTCTGAAAAATATAATTTTCTCAAAATTACCATCATTCAAATTGTAAAAGAAACCAAAAGTTTGATAATATTATTAGATATCCATTTAAGTGTTGAATGTCTAGTTTACAGAATCGTTGTATAAGATTTTGTTATATGATATGGGTAGAGAGCATAGCACTGGTCAGTATGTAAGAGAAGATATTTTAAAGTATAAGTGCCGCTCATTGCTTTTTTATGGTGCTTTATTTTTAAAAGTATTAAGATATAAATCTCCAACGTATCAATACAATATTTTAGAGAAGAGATATTCTGTTTGCCATGTTTTTTTAAGAAACGATGCATGTTATAATATTCCAGGCTATGAAACATGTAAATTCAAAAAGCTTTGACTTACACATCACCGTGTAGGATGAATAAATTATTGCAACTTTACCAAATTACTTCCAGTCATAACTTTAAAAAGGAATTTAGGAATGTGGCTTCTCCAGTTACAAGCTTTTGTAGCTACAGATTATTAACTAGTGATTTACTGTTGTATTGTATTTACACTGGTATCTCAATTTTATATTCTATGTAAAATTATAGATAAGATGAAGGTCATTACCCTATATAAAATAATTTTAACTTACTGATTATCTCTCCTGTCTCCCTGCGCTGAGACAATGCAAAATGGCATTGCCAATCTTCAGCTTTTTATTTATTTAATATTCATCTTTATTTTGTATAAATTCTCCAATAAATATTCTTATCATTATCAATCTTGCTTGGTATGGTAACAAATGGCGAACTTTTTACTTTCGCAGACTGTACTTCGGAGCATCCATCCGTCTGTGAATCAGATATTATTTGTTCTAGTATATCCGTGAGTGAGCCGGGACTCGATTAGTGTCCAATTATACCTGTGATTCAATTAGAGATCGTAGAGTGAGCTAAAAGGGCATTCGAGCGGAAGGTTCTTGGATTAGGGCCATAGGGTCGTAGGTCCGACATCGTGTCGTCTCGAGTAGGTGATTTCCTATCCAGCTGCTTCGGTTCAGACCTTCGGGCTCTGCCTATCGATAAGGGTTGGATGCCAGGAATTGTTTAATTGTCCGACATTAAGGGATAACGGGTTAATTTCGTATGACGATGATATACATGGTGGCACGTTCATCTTAGCTAAGGTGACAGAGGAAGAATTTTTACATTCATATCTATTATACAAAACCAGATAAGTAATCAGATTAATAGGATTAAAGCAGAATGAATGATTTTTGTAGTATCTCACACTTTGGGCAAGGCAGGAGATGCCGATAGGGCAATACTATCGAGACTTTTTGTCTGCGAGTGGCTTTAAAAGGTTTCCCCTATTCAAGAAGTGGTATTTATATCACGCTTAAACTACCTTTATCGTAGTTAGGCCACACATTTATCCCTAGTATCTATAAAAATTGTCTGGCCCTGTCATTCCGAGGTCGTTATCACCTACGGAAAATAGCAATATCCATAGCCAAGAGAAAAATTCGCATGGGGTGGGATTAAACCTGCGCAGCTCACAGTGACAGGTTAATGGAGATGCAGCTCTCAACACTGTGCCACCGGGCTGCCTATAGTAAGATAATATAGAACAGGAGTTCCCAACCAGGGGGGCGCGCCTTCCAAGGGGGGCATAGAGAGATGTCAAGGGGGGCATAGAGAGATGTCTAGAGGGGCGGAAAGCGTTTGCATTTTAAAAAGAAAACAAAAAAAATAAACAAAAATTAACAAAGAACATTACAATGTAATGTTTAATTTACACGCACAAAATTAGAAATTAAATATCATATTCACTTATTCTGTCAAACCGCTGTTTCAAAACCCGGCATCGTCAATCGCATTTTATACAAGTTTAGACAAGTCACAACATGAAATCCGCGCGCACCCCCGCCGCGCTCCGCTTAACATTCATCACTTAGAAAACAATTGTGTACCTACCAGACACGGATGAGCATCTGTGACATAGATTCCCACAAACTTGCAAAAAATTTGACGTTTCCATGTACATGTTTTGTTGAGAAATCTGTTTGAGTGTGTCAGATTATTGGGCCTCACTGTTAAAAGATAAGTTTGTGTATTTACGAACTTCAGTTACCATTTTTATTTAATTTACTAAATTGTTGATTGAGTGGAGACGTGTCCATAGATCGGCCATTGGGACTATTTTACCACATTACAATCAAATCAACGTGGCGAAATAATTTTGAAACGACGAACTTCAAGTACCTAGTATTGGTTCCAAATGTATTTAAAATTACTATTATAACGTCAACCTGCCTACAAAAATATAAATCTCCCGGTGGCCAATGTTGAATACATTACGTCATTAAGATAAAATAATGGGCATATAATTAGTAATTACATGTAGGTACTTTGCTTATTTATTCATTACTTACTTGTTTTATTGTTTTAGGTGTAAAATGGCAGCGAAAAAAAAAAGTTTTCCGGAGATTACGTTAAGTTACCTTCATAGAAAAAGACGAGTCACGATTGCCTCAGTATGTGATATGCATGAAAGTTTTAAGTAATGATAGCATGAGGCCCAATCGCCTTGAAAGGCATTTGAAGCAACTACATCTTACTTTGGTTTTGAAGACGAAAGAGCTTTTCTTCTAAAGCAGAATCACTCAAGCGGATGAGACTGGATAAATCGGGAAGTTATCACACAGGTGTATCGCAGCATCTCAAAGCTTCATTTGAAATAGCTTTTATGATAGCAACGCAAAAGAAACCTCATACAATCGGTGAAGAATTAATAAAACCATGCCACGCAGATAATTTTAGGAGAAGATGCAGAGCAAAAAATGAAGTCTATTTCTCTTTCGAATATTGCAGTCAAGCGTAGAATCGATGACATTGCAGCAGACCTAAAGTCACAAATAATTAACAAAGTAAAATTGTCGCCATTTTTTGACATTAGTTGCGATGAATCCACCGACATCGTTAATTGTACACAGTTAACAGTTTATGTTCGTTACATCGGCGGAGAAATCATTCAAGAAGTGATTTGGTACTCCCAATCTTTGACCGCAGGTACTACATCTGAAGATATATTTACTTCAATATCAAATTTTGTAGAAAAAAATTATTTGGATGGGAAGAAACTCATTGGGCTTTGCACAGATCGCGCACCTGCAGTGATAGGTGTACGATCGGGCTTAGCTAAAAAGCTCAAGGAAAAAAGTCCCGCAATGGTTAGTACACATTGTGTTATTCATCGGCTTCCACAACATTGCCACAGAACTTACGCCAGACTTTGGACTCGGCTATAAGGATTGTAATTTACATCAAGAGCAGCGCTTTGAACAGTCGGTTACTTACTTTACTTTGCAAGAATCTCGATTCTGATCACAAAGTTCTTCTGTTCCATACAGAAGTACGCTGGCTGTCCAAAGGCAACATGTTGGCTCCCCTTTATGGATTGAAAGAAGAGGTAATTCTTTTTCTTGAGTTCAAAGAAAATAACGATTTCTTGACAATTTTCAAAAATGACACATTTCAATGGAGGCTGGCTTATTGAACTGACATATTTGACTCCTTGAACGATCTAAACTTGAAACTTCAGGGCAGAAATAACACTATAATAAGCAATTATGATTATATTCAGGGCTTTGTATCAAAGGCTTCATCTTTGGAATCAAAAAGTGTCTTTTGAAAATGTCATTTCTTTTTCTCGGCTGTTCGAAGCAACTAACAATAACATACTGGACGCAAATTTAAAAGCTGATATAAAAACTTATTTGCAAGCGCTGGAAGACGAATTTCGCCTATACTATCGAGACATCAATTCAGAGTCACCAATATGGCACATGACAAGAAATCCATTTGTTGTCGATGAGTCACAATTGCCAAAAGAAGTTCAGGAAGAATTTCTAGAAATGAAGGCTGATTCGTCCATGAAAGATGACTTCCATGTTTTAATATTGGAGAAATTTTGAATCAAAAGGTGGCCTGTTAATTCGATACTTGCCTCTCTTGCTCAACGAATACTAGTTCCTTTTTCTCTAACTAAACAACAAAATCGTCCTGATATCGATATCGACCTGATGATAGCTCTGGCAAGAACAGAACCTAGAATCAATCAACTGGTAAAGAACCTGAAATCTCAAGTTTCTCATTAGTACCTACTCTTATTTTATTTATGTTTTTCGATAAAAAACATTTATTAGTTTATTTAAACTTCTTATTCTGGGACGCCTCAACAAAAAAAAGGTTGGGAAACCCTGATATAGAACAACATCAGCCCGACGGAAACCACGAATCATTAACAGGAGGACAGTAGACACTCTCGAATTTCATGTACATTGATGCTCCTTATATCAGCTGTAACTTGTTTTCCCGAATCATCAGACCAACTTATTAGCCGCTGATGTACGTATACCATTTCCAACTTGGGTGGTAGTTTTCACTAAGTAAATAACACCCTTGCGGTATATCGCACTTTATTCGTTAATACGTTTGCTATAAAGTGTTCATTCCCGGAGCGGTTCTCACGTTTCAGCACTTATGAAGTTCCATTAGACACCTGTTATCTGTTATTCCTCTTGTTACATAAATCCCGATGCGACGGCGACGCAGCAATGCCGACGGCGAAGCGTCGTATCGAATTGTAAGAAAGATCGGCGCATCGTGAGAACTTATGAACGATCTCCAATTAGATGGCCAGTTTGTTGGGAACAGTAGATGAAATTGTTCTTTCCTTGTTTATCCTTGAATCAGCAGCCATCACTCAGAGCGCTCTATCTTTTATCTGCAGACATAAAATCAAGCTTATGTAAAATAACGAGAGCGCGTACACCACTACAACCATCATTGGCCATGGACGGCCGGCAATGGCCGATAAACAGCAACGTCCAAATTTCTTGGGACTTCTCGGCAGTGCGCTGGCAATAACAACAGCTGAATGAGGGTCTGAAGTATGGATATTTAAGACTTAATTGGTTCTGTTTATAATAGACCGCCGATGTGTTGCACTGGAAGTGGATATAGCCTTTGCAAGAATAAAAAAATGGAACAACTTAAGAGGACTGAAATGTATAATAACACATTCTAAAATATTCGAGGAACTTGATGGTTTGCGATTTTAAATCTTCGAAAAATTGATAAAATTCAGCCAGCTGTTTTCTGTGCATATGTAAGTATTTCATTAACCCACACACGACGAGGTCGACAAGTTAAATAGCGGAACGAATTTTCTGAAAGATACATTTCTTCGAAATCCTGCATGTTAAAAACACATCTTCAATCTTTTAATCTGTATTCAACACTGATAGCCGACGGGTAACGTCCAATGACGGTCGTAGTGTATGCACCTTGTTAATCCGATATTTTGCAGAGGGGTAAAAACATCACGCAGAATGCTGCATAATCTCTAAACCCTAAAAACTAAGAAGCGGACACACCGGCCAGTTCTGGATGTACGAAGTTCCAGAGAGTTCAAATGGGAGGCGGATGCTTGGCGGGTCTGTCTCGCAGGTTCAATGTGCAACGGCATCATGGAGGAGAAACCTGAGGAGCAAATCCCGTTGGCATAGCGGTAGGAGAGACCCAGATTCTTTGAACAGCTCCAAGAATGGACACAAATCAGTTAACTTGCAGGACCATAGGATAGTGAATCGAGTATAGTTTTGGAACAATGTGTCGCAGGGAAAGTATAGCCGAGTATAGATATCGCATTCAACTGCTTGTCGCTCACATAGGTTCAATAATATTATCATCAGGTCAACTATATCATTTATTCTCGGTTTATTCTACAATATCGTGAACTCAACATTTTCCAAATTCGTCAATTTGTCGCTATGCCGACAAAAACCACTTAACTTCCAATAAGTATCCTGTAAACTGCACGCATATATGCAATAAAACTTTTGTACATAAATCCAGTATGCTGTTCTTTCTGACGCAGCCCTTATGAATTTTGTCCATATTTAATCCGTTGGAAAAACAGCATGCTAGAATTTCCTTCACTTGTTCCGGAGGCTAGACGCAAATGAATATTCATATCTATCTGGAAACTAACACAGAACACACACTAACACTGTGTGCCTCCGACCATTTTGCCGTTTTGCAGCGGCGTAACAAATACTTAAGAAAGGGTAATCAGTCACGATCGCATCAACTCATTAAGTCAAGGATTAAGTTAAACCCCCTGAGAAAACAACAAAATAGATAACTAAATCGATTAGCCAAACAGGCCCAAACAACTAGTCCATAGACATTCTTTCCCTGCCCTACCGGTAATTACTGTCCATCTGACAACATTGCCCCTTTCCAAATAGTCAGACATGACAGCGCCTATCGAGACTCCGCCGCAGTATAAACAGAACAATCAAGCACACTATTACGCCCGGCGTTGAGCCCAAGTAGCAGAAAGCGACGCGTCTCGAAGCATTTCGTGATCTTTCTTAGATTTAAAAACAAATATACGGGGGACCTATGATGTGTGAACTATGGCTAATGAGTGAACAGAAATATCGAGTTGGGAGCATATAAATATACTAACATATCCACACTGGTTTTTGGCAAAGGTATTTATCCTTTGCGTACAAGTAATCTTGTGTAAAAATTTCAACCAAATCGAACAGTATTTTCTAAGTTACAGAGGAGCCAAAGATTACCGGACAGACCAACAGACAGACAGACCGACGAAAATGAGTGACATTGTTTTTCGTGATTTACATGTCATAAAAAATAAATAGACTCAGTGGAATGATGCGTTGCTATTATTGCCTAGGATTCGAAAAGTTTAAATTGATCTAGATAACATGCTTGATGTTCATCCATATTATCGTTGCTGATGCTACGTCAGTGTTCTGTCCACACTGTTAGCAATTAAACTAGATGTCGTCTGTGTAATATATGGTGCTAGCACTTTATGTAAAACCGACCCTGTGCCAGCGCCCTCTCTGTCCTCTGAATAATATATTTTGTACACATTATTTGCATGACTTTGATCATATTTATGTCTGCCTGTTTTAATGCATAACGCGCCATCTCCATACCTCACGCCTACAGGATGCTTGCTTTTTTATTTTCTTTTCGTTTTGATTTCGCTCATGATGAAGTAAGTTTTCTATAGGCCAGTCGAATATAGATCTAGCTGATTCAATCTCCTACAGTTTATCAAGCTCTTTGAAGGGGTTTCGTAGAAAAAATGGATCCTACATTCGGTCATGTATCGTCAATGGACATCATATAAGAGAAGCCAAAGTCAAATATTATAAATTTACTAGAAAACATTTACCAAATAATTAATTTGCTTCTTAAAGATCCTAATACTAGATGTGCTGTTATTTTAATACAACTTAAGCCCTCATATTTATTTAAACCTATTATTTCTGAATCATGTATGCATTTTAGAGCGCTGTGACAATTATGAAGATGATGCTATGAGAAAAACTCAGATGTACGAGTAGTGTGCTCGATTTAAAAATTCGACGAAAATGTTGAAAAAATCCAAGAGCTTGTGCTGCAGACCGTCGACTGACAATCCATCATCTATCCGTATGTAGTGGAGTGTCCTGGAGTTCGGTTCAGCGAATTTTAACAGAAGATTTGGGAATGAAAATTGTTGCTGCCAAGTTTGTTTCTCGGGCTCTGACTGGCAATCAAAAAGAACACCGAGTTGAAACATGTGCTTTGAAATAACAGCACTAGCACCACGATAATGCACCTGCGCGCACAGACATCTCTGTTCGACAGTTTCTGGCTAAAAATGGCATGGATCCGCTGCCTCACCCACCTTATTCGCCGGACCTGGCTCCATGCGACTTTTTCTTATTTCCACGGATGAAAAGGGGCATGAAAGGACGCCGCTTTGACGACATTGAAAAGGTCAAGAAAAGAACGAAGGAGGAGCTGTCAGACATTTCTAAGGAGGACTTCAAAAAATGTTTCGAGCAGTGGAAGCACCGGTGGAACAAGTGTATTGCTTTTAAAAAATAATTCCATTTTTTTTTTGGGTGCCCACTCATACACGATAAAAATAAATCTGTGTGGAACATGTTATTGTTGTGTAACGTAGGGTTTGTTGGAGTAAATGGTTCTAGACCACGAGTTTTGGAATACTAGCAGATCTTTTTAAGTTATCTGGGGTCTACAACCATCAGACTCTTGATAAATGTCTGTCTAATCATATATCTCTGATTTCCCTCAGCTTCAGTTATTAGCTGTTTGGCGTTATTTTGTTGTCGAACATCATGTAGTGCTGAATATATCAAAAGTCAAGGTGTGCAGCTTCCGATTTGAACATACACATGTCATATACAGTATTGTAACGCCCTCGTAACTAGAACTCTGAGTTCCAATGAGCCACCCTGGTACATCGACGCTTAGGAAACCAGAATCACGCATGACGCGAACGTTCGCGACGCGCCGAGAAACATCGACCACCATCTACCATGCTTTGGAGTTCGATCCAGAGTACGCTAGAACGCTTCTGGGCTCGTCGATTCGAAGATAAATACACGCAAAGAGGGGAGAGGCAGAGCGAGAATCGACGGATGAGTCAACAGCACGGATCACCGTAGTCCAGTCGACATAGTCATAAATTTGTAATAAATTAGTTGCAATTGTAGTAAATTAGTTTGAGATCAATAAATTAGACTTTAAATAGTAAATACGGTGTTTTCGTTACAGTATGTTACCACTAATATTATACGAGGGTACAAATGATGACACTAACCCATTGCTTCTGAAAAGAATTACACTATTGACGGCGTTCCATAATGACCGAACTATGTAAAGGGTATACTCCGTCGTGTTCAGGTAAGTACATTCTTTTAAATGGCGTGTTGCGCTCGTATAACTGTTGTTATGTTGAAATATATTCATCGTGGGAGGCGAGCCGGAAAATGCGGAAATATTAGAGGAAAAGAGAACGCAGATTCCAGACTAGGTATATTGTTCCTGGAAAAAAGTTTGCAGCACAGAGTTGCTATGTTAATGATGCATATATGAATAGAAACGTATACATGCTTGAATACCTGTACAAAGTGGATGCGTGGTTTTTTCAATAGTACTGACGTTAGTAATGTTTTAACAATGAGGCAATTTTGGTGGTAAACTAGAAAATTAAGTTTCCTACACATAATAAACAATAATAGGGTAACACAAGTAAAATAATAGCGTTTGGTTACAGTTTATAAAAATGCCTGTTTTTATATGTTCGTAGCACTGGCACTGTAATTACATATTTTTTTGTGAAATTTGAATTAAATTCAACGCTTTGCTCCACAATTATGCCAATTTTCATATAAAACAAATTAATAGAAATAAAAAAAACTGAGCATATGCAAAATAAATGGCATTGAAGCATAATCACAACGCTTGAAGAAAATCCAGTCTCGTTTTTTTGAATATTTCATACGATCCATATGGCAGCTGAGCAAAACTTAAAGGTAATCATCGATAGGGCCGTTCAAGTATTACGTGAGCACTATGGGGGGGCGGGGGGTTCTTTGCTTTGCTTATTTTGGATGACATGGGGGTAGGGGAGTCTAGATGATGATTACGTCATCGGTAGTTATTTACTTTTTTACACGAATGGCAACCCTCACATTGTCTTTGCTTGAAAACGAAACGCATTTTCGGGGATTCCCGCAAATAATGCATACGCTTAGTGAACAGCGCGCGGTAATTCCCCTACTCGCTTTAGAACCGAGTAGGGGTATCACCGCGCGGTGTTCACTTGTCTAAATTTCCTCTATCAGTGTATTGTTTCGTTTGGATAGTATAGCGAGTAGACGTATTGAAAGCATAGTAAAGCAAGTTAACATTTGTGTTGCCATTGATTCCATTAGCCAAAGTTTAATGTTTAAATATGATGTCGTTTCACATAGACAAATCCAAGTTATACCAAAAATTGTTTGAAAGTTTTAAAAAATCTCATACAAGTACGAAAGTACAAAATGTACAAAAGTTAGTTAACGAAGTGTGGCGAAATTACAAATTACAAGCAAAATCCGACAAGGAACTAGATATTATTGTATCTAAGAGAATCGAAGAAGAATTGTAAGCGGCGACTAAGAATAAATCCAATCTACTAAATTTTTTTTCTAAGGTGAGTGACGAATTCATTTTAGGTACCTGAGTACTAGAAATATTAGAAATCGCCAAAAAGTTTCTCCTTACTGATTAGAAAATATTATGGCCTATCTCAAAGTATAGAGGTAATATTCATTATATTATAGATTTATTTCTTATGATTGATTCCGTCAATTGGTCACAAAGTACAGGATGTTATTTTTATACATAGATATATACAGAAAACTAACACCCTGTATTTTGGGACCGGAACGAATTGCTCGTTTAAATATATTAGATTTAAAGCCATAGGGTTTTGTATTTACCATATATGTATATTGCCATACTTTGTATTTATCTAGCTTAATAAGAGAATCTTTAGCAGAAGCCATAGAAAGTTTTTATTTTTAGGCAATCTGTAAACCTGCAGAAAAAACACAAATTATACAGTCAGCTTCAAATATTAAAAAAAGGAAGAAGATAAAATAAAATCCGCTAATGAATCACAACAGCAATGCGAAATTAGTGAAAATACAGATAAACAGAGAGCAAAACCTTCTCAGGAAGCTACGAAAAATAAGATTGCTCTACTCGAAAAAAATCTTAATGCTTTGTATTATGCCAGAGATACTATGCCAAGCCGTGCTGAAGTTGATAAACAGATCATTAAGTTGCGCGAGGAAATAAAAACAGCAAAACAGTCATTAAACGGGAAGGTTCAAAACGCAGTTGCCCAGAAGAAACACAGGCATGGTATGAAAAGAAAGTTAGAAGATATTTGTCATGAAAATCCAGAAATAAAAAAAAACACTATCTCTGAGGGATTCAGTGGGACGTCCTAATCTTGAAAGCAATCAACATTCACTATTGAAAACAACGCGGATATAGCTTTATTTGGTAGTGCAGCAGATGATAGAAGACGATCGGAATCAATTCGCAGCGTAAAAACTCTTGATGAACTCACACAAGAATTATGTAAAATAGGATTTGACATTAGTCGCAGTGGGACATATCTTCGTTTGATTCCCAGAAAATCTAATTCTGCAGAGGGATGAAGACATGTATCGACAGTCCCTGTTAAGCTCATTCGGACTCAAGCTGATCACCACAAAAGCCACTTAGATAGCAAGTTCGCTGAAACATCAATGCATTATTTAGAGAACATAGCATCCATACTTGCACCAGATCAATATTTTTCATACCTCAAGATGATAAAGCTCGAGTCCCTATTGGCGTAACTGCGGCAAATAAACACGCACCTTTTCTAATGCACATGGAATATACTCGTAGAATCAAATTGCCTGGTTACGATTGGGTAATCGCTGAGCGTCATAAGTTAATACCATCTGTTTATGCATATATATATACAGGGTGACCTTGAAGTTGAGTCATTAATTTTCAGATAATGATTGTAGAAGGAAGATAAACGAAAATATGTGTGTAAAAATGAAAAAAAAATTAAAAAAAAATTTTACCTTGTTTTATAAGGTATCCTCCCGACAAGTATTTCAGTGCGGACCTGTATTTGATCGTGAGGTCTTGGAGCACCGGCGTGCCGTCCCCTGTGAGGTCTTAAGTCACCTGATTCACGAGCCCGTTGTACTACATTAACAAAGGCACGAGTGGTTGGTGGCACTCGATTGGGAAACCGATCCCCATAAACATGTGCCATTTTTTATTTCGTTTGAGCCACGCAACAGACACCACTATTCACTCACGCGTTACCGACTGACACTGACTGTATACAACTGAATAAAATAATTGTAAAAACATCGTTCCAAATTCTTTCGTTTTTTTGTTTCCGATGCGATGAACCGATAAAGCGGATTATATCCGTTGTTGCCAAACACGAGCACATAATATTATTATTGAGACAGGGCGGTACTCAAACTTCCAAAGGCCTATAACTTTGTTACTTTAATTTTACCAGAAAAATGGTAAAGGAAAAAACATTTCTTTTGATCAGATCTACTCACTGTTAAAATAAATGACTCAACTTCGAAGTCACCCTGTATATATATATACATCGCTATTCGAAGTGGAAAGCATAGTTCATCTACTGCTAATACCCATGCTCAGGACTTCGAGACGCTTCTCGAACTTGAAGAGATTCGACCATTAGCTAAAACTGACCATGGACTAGTAAAGCCAGTGGTAATCATGACAGTTGATGGAGGGCAGATGAAAATCCACGTTATCAAAAAGTTATAGGGTTTGCTATACAACACTTTAAGCGACATTAAATGGTATTCAGAACATGTGCGTGAAAGCCAATACTTGCTTCAAATTGTAAAATGTAGAAATACAGAATGCTGTCGTTCAAGAAGTGGCCTATTTAGATTACTAGAAAATAGGTTTCTTCCACCACCTGTAAAAGTAAAACAAACAGTTGATGACTTGGTTTTGGACGAAGGAGGGCAATTTGTTAATCTTCCAGTCAATTTAGCTCTACGCTTAAGTGCTTCACTCAAAGATTTCCTGCAAATGCCCTACGATTATTTTTGTCGGTAAAATTGAGGCTATCAAGTCGAACATGCAAAACGTGTGGTCTTTAGCATGCTTCCGTCAAGTCACTAAGTCGTCACATCGAAAATATCCATAAAAAAGTAAACAAGCACACTGATAGGAAAGTTAGAACTGTAAGAGTCGCTGCTCGTCGTGCTAATGAACTGATGTGCATTATTCAAAATTTAGAGCACCATGATGTTGAATGGCTCGATGAGAACGACGTACACATTCCAAAATCCGATGAAAGCGAGCAAACGCACAACACTGAGCAGCAATCGAAGCAATCCAATGTCATCGAAAACTTAGAATCATGGATTCGAGTTTCATGGAATCCATGGACTGTTAATTTGAATTTAATATATGTACCAAAAATTTAAAATAAGTTTGTTATGTTAGTAAGATATAATATGTTTGTCCTTTACTCTATGTTGAATATCGTATCAGTAAAATATAATCTCTATCCTAAATCTATTTTCTTATTTATCAAATTATAATTATAACGTTATAATTATAATATTAAAAAAACAATACATTATTTGACAAATGTTTACGTAAGCATGGGGGGAGGGGGTAAGAACTTTGCTTACTTTTGCTGACAAGGGGGATGGGGGGTAAATAATTGTAATAAATTTGCATACCTAATACTTGAACGGCCCCTATGCAGTTTTTGAATTATCTAGCTAGAAAGCTGACAAATGCGTGGTTTCTGTCTAGAAAGCCGATTGCTGAAAGATATCTAGTATGATAACATTAATCAACGTTTCCTATCTGAACATAGCGAACATAATATGAGAATTTGTAGCTCCATCACAGCTGTTTCTCTATTTACTATACAGGGTCTAAAGTTAGTAGTGGATTAACGGAAGTCAGATGATAGAGAACCTCAAAGCATATCGAATGAACCCGTATATGTGTGGTCCGAAATTTTATAGTTCAGGATATATTTGCAATTCAGTGAAATTTCAAAAAAACTGGATAATGAACCTTCAATCGCAATTACAACAAAACCATTTTTTAGATGAGTTAAATAGTTAGTTTTAGCAATGGTTATGTCACTTTTTAGCAGAGCTAATTAGAAATCAACGAAAAAATCTTAGATTCGTTTTTTTGTAAAAAATCTCTTCCATCCCTCAACTTTGTAGGGCTGTAAAAAAAATAGAGGTTGAATTTTATTATTTACTTTATTGTAAAAACTATTTCAATCCTTGTAGAATAAACCCTGAAAATTTCAGCTTGCAACGATAAGTGCCTCACTTTAAAAAATCTGTTGTGACGCAGGTACATGTACGCAAGAAATTCTATTTTAAGAGCTACAGTCCAAAAGACTTGAAGGATTTTGACATATGAGGTACTGTTAAATTCGTCCTAGCAATGCGAGTGATACTGTGTTATTGTTTGTTAAATCAAAATGGCGGATTTTTTACGCAAATAGCCAAATCCGCTTAATGAGATAGGGCATGCAACTCGGCATTCCAGGGGTTCATTCGATAGGTTTTGAGACCCTCTATCACCTGACTTCCATTGAACCACTATACTAACTTTACACCCTGTACATATGCTTTGAAATTCAACACTCACCATTGGGATCTCGGACATGGTGGGAGATACGAAGTCGCTTAAATGGGGGAAAAGTTGCGTATTTAGGTGCCACATCCCAATGGTGAGGGATGTGGAGAATTTTCATAGATGACGCTACAGGTTCTGGAAAACAGCATTAAGTTGGCTATCTTCAGAATACTTTAATCAATGATACGATATAATTATTACTGAGTCAATTCCAAAGAGATGAAAACAACTTTATTTGCGGATCATCGGCCATGGAACAAAACACGATAAAGTGTCGACTGATACCAAATCAATCTGAAAGCTATACCCAGAAGCAAAGCTAACATATCACTAGCAAAATTCACTCGAAATGTCAGCTTTGACTATAGACGCCCTTGAAACTAAAAAACATTTTGTAATCAATCACGAAGCTCTCACACCCCCAAAAAACAGAACTCGGTTAAGGAATAAAAATACGTTGCTTCTTGTACACTGCGTCACTGACAAAACAGTATTTGAATAAAATGAAGCGTACTGTACCCAAAAGCAATTTTATTTTGTGAAAGTTTGCTCGAAATTAGCATATTTCAATCGTAGCCAGCAGATAGTACAATTATTTTAGACATTTCCTTGGTTAGTATTCTTTTAGCACCGGAATTTCTGTAAAAGTATTTATACAAGTATGAACTCGAATAGCAATACTCATAATCTCAGCTCGGATACAGCTGAAAATTCCCCAATTAAAACGCAAAGTTCTCGGTTAGTAACAAACTTTACTTAATTAAAGTTCTGGCCGTTCCGGGGCAGTTTTTTCAACAATGAGGGTTGTGAACTGTCATCAGGAAAACTCGGACGCGCTTCAAGGCCTTCTTTTAACACTGCAATAGTCAGTGGCGCACAATTTCAGTTTTCCAAATTACCTATAGCTTTTATGAAATATCATGTCGAATCATTTTTTTTAACAAAAAATAAAACGTAACGCCCGCAAAACTTACTCATAAAGTATACTTTATCGCCCAGTCGTCAGGTGATATTAAATGTACGAAAATATTTTTTCAAAATTGGAGTTAATTGTGAAAATATAGAAAAATATAGTTAATTGTTTACTATAACTCAACTGTTTGTTAACATATTAATTTTCATCTTGATTTTATTCCAAATTAATTGGCAATGCTTGATTGTTGAACTTTCTGTTGCAGTAACACAGTCTCCTACACTTGAAAATTATTTTCTATTTATTTTATTTTCTTATCTATAATTTAATTTCTGGATTTTTAGTCCCTAAAGAATTTATAATCGATAGCTTCGATTTTTAGTATATTTCATATTGGACAACGAATCTAAATGTTCCTCCATAGTTTTTAAAATTGCGAAATTTCTGGATGTAACAATTATTTTCAAGATTTTCCAATCCATTTTTTTCAAATTCTGAAATTCATTTTTTTAATCTCGAATTCTATTTTCTTATTCAAGATTATTATATCGTCATCGGCACTTGAGCCCAGAGCATATTTTCAAGCTGATAAAAGCGTGTTAAAAAGGAAAAAAATCTCTCAATTCTCTCATTTCAAAGGATCCTGGCAGAAACATTTTTGTTGGGGTTTAAAAATTACGGTTGGTAGTGTGGGAGTCAATGATCCGCTTGCAACGCAATGTTATTTATTCTCCTCACCTAGATATATTTCACATGTCATACATTTCGTCATACATTTGCCTTAAAACCTAGAATGGCTGCCTAAGTGGTACCTAGTCTGATGAGTGGATGCGTCGAGGCAGAAAGGGGCGGTGTCGCCAGATGAACCGTACTATCGGGAAAAATACCTATGGACTAATCATATGGGCTGTTTGGCTGACATTTAATTTTCTTCTCGTAGTTAACTTTTGGATGCAAAATACTGTCCCAATTTTCTAATGATGCTTGTAACCATTTTTTATTTTGCAAATTATTGCGTACTTTTTTTGCTGGCATCTCTGTGGCCGAACCTATTGTGGTCGGTCGAGCAGCGGCTTTGGCAATTCATTAAAAACCGATTTGAAAGTTTTTGCCGGAATGCATCGTGCTCAAACCCGGAAGGCGATGGCCGCATGGCAGCTACAGGAAATCGTCTTCTTTTTGGAAACTCCGCCGTCCCAGATACAAGGCCGCAACGTGCCGCAGATGCTGGTAATGAGTGCTGAACGAAAAAGTTTAGAAAACTGAACCGAACAGGCTGCTAATGAAACTTGTCTAACGTTTGTCCAATACATGTACATTGCAAGTAAACTGCTCTAAGCGAGCCAATCTGAAAAGCTAAATGATTTATGTACACACGTGTGTGAAGGAATTGGCGTTACATTCTCCATGGTCTCGGAAAACACCGACAAATGGCAACGTTGCACAGGACCATACAGAGGTTACTATACCCATTACTTTTGACAGCTTAAGACGAGATTTAAATACTGGAATTATGATTCCTATGTACGTTACAAGTAAATTGGTCTAAGCGAACCTATCTGAAAAACTGAATGATTTATGTACATACATGTGTGAAAGAATTGGTCTGGAAAGTCTCCGTAGTCTCGGAGATTACCGATAAATGGCAATGTTCCACAGGACCATACAGATGTTACCATGCCAATTATTTTTTCACAGCTTGAAACGAGATTTAAACACTCATGCTGGTGCTGGAGCTGAACAAAACAAAAAGGTTCACAAAACTGAACTGAAACATTTGAACCATACTGGTTGCCAATGAAACTTGTCCGACATATACAGGTGTTGTCCATTGAACAACAGGGAATCCTTGGATGTGCTCAAAGCATCAACTCGAGTTAACTGTTTCAACTCTGACTTTACTCTTGACGTTCATTGGATGCTAGAGTTTTATTGTCGCTGCGTTCATGACGGCCGGGGTTACATACCTTAGGTTGAGATTTAGTTTAGCCTTCAGATGCAACATCGTCATCATATTCCTAAAATCATTTTTCGGGTGAAATCGTTGGTTGACTTTCTCATTGTAAAATAGCTCCGCATTAACAAATAGCTCTTTTGCAAACGAACACTCGGTGACGACGATCCATCAACCAAAACTTCCAATAAACCATATGAACTTCGCAAGCGATCGATAATTCACTGCTTTCCATAAAAAAATTGCATTACACAACACTACGGGTTCATCCGTTCATCGCAATGTAATAACCAAACTTTAGCTTGACTCAAATACTACTCTAACCCAACCTACTCTAGGCCACCTCAACTCCGAGTCAAACACGCCATAAACGCAGCCTTTAGTAGCAGATCCCACTCATTCACAAGCCGCTGCAGATTGAACCGACGTAAATATTTTGTATATTCATAAAAGTACCAGAAGAAGCCGCAGGTCCGCAGATCACGCAACGAATATAGAGCTACAGTCTTACGGAGCTAGCGTGATCCTTGCATTCGTGGAACTGCCTCCCTTGAACGAGGTGTCGCAAGTTTGCCTCTAGCGTCATGGGGAGGAACGCACATTCACAACCACTCACGATCGGTGTCAAACACGTTTGATTTTCAGACGTGATTACGCTAGGCAGGAACAAGGCATAATATGGTAACCACATTATTGACGGTAAGCTATGCAAAGACCAGTTTTGTCTCCTTTGCCTCCTGTATAAGTGACATGTAACTGAGTACAATCCACTGACCATCACGATAAACACTAATAACCCAGTCATTGTGCAAACAGCAGACATACGATTTTGAGGTGTTTACATCGACAGCAACCTTAAGTAGGACATACATATTGAATTTCTTGAAAAAAAGCTTAGAATGCTTTTGCAGACAGTTATCAAGATTCCTATTCCTGAAACATCTAAATATTATAGATCTAGCTCTTATATAGTTACATCTCGTATATGGCATCATTGGCTGGGGTGGAGTAGCAATCACCTTTATTAAGAACCTTGAAGTAGCACAAAACCTGTTCTCAAGGTTATGTGCAAAAACCAAGCTCTTACCATTCTAATGACTTACAAGCGCCATAATTTGTTACAACTTTCAGAGACAATTATCGCAACAAGAATGCCTTTCTGAGTTACTGTCTGTTTTCGGTAACGAAGCGCCACATTAGTCGACAATTTCCCGTTGGTATGGAGAATTCAAACGTGGCCGGGTGAGTCTTAGCGACGATCCCAGGGTGGGTGCACCAAAAACAGCAGTCACCCAGGAAAACGTCGATGCTGTGCGCAAACTCATCATTGAAAATAGACATGTGACATAACGCGAAATCGAGGCGTCCTTGAAGATCTCAAAGACCTCAATTCAAAAAATTTTACATGAAGAATTAGGAGTAAGAAAATTAGTTTCTCGTTGGATACCCCACCTGTTGACTGAACTGCAGAAAGCAGCCAGGGTTAATTGGTGTCATAAAACGCTTGCCCGTTTCAATTCCGGAAACTCAAAAAATGTGTACCTACAGCATTTTTAGTGGTGATGAATCGTGGATTTACTGTTATGAAGCAGAAAATAAACGACAGTCGGCTGTTTGGGTGTTCCAAGGTGAAGAAAAGCCAACAAAAGTAATCCGTTCTCGAAGTGTTTCGAAAAAGATGGTCGCGACATTTGTGTCAAAAGCGGGACATATTGCAACAGTTCCTCTTAATGAGCAAAGAACTGTTACTGCGGATTGGTATTCCACCATTTGTTTGCCAAAAGTCATCACCGAGCTTCGCAAAACCAACCCCGAAAGAAGAATCATCCTCCACTAAGACAATGCAAGCTCGCACACAGCCGAAAAAACAAGGCCGTATTAAACGGAAGAAAACGTGGAATTATTGGACCATCCTCCATATAGTCTCGATCTAAGTCCTAACGATTTCTTTACTTTCCCGAAAATTAAAAACAGACTGCATGGTCAAAGGTTCCAGTCACCAGAAGAAGCAGTTGACGCATTCAAACATGCCGTTTTGCATCTGCCAGCAAACGAGTGGAATAAGTGCTTCGAAAATTGGTTTGAGCGCATGCAGATGTGTATTAATCTTCGTAGATAATACTTCGAAAAACAATAAAGTCATTTAAAACTACCTACCGTGTTGTTTTATTTCCATATGCAAAACTTCGTATACCTTGTAAATTATTTCTTTTTTTACAAAATGCTACTACCACCTGGTGGTGACCCAGCTTGCCTTTTCTTCTGATTTTTCAAATATTCGCGTAACTCCCTCAACCTTTTTCGCCATCTTCCCTTATAGCTTCAAGGAACGATATGGATCGTGACCATGTGAACAGTCCACGGCGCTCGCTGGTTCACTCTTCACTCAAGTCAATAATCACGAAAGAGAGATCGAAAGGGTGCCTCGCTGTCATCTTTTTGCTCCATGAGAACGTAGCCTAAGCAGTCCGTGATACAAGAAGTTTAACATTTTCTTTTTCAAAGTGTAACTGCTAATTTCTTGTATGTGAATTCAGTATCATTATCATTTTGGTGTCGATAGTACTCTGGAAAATCAGACATCGAAACAAACTTGAAGCTAGCTTTTCAAGAAGCTTCCGAAAATGCCCTAGGTCATGTTTAAAGTAGCACACTTTTCAAATGAAACCGACTCCGTCTAGTTAGAGACACACATTCCCAGACGCCCATCCTCCTGAGGGGGCACCAGTGACGAAGTACACGAATTTCATCCGAATTTACTCTGGCAGGATTGAATTTCGACGCTAACACCGCAAACAAGGGTCAGAAGTTATCCGTGAGCTTCCGGAGTGGGAGCACTGTCCTTTTCCTGTTGGCTCCAGTGAAAGCACCGGAGGCAGTAACAAGCTCGTAAATATCTTGTATGCTTCTCTCGTCTGTTCAGTCAGTCATGTTGAACAACTGCAAGAAGGGTAAATAAATGTATAGTTACAAATTGTTACAATACTCAGTCACCCATTAACTATAGAGGTATCACATACTGTTTTACTACATTTTCTGCAATTTCTTTTAAGTTGCAATGGCACCTTAGTTTTGACGTTTTAGCTAAGTTTGCATGCAGGATCAATTACTATTGGAGGATAAGCCTGAAACGAGAATATACAAACAAATTATTAGGTAACTGTGAATTCTAAGAATAATCAAAAGTGATCACGACTTAATGCAAGTAGGTTACACACAGATTTCAAGCAAACTATAGCCCCTTTGAATGTATGAGCACGTAACTGCGAAATTGCAATCCGGTTGACATGACAAACTCTGCTACGGTCATTGTCAGCTTGTCTTCTCACGATCTCAGTGACCAGTGTTGGCAGCACATGGCACTAGTATCACAACTTGTGAGAGACAGATAGAAACTCTCAGTGCCTTCTTGCGTTGCCTATGACCTACATCGTACTGAACTGAATCCTTGCTTTCCGTCTCTGTAACCATACTAACCATATACAACGTTGCTTACCTCTTGATAGCTATCAACAGTATGGTATAGATCTAGTCTCGTAGACCTGGCATAGGGCCGCAGATGTATCAAGCTTTCTAGAACTACTTCCGCCATCTGGGCGGGTATTTATCCCCTATCGACGTGTCGAGAAATGTTCCAGCGCTTTCCAGGACAAGTCGTCAACTTCCATGGAAGTAGTGTAGATGGATCTCTATTATTCTTGAATGTCGGCCTAACCTTTTTTTACACAGAGCCGCAAGCCCTCACAAACGGTTGCACAGTTGGTTGCCTAAGCAGCGGCTTGGCAAGGTGACTCCTCGCCGTTCAAGCTCCAGCTATAGAGGAAATGCAGAACCGTATTTTTTTATAACTAGCCTAGGTAAATCTCATTATTTACCGCATTCGTCATAGGTAGATAGTGATTATGGAAACTTAATTTCTTTGATGATTGGACCTATTTTTGTATTTATTTTAGATGGCTTCGAAATACTGGAAAAGAGGAGTACATCATTAGTAAGCAATGCTGTACAAACATCAAATCAAGACAACGTCAAGTACCCTTTATTCCATAGTTAAGCGAACTTGAAACTTCCGAAAACTTTATACGTAAGTTATAGAATAGCAAAGCAGCTACGACACGGTAGATGATAAACTTTAATTGTGTCTACAAGGCTTCAGTTTACAACTTCTTCAAAGCGTCTTTCTAGCTATGTAAGCAAACCCAGGGACCAACACAAGTAGGTACAAGATCAGATCACATAAAAAAATTATCTTATAGTTTTCATGTTCATAGGACTTCATTCTCTGGCTGAATCAAACTGCAAATGTTTTCGTACAAAAAAGAGAAATTGAAACATATACGAGCCCCCACTTCAGTTGGCCCACTTCAAGATTTGTACCAAAATATGCCTTTATAAACTAAACATGACGAAACTATTTACTTCTAAAACAATTTATTTTCTCAAAAACATTTTAGATACACTCTAGTCGTAAAAAATACATATTTGAAATCACTTAGACCTATAACTAATAGAACATCTGAACAAATAAACAATGTGCGAATAAATGCGCGAAGTTAACAAAGCAACAATTGAAAGATTACCATTGGGTAACATCACCTTTTTTTATTACGGCTGAAATTCTTTGGGGGATAGTGTTAACCAAGTTTTGGCAAAAATTTTGTGTAAAACTATCCCATATTTCTTGAAGCTTTTGTCTCAGTTCGGTGATTGTACGAGCAGGATGTTATCGTAGAACCTTTTTCATCTCGTGCCTCAAAGTTTCAATAGGTGACAGATCAGAACTGCTAGAAACCCATTTCACAAGTGGTACATTATTTTCTTCCATCCATTTTATAGCCTTTTTTTAGGTATGGCATGCTGCACCATCTTGCTGAAACACAAAATCTTGGCCGGATGTCAAACATTCTTCCATCACTGGTAAAAGCGAAAAGTTTCCCTACTCCTTTTGATGATATACTGCCCCAGACCATAATGGATGCTGGAAATCTCACTCTTCTCTTCAGACAGTCAACATGGAATGCTTCATTTATTTGCGAATAACTCTACCGTGACTGTCACCAACACAAACTTCGAATCGGGCCTCATCACTCCATTGTATTGCACACCATTGTTGAGGTGTCCATTGTCTATGTTCTTTAGCCCATCTAAGCCGATTTTTCTTTTGCAATTTATTTTCTCAAAAACATTTTAGATACACTATAGTCGTCAAAAAATACATATTTGAAATCATTTAGACCTATAACTAATAGAACATCTAAACAAATTAACAATGTGCGAATAAATGCGAGAAGTTAACAAAGCAACAATTGAAAGATTACCATTGGGTAACATCACCTTTACTTTTTATTACGGCTGAAATTCTTTGGGGCATAGTGTTAACCAAGTTTTGCGAAAATTTGGTGTAAAACAATCTCATATTTCTTGAAGCCTTAGTCTCAGTTCGGTGATTGTACGAGCAGGATGTGGTCGTAGAACCTTTTTCATCTCGTGCCAGAAAGTTTAAATAGGTGAGAGATCTGGACTGCTAGAAACCCATTTCAAAAGTGGTACATTATTTTCTTCAAATACAAAATCTTGGCCGGATGTCAAAACATTCTTCCATCAATGGTAAAAACGATTCTTCTAAAATTGCTAAATATTTGTTTGTATCCACATTTCCATCAATAAAATGAAGTTTTCCTACTCCTTTTGATGACATACTGCCCCAGACCATAATGGATGCTGCAAATTTCACTATTTTCTTCAGACAGTCAACATGGAATGCTTAATTTTTTTTTGCGAATAACTCTACTGCGGCTGTCACCAATACAAACTTCGAAACGGGCCTCATAACTCCATTCTATTGCACACCATTGTTGAGTTGTCCATTGTCTTATGTTCTTTAGCCCACCGAAGCCGATTTTTCTTTTGCAGTGGAGTTAATAGTGGCTTTTTTTTTGGCCTATAAACAAGTTGTGCAACTTTAGGGTTTTTACTTCACTTTTTTTATAAGAAAACTTACCTTGCAAGTGCTAAATCCCAGTTTGTGGGCCTCTCTATGAGTTGTGGACCTCGAAATTCTCCTTCCAACAGCGTCGCTCCACAGAGCACTTAATTGTAAATAATTGGCAGGCCTGTTCTTCACGATTATTCTTCTTAATGCTCTTCGGTCGGCATTTGTGATATTACTTTTTTTCACATATCGTGGCTTAATATTAACTGAACCAGTTACGTTATATCTTCTAACAATGTTTTTCACACTGTACCGCCATAAGTCTAACAAAGTTGCAATTTCTGAGTTTGATTTCCCAGAATTAAAAAATTTAATTATCGTATTATAGTAACCGAATTTTCTCACTAATAACCTTTCCGCTACCCATTTTGAAAACCTTAAATACCCAAAACTATTTTAAACGTATTCTGACAGCTGTGATTAATAAAAACAATGGTCATGGCTTTTATTTTTCACAGCCACCTATGCGTTATAGACTTATTTTGCATTGAAATGAAAATAGGTTGACATGCTGTAATTGCAACATGTGTTATTTTTATGCTGCAAATTTGATTAGAGAGTGATAAAGTTGGTGTTTTCTACTATATATTATCAAAATATTCATTGTTAATATTTTAAACCTATAACACCCTGCTACATTTTTATTATTTGTGTTTGATAAGGAAAAAACTAAGATTTCAATAGTTGAGCCAACTGGAGTGGGAAGGGGCTCGTATATGAATAATAGAACAATGGAGTCCTACCAAGGTCTAAGTGTGGGAACTGTCTTACAATGCAAGAATGAAAAAGCTGAAATAATAGCTTCTGGAGCCGGTTCGGTAGTGACAGAATTTGATCAAAATGCTCACTTCAGTCTCCTGTACTCCCTCCAGGCCTTTGCTACCATGACAGATTTGGACTATTTCAAGTTTATACAAAATCGCAACTCCTAGACAATGGTACAAAAACCGTTAACAAGGAAAGTGTTTTCATCATTGCGGAATAAATGAAGCAGAAAATGTTATACCCAATTGTTCGTTTATTTACTTTTACTTCTGATGACACTTCGAAGAAGTATAACTGAGAAAAAAATCAAATATGAGATATTATATTCAAAGACATGTACATTACAAAAAAACGCGCCACTCATGTCCATCAGTCTGTCTGCCGGTCTGTCTGTCTCTGTGTCGGTCTGCCTGTTTGTCGATCAGCCCTCTAATCCTTGACCTGCATATAACTTGGACGATACTACTATGCTAAGCACGAATAAACTTTGTATTTAGTTTTTGAAATCGATCCAGTGACGGCAGAGCTGCAGGCGGAAGAAGAAATGAATGAAAATCGCCCTAACTTTGGTTTTATGTCATTTTTGAAAGTTAGCGGTGGATTGTAGGGGATGGGAAAGGTAATTTTTGGCGTCAGTATATAAATTTCTATCCCTAGTAATCCCAGGCACCTATGAGGCATATTTCACACATCTAATTCCACGCGTAATTTGCCCTTAAGATTTAGAAAAACAATAATATCTTTTATAGCATAGGTAGCAGCATCCACAGCCGGGCGATCATCCACGCGACGAATTTGTTACCTAGCCAGCGACGTGACATACTTACTTGTAGCTCGGATAGAGCCGGGGGTTTCTGAGAACGTGAATACCTACCCTGGACTAGTGCACCATGTTGAAAGAAACAAACGGTTTTAAACAAAACAACGTGTAAAGTCAAACTGACGTTGCGGCGCTGTAAGACCTGGTGAGCAGTACAACAAAACCAAATTAATTAATAGCAGCAAAAACTTTCCGGCCTTTCCGCCGGAGGCTAAGCAAGGGGATGTGATGTCGTCCTCCTCCACCCTTCCCGGGGCAAATTCAAAACGGATCACAGTAGGCACAAAAAGTGGCCGCAAATCTATGCCCGGTTGTCGGCGCCCGGCTCAGAACGGACCGGAAAACACCACAGGGAACAGTTGTGTAAATTAGGGAAATCCCTAGATAGATTTGGTTTTTATGGGGATCGGGAATCCCGAAGGGTGGAAAAACGGATGGAATTGGAACTTAAGTATTTATTTTAATACATCCAGAACACAAAAGCTAGCAAAGCGGCAATTTTCAACCATTATATTCAATTATATGATACTCCAAGACTGGAATACGAATTTCGTCCAAAAAAATCTGATGCCTCAACAACACTTTGTCCAATACGCTTCAGTTCGAGGTAAATTGGTCAATGAAGTGCGTCATACTGATGTATGTACGATTTTCTTAACACGCTTGTTCTCTATTACTCGGAGGAATCGTCTTTAGAAATGTAGTTTTCGACGTTCTCAACTGGTATGCACTACTTGCACAGCTTTTTTTATTTCCTGGGTACTTTAGTGCATCTTACTATTCACGATGAGGTACCGATTTTCCAGGTTGACCTAATTATCTATCTTCATGATCACGCCTCTACACTTTTCTCAAAATTAGCGAACTGAAGCAGAAAGTGGAAGCAAGAAATTATGGTACCTCAAGCAACTAAATTGGCAAAGAACTGGCATCCCAACTAGCAATGTAGTGCTATAAGCTTTTGGTAAAAGAACCGTTCAGCCATAAAAGCTCTCTATTGTTGTTTCCTGAACACCAAAACGTTGGCTTAATGTTGTGTGGAATGCAAATTTGCTTTCTGCAACATATTTGCTCTAAAATGAGGTGTTTAAAATATTCTTTAGCATAGTTATACAACACCTTATAGGACAAATTTTTAACTGTTACATAAACGTTTATACAACTATTTTATACGGCATATTTGCACGTTAGTCAAAATGATTGTGTTGTGGCATCCATGGTAACGTTTATAAAACAAACCCGAGCCTTGTTGTTTTGCTGTGCTAATTTACTACTTTAGCCAACAAGTTGCTCCCAACGGAAGCACTTATACAACTGTTGTTTAGTAACTGTTAAAGGCTGTACAAATGCTAAATATGTTGGTATACAACTTCACCATAACCTAACTTTCTGCTGTCATATTTTTGTTAAAATGCCATAACCAATGATTTAAGACAAACAACGCATGCATATTGGTTCAAAAGGTTTTATCAACTTTTTGTTTATCAACAAGATATAGATCTGGTACAAATTCTGGGTAAATTATTCGACTCTGTCGGTATTTCATTTCAGACATCTGTCAAATTGTTGTATAACACCTGCAGGCAACACCAAAATATTCTAATAAACTGAAGACAGCATGGACGATGCCATGATTATACCCAACTACCAGCCATATTGGGCCAACATTTATTCCTGTATTTGATATTAAATAATTATGTTTCAGTTCCAAATTACAGATATAAGGTGATAAACATTAGTGTAATTGTGTCTAAATATAGGATTTGTGGAAGATTTGAAGCAGATAAGTTCAGTTTTCCATCTTAAAAATCTAGACATACTTTTGATCATTATCAAAATATGCATCAAATAAGAAGCCCGTAGAAATTGCGTAACTACTATGCACGATAATCACAATAAAATTTGCTGCGCAAGTAATTCAATAGCCCTATATCACAGTGTAGAAGTTTATCATATACCTGTGTATGAAATTCACAATGGCCGATATGTAAGTAAACAAGATGACTGTAATGTGTTAGTTATATATTCTTCACTTCGTTTATGCAATACATACGAAATAGTTTGGTTGCAATAAAGTAGAATCACGTAACATAATAGTTGTATAGTTGACAAAAACTGAATCTTGCACTGACGCAAATGTCCTATAGCGGCTGCAAGGGGCTTACACTTTTGTTGTATAACTGACACCTGCAGCCCTTATACAACCTCTTAAATGACTGAAGTGTCCTATTAGGTGTGCCCATTCCGCTTGTATAGCTGTTCTAAGAGG
The DNA here is from genome assembly GCA_963669975.1 of Acanthoscelides obtectus. Lineage (NCBI taxonomy): Eukaryota > Metazoa > Arthropoda > Insecta > Coleoptera > Chrysomelidae > Acanthoscelides > Acanthoscelides obtectus. Next base: position 61,150,658 of record CAVLJG010000007.1, on the reverse strand, counting down.
GTTTTGCCAATGTTCTTACAGTATACAATGCTGTGTAAGGAATACTGTATAATCATTCTTGCAACTCTAATAGGAGTGATAATTGTTAGTTAGGATATAATATACCGACATAGTAAGAATCACTTGAGAGCTGAAATGTACTATTCCATACCAGAGAAGAAGGCTGCACAAGAGATTTATGAGAAATATAATGGTACAAAGCAGCTTAAACAGCTACTCGTAAAAGTGCCAATGATTGCACAAAAGAACTTAGATATCATCATCTTCAAAAAGTGGGATCGATTTTCTCCTAAGGCGTGCGCTAAGAGATGAACCTCTTTAATTTCACATAGTGGCACTAAAGAGACGGGTATTGTAAAGAGGTCGCTATTAGTCCTTTCCCATTTTCTGTGGTTTTACAGCTCAAATTCGATCTTGCATATTTCCATGATATGTCCCATTTTCAAGCTCTAAAATTGCTGAGAGCGTAGAGCCAGTGCGTTATTTCATAGAAAATGCACCCCATAACGGCCTCACACACACATAGATATAAAAGAGAGAATGTCGGGCTGTAAAACCCTCCGAGTCGTAAAATATCTCAATTTTCTATGGGTCTCAAAAGAAAATGTCCTGAATACGCGGTGATAAAACTTTACTGGTGTCGTTTCTAATGAAGAGATATCGAGGAAAGATTTAATAATCTATCTTATAGCGGCTTTATCACCTTGACATAAAACATGAGCAAATATGTATACGTAAAATTGAGTCCAATTATTTTTTTAATCTGTTCACCCTTATGCCGAGTGATCTAGAATAGGTAATTACAATGTAACAACAGAAAAGAGCAAAGTCTTTATTTAAAAAAATCAATACCTGATTGCAAATTACGCAGACACTTTTTAGGATATGAGAGAATAGTAGATTATATTTTAATCACTTCCTTTTCATCCTTAACCTAGAACTGATCATGTTTTAAGAAACGGTGAATGCGCATACCTGGTTCAAATAATAAAAGTGGGAAACCAGGAGCAAACATGTTACTATCATTCTATCTATTTTATTGCCATGTTAACCAAACATAGATCACGACTAATTATGGGAAAAAAATAGGAAATGCATCAGTAACATTTACATGATTTGTACTACATCTCTCAATATTAATCAAGATTAACATCTAGGGTCCGTCCGTCCGCAGTTTCGACACATTCCGACAAAAAATACACTTTCGGATGCACATTTGCTCTTCGGCTAAAAAGGCCGAAGGTTTGGACGCAGGCCGAATTTTACAAAAAAGCTGCAGTTACTGGAGTTTTGTGAGAATATCGCGTACTGCGGGAGTAAAATGCGCATGATCTTCGCTAGCGAATTAAGGATCAGTTGATGCACTAAAAAGTACGTCGATCGCAATTTTTCGATTTAGTTCCGACGATGCTTTGAAATGTTATTTTTTATGTGGCGCATGTATATATTAATGTAAAAGGTTGCTCCATTTTGACTCACGTGTCATCTCTTACCATTTCCGTTAGAGTTAGAGGCGCACAATCATCCGAATAGCATACTTTTTGATTTGATACAATAGTGAGTTAAAACTGAGGTTACAACAAAAACAGGTCCAATGGCCCAAACTTTTGTTATTCAACCGATAGATGTATAGCTCTGAAGTAACGATATCTTTTCACCCTTAGAATTTTTATTCCGGTGGCATATCCATATTTTGCCTTAAAAGGATGGGTGGGTACATCTTATCGGTATCCGTAATAAAAATTTGATTTCGAGTACGTTTTTTACAGCAAAATATATTTAATGTGACAGAGGGTAAATATGCACCATCATAGAAATTACGCATTTTTGCGTATAATTCCATTAAGACCCTCATCAAAACATTCCAAAACTCCATTTAACCTCGTTCTTCTGTCTCATTCCGCAGGCCTGTATAATAAAACTCTCAATTTGTCCCTTTAACGCCCTGCGACGTACTTCATTACACCCTCGCATAATTCGTCAACCTCTTCCGCCTCTTTTGGCATTAAGGTGCCATACAATAGTACTCAGTACTCAGCAACGCAACTTCCGATGATATGAGGGTTTCGCTTATCGGGTAACCCGCATTTGTTTTACTATGCAGAACATGCTTATTGTGAGAAAAATCAAAATCTTCAGCTGCCCAGAGCCACTATTGGTTTTGCATTCTGCATTTATCAGATCGAAATTGGAGTATGCATCGTTAATTTGGAACCCAATTTACAACTGCTACATTGATTCTCATGTTCAGGCAAAATTTCTCAAATTTTTATCTTTCAAGGTTGACGGTGCATATACTGAGCAGGATATATAAGTTTGTTGTTATCTAGGTTTTAAATGCAGTCTTTAGAGCTAAGAAGGAAGTGTATATTCAAACTGAAACTGTTAAAACCTTTTATTGTGACAGGGTTCGCAGAAATTTATTTTTGGAAGCACCCATATTTATGTAATGTGTGAAACTTTCAATGCCACATCTAATTATTGTGATATACATGCTGAACGTTTGCACAGCATTCTGAGAGTCGCTTGAAATTAGTTAAACAATTTACGAAATGTTTCTCACTTGAGTGAAATATGTTTTTTGCTTCTTTTTCTTGTTTGTTTTTTCCTTTAGACGGGTTCATATTCTTTTTGTATGTTTTCTATTTTTGTTAGTTTGATTTATCTTTTCTTATGTTTGTCCTGTAAACGCTATTTATACTCACATTACATTACAAGTGTTTATACCCAGAAAAGATAATTTCTTCAATTTTTTTTTGCAACATAGTGACTATATTTTTAATATTTTTAAGCATGCTGTGGCAACAATGTCAACGTTTTATCTTTGTTTTTGTTTACCTTTGTTAAAATGTCATCTCTTAATTTTTGTGAAGAAAGCAGCTTCTGAGAACTGGAGGTACAAATATTTTTAGTTATTGCCCTTTCATTTAAACGGTGTTAAGCATAACAAAATGCCTCGAGTTCGAAGACGTCCAAATTGTCACGATGCTAGCGACTTGGACATGGGTAGAATTATCGTCTAACTTACGAGATGTTGATTAACCTATCGCGGAATTGGCCGTTTTGTTAATTGTACTGGAATGACGGTAATGCATGTGTCGATAGAAGACAGTAGAGTAGGCGCTTCAGACAACTAGTCCTACGTGACCGTTTTGCTACTACGCAATGGTTTGAAGCAGAAGGTAGACCTGTTACTATGCTTACACTCTATCGCCTCATTCGAGCCTTTGGACTTTTTTCATACCTTCCACGGTTAGTGCTTCCTCTGACTGCGGACCACTGTTGTCAACGTTTGAACTGGAGCAGAGAAAGACAACATTGGGCGGTGGAATGGCATAATATCATCTCCAGCGACGAATCGCGATTCTGCTTAGGTACGCAAGATGGTCGTAAAAGCGTAAGATGCCGCCGACGCCTTGGGGAACGGCGTGATATTGGATTTGCTGTTGAGAGGCGTGTACACATGACTGTTGGAGTAATGGTTTGGGGGGCCGTCCACAGGACCTTTTTCAGCAAGACAACGCACATCCACATATTGCTCGTCGTACTATGGACTTTCTTCAAGAAGCAGGCGTTAATGTTTTGCCGGGCTCACCCCGTTCGTCGGATTTAAATCCCATCGAACATGTGTGAGATATGCTGGGGAGGAGACTATCCACTCACTCCACACACTCTGCCACCTCTAATCCACTAAGTTCGAGTTGTTTGGAATGAGGTGCCACAACCAGACATCGATCATCTCATTTTGTCAAAGCCCAGACGTATACAGGAGTGTATTCAGCTGCGGGGTCGCTCAACACATTATTTTTTTTTCTTATTAATTGTAAACAAAATTTCGTGAGAATGTTATCGTTTCATTCTTGATGTAAGACTACCTCATTGACAAAAAATCAAGAAATTATTTTTTCTGTGTGTATGACTTCTAATGTCACTGATTATATTTATTCACTTCGGCTGCCGACTAGAGCTGGCCCAAGTCGTTCCTTTTAGTGATTGGATTCCATTATTTCGATTCTGGTCTCCATCAGATCGTCCACGATTATTTTTAATTCCGATTACGTTCGATTCGGATTTCCATAATTCCAAAACATACCGTTGGTGTTCGTAAGTGCTATACACTGGAACGATTCTGATGGTCTCAGTACCTGAACCCGAACTCGGTGGTTTCGATACTAGCACTTACGAAAGCCTGTTGGGTTGATTATTTACGAACTGTTTGAAAGGCATGCTTCTGTTAGAATTTGGATAATGCCTTTCATAGAGTGATCCACATCACCTTTATTACCTTATACCTTGTAGACTGTTACTCATTTGGGCTCGATGGAATTAAAAGTCGTTAGGTAGTAAGAGGATCTATACAGGGTGTCCGCAAAGTTGGGGTTTTTCTTTACGACGGGTGGAGCAGGAGAAAATAAGTCCATTTTCTTAGTAGCATATACACCAATGTCTCAAGAGAACCAAGATACTGGGCTTCGCAACGTCAATCCAAACTGAAGCCGGTCTCGTCCTATCTCTCGATCATGTCCTCAGCGTCAGCGTACAGTTATACGACGTACGACTACGATGTAAATACGGATTTTACGACAGAGCCGTACTTTTAATTTCAGTTCAACTCAACAGTGAGTACTTTTTCATTTGTTTTTTTTACTTGCTCACTCAGGTTTCACCACAGATTAGCTTTGTTATATCAAGCGTAGTTGTGTCTGAAAAGGAAAACCCCAACTTTGCCGACAGCCTGTATTCGAAGCCGAACGATATGGTTCGTTGAAATATGTTCTGGTATCGCAACGGACGAATCTGGTTCTAGGAATTGGAATCAAAACAATCGCAATCGAATCCTTCGAGGTGATCGGAATCGATTCCTTCAATTCCCTATGTGGTATTGTTCCTTTGACTGACACGTTCAGAACCGACTAAGCTCTAGAAAGAAGTATTTAAAATCTGTGACCTACGGTTGACTGCACAGCATTAACTACATAAAAAGATTGAACATGACAACTTCTCGTAGCGCCTACCCATTATGGGGAATTAAGGATATTTTTTGGTGTTGTATTGCTGTGTAATATTGTATATACTATGCAGAACAACTTAGTCTGTTCGATAAACAAAGTACTCCCCTCACCGCCATCGTCACCTGGATATGTTAATTTCGACAAAACGTCGTTAGGGTTCCTTACACATTTATGATCTAAATCTTGGAAATTATCACCGCTTAGTGCTTGCATAACATGTCAAATTGTATTAGGGTTAGGTAACGAAATAAAGTAGATTGTCTTCCTTCCCAAGCATATACATAGATAAGGGTGAACGGGCTAAGATTCAACCAATATTGACTTACCATGAAATGTTAAAAGATGTCTTTTTTGGCAAACGTTACAGATTTTATTTTATGCCTTCTTCCCGAGGACTGAAATACTACAGGACTACTGATTATTCAATATACGAGGTTATAACAAATGTTTCAGGATACGAAAAATGCAATTTGATGATCACCTGAAATATGGTTAATATAATCTTAGGCCTTATTTAGAGGTCAAGTTTGAAGATACAAATAAAAAGCCATCATTTTTCGCACCAGGTTCGTGCAGAGCTTGAGATTTCAGATCAGAGTGAATATTTATTCATGAGGTCCATACACGAACACGCCGAAAACTTGACAACCATCTTTTGAAAACAAAGGTCTAACGAAAATTTTAGGATATCAGAAGTGCAATTTGTCAATGATTCTAAATGTGCCCCAGATAATGACCTAAGAAATCATTTGGAAGTTAAGTTTGAAAATTCAAATAGCGACCACCATTTTTTATAAGCAAAAAGGTTGAGTTAAGTTAGTTAAATATACCAAGATGTAAAAAACAAGATAAGCCAGACAAAACCGGTACAACTCACTCTACTTGTATATAAGGTATATAAGAACAACAGTAAGCTTATTTTTACAGCAATATCTAAGTACACAAGAACAATATGTGCAGAATGGAGTAACGAGAAGACGCAAATCTCTGTATTAAGCTTAATCCGGCATTATTCATCAGCTGACACAACATGACGAAATACGACAAGCACTGTCATGGTGGACCATAGAGCGGATTAAGAGAACATACTACTTTTGAGAACTTTCATGTTTCAACGTATTTATTCAGACTGAATTAATACTGAAAACTAATGTTGTAGAAAGCCCAAGAGGTCCAAATATCCGTCCAAAGGAAAAGTTATTTTGTAGATCGGAAGAAGTGGCAATAATACCATACGTTCCTGTATCAGCAATTCTCAAGTAGAAGCAGTGTTTATTAGAATCACTCTTTGTATACTCAAGCCTATTATAACGAAATGTAACGCTCAGATTTGTAGACGTTCCTTGAAGATTGAGTAATGTTTGGGAAAGGATCTCTGCTTGAATTTAAAAAAGCAATCACGCTTCTTTGAGAGACGTTCAAGGGAGGGTTTAACATTATTCGCATTTCACATAACAGTTATCACAGGTCGTTAAAAGGAGGGTTTTCTAAATCTCCGAAATTTGATGGATATCCAACATTTCGAAATTTTCAAAGCTACCAAAATGTTCAAAATATTCAGAACATATGTATAAAACACGAAAAATGCATAATACATTTCTGGCCTTCCTGAACAAAAGCTTTTTTTTGGGCCAAAGTCATCTGATGATTAATTTTTGAGAACAAGGGGAAGTTTGCCTGATTTGCAAGAATGGTGAAGGTGCCGATTGTGTACTCTGAGGATTGTTAAATTGAAGAAAGCATTGCATTCAAGAACCTTTTGAGAAAATATTGTGATTGTGATATCATGTTGATCTTGGCGATGATTCTTACATGGTCAATTCATTCATTCTTTTTATACGATGACACTGAAATGGATCTGGCACGAGGTCATCGACAATTCAAAAGAATCCACTCAATAGGACAGTTCCCTTCACAAAGGCGCGGATAAGTCATAGTTGCTTAGTTGTCTTTGATTATGACATTTAGAAGGGTGATTCAAGGTCATGTTGCTTTTGAAGACGAAAGAGAAAAAATCGATAGTAATGTGAACATTGCTTCAGGGTATAGTAACTTATTGACTATTATATTTTCTGTTTTGGTTTGGTATCGAATGGTTTGGGTTACTTTTTTCGAAAGAAAGCATATCAAAAAAAATCACGCATGCCTAGGTTTTGGGCGCCAGATTTACATCTGCAATAATGCTCATTAATTATTGCGTAATCATACTCGCTATTTTCATACACTTGACGATAAGATATCCATAGTCGATACTTTAGCGGGTTTCTAAAACATGAGTAAATTTAGCTTAGCTACTACTCCATCCTCCATCTAACACTAAATCGACGGTTGCCTCTTGCACCTTTGCTCATAGTAAAAGCGCTAATGCAGTTTAGCACCTCCCATAAATAATAATTGAAGGAAGTTCAACAGCTATTTTATAATGGCCTCCCTTTTCGAGGAATTAAAAAACGATTGTATGTGGTCATTCACCATTTTTGAAAATTGGCAAACTCATCCTCCTACTTCTCTGAAACTAATCGTAACATTGCTTTGGTCCCGTCAAAGTTTCAGGAAACCGATAAATATACCATACTGAATTTTTAGACAGATCGACTGGGATTCCATTTTCCTTATGTTTTAAAGGGGCCCTTTTCAAAATTTCCAGATACTGAAATTTTTGAAGATTTTTAAAATATGAAAATTCAGAAAATTTTGACGATTTTGAATACTTTCAATAAGAAGAAGAAATTTTTTTCTTGGCTATGCATATTGTGATTGTCCGTAGGTGGTAGACGGTCTCTGACTGTCGAACGCGGAGGTACCACCCGGCGGATCTCGTAGGCGGAGCCAGAATGTGTGCATGTTGCATGCACACGTGTTCCCTCGTCAGAGTCCGTGTGGCGTTCCCCCTTTACCCTGTATCCCTATAGCCCCACGGTACCCAATGGGTGTTTAGGCCTTAGGCTTTCGTGGTAGTTGGAGTATAAAAAAAATTATTTCGATTATCTTAAGAATTCTGGATATTTGCAAAATTCTGAAAATCGCGAAGATTTTGAATATTTTGAAAATTTAAAAAAAATAGTATTCAGATAATTAGGAAAAGTTCCAAATTTCTATGGTTTGAAACATTTTGAAACGACGCAAGTCGTGCAAATTTCGAATATTTTTAAAATTCTGAAATCCAAATAATGAAAAGCTGTGATCAGAACTGTTGCAGCCTACTGCGAATACATATATCAAATCCCCCTTGGAGGGCTCCTCAAGGAAACATTATGGTTTGTTTAAAATACAAGGAGAGATTATTCCTTAAACGGTACTCGGTTAACAAAGATCGTCTTTGAATGTGACCCTAAATCACTTTGATGCCCAGCAACACTCAACTTTCCAAAAAGTTGAAACCACCCCTAGGGTGACAGCCACAGTACTCAAGTTCCTAATCACCTAATCTTGGTGGGGGTAGAATTGATATCACCCTGTATACTAAAGCCTGTTTATGAGGAAATTTATAACAAACGTTAAATCATTTTGACGCCCTGCAACCTTCAACTTTCCAGCAAGTTCTGAAACGGCTTCACATACCCTTATCAAAGAATCCTACTGTGCTAACCAGAGGGCGCTACAACAGCGCCATATCTCGGCAACCAGTCACCGCAGCTCATGAAATATTGCTTCTATATTCAAATATAGTCGAGTGATGTGTAGAAATGAGATTTTGAAAAGGGCACGATGAGGGAAGCAGCGTCCCTTAATGATATGAAAGTCCGATGGAAATTGGATATGGACCTTCGGGATCCTTTTCAGCCGTCGGAGACAATGGAACATGGGCCAGAGCTTCAATAATACGCACAGGTTTGGGGGTATGCGTCGCGTCGTTTTGACCCCTGTTTTCGCGGAAAAAATGATTTTTCAGTCACTAAAAAGGATATTCGATCTCTCATCGTTCTTCAACGAGTATTAACTGAAACCGTTTGGACACGTCTGCTTTCCGTCTCTGTAACCAGAACCAACCGCAGATAGCGCTGTTTCGTGCTCGTTAGCAACTCATCAGAGATGGGTAGCAAAGTCCATTTCAGCCTGTGTTTATTTATGCATATATTCATAGAAAGCCTTTGCAGATTTGCTTTGCGACTACTTAACTAGTCGACCATAATCGTGGTGAGACTTGTATATGTGCATAGCGCAGAACGTCGAGGAGTTGTGAGCCAGAGAGGAGCGGTCTTCTGTCATCTTCATCGTATGGGATGAGCATAAGAATCAGCTTGGCGATCGTCAGATTTTCACCTACTGGCCTACACAACGTTTTGAGTTTTTCAAAAGACCATACCCCATGTTTGCTTCTCATTCATCTGTCGCCAAGACTAGACGTCTACCGCACTGATTAGTTGCTAACGAGCTCGAAACAGCGCTGTCTGCGGTTGGTCATGGTTACAGGCACGGAAAGCAAACATGTTCATATCAGCATAAATTGTCTACTCGCAACGTCGGCTAGAGAGTACATCTAGCCACCGTCACGGTTATTGCATAAAAACCCTATATAATGTAAAATACCGATGAAATGTATATCAAAGATAAAAGGGCTAACCACACACTGCATAATAGCGGCAACATCAAATGAACTGTTACCTAAGAGATAAATTAAACAAAGAAATGGCATTGGGAAAATGCCACCAATGTGACCGAAACGTCAGTAAATCTTCAATTCAACATCTGTGCTTTTATTTGGTGACCAGTGAAGCAAGTAGATTCATCAACGAGACACCAGCAGGATAGGTTCCAGATGTTACTTTGAGGTACCTTTGGTGGGAGCTTCAGCAGTTTCAAAACAGCTCACAATCAAAGGCAATACTGTTTAATGGCTCCGGGAAGAATCTGGGGTGTTCTATGGATATTTGCTGATAATACAAAATCAGATCCACATTGAAATCAATAAAAAATAATGAATGCAGAGTCACGCGACTATTTTAACACAACCTATACATATGACTGGCTCCCATTCAGTAGGTATTTCCGGTAATGCACTGGGTTTTGTCCATATGAACAGTGCTATATCGACTAAACAATGTAATCAAAAATACAACAGCTGAAATGTTTCTGAAACGTTAATATGTCGTGACACGGATACAAAGTATAACCGATATCACAAATCGAACCATTTAGCCTCCTAGGCACAAGCCAACTCAAATAAATTATTTGCCAATGGTTTGAACAGTGAGTTTCCACACACTTGTATTGAATGAAAATGGAGAAATGGTTCAATATGGAGACACAATATTAGTAAGTAAAAAATCCGAAGGGTTGCGTTTTCTTCCACTAAAGCAAATTGTGTTGTTAAAATACTGGTGTGTAATCTCCTATTTTATATGGCATTGGAAGCATCATTTACTAAGAGGGAATTTGAGATACCAGACTGAAACTCAACTCAGCATGACATAATAATGGGGAGAACGCACATGACAAGGTTTGGTAAATACTATTAAACTAACTTGAACAGTGTGAAAACAAATTTAATTACTTAAGGGTAAATACATAAAGAAAAAGATAACAGATCTAGTCAGGTGCTGCTAGAATGACCTTTTGACTATTTTGATGGATTTACGTAGGTAGAAAGCGAATTTTACAGGATCAGTATTAACTGCGATCTGTCAGTATATATCATCGAGTGTGATATTCAATGACCGTGTAGGCTGAGCCTGAACATCAGATGTATCCATTGACACTAACGAAATCAGTAAATAGTGATGGCATGAATCCACAGTGAACACTGACCGTTTTTTAAATTACTCCCTTTTCAGGTATTACAATATCTTTTAGGATCCGAATCGTGAAATCAATTTGTTTGATTCAAAGACGATTTATACAAATTAAAGCACTTCCTTGATGTATGAGGTAGGTATGAATAACTTCTAAGTGAATGTTTTCATATTAACGCAGTGAATCTACTAGATACCAGTTCAACCTCTAGTACCAGTTTGAGATAATGAGCCCGTTCAGTCACCGCAAAGCGGTGCGGCAGTACAGCCTTTCGATGCTGAATAGCCATAAAAAAGCTTTGTAATTTTAAGAGCAGTTTTCAGTTAGCTGTCACATCTGATAGTGTGTTAATGTTGCGAACTGTCAAAGCTATTCCACGGCTACTGCTATTCAGCATAAAAGTGCTGCACCGATAGTCCCCTTTACGTTGGATGAACGGTCCCAATGTGTCTGGCAAGCTTCATATCTGTTTTCATACAGGTTTTAGAGATTGGCATTCGTAGAATTTTTAATCAGTCTTGCTTGCATCCTTTGCCAGGAAATGGTTTGTGAAGAGAGAAGCGTGATTACGTAATCCTTTATTAAAATGTTGCAGTTATTAGAATACGATCCTTGGGTGCCATGCACGACAAGCTTGTTCAAAATTAAACCTCAATAATCGTATTGACTTAGCCAGGTGATTTTACATAAATGCTCTAGGGAATTTAATGTTGAATCAATCACTCGATTCAAGACACACGAAGCTGAAATGCAGCTTGAGAAAATTTTGAATGTTCCATCTTACAAGAGGCACAACCAGTAGCTATAAAATACATAGGTGAACTTTTGCTATGGTAATGTATTGGTAATCCACTTTTGCTTTCATGCTAAGATTATTTTGTAATGAGTGTATCTTACTGGTGTATTTGTGTACAACATATAATCATAGAAATATTTAATTAGCATTCTTGGGTTTCGGTCACTATTACATTCTCATCATGGAAATAGGCATACAGCTCGTAAGCAATCAAGACGAGCATGAAATCTACATTGTACTTACATATTAATAGTGAGTCACCCAAATAGGAATGCCGAACCTTACCTAGAACAAAGAAAATAATATTGAAATAAGAAATGAATACACCGATAATTATTCTTTAATTACGGCAGGCTACGCTAAGTAATCCGCAAAGCGATAGATTAAGATAGATATTGTAACAGATCTGGCGGTACTATATACTACTGCAAGGTTCATATTTGTACTGAATGAGATACACTTACATAAAGGCAGAAGAGGGTCCAATGAGTTAGCTTTATATAGATCATTCTGATCTAATTTAGACGTGGACAGCAACAGGTTAACAACATTTTTAAGGATATGCTGTTCAGTGGAGTAATATACCTAATCAGAAAGGTTGGTTAAATATTTCCTACTTCTTGTATCACAAAATATTCGCTTAAATATTTTAATACTATAGTGATTATGGAAAACGCGGTACAGATGCAAGCATTCTATTTTTGAGATCCGAATAATTAAGAACAATAAGACTAATAGCTGCTATTAGTACAGCAATGACCTTGCTACAAATAGCACCGTTTTCTAATTTACTGAAGTGACATAATACATAGTATTTATCTTTAGTGATGGAATTTGCTCACGATACTTAATAGCTTCAATTACGAATGCACTAGGGAAATGTTGGACATCGTTATTTCTCGATAATCAGCCCGCTCAGGGGACAATTATTTAATTAAAAGGCAAACACTGGAGTAGCAGCCGAAGACTGACTTTTTGTTGATGGGGATGTAGGTTGGAATCGTTGGCTAAGGGCATATTATGCATAATGTGATTTGTTATCAATGAACTCTATCAAGTACTAATGTTATTGAGGTAACTCCCCAGACATGAAAGCAACGTTGCACTTTCTTCCAGAAAATCAAAAATGTTCTGGTGAGAGTAACCATCCAAATATACTCAGTGACATTAGAAGTGTCACTCAGAAAAAATAATTTCTTCAACTAGATTTTTTGGCAATGAGGTAGTCTTACATCAAGAATGAAACGATAACCTTCTGAGGAAATTTTGTTGACAAGTAATAAGGAAAAAAATAAAAATGAGATAGTCGATGCCTGGTTGTGACACCTCATTCCAAGCAACTTGAACTCCGTGGATCGGGGCGGTCACGGCAAAACACTAACGAATGCTTCTTGAAGAAAGTCCGTAGTACGACTTGCAATATGGGACGTGCGTGTCTTGCTGAAAAAGGAGGTGTGGACGGCCCTCCAGATAAGGCAGTAAAGTGGTTTGTAGGACATCATCAACATAACGCGTGTTGAACAAAGAGAGGGGAAGATGGGCTTCCATGGGCAATAGCCCCCCAAACCAGTACTCCAACAGTCCTGTGTACATGCCTCTCAACAGCAAATCCAATATCACGCCGTTCCCCATGGCCCTTCTACGACCATCGTGCGCACCTAAACAGAATCGCGATTCATCGCTGAAGATGACATTATGCCATTATCTGCTCCAATTCAAACGTTGACGACAGTGGTCCGCAGTCAGAGGAAGCACTAACCGTGGACAGTATAAAACAAAGTCCAAAGGCTCGAATGCGGTGATAAAGTGTACGCATAGTAACAGGTCTACCTTCTTCTCTAAACCATTGGTCAGCGATCTGACGCGTAGTAGCAAAACGGTCTCGTAAGGCTAGTTGTCTGAAGCGCCTATCTTGACCCTCTGTGGTACGCCTCGGTGGACCAGTAGCCCTTCTTCGTGTTCCTCTACCTTCTACCCTCACACGCATTACCGTCATTGCAGTACAATTAACACAGCGGCGAATTTCGCGATAGGACAAACCAGCATCTCGACAGGCAATAATTCTACCCCTGTTAAAGTCGCAAGCATGGTGATAATTTGGACGTTTTCGAACTTGAGGCATTTTGTTATGCTTAACACTAGTAAATGAAAGGGCTACTAAAAATATATGTACTACTCAGCTTTTAGAAACTGATTTCTTCGCAAAAACTAAGAGATAGCATTTTAGCAAAAGTAAACAAAAACAAAGATTAAACGTTGACATTGTTGCCTCAGCATGCTTTAAATATAGTCATTATGTTGAAGAAATGATTTCTTTTGGGTGTAACACTTCTAATGTCACTGAGAATATTATTTCAAAACACAATGTCACTGACTGGTGGCATATTCAAAACAGTGATCTTCAAGGAAGCGCTGGTGTTAGAATGGTCACATCAAGATAAAGATCTTAATGTTTTCACTCGTAAACGACGAGAACGTCAAACGAAAGCACAGAAAAATGAAGTAACAACATGGATGTGCTTCGACTTCCAATTTCAATGCTTAGTTGCTGAAACTCTTCAGGACGAAGCTCCGTATACTACCAACGAGATACAGTTCCAAATTCCGTAATACTCAATTTCAATATAAGAAGAATGTATTGCACCCAAAGGTCTCCTTCTTTCGTCGCTATAATTCTGTTGATGATGCTGACAGACGCATGGAGATCTTTAGTATTCTCTATCATGGGTAAAATTGCTAGTTATTAATTAATGTCACCCAGCATATGAAACGTTGCAGTGAGCAGTGAACAGAAACTCCAGCGAATGAGTGATAGCTGATGGTATGTAAATTCTCAGTACCGAAGTGATTGAATATGAAAGTATACAGACTATAAATAGTTGAATCACTCCCCGGTCAGAACAATTTCTTTCTATATCCGTCCTCCTGTCCACGAGACAGTCAGGGCTCAATGACTAGGTAGCAACGAGAGTTGATCATTATGCTCCACCTATGACCTCAGCCCTCTACAGATGCTTATTAAAATTAATGCTACTGACCGTAAAACAAATGATCTTAGTAGGCTGCGTTTGTAAGATATCTAGTTTATAGATTGAACCATTTTGAAGTTCCGTGCTTTTTGGTTCATGTGTGACAAGATTTTGATCCCGTTGAACAAAGAGCCGTAATAAGGTACCAGCAGAAAAGGTATAGAGCCCACTGAAACTCATCAAAATATTGTATCGTGTTGATGGGTGTGCAGGTTCTTATGACATAATCAAACCTGGTACAGAGATGTCAACTGTGATAACGAATGTGGTGGTAAGCCATCTGCAACAGTATTGACTGACCAAATGCACCAACTACAATGCTACGTGATAAACTGGTAAGCACTACAGTGACCTATTGTGCAAGCTTAATCCCAAAATTGCGGGATGTCCCTAGAAAGAAACGTCGGGGAAGGTTTACCATTGGCGTTCTGTGATAATGCTCCAAGCCATAACTCCTGCATTTCTACGGCTGCTCTCTACCACATAGGCTTTAAATCTGTAGTTGACCCACCCAGTAATTTCATATTTCCAATAGCCGAAACAACATTTACGAGAATAAGAATTTTCAAGTAAGCAACTGGTGATACCTGCGGTAGGGAAGTAATTTGCAATATTTGGATGAAAATTTTACCAAGAAGCTATTGAAATGCGGGAGCGCTGGATACACCAGATGACTGAACGGATTAAGTGGTGAAATAAAACATACAATTGGTATATCCTCTTTGAGAAGCTGTTATGAGTAGCAGTAAAAGTGCAAGTCCCTTCGGCAGAAGCAAATGCTTTGCCGGGACGCACCATCGCTTAAACCTTTGCGGTCTACTGATCCTCTAGGATGACTTCCGGGTAGTGTTCTGGCATTATCACAACAATTACTAGTTGTCTACGCTTTGTGCTTTTAACCGGCCATAATGGCGCAGCCCGCAGCTCATTTAAACGATCAACCTGTGATGTGGGAATTAATATCAGACACAACAAATATTATTTTTGCTTAATTCCCCACCAAATAATGAGACGATTTAGCTCTCACTCTGTTCAAGCTAACAATGTTACCATAATTCATTTTTATCTCGGATCAGCTTAGTTAATCAATGGTGTGATTGGTCCGAATGTTGTCTAATTTGTGTGATTTCGGAATTCTGAGTATCGAGGGTCAGGTCAAATGTCGAACCCTTCTTTAGGCTAGTGTTGCCATTTATACTACTTACAATGGCGGACTGTGCAATACTGGTGGTAGCATACTGTATGACAATTGAAGAATTATTACAAATTTACTAGTACTTATTCAATATATCTTTAAGAAAGATCAACAGTTTCTTAATAAAAAGATAAATCTAACCGCCAATGGTTAAGAGCTCCGAATATGAAAACTTCTTTCGCGAGTGATTTTACTTTTCTCAGTATGTATACTTCTATACTTTGTTACATATGCCGTTTCCGCCAATTCTCTTAATTACCTAATAGTTTGTATATCATATAGATATGCTTTGAAAGGGGGCTGTACAAACAAAAATTTGCAACAATGCCTATATCAATCCGCTTGTGCAGTTTTCGCGTTATTATTAGTGCTAACGATGATATGGTTCAACTGACGTTTCGTTGGATTCTGGCAATTATCAGGGTAGTTATTGTTGAACTAAACGAGTAAGTTTATTCCTGGAACAGGCATTATTTGATTTTAAACAATATTCAGGGTGTTCTGAAAGTTGAAACGTTCCTTTTGCAATATCAAAGCTAATTTGCTCCAAGACAACACCGAAAACGTAAAAAAGAAATTGAAGAGAAATATTTACTAATCATTTGGTACTGCCCTGTCACATGTTTTGTTTGTACTGCTTGAAGTTGTCGCTGTTCGATTCAAAAACACGAGTTTGTTTACCTCTTCTTAAATTTCCAACATCTGGAGCTGTCTAAGTCTCCAACTGCATTCAACCAGACCTAGCGGAGTATCAATAGGATCTTGAAGATGCTCATATCAAATCGATAACTACGTTGTGGCTCTAGGTTTTAGTTTTTTAAATGCGGTTTGTTTATAAACTAGGTTAAATTAGACACGATGTGACGCCTGATTTGGATACCGACTTACAGTCTTAAGTACAATCTTATACGTTTTGACGCAGGAGGGGATCGTGGCAGGGTCGTACTGACTCATTTATTGCTTTCTGGAACCTAATATCTCGGTTATCTTAATAATTTTACTATATAAGCTTCACTATGCATTTTTTATAGGCAGTAATGTGTTAGTGTTTTATAGATGAGGCAAGTTGACCCAAAATTGAGAGAATTAAAATAGCTAGTTGGTACAAACAGTTTTTAACAGGCCGCCTAATCAAACCACAACTTTAATTGAGACATTTACTGATGTGTGACAAAACGGCTATGACACTTTGTATTATGAAAGGCCCATAGGTAGCCAAAGCCCTGATAAATATTTCCACATGTGTGGTTTCATTTGGCAAGCAGTAAAACGTAGAGATTGGCGACGAGGCGTCTCCACCTCTGATGGCAACATTGGGTGTGTATTATTATTATGTATATCTTTACTATTTACAATAATCGCGGTATGCCGGTTTACAGGGGAGAGATAGGAAGTGCTCTTTGTATTTTTCAATTTCCCTTTCACATTTGTGATTTGGTTTCTTCAAAAATAGATTTTTAGGAATTATGAAAATTAAATGAATATTTTTGAAAATGTCACTGTTGCTGATGAAAAACAAATCATTGTGCAATCAGTTTGAAAAGTGAAAGTGCTGGCAATAATTATTCGCAACTGTTTGGAATACTTGGAAAATCTGGTATATCTGTCTGTAATTACGAATTCACAATAACACGGTTTCGCCACAGATAACAATGGTCCGCCGTTTAAATGAAATCGGACATAATTTCAGCACTGTTGCATGAATCACATCCAATATTCCAATTAGCACAAATAAGGTCGTGGCGTTTAGTTTATGGGCAGTGATTTCTGGGAATACGCTATTTCCCGTTCATAATTCAGCATTCTATTTCGGTTTATAGATTGCTGTTGCCCATTAAAGAAGCAAAGTAGCTATCTTCACCTGGGAAAGTCGTAACATTAATGTTTCCAATTTGAACCGAGATATCATTTTCAAAAGTCCAATGATTTCCAATTGAAAAATTCGTACTTTGCCCTTACCTCCGAGTGTACAAGGCCAAACAACTGGGCTCTGAAAAGCCTGTGACGTCATGCAGAGTAGGCCTATGCATGTTCTTATGGAGTTTCGCGATGCTGGCTGGCAAGAGAGCCCCGCCGCCATTTCTATGCGGTGTTGTCACACGAGTACCTAGATTTGAAATAGCAGTATCGAAATCTCTACTAACTAGTTGTACCTCTCTGTGGGCGAATTTGCAAGATGTACTCGGGGCCTGTGCAGCTTCAGTGATGATGTGATTATTCTTTCTGATCTGCCTCAGTATGTCAAAAATACATTTTCGATATTACGTTCAACCTGTCACTTGAGAAGTCTAATATTCTATTCAAAATTGGAATATGTGGCAACCTTGGTAACACCGCTAACATCCAACAGCTGTCCAACAGCTAACTAACCTCAAATTCTGAGCCACTATTTGTATCTTTCATAATCTTTCTGTGCTATGTTAACTGTAAATTATTGATGTTTTAAACTTGTATTTGTATCTTGCGATTGTTTAGCTAAGTTTTCAAAGTGCCTTACAAGTGCTGCGTTCCTAATTGTGCCGGTAATTACGGAAAGGGTCCAAAGGTACACGTATTTTCATTTCCATTGAATGAAAACTGTCAGTGGTTACAAAAAACACCCGAGTATGCAATTTGCACTTTGTTGAGGACAGCATCATTTGGGAATCCAGCTTCCATGGCGAAAATACAGGTAGGACCATTACTCTACCCCTTAAGTATCCAAAATTAAAGGCAGATGTAATTCCAAGTATCTTTGCAAATTGTCCAAAATACCTTTCAAAGGACATATCAAGCAGAAGAAACCGAGATGAGAAATTGAGGGACAAGGAACTAGAACAACTACTTAAAGCACTGCAAAGTAGCATTGATGATTGTTCCTCCTGTCAAAAATCAACAAGTTCTCAAAATTATTTAGACTTTCTCACAGTTTTCAGTTCATGGCAATGTCCATATGGGTGGCATAAAATTGTTCAGGATAAAGTTACTTTAAGTTAGAATATAAACCAGCACACATCATAACTCACTCTGTAAATGTTGATAAAGATCTCAATGTAAAAACGTATATGTACTCCCAAGAATTGTTGCTCAACTCAGGTAATATTAAAACCCCATTTTTATTATCTAATATACACCGCTGTTCTTTCTGAAAATGTAGATGCGTCGAGGGAATATTCAGTTAAAGACCAGTACAGAGCCACTATCAACCATGCTTGCAATATTTTAAATAGCACAGAACTATTCACCGATGAAGAGACCTACATTGTCATTCAAGTTATTTGTGAGCAACTAAATCTTGTTATTAGTCAGAAGAACAGACACAGTTACTCATCAGAAACAATAGTGTTTTGCCCTATGTTGTATACAATCAGCCCACATTCATATAGATTTATTAGGAGCCATGGAGCACTTATTTTACCACACCAAAATACTCTGAAGTTAATTTGTAATACATGGTCGGTCCAGTTCCCGATGAGAGATATAACTTTTTAGGCTATGCAGAGAACCTTTTCAGATTTGTAAAACCTGATGAGGACAACATGATTTTATTGATGGATGAAATACACATTCAGCCATATTTAGATTTCAAAGGGGGTAATATTGTTGGAACGTCAGTTAATAACGCTTCATTAGCTACAACAGCCTATGTGTTTGTGATTTCAATCTTCTATTCTAATTTCAAAGAAGTTGTTCAAATCTGTCCTGTTTCTAAAATTGATCATAATCTATTATACAATATTGCAAAAACACTTATAGGATTAGAAGAACTAGGGTACAAATTTTTTGTGTTGTAAGTGATAATAATGCACTGAATAGTAAAGCGATGGCACATTTTTCTCCAGATAATAAAGCCAGCATTGTTTATCCGCATCCGTTGGATAAAAAATGTCCAATATTCTTCCTTTTTGATACAGTGCACCTTGTAAAATGTATCCGCAATAATTGGCTGAATTCAAAACCAGACCAAATTTTAACATACCCAGATTTTGAAACACGTGAGGTAAATGTTGCTTCATTTAAATCTCTTAAAACATTGTACCAAATGGAAAGTCATAAAATATTGAAACATGGTTATGGTTTGACCCTAAAAGCTTTATATCCTACCAACCTTGAAAGACAAAATATTCATTTAGCTCTCAAGATGTTCAACCCATTTGTAATAGATGCAGTATCAAGGCTTGGTAAAAACATACATTCCTCTGAAGAGACAGGAAAATTCATTGATATTGTATGGAAGTGGTGGAGAATTGTCAATGTAAAAGGTCCATTGAAAGGAAAGCGGTTAAATGACCTTTATGCAGAGCCTATTGTTTGCTCCAACAGTGATGGACAAGGTGATGACAGTAAGCTGACATTCTTGCAAAAAATGCTAGATTGGCTAGAAGAGTGGAATGATCCAGCAAAATTTTCAAAAAGACTAACTAGTCAGACTTACACTGCACTACATCATGCAGTATATGGATTATTGGAATTAGTGAGGTACTGTATATCTGAACTGCACAGTAATTATATATTGTTAGGTAAATTTCAAACTGACCCATTGGAAAATAGATTTGTTAAGTATCGTCAACTGGCAGGGGTCAATTTAATGTATCAATTCGTCAATTATATGAATCTGAGAAAAAAGTTACCAACTCAAAGCCTGATGTCATTGAAGTCTCGCTATGGTGATATACAAATAAATAAATTCTGTGAAAATGATGATTTAGAAATAGATGAAATTCCACACAATTTTAATGATTACCAGGAAATTGAAATTTTACAATCTGATATTGACAGTATAAACGATGAAATCGCTGTCATCACCTACTTAGCTGGTTACTGTTGTTATGCCTTATTAAAGATGCGATCGTTGTAAGGAAAATTTGACTCACACAGATGATATTGACATAGAAGACAAGCACAACATTATACAGAATTTGAGTAGAGGTGGCTTAAAATTCCCAAAGGATCCAGTTATTAATATTGTCATGCTAAGTTATATAATTTTCAATAAAGTTTTGGAAAGTGACGAGGAATCATTTCTAGAAATCACTGATAAGAGACGCGCTCTTTCTCAGTTGATAATTAACAATCTGAGTGATAATAATCACAACACTTCGTTTTCGCGTTGCACAGTCCATTCATTAGATTATGTTATAAAACTAATTGTTATTAGTCAATACATTTTTGAAAAATTATTGTGCCAAAAGGAACAAGCAAAGAAACGTAAATTGACTACATTAACATGAGGCAGCAACATTTACATAGCTGTAGATAAATGTTTATTTGTACATATTCAGAATTTAGTACTTTAATTTTCGTTATTCTAATTTTTGTTATTTTTGATACTTGTTTTCTAATTTCTAATTTATTATTTTGTGCTGTTATTTGTTTATCCTAAGAGTTTTAGTTAATCTTTGTTATGTTTTTTCTGTTGTTTATTTTACTTTAATTTTATGTTTTTCTTATCATTTATCCTACACTTTTTCCTCCTCATCTTCCTTATTCCTTTCCTGGCAAGAGCTTAGCTCAGACCTGCTCGTTGGTTCTTGCTGGACACAACTGTTCGACAAGCACTACATTTTTTATATAACTTTTAAATACCATTATATTATGCCTATAATAATAGTAAATTGTCCACATATTTCTGTGAAAGTTTGTTGATCGGTTGTGACTAACATGGGGTTATTCATTAAAGAGTTTATCGTTGTTAGCAAGCTTTCATAACATCAACTTATTACTCTAATGTGCACGTAATGTTGGATGAAATATCAGTGAAAATCAGGGTGAAAATAGTTAATAACTAGTTTAAAATTTTCCACTAAGTTGCCTTCATATACCAAAAACACTTTTCTGAATTATCCGTTACTTATATCAGGTAGAGTATATTAAATATGCTGCAATAATAATATACAGGGTGGAGCATCGAAAACGAAACAGACGCATTTACTAGCAGCTCAGTTTTTTTTTTGAAAAACGCTCAGATCCGTCGATTTTGTTTTCGAGGAGGACACAAGTTTGGCAAAAAATCACGTTAGCACGCGCAGCCCCCTAAGCGGGGGTGATACCACCCCCAAAATCTTAAATGGAAAGGGGGGTCGAGTGATACCTTATTTTAAAGGTCTTTCAATTCACTTTATAATGATATAAAATTAATGTACTTCAGTTCAGTAGTTTTGAAGATTTATTGATTTAAAGCTTACCTAAAAGTAATACATCATCATTAGTCGAGATCAATACATTTGGCAGTAAAGTAATTTAAAAAAGAAGAATGAACTGCCCCGTTAGGCAAGTAAATGTTGAAAATGGCCACCATGACTCGCCATGCAATAATAAAGATTTTGGTCAAAACGTTGCCGCACATTTTGCAATATTTGAGGAGTAATTTGAAGGCACTCATTCACAATTCTTTGTCGCAGGTCTTCTAATGATGATGGCTGGATAGCATAGATTTTGCTTTTTAAATGACCCCACATAAAGAAACCCAAGGGTGATAAATCTGGCGATCTTGGGGGCCATTCAATGGCACCTCTTCTACCAATCCATCGATCTGGAAACGTCAGATCTAAATATTGTCGAACACGTAATGCGCAATGTGGTGGGGCACCATCCTGTTAGAACATAAACCTATTCGCAATGTACCGCCGATCATTCTGATTTTCAATTATGGCTATTAATGCAGGATCTATGGCGTCTTCCAGTAATTGGAAATACATTTCACCGGTCAAATTTCCAGGTAAGAAAAAAGGACCAACTAAACGATCGCCAAAAATACCAGCCCAAACACTTAATTTTTGTGGCTGCTGTGTATGAACCTCATGATAAATTCTGGGATTAAAATCGGACCAATATCGGCAGTTATGACGATTTACTACGCCATTTAAGAAAAAGGAACATTAGTCGGAAAAGCAAGTATTGAATGGAAAATGTTCATCGTTTATAATTCTTTCACTCATATCTTCACAAAATTGTAATCGCCGATCAAAATCGTCGTCATTAGGTTCTTGTACCAGGTGAATTTTATACGGATGAAAACTATGGGCCTTTAGAATCCGTTGGACAGTACGTCGACTAACACCACACACAGTCTCCAATTTGCGGGTACTAAACGTAGGATCTACATAAGCTTGCCCTAAAACCCCCACTTCTATTGCTTCGTTCCTTATGGGATTTTCAATGTTGGGTTTTTCATTGGCGACTGACCCAGTTTCCCGAAATTTAGCTACAAGTTCTTGAACATATTTTCGATGCACGTTAGTGTTCTCATGTCGCTCATTAAATATTTCTGCTGTTCTATCAGCGCACTGATTATTTCCGAAAAATATTTCGATGATTTCAACTCTTTCTGCTGTGGAATATACCATAGTTAATTTATGTAATAAAGCGTTTCAAGTTATTTTAGCAACAAAGTTTGGTCAAACCAATCGCTAACTATGTACTAAATTCCTATTTAAAATAAGTACGAGATATTTCCTTATCTTTCTTCAAGAAATAACTTTTTTGCCACAAAAAAACGCTACAATAGCTATTTTCAACAACAAAATGATAAACAAACCATAGGCGTAGTGAAGAAAAGCATTTACTTATTAAGTAAATTCTAAACTAAACTAAAACTAATCTGATGTACCTATTAAAGTCTACGTTAAGCTTTAAATCGATAAATCTTCAAAACTACTGAACTGAAGTACATTAATTTTATATCATTATAAAGGGAATTGAAAGATGTTTAAAATAAGGTATCACTCGACCCCCATTTCCATTTAAGATTTTAGGGTTGGTGTCACCCCCGCCCAGGGGGCTGCACGGGTTAACGTGATTTTTTGCCAAACTTGTGTCCCCCTCGAAAACAAAATCGACGGGTCTGAGCGTTTTTCCAAAAAAAGCTGAGCTGCCAGTAAATGCGTCTGTTTCGTTTTCGATGCGCCACCCTGTATTATTCACTAGCGCCGCTGTGCTGTCGGCCGGCCGACCGGCCTACTCATGGTGACGTCACGCGTCTGTTGTCAGGCTTTGTACTCTCGGAGGTAACGACTCTGCGCGAAAGTGATTGCAGTTTCAGATCATAGAAAGAACATGGACATTTTGGTACAAGGGCATAAGAATCTTAAGTTACACTAAGATAACGTGAAAAGTCATAATTTCTGCATTGGTGAACATCTCGTTTCTTCGTATGGCAAGTTTCAACGTGTTCTCTAAAGTAGTCTGTCTACACGAATTTTTGTCGTTTTTTTTTCTCATCAGGCCTATTGGCGAGGAAGTATATCCTAATCCTGAAAGTTTCTAAAATGAGATATTATGTTTTTTGAATGTTGTATGACACGTTCATTACGTGAGTACGCTTCTTTGATATGGAACTCTTTCTATGCGTATTACATGAATATCTTGGAAAATGGTTACAAGAAATTTCTTAAATATTGTCCTTATAGAATTCATGGTGTATATCCAGAAAGGGAGCTCAGTCAATTTATTTTGCTGCGACGCGTCAAGCTACAGTCTCTAGAATCAAGACGTTCCATTGCTGGCCTGAAATTCCTCCATAAGCTTTTGCACGACAGAAAGGATGCACCAGAACTTCTCCAGAGGTTGAATTTTTGTAAGCCGCGGTTAAATTCGAGAAGGACTTTTTGCTGTCTAACCTCCTGTGCCAAAGTATTATTTCATTCTCCCCTATATTCTATATGCAATAATTATAATTCCATTACAGACAATTCTGACATTAATTTTAATTGCATCGGTAAACCTTGTCAAACTTCAGGGACTATTACAAGACCTAATTTGTTTATGTTCGTAGTATATGGTTCTCATATTATTATTACATTGCCCTGTAATTGGATTAGTCTGTTGGGTAATTATCTATAAATATATAAATTATTTATACATAAATACACCCAATTTCTAAGTATATATTGGTTTTAGGACAGATGTGATGATTATAGTCTAAATCATTGTCAGAATCGAACAAGATAGTTAGGAAGCTAAAGGGTATAAACCTATTTGGCGTTTTCGATGGTTCAATGGATACTCTGGAACAAAACATTTGAGTAGAACTTGAAGACGGTATGCTTTCTGGAAAAGTATAATACAGTTCCTGACATTCCACAAAACTTTCCTTCAAAACCACTTAATAGAATTTGAATCCTTATCCTCAACATTAATATCAAAGTCGCGAACACGAAATGGAACCGAAGTGCCCCAGTGCAAGTTTGCTTTGGTATCTTGCCGATAAGTAGATACTCATTAACATGTGTATATCAATTAGAGGCAAACTGAACACGGCACTCTGCTGCATCTAACATACACGTTCGATGTAAATTCATTACGCTATCAGTAAAACGGGAACGCGAAAGGGTTAATAGCTCAGTAAAAGAGGACTTAAAATTTTCTAAATCGGCAAATTATTTCTAATACACACACAGAAGTATCTTTTATTTGAACAACAAAAAATCTCTTGTATTATGACTTCAATTCGAGATCATGGAATCGTCAAATTAAGTACTTTAGTTTAAAAAAAAATAATTTCTCCAATCAAGAATTGAATCTCATTGCAAAATGCGCCAAGAACAAAAAACACTTCATTTGAAGGTTTCTGTACCCTTGCACCAAGATTTTGATGAGCTCGGTCAAAATTTGCCTGGCACTCCAAAGAAACGTAATTGCCTTTTCAGTATTAAACCGAGACATTAGGAATACTATCGAAATAAGACAACACAAGTTGCCATCTCTTACCAGAATCGACCACTGCGAGAAAGAAACAACAAGCTGTCGATTCTGGTTAAAGACTGCACGTTGTGCTAACTTATTTCGATAAACGTTATAACCTGAATAGAGGATAGTTGCTCACCTTTGTTCAATGTCCTACCTGAGACAGACCAAGCCTAGATGATCTACCATACGGCCAGAATTAGGAGGCATATAGCGGCCACAGTGGTAACCCAACTGTCAAACGCGACCTGGGATACAGTTCCAACAGTCAGCTTGCTGTTTCACTATCACAGTGGTCGATTCATGATATAGCCTTATAGCCTAGATAAAGAATAGTTGCTCAGATTTCATTCGTTGTCATTCCTGAGACCATGCTGACAAGTTACCAAAAAGCATGAGCAGCATGAGGTTAACGGACGTTAGTTAGTTGATTAGTAATTTGGCTTAAGGGCTGGATCCCCTTGTGCTTTGAGTAACCCAGGTCTTCAAATAAAAATCATTAGGTCATTGAATTTCAGCGAATAAAAACCTCAGTTTAAAAGAACATTTCATAGAAACATACCAAGTCGAGATTTCCTCAATTCAAGATAATTGCTCTCAAGTCCTGACAAAAAAGCATACTTTTAGTTGTTACCAACTAAACTCTCCACCGCTCTAGTAGTATCTCCCAAATACTTGATACCAGAAATAAGTTTTGTTGGCTGCGCCTTTTAAGTGTTTCAAAAGTGCCATTGTCTTTTCAAAAACGTAACTTCAACCGGTCGTAGATAAAATTTTGAACGTATCTCGGACGGAGGTATTCATGCCCCCTTGCGTATTAGTCCATAAACTATTTTGTTCAATGCCCTAGAAACACAAATGAATATTAACAAAAAACTGTTTTATTTCTATACATAGCCATACAGAATGTAAGCAATATATACCTACGAGTATGTTCGAATTTTTGAGGACCAATTTACGTTTCAGTTCTGCTGTATTGAATTTTTTTGAGGTACACTCTACTCGTATTTCAATAGTGCATTGAGGACAACAACTTTTCTCGTTTGCCTTTTAAGTGCCGTTTCACAGAGGGACATAAGCTCTAAAAGAATCAATGCTGTAATTATTTGACCTTGAAAATGAACTATTTGAGAAATATTGCCCTTTTATTTTCATGACGATACAATAGTTAGATTGAATCTGCTGGAGACTAGATACCAAAGTATGTAGATGTAATATTTCAGGGTCCTCATATTTTTTACATAAACAAAAGTGTTTATTTCCTGTACTGAAAAACGAAATTTTGATGAAGCAGGTGCGTTATGTACTGGATCCACCGCATGTAAACACTGCATGTCCGATATTTATATTTAATAGATTTTTGCGGCGCCCACTAACTTTGTTTGTGATGGTTTAATTACATATTGATTGATAAAACATATACCTACATACATACACGAAGCGTCAACACCCGCCCAGCGATTTCGTTAGGTTGGGGATTAAAACGATTCACTGGTTATGTAGAAAACAATTTGCAAAGTGATTTAGAAGTCTCACAGAAAATTGGAGCATGGCACTGAAAGGTATATTTTTTAAATAAACTTCCTCATATTCATAGATACAATATTATGATTTTGATTACCGTTCCAAGTTTCCTTTATATCATTTTGAAGAAATTTGTAAAATGTGTACCGATTCTATTACTTCTTAAAAAATGATGTATATAAAAATTTGTACATATTGTAAGTTGGCTTTATTTAACGCTAGTGAGTCAATTTTAAATATGTACAAAGAACAAGGTTAGACAGATATTTGACCCTAAGTTTTAGTAGTGTTTGACACAATCACTTTTTAGGTGTTTTCTTATCTCAACAGGCTCAATAGACTTTTGAATCGCCTATAGAACGGTACAATCTGATGATGCATTAGGTTACGTAACGTTGGTTGCCATTGAAGTGAATAAACCGCATAACAACTCAGATGAGTCAATGAGTGCATAAAATTATAGGTAATTCAGGTCAGAGCAAATCACGGCTGACAATTATGATTCATAATATGAATATGAGATGATGCACCTGCGATAAAACTAGCGTTAACACTAATGACTGTTTATTCGGATACGTTTTCTGAGAAACATAATGGAAGCACTCAGTGTTTTATCACTTCATCAAACATACACATAGTTCAACTGTTTATATCTCAGGTAGTATAAGTATTTTACAAGCTACTGATATTTTCTTTGGGACAAAATTTGACATCAAAGGTATCTTCCACATACCGTTGCAATTTTTTTCGGATTAAGGTTAGGAATCGCATTGTACAAGTGTAACAAAATGTAGGCCAGTATAAAAATTGTATTTGCGCTTCAATGGTGGAGCTAAAAGTCGCTCGCAGTTGCTACAATGGCTTCGACAAAGCTGCATATTTTTCAAAACAAACGCATGTATAATTTTGTATTGCTACACATTTCGGTTCAACATCAACCAAAACAAATTAGAGCTTTGAATTTACTGAACCGGAGCAAAGCTCACTTTGGAACAAAGCTTGCTGTTGCAAAACAGATCCAGCTTTAACAGTTTGTTCACTTATGAATACAGGTTAAACTTTAAATACTTTTTTGCGTCAGTAATCCACAACTGGTATAATAATTGTTGAATGCTATGAATAAATCAGTATTCTCAAATCATGATTCCACAAATATATTAGAATCGCGACTAGAGTAGGTGATTCTATAATACTAGTGCAGACACCCGGAAAGAAAGTAATAAGATTTTTTATATCTTAACATGTTCAGCCTAAGAAAATATAATTTCCATAAATGAAGGCATTCCAAAAAATATATCATTACCCAGAGTATCTGCATACTTGAAAAATATTTATCACTCTTTCTTATAATAATTTCACTGCCAATGAACTGATTTCCAAAAAATACAACTAAATACCTGATTCTCAGATTTTATCTAAAATGGTGCTACTGCTCCTGAAAAGTGCGGTAATAAATCTGTGGAAAATGGTTTAAAGGGCGTAAGTCGTTAATTTTTCGGCTTATGACATTTGTGCATATTCGTTGATAAGACGGCTTTAAGAATAATTTAATGAAATTCCATGAGTGTATTTGGAAAAAAGATCATTAAAACCACAATTAATGATGTTGGGATCAAATTAGTCTAGTCTCCTAGGCCTCAAAGCCACAATTTGATTTTGTATAAGTCGTCAAAATTGGCATGGCTTTATATCAAAGTAGTAAAAAGTCCTCATTTTATTAAACACATCATAGCGTTTTTTTTTTGTTTCGTAAACATCAACAATTATTCAATTGTTTACTATCTACTTACCACCAGTCGTGCTTTTAAATGGTGGGTTACGCAATAACAACATTGTAAAATGAGCCTAGTCAATAAAATCCCACTCGAAAGAATTTTAAAACAGGTGTCATATTAGCAACAAGGTTCACAGACTATGAGCAGTTGGGTCACTGACGTAAATACCTTTGATGTTCGAACTTCTTAAGAGCGACCGCTTTCAAAAAATCAGGCCTCTTTTAGCGGCGGATGATCTCGACAAAGCGATTGCTCCAGCCAAAGAGCTTCCGCACATTCATGTTGCTATAGTCGCATATCGAGCCGCTGTCAACGCCACGAGCCTCTGCTGCGCTAGCAACCATACGATGTTTTATGCCACTCTATTCAGTTTTGGTACTCGATTACAAAAAAGGTACTCACTCAAGGTAAGCGAAATCTATTTATAAAAATGAGTTGTTTGGAAGCTTTCATCCGGCCATGTCATCGACATGAATGAATTGCTATGATTCTGGAAATTAAAAACTGAAGAGGGGGGGGGGAGGCTGGTGGTGCTTAACTTGTAAGCAAAAGGAGACATTACTGGCAAGAAGTGTTGGCAATGCTGGGATACAAAGTCAGCGTACGACTAATTACCTGTGGCTGAACAAAGTTGCAAAGACGACTGAGCACATAAAACGCAGAGTGGATAAAGCATATAGGGTCGTTGCTTCTCTAACTCGACTGATGCCAACTTGTGGGCTGAGTAATGAGAAACGCATTCTAACTGTGGTCGCAAATTCGAGCATGTTGTATGGGCTCCAAGCTATGAAAATACAGTGAAAAAAAAGAAATATAGGCAGCTGAAGGCGGTACTGCGCATGACCTGCGCCTATAGAATGATGTCGATGGAGGCACTGGTGGTGGTGGCGGTGGCTGAAATCTAGCAAATTGATTTGCTGGCTGAGGAAAGATGTACAGGAGTATAAAAACTAGAAACGATGAAAGGGGGCGTTAAATGTGAAGGGAATAATGATAATAAGTTTATTCACGTATCATACAAATATAACTAAAACTAACATAGGTATACGTAAATAAACTGAATTTACCCACAGAAGAATAAATTCTTGTGCGTGGGTATTAACTTATATTTTTACATAAATATACAATACATTATATATATATACAGGGTGACTTCGAAGTTGAGTCATTTATTTTAACAGTGAGTAGATCTGATCAAAAGAAATGTTTTTTTCCTTTACCATTTTCCTGGTAAAATTAAAGTAACAAAGTTATAGCCCTTTGGAAGTTTGAGTACCGCCCTGTCTCAATAACAATATTATGTGGTCGTGTTTGGCGACAATGGATATAATCCGCCGTATCGGTTCATCGCATCGGAAACAAAAAAGCGAAAGAATTTGGAACGATGTTTTTACAGGTATCTCATTCATTTGTATACAGTTAGTGTCAGTGAATAGTGGTATGTGTTGCGTGGCTCAAACGAAATAAAAAATGGCACATGTTTATGCGGATCGGTTTCCCAATCGAGTGCAACCAACCCCTCGTGCCTTTGTTAATGTAGTACAACGGGCTTGTGAATCAGGTGACTTAAGACCTCACAGGGGACCTCACGATCAAATACAGGTCCGCACTGAAATACTTGTCGGGAGGATACTTTATAAAACAAGGTAAAAATTTTTTTTATTTTTTTTTTATTTTTACACACATATTTTGGTTTATCTTCCTTCTACAATCATTATCTGAAAATTAATGACTCAACTTCAAAGTCACCCTGTATATTCATATAAATAAATACATTAATAGATGCACATACACATATATACATACACACACAATAAGAATAGTAATAATCCGGCCTTACAAAGTATAAAAAAGCGAAGTGTCGCTGAAACGGCGTTTTTCAACTTAACCCAATGGAGCATGGACTAGCAAATGTTTTCCACATATTTTTGTCTGGACAGACAGTTGAGCTGTGCAGATAATGGTATACTGCACAGTTTCTTACGGGAAATCCATGGAAATTATCTAAGCAGGTAGGAAAGAGAAAATAAACAAACTACGTGTATTGTTCCGACAAAGAGAACAGTCCTGAACATCTACTCGAATAAAGTAGATATATCGACTACCAGAGACAACTGATACTGACGCTCGGTGAGAGGTTCGCTGCTGCCAACTTTGCCAAGCATGTGGACTGAGGCAAATGGGTTGAAATTCAACTGATAATAAGGCGAACGATGTTGAGCAAGGTACTAGTATGTGACGAGAAAACCAGAGATGGAAACCAACAACAGCTTTCGTTTCTACTGGGTACGCACATACATACACATGTATATATGGGGGGAGAAATCGGAATGAGACAAATTCCTTGGGTATACAAAGAAATGTTACTGACGAGGTAATGTGTACCTACGTTAGAAAGAGTGCGGGTTGCTAGCCAACGATTGTTTCTCTTTCTAACATACGTATTGCACGCTCCTCGCCCTTCTGTCTCGTACACATTACGACGTCAGTGGTTTATGGATTTCTCTGAATATCCTAGCGCGACGCTGCCCATGACTGAGGGGTTTTAGTGAGTACGCCGTATTTCGAAAAATCTCACAGTTCGGGCAGGAAAGGCTGACAGAAGGGATCTGTCGAGCTTTTCTGCCCGAGAGTGGCTGTAAGAGCTTTCCCCTGTCCAAAAAAAAGCGTGAGCAGCGCTACTGGAAACGCGATTGAAAAAATTGAAGCGCAAGAATAACTTCTAATAGCGAATCCCGACGATTGAAAAATCTGTTAATTCATTAATTATTCGATTAATTAATTGATTACACTCCCAAGATACACCAAATATCGATTGTGTGACTTATTGAAAATCTTTAAGGGCTTAAGCGTCTAAGGAGAGCCTCACTGTATTGAGTTTATTCCAAAATAACCAAAAAATTAGCATTTCAGGAAAAAAATTAGCAAAAATGAATAACCGAAAATGATGCGGAAAACAAGTCCGTGGAGACCCAGCTGCCGAGTGTTCGTACTATTGATATACCGTCTACTTTGATTGGCAATTAGGAATCGCATTGTACAAGTGTAGCAAAATGTAGGCCAGTATAAAATTGTATTTGCGCTTTAATGGTGGAGCTAAAAGTCGCTCGCAGTTGCTACAATGGCTTCGACAAAGCTGCATATTTTTCAAAACAAACGCATGTATAATTTTGTATTGCTACACATTTCGGTTCAACATCAACCAAAACAAATTAGAGCTTTGAATTTACTGAACCGGAGCAAAGCTCACTTTGGAACAAAGCTTGCTGTTGCAAAACAGATCCAGCTTTAACAGTTTGTTCACCTATGAATACAGGTTTAGTAAATAATTAAATAGTAAATAGTAAGCACAAAGGTGATATACAGGAATGCGTATATTGAAAAAGTTCTCTTTTGCGAAGTGCACGACGAATAAACTAATATTTAGTATTTTGTTTCAAATGGATGAAGCTCCTGTTAACTGCCAATAAATTCAAATTTATACTCATGTGACTGTAGCACTTTCTGTTTGTCTTGTATCCAGTCGTTCCTTTTTTCTCTCGATATTTCACCTTTGTCTGATATCTAGCTGCCTGATATTTTTATTTAGTGACATTATTTTTATTTCACACGTTTCCGTTAATTTTTTCGCTTTTTGGTATCAGTCATGATAAGCCTCACTGCTGTCTTATAAACCTTAAGCTTTGTTTCTGAATCTAAATGCCTGTTTCAACATATTGTATCGTTGAGGCACTTTCTGTTGGCTTTACTTATCTGCTGGACAATGTCCGCCTCTATATTTTCATGGGGCTGCATTAGTACTCCCAAGTAGTTAAAAATGTGAGCGAATAATTCAAACAGCTTAATCTAAATGAACAAAAAAAGTGTGACTCCAGGAGGGGATATATTTTCTACGCTACTGGTTTTTGGGACACACGTATTGGCATTAGGTAATGATAGCTGGGTGCATACATTCGTTTTCCATATTCGGAGACCTCAATGCATCAAACGCTAATAAAATACATTGACTGCCGCACACGTTCGTTTTTTTTCCGAACGATACGTATGTTTCGGAAGCAAGCCCGTGCGTTCGTAAAAACGAAACGGATAAAACCCAATGACGTCACGCGGAACGCAGTACTGGCATACATTTGTACCGCCGCACACAGTCGGAAACTTCCATCCACAACCACGCAGTGACGTGCGTATTGGACGTCACGTCGTTGCATCAAGAGCTCGAATGCATCAGGACAATGTGTGAAGCAGAAGAACTAACATTGGCTGTTGAAAAGCACTCCTGCTTGTGGAATATTCATGACAAGGACTACCACAATAGAGATTTCACAGACTTGGTGTGGGAGCAAGTTTTAAAAGAGGTTATCCAGGATTGGAACTCGTGCACAAAAGTGAAAACAGAAAACAAGAGTAAAATTACTTTTCTTTCACTTTTATTACAAAGACTGTTGCCTACTGTACTTTTATTGTTGTAAATTGGTAATCCTTTCGCTATATAGGTATGATATTTCTACTGCTAGGGTCATGAAGTACTGAGCAAACTCGTCTCTTGTGCTTCGGCCTCCGTTTGTATCCAGAGATCATCTCATCCAGGTATCTTTATCACGTATGACATTATCATCAAAAGATTGTATTGACATCCTGTAGAAATCTAGGAATTTATGAGGATGTGCTCGTAACTTTGTTCTTTTTAGATAAATGGACTCTCGTAGATTCTCCGACTGTTTAACGGATGCACCCAATACCGACGTTTCTTTCTCTTCTTTTTTGATAATGATAATAGAAATGCAATCGCAATTAAATCGTCGTTCTCCATCGCCAAGCATTCACAGAGCCGCCACCGACCGTACTGGTAGTATAATATTCACTTCAAGAAATTGTACGTTTGCGTTAGGCTCACTGAATTCCGAATTGGAATTCCTGATTAGGAAACCGTATACGGAAAAGAATGTATGCGCCCAGCCTTAGCATCACATACATTGACCCCTTGAGATACTTTTGGAGAAAAAGTGGTTCGAATCTTTAAAATAAAACCCATATATAAAACTGAAATCTAGTTGCTTTTTTTCTCCTCAACGATATATGAAGTAGCACAGCTGTCAGTGGTGTCGAAATTCATAAAACTGTGTAATTGTTACTCTGTAGTATGGTATAATTTGATGACAAGATCAGTTCCTGTACTGATCAAGAGGCACATGCGGAGAGTTTCAAAACTCCTTTGAACATACTCAAATCTATCTATTAAATTGATCTACCAGCTTACATTGTCCTACCCTAAATACAGTTTTCAAGGTATATTCAAACATGGCCTTAATAGTTCGATACACTATATGAGATAGTCACAAAAGATCATTCCACAACAATGAACGACATTTACCGTATACACAAATTAATGGGAAAATCTTCTCTATACACTATGCAAATGATAAATGGTACATCGTGTCTCGAGTATACATGGATCAGTGGCGTAGGTATAAGTAGCTTTCCTTTTGCAGTGGATTGACTCAACAGGAGAATTATTCTCAGTTGTCAAAAAAAAAAGGTGAAGCGAGTTTTTCCCTCTCACATGCACTAAACACATATTTAGAATGTCAGATTACGGTCAAAAAACTTTGCCAATGAGTAGAGAAAATAACAAAGATTTATTAGGAGGTATCAATAACCAGATTCGAATACCGTGTAGCGGTTATTCAGCCGGCTTCTTGGAGGGGTGACTTGCTATAGGTTATTTCAGCAACTGTTAGTGATATTAGGATTACATTTGCGGTTTTAAATGTCCAGTTATTCTTATGATTGATTAACCTCTCCAAGAAGTTAACGCACCAGAAAAAAAAAGGTTATGCAGCTTAGACAGCCTTTTGTAAGTAAACCATTACAGATTAGTGTATTTATGGTCTTTTCAGATTTTTCAAATATCTGAGAGTTTTGCAACAGCTAGGTATATGATCTCTACTGCGGAATTCGGCAGCTACAATATATGAAACCATATTTTTACATTAAATTCATGCGACATTTTTTATATGTATTTTCTAATCCGTATTAATATTAGACACATTTGTAAGATTTCCAAAACGAAATTTTTAAAACCAAACCTCAGAGGTTTTTGAGCTGCCTTTACGAGGAACAAGCTAGGCTATTTGCTTAGGGCTAAGAAGTAATTTTCTCCACATGACATCCTTACTCTGTACAAGGCCCAGATAAGACCTAGCTTCGAGAACTGCTCACATGTTTCTGGTGCTGCCACCCCAACTACATTGTCCATACTCTTTGCTGTTTAAAGGGGGGCTATAATACTGATCGATGACTCTTCTCTAAAGGACAGTCTAGGACCGTTTCACAGCGGCG
Organism: Acanthoscelides obtectus; assembly: GCA_963669975.1. Taxonomy (NCBI): domain Eukaryota; kingdom Metazoa; phylum Arthropoda; class Insecta; order Coleoptera; family Chrysomelidae; genus Acanthoscelides; species Acanthoscelides obtectus. The sequence goes on along the minus strand of CAVLJG010000007.1, from coordinate 61,115,592 downwards.
GGCAGAAGGCGACCTAGCTTTCTTCTACCGCTACGCCAACGAGCTTTTCCCAGTTCTACTAACCGAGTATCCAGTTCAAAGTTAGGATTAAAAAAGTCTCATTAAGTTCCTCTTAGGAGCCGCGGCGCCCTGGCGTTCAGGCCTTCCCTGCTCGGCTGCTGCAGTGTTAAAATAACAAGTACTTGGTGAGACTTGACACGGCAGTACGCCACTGATGTCTCCGCGACTCATTTCACGAACATAATAATGAACAGTTATTGAAGAAGATCCACGACGGATGAGCAGCATCAGCGAAGCAGCCTGCCATTTAACGAGTGAAGGTCGAAGTGCTGGATCAAGACGTTCCACTTTCACTGTATATGCTAGCGACTAGCAACAACCAAGTAAAGTGGCCAGAATCCCATGTTTACGCATGGCCATAGAGATGAAAAAAATGCTATTGTTGTCACGTTCGGTTCCTGTTAGCAAGCTGAATTTGATAGCGCATTGTTAGAGAATGAGATTTTCCCAAGTCACAGTATGAAGGTTGATGGATAATTCTTGTTACGAAAAAGTTTTGTACAAAATAGCGGTATGGAAAATTGTTTTATTCTAGTACAAGGATTTTTTGAATTGAGGAAATAATAATATGCGTGGGTATACTCAATAAGGTCATTTTTTGCATTGCAGATTCAACACAGTGTTACGTAAGTCAAACAACTAATTTCCGAACTGTACTGCAAGAGTCTGGGAAAGGTAAGGCACCGCCCAATGTATCGATATTGACACTACATACATATCTCAAACGCGGCCAACTTTTTAGTACTGTACTGAAAAGGTTTATAGATATTTTGGTCAGCCATAACAGGATAATAATAACTTATAACCACTTGTTATCACTACCAGCTGGTCCAATTCCTACCAACGCAATGAAATGACATTTGCTCACCATCAGGAGCCAGTTACCCAACCTGGGTCATTACAAGGGAACCTAAGGCCTCCTATCTCAGCTATTGCCGCTGCGAATTGTATAAAATGACCAAATAGTGATGCTCTGTGTCGTGTCCAGCTTTAAGATATAGTTAAGGCTCTACTGTGTGTTTGTAGAGTCATCAACAACTTTCCACTGACTGACAAGTCGTCTAAATTTATGAGCAGATTATGCGTGCTCTGGGTATCCCAATGTCGAGGAATATTAAATTTTCACAGTTGATGGCTATATAACAACATGCTGTCCATGAGGCCAGAACCATGACTACAGCAATCATCCACTCCATGATTGTCCGGCCGCTAAATGAAACCACAGACGTTGGAATTACTGTTTACTAAGGTTTTGGTTTGGCTTGGATTGAATTACTTTTTACTAAGGTTTTGGCCACCACGGTCGCCTTTTCTAAAGTACGAATGTATCCGACTTACCGTGGTAGGGTAAGTACATAGAAAACAACCAAGGTATGTTAGCATAACACTCTTATAGGATAATACTCAGTGACGACAGACTGGTGTAACAGTTTTATATAGCCTGTTTCCATATCTAAAAACGCAGAATCATCAAAACGCAGGTATATACTACATAGGAAACGGATATGTATAAATCAAATACTCGCAGGGTTCACACATTCAACTTAGAATTGGACATGATCAAAGTACACATAAATACAAAATAAAGCAATATCGCCATGTAGACAAGTCGAGTTGGCCTGAATATGGTACCCTGAGGTGACAAAAAAAAGACATACATCAGAAACGAGCCACCTCGCATACCAGATAGTATCGGAATTCCACGTATGGAAAAATTTCAGAGACTGCTTCTAGCGAAATACGAGTATACAGATATCAGCGAATAAAGCCACTCGCGAAAAAAAAAATATTTTGCTTGGACTCCTTAAGCGTCACCGCCACCCTAACAAGAAACTAGATTCTTTACAGCAACGGGTAGTTGCGGCATAGCGGTTGCTCCGACCAAAGTAGCATTGAATCTGTGCGTTTGCCCGCTGACATGTGATCAAGCAACCATCTCGATTTGTATAGTCTAGTGCAGGGCTGTCCAACATATGGCCCGCGGGACGCAACTCCTTTTTTGCGGCCCGCTTCACGGGTCATGTATACATCACATGTATAAATTACTCTCAAATACCGAATATGCACAATCCTTACAAACTCAGTATTAATGGTGTATAGAATGATTTTTTAATGCGGCACTCCAAACTGCATTTTTTGTTTGAAGTGGCCCTTGGGCCACATTAATTTGTACAGCCCTGGTCTAGTGTATTTAAATCGCAAAGCAAGGACTAGCACGTGATGTTGAAATTCGTGCACTTCTACTGACTAGCGGGCCATAAATGCCTGAATAGACTATGCAACTTACAAGTCATGTTTATAAAATAATAGTTACAATATCGTCAAAAAGTCATTGCTCGATTCCTCTATAGGTGGCGGTGCGTGGGCTATCTGAATGCCACTGTTCCTATATCAAATTCGTTTTCAAGTGGAATAGATGTAAACAATCTCAGATTAAGGCTAGGCCAGGCAGGCCAGAGTCGTATTCAATGTTCAAACCCGCGTTGTTGCTGTTTACGGAATTCTACCATACCGTTAATTAATATAGTCGTTCATTTGAGGAGTACGTTAATCAGTGATCGCTCGTAGTGTTTTTCTCGAAAGACCATGAATGTTTGCGCAAAATATGCGCGTGCATGTAGACATCCTTAGTTGGTTTGTCTGCGCCGAGCATATTTATGCCACAGTATTGAAAACATGGAAAAACTATTAAAACTAATAAATAATGCAGACGTTTTACTTTTACAATAATAATGATACAAGTCAGGCTTATGATATTTAAAGAAGCTTTATATCAAGTATAAAATAAATGGTAACGGCGATGGGATTCTCAAGTGTTCCCCCGTCGTACCTGTTATAGAATACATTGTCGCCATTAGCCTTGTTGTACTCGAATTTTATATTTTTGCTCATACCGTAACTATTATATAGTAATAGTAACAATAATTCTGAATCGACTGATGTTAAAAGTTAAAATCTAACCATCAGAAATACATGTTTTTAGTACCTGTTTGCTGAAATTAGTTTTCACTGGGACGTAACATACTTATTTAAAAGATTTAGGGCCAATTTCACCAACAACAGTCCGTTATTCTCCACCTATAGGGTAACAGTCCCTCAAATATAGCGAATGAGCTCAAATTCCAATCAACAAATTTTAGCAACCAATAGCTATGAAATGTTGAAAACAAAATATTGTCAAAGTATGAGATGACATCTTGTCATTGAAACATCACCAGCTTATTGAATATTAAGAAATTACATATAATTCAGTCAAAATGTAAACAAATGTTTGAATTTGGATTAAAATTCATGTTTTAATTACCATTGTTGATTTTTTATTCATGATAATATTATTCTCTTCAATTGATATGCGATTTTACTGATTCAAGATCATCTACTGGGTGTTTTTTCCAATAAACCTGTTGCAGATAGCCATTAAGCACCTACTTGATGACTGGCTCTACCAAAAAGTTCATAGATATTGCTCGTTTCCAAACATTCATTCATTTACTTGCCGTTCATCAGAACCATTATGGCACCTTAGATTGATATTCCCACAAAACCATTCTGGTTTTTTAATATCCATGTCCATATCCATAAAGTTGAATATTTTTCGTTGTTCAGGAACTTAACAAACATCCACACTATATTAGCGATTAAGAAATACCCAAATAGATGTCGTAAGCAAACCTAAAACCTGCAGAAAAACTAGAAACTTGCAATATTTTTCTTTTTTCACTGAGTAGATATTCTGGGTTATATTTATATTAGACGTTATTTGAATACAGCTGATTATTGCATTTCAAGGAGTGACACATGTGTGGGCTCTGTCAACTCTTGGTACCAGTCACAAAACATACTCTGAAGGTTTAATTCCATGCTATTCAATCACAACACGGTGACTTGTGTGGTTGTCAGCGGCCATTTTGTGAGGGTGCGATAGGGTTGCCAGATTGTGCATTAATATTCCGTTTCACGCTCCTGGTCCCAGTGGAGTAAGTTCCGCCAACTGTTGAAACATACTCTACTATGCTGTATAAGACTATTCGTGACATTTTTCCCAAAATCATTGCACAACACTCGACAAATTGCAAATGAAAATTTAAAATTATTTCCATGTCGCCGCAAAATAGCTCCATCGGTACCTTGGGTTATACATCTTGACAGTAGGGATGTTCGATAGGATCCTATATTTAGAAGTATCAATACATTTCACGAGTATCGTCATCTTTCGATCCGGACTGTGTCAGAAAGAGTGACTGCCATTTGGCTGCGACATTACCCCGCCAAATCAGACATATCTTTCATCATTTTCAAAGAAATTGTACAAAATCTTCAAATTTGTGAAGTTAGCGAGTTTCACTTCATACGTTCTTACCAGACATGCCCAAATCATCAGTTGCTGCCGTGATATTCATCCCAACCACTCCATCCCCACGGCTAGGCAACCTGTATGTTAAATTTGTATTGATAGGGCAGCGGGTTATGCTATAAATCATATGTCACAGTGTTTGTGCACTGATTGCAACAGTTAGATGATACCAAAAATATTTTCATAAATAGGAGATCTTTCCCATTCCGGGTCGAACAATCTACCAAAGATGCTTATAATCATGATACCTAGTAAATTTTCACGAAAAAAATTCAAAACCAGCAAATGTAAAAGATTCATTTCGCACCCTCCACCACGAGACGTGATCGTCGTTAGACTTGGCAACCCTGCAAGTGTCAGATAGATATCCCCGCCAGTCAAAACAAAAAAAAATAGACAAACAGTAAACATTGCTAGTTTTTTTGATTTTTGAACTTAACAGCCATTATCCGTGAAACATTTTTCATAATTTTTTGTCTATGTCCATAATAATTGCATTATGCGTCAGGAAGATGTAGGGATTGACACGTCTTACACATATTATCTGTGTTTTAGGATGGAGAAGACATAATGTTTTTATTGCTTTGAAGAAATTCATTAACCAATAAATTAATAAATGATTACTATTATGACATAAAGGAAGATGAGGAATTGGATGGAATGTATTTTATATTCTATTTTCTTGCAAAATACAGACAAATCCACACTATTCAACAGGTATGTAATGATAACTTTCAGTATATTGAAGTTGGTAAATTCAAGAGTGCCATGCATTAACAAACGTCCAAATCTGCTGCCAAACTTAACAGCTATAAAATCGACCTATTATTTGCCGCATTCTCATTCGCTGAGGGGGATAACGGATTGTTAAATGTAAACCTATAACATATATCAAAATACATAAAAGTTGTCCTGTTTTTTCTGTACAAAAGCATCATGTTGGAATCAAAAAGTGGTCTTGTTTATAATACAGTCGAATTTTCACTATTTTATTCAATATTTCAATAGAAATCACTAATATTCAGAGACCTTTGACAGCTTCTGTCAAATTGCATTTCGATAAGGTATTTTCCCATTGGTCCATAACATTAATGTTAGTGAAATTGGCCCTTACACAATTTTATGTAAAAGAGCGCTAGAATATGGCTGACTTGTGCCGAGGCATGCAGATATAACATTTATATCTGGTGCTCACGTTATGTATAATATGTGTAGTTACTACTTTTTCTGAAAGATATTTCGGAATAGAAGACTTTAATATATTAATTGCGAATGTAATCAAACTGAATTCGAATGATGAATGTATTATAGTATTAATTGTCAGTTTTTTCTTCTATAAATACTTATTAGCCCATTTGGGTCTTTTACTTATTGCTCCTCACAGTTTTCGGACTGAAGTATGCACTTATCTAAAAGTATTTTGAATTTCTCATGCTGGAATCAGACAGTAAATAACGTGGTTCTTATCGATATTAACAATAACAAGAATCGCAGCTAGACTCACATAGCGGCAAAATTACTTAGCAGACAATATCCATGCAGAACGACATACAGAAAACAAGTGAACATGATACTATTACTGGAGAATTACAGTATCATGACAGGTGAATTACCATTCCAGACCCGTCCTTTTTATTACCGGGAGCGTTATATCATGGCTGTCTTTGCAAACTTTCCAATCAGCGCGTTGCATCTACGCACTAACCTGATGAAGTATATTTCCACTGACTGCACATCGAAAATGAATTTGGTATAGGACTCCATTGTCTGACCGAAACAAATCACATCGTCACTGTACTCGAAAAAGGCCACCGTGGTGTACGAAACGTTGTATAATAAACAGAAATTGAAACATATACGTGATTCGATTCGGAAAGACAATAGTGTCCTATGAAACTAAAAAACACAGGATAAGTTTCGGGAGTTAAATGAATTTGATAGAGTTTCCAATTTTGCAACTACAACTGCCAGAATGTGATTTTTCAAGTAACAAAGATGCAACACTTTTTATTTTGTCCAACGTGACAATCTCCAACAAAAAATATCGCATTACTAGTTCCATAGTATTAGGATTAAGCTCTTGTCTACTTAGTTGAGCAACACGCATCAGCGTGCAACCTTCAACAGCACTACTTCCAGTAAAATGACGGTGCCCCACATTGATCTGTGCTGAGAGCACTTTTATTTTTAATATACATAAATGACCTTCCTAATGTTGTCTAGGATGGTGAGCCGTTAGTCGATCAATACTACTTGCAGTAATAAATATATATTCCAACAATCTTAAGTAACAAACAAATATAACGTCTTATTGCGCTGCGTTGAATCGGTTGAAAGCCTTGGCGTCTTGGCGTCGTGTCATCTTCCCCCAGCCACCGTCGATCTGCCGGTCAGCAGCGACAGACATAGAGTGGGACTGCACGGCCATCCTGACGTCACGTTCGTCCCGAACGTCATTGAGGGCGTAACAGTTGCCATCGAGAGCTGAACAGATGCCATTGAGGGCGTAACATTTGCCATTGAGAGCAGAACAATGCCATTGAGGGCGTAACATTTGCCATTGAGAGCAGAACAGATGCCATTGAGGGCGTAACATTTGCCATTGAGAGCAGAACAGATGCCATTGAGGGCGTAACATTTGCCATTGAGAGCAGAACAATGCCATTGAGGGCGTAACATTTGCCATTGAGAGCAGAACAGATGCCATTGAGGGCGTAACATTTGCCATTGAGAGCAGAACAGATGCCATTGAGGGCGTAACATTTGCCATTGAGAGCAGAACAGATGCCATTGAGGGCGTAACATTTGCCATTGAGAGCAGAACAGATGCCATTGAGGGCGTAACATTTGCCATTGAGAGCAGAACAGATGCCATTGAGGGCGTAACATTTGAGTAGTTCATTACTCACCTTATTGATTTTGAACTTTGAAGGGTTTCATGTGTTCCACACCTACCACAGCTTGATATGGTCGTCTTGACCTCTGTGTGAAACGATCTTCTTGCACTCTATACCTGTCATTGGGTAGAACCTCAACTATCTTGAATGGTCCTCTAAACTTAGGACGTAACTTTTTACTGTCTTCATTCGCTGAAAAGCTGGTTACTTTAGTTAATACCACATCTCCCACCTGGTACAACCTAGGTAGAGAACGTTTAGTGTTAAATTTTAAATCTTGTTCGATTCTATTGTGTTCCAGACGTTTGGCTGTCTCTTTTCGGATTTTTGTAACATCTAGAGTTGTTTCCATATCATCATCAGGGTATTTGTCACTATCAGTCCGTAGTTGGAAACCAAACATTACTTCTGCGGGCGTGTTTTGTGTAATACGGTGTCTAGTACTATTCAGTCCTTGTTGTATATGTGAAAGATTAGTATCCCAATTGTCTTCACTTGTTTGCGAACCAGATGTTGCTAAAGCGTCTAGAACTGTTCTGTTCGTCCGCTCACATTGACCATTGCCTCTTGGGAGACCAACAGCTGTTGTAAATAACCGTATCCCTCTTGCAGCAACAAATTCCTCGAAGGCCTTTGAAGTAAACGCAGATCCAAGATCCGTGATGAGTCGTCTTGGGTTATCGAGCATCGCGAACATTTCAGTTAACATTTGAATTACGTATTTTGCAGATGTATCAGGAACTGCTTTTAAATACACAAATTTCGAAAAGCCATCAACAACAACTATTAAATACTTGTTTCCCTGTTTTGTGTTCACAAAAGGTCCTAAATGATCTATATGTAGTGTGTGGTGTGGTCTAGCATACTTTGGGATGGAGTGAAGGTACCCGGGTCTTTTGCCCCCTTTATCTTTATGATATAAACAAGGTAAACATGCATTTATGTATTTTGTTATGAAATGCCTCATTCTGGGAAACCAATACCGTTGCTTAATTTTCTCTAACGTTTTATCAACCGCAAAATGACCTATATCGTCATGGTTTGCTTTGACGATTTGCCATCTACACTTCTTTGGGACTACCCATCTTCTCCCATAAGGTGTTAACTTATAGACTTTGTTCCCCCTTAAATCGTAATTATTAAAAACATCTTTGTGACTCTGAACATCCCCACTTAAAAGAATATTTTTAATTTCCACTATGGATTCATCTTGATCCTGTGCTTCCCTGAGATAGTCATCTTCTTGGATGAGTAGGACTTGTGCTTTGTTTTGAGATTCATTAAAGTTTCGGCTAAGTGCGTCTACATGTTGCATCTGAGTACCTGCTTTATGGTGAATGGTAAAAGAAAACTCTTGTAAAGACAAGACCCATCTAGCAATTCTTGGAATTATCGACTGCTTAGATAATGCGTTCTTTACCGCATTGCAATCAGTAAAAATTTGGAACTGATAGCCTACTAAATAAAATCTGAACCGTTCCAAAGTTTTGACTATTGCTAATAGTTCCAACTCAAAAGAATGATAATTTTTCTCAGCGGTATTAGTTTGCCTACTGAAATACGCTATTGGTCTCTCTTTACCATCTGTACTTTGCATCAAAATTCCTGCAAAACCATCACGACTAGCATCCGTATATACGGTTGTCAGTGCTTTTGGATTAAATATTGCCAAAATAGGTTCTGCACAAATTTTGGCTTTTAAATCTTTGACTATTTGTGTGTGAACTTCTGTCCAAGACCACCGACTTCCTTTCTTTAATAGCTTCGTCAATGGGGCGGTAATTCGCGCAAAATCTTTTAAGAACTTCCGAAAATAGCCGACGAGACCCAAGAACTGTCTCAGTTGATGTTGTGTCTTAGGACAAGGAAATTGTTCCACCGCTTCAATTTTCAGGTTGGATGGTGATATTTGATTGTATGAGATTTGATATCCTAGATAAACTATCTTCTCTGTAAGAAAAGAACACTTTTCGATTTTTATTACAATACCATACTCCTGTACAATTTTCAGTACCTTAGGCAATAAATCTAACCCCTCCTCTATAGTCTTTGACGGTATTAAGATGTCGTCCAAATAAGGAACCACATTAAATTTTCTTAAAGGCATAAGGATTTCATTCATAAATTTCTGAAATACCAATGGGGCATTACAAAGCCCAAACGGCATACGAACGTACTCAAAATGCCCTTCAGGTGTTATGAACGCTGTATACTTCATTGAAGCAGGCTCCATCAGTATTTGATGGTAACCTGATGCTAGGTCAAGCGAGGTAAAATACTTGTAATCACTCAAATTATCAATAATTTCTTCGATTAATGGCATTGGAAAATTATTTTTAACAGTTATTTTGTTTAGCGCCCTGTAATCGACAACTAGTCGTTTGTCATTAGTTCCTTTATTGACCAGAAGAGCAGGACTGGCATATGGTGAATTACTTTCACGTATGATTTTAGCCTCCAAAAGTTCCTGTACCTTACCTCTCATGATTTGTTTTTCTATCTCTGCTAATCGATAGGTCTTATGAGTGACTGGTTTGTCATTGACCAACTCTATTTTTAATGAAACAGAGTGTGCCTTCCCCAAATTATTCAAATTCAAAAATATACAACCTTGATATTGAATTAGAATATCCTGCAGAGTCTTATTATCTTGTTCTGACAACACCCCTGTTTTGACATTTTGCAACCACTGTGGCTTTTTGTCCTTTATTTTGAATATCAACTTGTCATCTATACGATAATACATAATAGTATTATTTTCTGTGAAATTTCTCCCAACAAGAACATCATTGTCTACACTTTCATTAGAAACCACATAAAATTTTGTATTAAGTTTCACCTGATCAATTTGGGTCATTACCTCAACAAATTGCGTAACAACAGTCCCTATACCCATAAATCCTGACAATGTTACCTTCTCCCCAAGAGGTTTCAACGTTAACCCTAGCTCCTGCACTATTGCCAATTTTATTAGAGAACAATCACTACCAAAATCCACAAAAGCTTCTATTAAATTCCCATCAAGAAATATTTTTTTGAAAAATTTTGAAGCACTATTCTGACTTTTAATTAATTTGACCTGTTCAATTTTTTGTTTTACTTTTGAAGACTTAGTTGAATTATCCCATCTGCCTGGTTCACTTGAGTTCTTTCGTTTCTTGAAACAATTCACCTCAATATGCCCCTTAATTCTGCAAAAATTGCATATCTTATTTCTATGTTTACAATCATTCCGCTCGTGACCTCTGTTGCCACATGTGGTGCAATTTACATTTTGATGTATCGTACTTGACCGGACTATATTGTCAGATGCTCCCAATCGACCACTTTGATTGATTGACTGTTGCACCTCTGATTTTAACGGTTTGCCCCTACCAGTATAAGTTTTGTTCTTCAGATATGCCGCCAAAATATGAGGATTTCGAATATTTGCTGCCTCCACAGCTGATGTTATATTAACGTCATTTATAGCACCTATAATTAATGATACCTTGTCACAATCTGAAAATCCTACTCGTAACTTATTTATTCTCGCTATGTGTTCAATACAAAAATCATATAACGAACAACCTTCGCTGGGTCTATGATTTACCATTTCCATCAACAGTTGATAAGCATTACGTGTACTCTGGAATGTATTTTTCAATATATCCTCCCACTGGCCCCAAGCATAACTAGACCACCCCAAGTCACCCTGAATGAAACTGTCATACCAGGTTTTGGCTGTACCATTGAGTTTATTCAAAGCATGACACTTAATAAGGCTATCAGGCCACTTGTAAATATCTGCATTATATTTGATAACCTCTAACCACTCTGATATGTCATTAATTTTCGGATCAAATTCTGGAATTACCATCGAAATATGTATTCCCTGATCGGCCCTCGTAAAAGTAGAATAATGTTCGCTACTCACGGTTTCCCTTGACTTACACCTGGATCTCTTATGTTTATGCCCATTACTATTGCTAGAACTGCCGGAAGAACTACTGGTTGTTGAAGACGAGGAAGGTTCTCTTCTACTTCGTTTTCTGGATTTCCTTTGCTTTTGCTTTGGCATCTTGTCCAATCTCTCAGCAAACAACAGCCTGCAGAATATTTGCTAAAATTGGGAACCACCGTAAAACACCCACTTCTGATGTTGTCTAGGATGGTGAGCCGTTAGTCGATCAATACTACTTGCAGTAATAAATATATATTCCAACAATCTTAAGTAACAAACAAATATAACGTCTTATTGCGCTGCGTTGAATCGGTTGAAAGCCTTGGCGTCTTGGCGTCGTGTCATCTTCCCCCAGCCACCGTCGATCTGCCGGTCAGCAGCGACAGACATAGAGTGGGACTGCACTAAGTGTAGTACAAACAAGAATCTTATTTTCCGATGACACGACAATGCTCTGTAGAGTAGCATATCAATTGATCTACTTTGGGAATATTGAATATATAATAAAAAAAATGTTTTTTTTAACAAATAAACTGACACGTATTGCTTCGAAGACAGTCCATGGGAATCAGTTTTCTTCACCATAACGTCAACATGATAGACACAGTAAAATTTGTGGGTATCAGTATTGATACACACACACATGACGTGGGAGAAACAAGTAAACAGTATTCTAAGGGAACTATCCAAGACCATTTATTTATTTATGAATCTGAAAGGCTGTATTTCTGGTGATACGCTGCTAATCACATATTATGGATACGTCCACTCAAGAATGTCGTATGCACTCTTGAACTGGGGTCACTCTGTGAATATGTCTAAAGTATTTGCACTACAAAGGTGCTGCATCAGAGTCATCGCAGGTCTGAGTTTTATGCAGCCATGTAGGGAGACATTCATCAACATGAAGATCCTTATTCTTCCACCTCGATATATATTTATCTGTTTATGTTATGTACACCACAATTTCAATCTATACAAAACAAGTGATAGCATAGTTACAAGTATACGTAACATGCGTAAGTTAGATATTCATAAACATCGTTCACAAAGAACTAAAACCGATTCTACTATGGAATCCGCTTTTATAATGTTCTTCCTGGGGCACCCAGAATGTCTGCCCCGGGCTCATTCAAGTATAGAATTAAATCTTACCTTATAAATAAAGCTTTTTATACAATCGACGAATTTTTAAGTAATAGCTTTTCGAATCTCTTATAATGTTGTTGTAGTGTGCTTGTTTACTTTTGCTTTGTTTGTTAATTTGTTCGAATATGCTTGTTCTATCGTTTTGTATTCAATTTAAATTCATAATGTCATTTTACAGTTTTTCTGTTAATGTTGTTCTTCCCAACAAATTATGATGTTTTGTGAATTTACAATTTTGTAATTCAGCTTCTACTTTCTACGCAAGTGTATTAAGCCCCAATAAAGAAATGAAATGAAATTGGTGCTAAAATAACTGCTCACGGCGATCACTACCACTGACATGTGGATCGCCAGTCAAGCACTCAACGTGCTGTTTTAGCTGCCTAAGGAGTGGGGAATATACGTCGTGGTGTGACCCTACTATTAGAATTCCGTATATTTTGCTTATAGGAATGACGCAGAATACAAATTATTACGAAAAAACTTGATGGCGCGACGACAGGCGAAGAGCCGATTACAGAAAAAGAAACGAATCTGAAGAGTCATCAACCTTTATGCCAATCAACTCGCTCGGTACATACCTGGGAGAATAAGAGAAGTATTGAATCAATCAGTAGCGCGCAGATGTGAAAAGAAATTACAAAATTAATGATTAAAGATATGAAAAGCGAAGATATCAAGTTATATAACTCACAGTTAAAATGAATCTAGCAAACGAAAAGCATGATTTCTAAATGTATGTGATGTTAGATTTTTTGGCCTAGCAAATATCAATATTTACCCAAATAAACTTCATAAGTTTCGACGTGTTTTTATTTCTACCATAACCATGTACAAGCTTTGATATGAGGTGTGTTCAGAAAATAACGGGAACGTGTTATAACAGCTGACGAAACATGGGTCAATGGATATGACGTCGAAACTAAGGCTCAGTCATCCCAGAGGAGGCATCGTGGCTCGACAAGACCGAAAAACGCTAGACAAGTGCGGACTAGGCAGGTTATGCTCACAGTGTTCTTCGATTTTAATGGCATAGTGCATCACGAATACTTGCCATGAGGTCAAGCGATCAATAAGGCGTAGTATCTACAAGTTCAATGCCGTTTGCGTAAAGCAATAAAAAGAACGCCCGGATTTGTGGAAAAACAATGCATGGCTTTTGCACCATAATAATGCAGCTAGTCACGTGTCATTGCTTGTTCATGAATTTTTGCCAAAACCAATAGTGTAACGAAGCTTAAGATTCCATATTCGCCAGACATGACTCTGTGTGACTTTTCCTTGTTTCCAATAAAGAGAACCTTAAAGGGCGATCTTTGTACAAGCATAGATGACATTAAACGCGCATCGCATCCCTGAAAAAGCTAAATGCTATTCCAAAGATCGCGTTTGAGAAGTGTTATGAGGATTGGAAGACGCGCTGCCAGAAGTGCATAATAACTGATGGAAACTATTTCAAATTCGACACCATTAATGTATACCAATAAATATTTTTTTCAAATAACGAAAATCCTTATTTTCTTGTATAAAATCAGAGAGAAATGTAGAGAGTGAGAGAAGTTAGGATGACATAACTGACACGAAGCTGACTCTCGACTAATTGGGCAGTGGTCTATCAAAATCTAATTTAAAGTCTACATTTTATAGCCCTGTATCAGCCGCTACTGTAGTTCTTCGTCCGGCGGCAGCGGCGGTAGCACGGATTTCGCGACGAATTTCCACAAAGCTAACGGTTGCTTCAACGTTTTTTACTGTTAAACATCGCGCAGCACGGGCAGGCTGTCTTTGCGCAAATGTGTATCATTTCTTATTCGCTCGAGGTTGAATTAAACAGTGTTTTTCTACTTGGGAAACGGGGACACATGCGACAACAGTTAAAATGTCATACTTCGACGACGATAAATATGGATGCTCACGACGTCTTTGGATGGATGGAATGACATTGTGGCGATCGAGGATATGCAAAGGTGCACGGGTAACTGTTCGTATCGATATGGAAAGAAGATGACCTAAATCCAAATGCATTGGTTTTGGATGATATTAAACTTTTTAAGACAAATTGGTGTTGACGCGAGATGCAGACAGCGACAAAGTTTCATACAAATATAACATAGAATCTTGCTCAGCCCAAATACCTCACACTTTTTTGATACTAAACTAAATCGTGTAAATATTCCGCATAGGGCGTTAACAATGAATCAGCTAGGGAATAACTCACAGCTTTTACGAATAATTTCTGCCATAAAGCTTTAAATCATACGTTTCTCGTACAGATATCCCCGCCGCACTTCAAACTTGGTGTTTCTTTTTATGACGTTGCAATTTTAGGGGATTTTTGTGTTTATTCTGGGGTATTCTGACTCGCCCATCCGGCAACGCTGCAGGGAGAAAGTAGTTCCATTAGTTTTACTGTAACTGGCCAAAAAACGTTGAAAGACCGATAGTCTAAACACATGACGGTCTATTCGTCAACAAATGGCAGACGCAAAACTTTGACAGATCGCTCTGAACATCATCAATAATAAACCACTATTAAGGAGTTTCTAAATTATGGCCAGACTTCGAGTTTTTTCAGAAGCTTCTCTTTGGGCTAGTTATATCAAATAAACTGACAGTCACGGATGGTCACACGCACAGTTTTATTTGTCTTTAATGACCGTTTGAATGCTAGCTATGTAACTCCTGAACTAAAATCACGAATTCGATTTTGGATCAGCAAATTATATCACGGCACTCGATAAAATCGAATCCTCCTCCAAAAAGCTCTACCTGAAACTCCAGAAGTAATCGCTATGAATTTCATGGAGTCGGTAAATCACCAAGCGGCAAGCATGGAAGTCTGCAATCTAGTTGAGAGAGAAAGAAGAGAACTAACGGTTGGCCAGTCCATAAATAATATAGCGACTTAATATTCATGACTCATTGTTGGTTTTAACGGATCTCTAGAAGAGGGGGGTACGAGGAGAGGGGCAGAATAGCGTGCAAAAAATCAGAGGCGTGGAGGGAATACGGTGAATGTAGAACAGTGCCCGCGGTAGTCATTTTTCATCTGATGTTAGCACAGTTACTGTAGGAGATAGAATTATACGAGAATTTCAAAATGTTAATAAAGTATATGGACTTGTGTTGACGAGTTCTGACGTTTGCCACAGTCGTAATTTTTTACACGAGCTATTTGAGCTTGCTTCCACTGATATTCTGTACTTTGTCTTATTTTATAGCATACAGGGTTATCCAAATTAAGTGTCCACCATTGGTAACTTTGTTATTAGTAAAAATACAAAGTTGTTTAAATTAGCAAACTAGTAGCATTTTTAACGCTGGTAAAAATGAGAAATAAAAAAAAACAATTGAGAGTCGTTATTTTGAAATAACATTTTTTTAAATGGAAACCCCTGTATATTATATTTTTTTCTGTTAAAGCATCAAATTTTAAACAAAAAAGTTCATAATGACTTTTCCGCTAAAGTCAAAAATAAAGTCAAAATAACGATAAATATTTTTAATTATTTGCAGTATTATAATATTAAGACGGCTATGAAAACAATATGGCGTTCGCGATTTGACAGCATTAAGATAAGCGACAAATTGTTAAACTGGACATACTCGCAACTAGAAGGCTTTGGAAAACAATGATAAAATCAAATAATGTCAAACATTAGTGTAAATACTTGTTTATAAGCTTTATTGTGTCATTAATTTAAAGAAAAATGTTCTCCCATGAAGAAAAGTGTGATATGTTAGAATGCTATTTAGTGTGCAGAAAATCCTCCTTGAGAGCAAGAGAATACTACAGTGAATTATATCCCGCTCGCATTCAACCGTATGAACGATATTTTCTGAGACTTTATCGAAAATTTAGGGGCAACGAAAATGTTTTTGCTAAAACAAGGGCAAAAAAAGAATTCATAATAAGCGAGGCCACGGAAATTGCAGTTATTGGATATTTTGAAGCTTATCGTGAGAATTCAATAGCAGATATTCTCAAGGACTCTAATTTCAGTTATGGTACTGTTCAAAGGATTTTAAAAAAATACAAATTTATTCCGTATAAGTACCGACCAGTTCAAACGCTTTTGGCAGGGGATTCAGAGAGAAGACTTGTTTTTTGCCATTGGTATCTTAGCTTCTGTCGCCAAAATGTAAATAACTTTCGTTACCTTTTATGGACAAATGAATCAAATTTTTCAAATTCTGGAATGTTTAATAGAAAAAACCACCATTATTGGTCAAGAGAAAATCTTTTGTTAGTACATCCAAGAGGCCCACAAGTCCGTTTCAGTTTCAACGTTTGGTGCGGTATAATTGGTTCAAAAATTGTTGGCCCGTTCTTTTATGAGGGAACCCTAACTGGTGAAAGATATGTGGAATTTATGTCAGAAATTCTGACTAATTTCTTAGACGAATTGGATCTTATAAGTAGACATCATCTGCATTTTCAGCAAGATGGCGCACCTGCCCACAACTCCAGAGGTACTTATCATTTTCTAAGTACTACTTTTAATGATCAGTGGATAGGAACAAATGGCCCAATACAGTGGCCTCCCAGATCTAAACCCACTTGATTACTTCTTGTGAGGTTACTTAAAGAACCAAATTTACAAGCGAAGGTACGATAACCTTGACGCGTTAAAGACTGCAGTTAGGGAAAAGATAACCCAGATAGATGGTAGGACCATACTTAAGACAGTTCGAGCAGTTGAAAAACGTGCCCAAAAATGTATTGAAGGTGGTGTTTTCGAGCATCTTCTTTAAAAAAAATTGTTACTGTATTTTGTAAGATTATAAGTTGATGTTGAAAATAAAGTTTGTCGATACAATTTAATTGTTTCAGATTGGAGGCCATAACTTCAACAATTTGTAACCTAGGAGAAAAGTTATTGTAAGCTTTTTTGTTTAAAATTTGATGATTTAACAGAAAAAAATATAATATACGGGGGTTTCCATTTAAAAAAATGTTATTTTACTGAAAAAAATCAAAATAACGACTGTTTTTTTTTATTTCTCATTTTTACCAGCGTTAAAAATGCTACTAGTTTGCTAATTCAAACAACTTTGTATTTTCACTAATAACAAAGTTACTAATGGTGGACACTTAATTTGGATAACCCTGTACACTCCTGCTATCTTAGATCCTACCTCTCCCATCAGTGATTCACGAGTTCAGTTGCAGATACAGTGGAAGAGTTGAAACGCACCTTAATGTGTTACCAAACCGATTGTAAGTGTCTAATGATAAGCTAGTGAATAGGTTAAAATGCCATTTTCCATCTGAATTAGTGAGAGGAGGCAATAGTATTCAGTAACAACGTAAACAATGAGTTTAGTATTAGATATTACTCACTGGAGCGATACTCAAGTATTTTTTCAGATTAGTTCGAAAAACATGTTTATACAAAAATGTTTCAATTAAGTTCCGACATTTTGGGCAACGAAACCTCTTTATTGCTTATATCATAAACATACCTACCATTCCCAAATCTAGAACGATAACCTATGACAGTATATACTTTTCTATCTGCAGTAATTACAAGCTAATGTTCCTGAAGTTTACCACAACCATAATTGCTAACGTAAATTGATTCCGACAATTTGTCAATTTCATGTAGGTAACTTCTGAAACTCATCCGGTGGTCGTCCACTTAATTGATCACGTCTCTGGTGGTTTAAGTATTGTCACTTGTGGTTTAAATCATGCTAAGACGTAACGGAACTTGACACTTTCGTAATCTAATGTTTTTTTCATCTTGTAGGCAGTGTGCATTATCGAACACTTTTATCCGGTTCCACAATATACAGAGTGTCTGTGAAAGGTTGGGAAATCTCAAAACTGGAGATACTACAGGCCAAAATATGTCAATTGACCTAAACAAAGTTTCAATTTTATTTTCTATTTTTCCATATTGCTTCAGAAGTGTTTCCAGATTTTGGCATAAAACTCGGTATAGGGAGGTTTTCTAGTATGAGAAACAACAATCCGTTATTATTTATGACCAAACTTCTAGAGGGCGCCACTTACAGCCCTATTTCGATAAATAACTTATCATAACTTTTTTGTACTACCCTGTATACAACAACTGACCGAAAAATCCTATTTTCTCATATTTCCACAACAAAAAAGGTTTACTTGTTGGAAGTGTCTAAAACTGATAGTATTCGAGATATTTGTTTTTAAAACATCTTGACAATCCGTCTATTAAATGCATATAAGAATACTCATCAAACGTATACTCCATAATGTTTCACAACTTAGTGTAAACTTAAAATTATTCATGAAGTTTAAAGCAATATTATTACAAACATTAGAAACCATAGCAACGCTACTCAGATATTACCCAAAGCAACTTGATTATTATGTTATAAAAATGTTTTATCACCACGGTACAAATAATGCATTGGAACTTTTAAAAACAAATATCTCGAAAACTATCAGCTTGACACACTTCTAACAAGTAAACCTTTCGCAGACACCCACCCTGTATACTATAGATAACACGGTATGTAACTTATTCTAGGATCCTTCTGGAACCACATAATAACCAGCTGGGGCCTCACATAGTGATGTTTATAGAAAGCTTAGATCGGCTAAACCTTTAGCAATATTACTCACAGTAATGTCACACCTAACAAAATAATGTTAATTGTAAGGCATCAATAAGATGAGCCGTTAAGAAAACAGTCTTCATTTAATAGTGCTTCTATAGACTCCCAATGCCGTCTATTTCCTAATAGTAGGCGAAATGTCTAAAACTAACTAGGAAATAAGAAAATATGATTCCTAAACTTTCAGAATACAACTTTCAAAATTGACTCATTTATCGATCTCAAAAAACCAGTATTTAGATAAAATTTATTGAACAATGTACAAAAAATAGAGACATCACATCAAGACTAACCTGTTCCTGAACCAAGCTAGTTACCGTGCTGTCACGATGAACTTTATATTTATATTATTACTTCATAAAAATCTAGTGATGTCATTCAGAGGGCTTATACATCTAAAGCAAAGCCCCATAAAAATTGAGAGTGGCATTATTTATTAGGAATTCACAATACGAGAGACGGACTGACTGACCGCATGCTCTGGGATACTCTGTATACTATAGGGATAGGCGATCGGATGAACTGCCAATGAAAAACAAAGACTTTGATGAAAATGCGAGTTTCCCTTTTCATTACTATCAGCATAATTATGCAGTTTAATTAAAACCCAGCGGTATGCACGTGAACTGCTGAATAAAAAAAAACTGACATAAATGCATAGTTGAGCACAACCTCATCAACAACAAAGTAACAACATTTGCGTGACAAAAGCCATTCCATTTTCCCGTCCATATAGTACGGAGGATTTAGCTAAACTTGAAAAATTGGTACTAGAATTCTTAGAGCAAAGCTCAGTGCAACATGCAAAATGAAGCTGAAGGTAGACTGAAAAAAAAATTACCAAAATTTCACTCAGTCAATTTTCCAATATTTCGCAAAATTCATTATGTATAGGAAATACTACGCATATTCCGTTAAATGCAGCATAAATCGAAACTAAACAGAAATAATTACTATTCTAAGGCTTTCTTCATCCAAACGTTTTACTCGTTACTCGTAAACTGAAATGTTGCAAGAAAACTTCAAAAACGAAATATGATGATGTTTGAAGGTTAGAACTCTGCCATTTGAAAGTATTTTAAAGCTCAATTTGTACTTTCCAACTGAAAAAAAAGTGGTTTGCGTGTACCTTTCAGACCTTGCACTGAATCATACTAGCTCAACACGAATCTGTCTGCCAAAAATGGTTGAATTTACAAACTTTATCTCCAAATGGTCACTGGTTAGGTCATGTTTGAGGTCATCGCCTTTGAAATATTCTAAAACTTTTCTAGAACCCTTTTCTAAAAAATGCGTGGTTGTCAAACTTTTGGGTTGTTCGTGTACCTTTCAGACTTTACATAAGATCACACTGATTGAACCACTTATGGCCGCATGACCTCAAGTATAAAAATGCAATCTCACGTATAATAAAGAGCTACACACGAACCTGCTGTCGAAAACGGTGGTTGCTATTTGAATTTACAAATTTGACCACGAAAGAACCTCTGAGGCCAATGTCTAGGTGTCATTTTAGGTCTGTTCAAACAGCTCAAGACCTTTTCTACAACCTTTTTTACAGTAGAAAAAGCATCATTGCTAAGTTTTCGTGGCTTGTTCGTGTACCAACCTGATCTCCAAAAGACTACAGTCTCTGCCTAGATCATATTTGAAATCATGAACAAATTGTTTTTTTGCTATCCTAAAACGTTTCCTAGAACCCTTATTAAAAAAAATGTACATAGTTGTCAAGTTTCCTGGGTGTTGTGGGATTTTAAAGACAAGTGTCAGTGAGTTACCGATTGCTCAGCCCGTCGCGGTAAAGATCTGACAACCCCTGGAATAACATATAATAACATAACCTCACTTACTTTTTTGAGGTCGCCAGTTGTCATACTTTTTTTACCGCAAATTTCATGTAGTAGAATGCAACCTTGTAAAGGGGCAGTAAACAACAGGGCCACACTAACATAAGGCGTGTGTAATTTTTTTTCTTGTATATAAAGAAAGTCTGGTTGGTGAGGAAGTTAAAATCTGGAAAGTGTAAAAGCGATGACGTTTTTACTATTATTATTTCTTTAGAAACGCATTTCGTGAATTTAATGACCCTCCCGTATAGTTGGCGTTGTGATACTCATAACGTAAACAGTTAACTGCCGTCATATCGCATTAGGTTAGATGAGAGTAATCGTAATTTTCGCTTTATAGACGATAAAAGCGTTTGTTCCTGAATGGACGTGGCTGTGTTTGATGAGAAAGGGGTTCTTTCATTGGACCGCTTGGTCTAATTAGAATGCGCATCTGGATTCCCGTAAATGTCAAGCACTTTGTAATGAAAAGTACGTTAATGCTACTCAAACATGTGCGGAAAGATATACGGTAAGATAATTAGTCGAGTTGAACGTTTTTGATAAGGCTTGAACAGTTGTTGAATATGGAATTTGTACCGGAGACATGTGCATTTACAAAGGATATGACCTAAATATTATTAGCAGATGTTCTGCAGTATTTTTACAACAAAAACCATAATGCTGCTTTTAAATGATCGGCAAGAAGCAAGGAACTAAAGATATCGAATTCTAGTATGCACGCAACACATTGGGCTACCTGCAACCTGTCACGAAAAATATTGACCCTCGTCTAAATGAGAAACTGTTATACGAATTTTGGTGGAACGTGACTGTGATTTACAATCAAGACAAAAGTGCTGATATTCCAAAAAATTATGCAATGACCCTGAAGATGCTGTAAAAAACAATCATACAATAAAAAAATGGCCTCAAGTGAGTTGACTTTGAGCTTCCTACACAGCGGCGTCATCGAAGTTCATAAAGGATTAAGTTTAGCACAAGTTGAAACCTCTGATAAAAAAAAATAGTTTCGAATATGCACAATAGGAAGATTAAACCAATCAAGTCAGTAGAAGAGGTCCATACAACTTGTCCATAGACATTCCTTCCCTGACCTACAGGTAGTTACCATCCATCTGGCAACGTTGCCCCTTCCCATATCATCAGACGCAGCAACAGCGAACGAAGCACCGCCAGAGTACGAGCAGAACAATCAAGTATATCGCGACGCCGGGCGCTGAGCCCAGACAGCAGAAGGTGAGACATATCGAAAACATTTCTCTATATTTCAAAGTTTTAACGACAACTACGAGTATATTATGTGCAAACCTATAATCTGTGAAATATTGCTAACAGGTGGGTAGAATTACCGGGGCTTGGAGAATATAAGAATTATGATATTACCCACATACTACCGCCCACCCGTTAATGTTTCATCCCTGGAAATGTTTTCAAATATGACCAGGATCCTCCGAAACGTCAAAAAACAAAGTTAGAAAAAATTTTAATTTTCTAGTTATTTTGACTTTTTTCTCCGCCGCTACTAAAAAGATTCTAAAAAACTTTTTTGTCCTCGGCATAGTACTAACTTTGTGTAAAAATTTCATCCAAGTCCGAGTAGTACTTTCTAAGTTATAGACGAGCCAAGGCTTAGCAGCTCGCAGGGGGGTCCCAGACGGTGACGTTGGCATGGTGGCCCCAGAGAATGCGGGTGTGTTTTGCTAGTCTCTTCCGTTTCGGTAACAGACTATAGCACATTTGCCATTGATCTTGCTGTCAGGTCTGGCTGCCCAGATACCAAGGTCAGATACTTGTGTTATAAAATTCTATACACAGGTTCGCTGAAGCTTGCCATATTGTGAAATAAAGTCCATTCATGCTACATATTTTGTCGTCAAAAGAGTTTGCGTTTAACTAACTTAGTGTACAGGTTCTGACTTATCTACAGTGGATCGGTGACTGTTCCCATCTTTAATGTTGCGTTGTTGGGGAACGCTATGTAACCGTACAATGCTATGCGTTTATCGTCTAAATAGTATATAGTTAGAGAGAAACTGGAAAGTGTTTACGTAACTTCGCATTTAGCAGTCTGTACATCAGCAATTTATTTTATTTATTGTTATTGTACGAAGCTACTTTCGAAGCTTCTTTTCTCTTCTGGTTACCGCTGATGCAAGCAGCTTTTTGTCAGCATGAGAAAATACGTTTTCTTTAATGGAATACGAAACCGATTTCCTTCCTTTGGAAACTGCCTTTATAAAGAATTGTTTCGTTTACTCCGGCTCTCTTACGAAAAGAAAATGCTTTCCAATTTAATTTTGGTTCAGCCAGAGTGTCAATACGACTTCTGTGTATTCTTGCTATCATTCAGATGGCAAAATCAATTCCAGTAATAAGGTTCGTTAGGTTTGAATGTTGCTCGAACTCAGGTACAATTTCAGGCGCTATGAGAATATGAGAATCTATTTTGGTAAGGGCTAAAAGTGAGCTATAATAGTTGCAATGCTTCGCTTCCTCACCACGACTACTAAAGTTGTATAAAACATCTATATGCAGATGAATCGGTTCTTTTGAAAACCTCAAATAGTGACTTATTTACATGTCAGTTGTTTTAATTTTGCCTGTTTCATCATCTTTGAGGTGCATAGGGAAAAAACGGGCAGAGTCATGATTATCGTTTTACATACACAAGATGACGATAAATTGGCCACCCTAGAAAACTATTCATTGAATAACCCAAAATCTGTTGTACAAGAGCCGACGTGCTATTTGAATACCAGCCATCAAAATGTATGTTTTCAACAAAAAATTGATTTTGTGTGTTGTACGTGTAATTCCATTTTTACAGCATCTATAAGAAGAGCGTATATTTGAAGGTGTTTAGATAAAGCAAAGTATGTAGTAGTATGTAACATAAATACTATGACAATATGTCATCGAGTAGTGCATGAAATGAGTATTTCTTACGCGGTGTCATTTAAACAGGAAGAATCGTACGGACTTACATGGATTATGCTGAAAATATGCGACTAACTTTAAGGAAGCCTGTTTAGCAATACGACTACAAGCATTTAAAAAATGTCACCCCAATCTATTTAGAAATAACCTATTTGAACGCGTACTAGTGCATTGGCAGATTTAAAAGGGCGCCACTGATGTCCAAGATTGCAATTTTTTCAATGAAATGGTACATAGCTGTATCTGTGCACGAAAATTACCTGCTAGACCTGAATCGGGCAAAGTGCGCCCCCCCCCTATACCTATCCCAACCTCGCCCTTTAGTTGTCACAAAGCCATTGGGGCTGCGCTCTCCAAAGCGCTGTTTGAACATGCCACTGCTTCCAAGTATTTGGAAGCCAAGGGCTTACAGCCTAAAAATTGATATTTCTCTATTTCCGTAGCATCCTTAAAATTGCGTAAGTTTATGAGGTGATGGACATAACCAGCTCCATTTCATGCTTTTGAACCTTTAAATCATTTCTTAACGTAATCTGGGAGAGATTGTGAGATCGAAACACTATTTAAGCGGCTTCCATGTGCACTCCCTTGCAACTCTTTTATGTGTTAGTAATTTCAATTTATACTTTTGTTTGCAGCACCTAAAGTGATATTTAAACAAAGTTTGCAAGAACACAAGCTTAAACACGTTTCGCGATCTCAATGAATGGCCGTCTGAAAAAAGCGCATTGCTTGCATATGTTTCTGTTTCAAAAACAGGAAGTGACAAGTACCCTTAGTATGTGGTATTTAACAAGAGGCAAAAACAATTTCGTAACGCTAATCTGTTTATGTTCGCAATCACGTACAGACGAGATGCGGTTTCGAAAATGTTTCAACGGCATTTGCATGTTTAGATTTACGTATAATTGCAGAGATTGCAATCGAGGAAATGTTTAAAGTGAGATGCGCGCTTAACAGCACAGCAGGGATCAAGAAGCGGTTTGCTTGAAAGATGCTCGCCAGCTTTCTAGGAAGCCGGTGGTGTTTTATAATGAAGACACATTCCACTATTACACTGTTACGTAGAACATGTTTATTAGGGATTGATATACATACGTACATACAAGGTGGGAAAATATAGGGTTTTCTCAAAATTGGGACTCAGTTACAGAGCGTATAGGTCAGACAATAATAAGCATGTTTTTTTAGCAACATAACCGAAGCTTTAAGTTAACCAAATTATTAGATTCGAAAAAGCAATAAGTGAACCAGTACGATCCTGCCACCCTCCCGTCCCACAGTCCCCTCCTGCGTCAAAACGTAAGACTGTGTGGGTCAGCATCTAAACCAGGCGTCGCGTGGTGAACCTAGATTATAAACTGAACATATATGAAAAACCGAAAATGGCACATTCCTAGAGCAATAACGTAGTCATCGATTTGATAAGCATATCCTCAAGATCATATTGATCCTCCGCGAGTGTGGTCAGAACGCCTTCGATGTTTGTTTCCATCAGAGCTGCATGTTTGTTTATATCGTGAAAAGCCATCTGGTTGAACACAGTTGAAGACATAAACGACACAAGATGTTGGAAATTTAGGGAGTGGTGTACAAATTCGTGTTTGAATTAAACAATGACAAATCCAAGCAGTGGTTACAAACAGAATATGTAACAGGGCAGTACTTGAAATTGCCTATCAAACGAATAATGAGTATTTCTCTTGATTTTCTATCCTTGATAATATTTCTAATGACGCTGGAATCGCAAACAGTTATTTAGAATTCTTCAAATTCCTCTCAAATGACTCATTTTGAACGACCTGAAGTACTTCGACCAGCGACACACGAAGACAAATACAGCTCAAATACTAATTTTCATCGCCTGTAGGCAATAGGGGACAGTGACAGTGATAGGTTCAGCAGAAGTCAAACATCATCGAGAGATTTCAGTATGAAATATCATTTTCTAACCTTAGTAAGCTCTGGCTAAGCTGCAGTAGTGCATTACATACCTACGAGAGCAGGTGCATACAGACGTTCAACAAATCTACGAATTCCGAGCTTTGGACAGAGTAAATACAGTGGGCTCAGTGAGTTGTGTGAGTTGGACTGTGAGCAGATGTGTAAATCATCATATTATGTATATGTTTTTAGAAATTTAAGAACTGTTTTATGCTGTCCTTATATAATGAACATCTACTATGGGCTCATTGTGTCTAGACTTCGTTATGGCATTTGCCTGTGGGGTAGCTCATTCTACGCAAATGAAGTTTTGTATCCTAGAAAAAGATCATAAAATGTTTAAGAAATGAATGTAAGAACCACTAGACTAGAGAAATAGCCACTTAGGTATTTTCGAATAGACGCATTTTTTTGTAAACAGTGATTATTCCCACGCGCAATACCGGAATAAAAAGTTATTTAGATTTACAAAAAATTTCAATAACTTATCAGATAAGGTAAAGTCAGAAACAAATGTGGAGTCCTACAAACCAGCGTTGAGAAGGTTTCTCATCAATCAATGTTTTTACAGTATTTTTCTCTTATAAGCATTTTTAATGTGTTAATTGTGGAAAATTTGTTATTATTGCCACCTGTTTTATATAACTGTTGTTTCACTATTATTTTGTCCCTAGTTTCAAGTACTATTGACAATTCCTATATGTTTTAAAACAACATCAGGTCAGTGTTTACCTTACGTTATTCCAAGTTTGTCATGTTGCAATATATAAACTATTAGCTTGTTGTTACTGCCCTGCTAGATTTGTGACCAAATTCAGATTAGTAACTCAATTTTTGGAAATATTTTTTCCTCACTACATTTTAGAAATGTCAGTGAAATGTCAATAGGCGTGCCAACACGGCGCATGGAACTCTGCGGTTTGCAAGCTTTTAAGCATGTATCGGCGTGCTTCTTATAACTTAGAATGAATACAACGGACTTATAGAGAGTGCATTAGGTTTGTACCGCAGAAACGGTAGAAGCTATATCTAACCTTTGTATTCAATAAAGATGTTCAATGAAATGGGATCAAATACTATTTATTGAGGTCTATACGTCCTTGCTTAACCTAAGCACCTTTGGACTTTAAAAACGTTTCCTAGAAAATCCTGTTTTTTCATCAAACAGCTCTCCACTAATACATTTCCTGTCTGATCCCCTCCAGCACGTACACGTTAGAAATACAGCTTAAAAGTACACTCGTATCACAATGTCAAAGTGGTCGAAGTTTGAAATGTTTGAAATTCGAAGCACCTTTGAAGTGTCAATTTGTCAAGCACGGAATAAGGGAAGTGTATCCAGCTGCTCATAGCGCCATTAGGCGTGAGGTATATGGTACTTTAATATAAGTCCGTTTAATAACTTCCTTCCCCTCCTCAAAAAATAAGTTGTCTTCCTATTAAATAATCCGATCTACATTTGACAGTTTGGCCTCCAACAGCACAAAAGCCGCCTAGCGGGAGCAAAATTGGATATCACTCACGATGTATGTGAACGTCCAAATACAAACACAGAAATGGTTGGATATCTTAGAGAATACGTTAATTAATGATTCAAGTCAAAGATAAGTAAATATCTTTTGATATGTACTAAACACTTTACGAAGTATACTAAGCAAGACTACTGAAGAATTTTCGTGACTATACCGAATTTTAGAGCAGACTTCTTTTGACGAAGTAGGCTGGCAGCCAAAAGAAGATAACGAACAAGCTTTATGTCTGAGAAAAAGGAGGACACTGAACGAACCACCTTGACCCAGAATTTCCCAACATTCATAGAGAAAAGAGTAAATAAAACATCCAATATCATCATCACATCACAAAAACGTGACTCCTGAAAAAGCAGAATGAAGACTGTGCGCTACAACCACAAACAGAGAAAACGGTATTTATACAGTGTCACAGTTTATACAACGCGCAAATAACTGTCAGGAACTGGTCGCAATATGGGGACGGGCAGCCCCAAACGGGCTCATATAAAATGACAGAGGGGAAGCGCTAAATTCTGTGTGTATGACGTGAATCGTGAATTGATTTTTATCCTATGCGACACATCACAGTCCGTGAAAGTTTATGTCGGATAAAAGCTGATATTGTTTTTGAGTATCACTCATGGTGGCCGTATAAAATGGGGATAACGGCAAAATATTGCCAGATTAAATGGCATTTTAGTTGTAAGTATTTATTGACTTATGGTATGAGATCCCACTGGAAAAATATGTATAATGCTTTTATTTTGATGATCTGATAGGCATATTGTTATGAAATGCTATACGTTTAATAAGCAGTTGGTCTGTCAGCGTGTTCGTTGACGTTTTTCTCATAAACGGATGCACCGATTTTGATGAAAACCTTATGTAGAATGGTTGTCGGCTATATTTTTATAAATTTAATATGTTGTAGACCTCAACACGTAGAACAAAAGTATCCATGGATCCAAAGTTTTTGCACGAGTAGTTTTCAGCGTACAAGTTGAACAGTTAGTACTCTATTACAGCGTATTGTGGGTTCGACACACTATCGTATAATAGTTATTTGATATATATCACGTTCTCGTTATCATCACTACTCGCTGAATCATCAACATTGCAATATTATCACATATAGAAGATGGCCCAAACTTGCACGGATGGCGTGAATCTTCCTAAACATATTTTTTTCGGAAACTATTTTGAACATGTTCAAGATGATACCCACTAATGAGATATCAAAGTTCTTTTTTATAAATACTCCTATTCTTTATTGAGCATTTGTATATACCTAAATCGTTCTGAGTTTTTCTTAAAGGTATCATATATTTTGTATTAAAAACATAAAAATACGTCAACCCGTATATCGACAACTTTAGCGGGGTGAAAAAGTCTTTCAAATCATATTCTCTCAATTTAGTTCAATAGGACTAGGTATCTGAAAACACCTGACATGGTGGAATTTAAAAATGTACATATGGTGTTCTATTTGAATGTTTTATGGAACAATCAGTTTGCGTTTTTGAAAATTCTGTACAACTGATTGACTTGAACAATTTATCGAATCGGTAAACTAGGTAGCAACTGACTATAAGACATTCTCACAGAAAATCCAGTACTTCGTCAAACAAAGAGATCGAGGTACTGGTTTTTATATGAAATAACATTATAGGTAAAAAAGCAACTTTGCTATCCAGGTCATTTGTCGAACATCCTGTATAACCTTAAATGGAATGCATTCGCATAGGCACGGTACAGGATAATCTTGAACAGTTTTTGAAAAACTTTTTATCTCGGGACAATACGTGATCCATGCAAGTTGAACATGTATATGAACTGCAATATTGCGCAGTATGGAAGACGATAAAAACGTAAATTAATATTAAACAGCTATTACACGTCATGATGTAAGTGTACCGAACCCACAATGTTTTAATAGGGTACGGACCGCCCAGCCTGAAGACCCTATATCTCGGAAACTACTCGGCTGAAAACTTTGCTGCCATAAACACTTTTGTTCTGCCTGTTGAAAAAAATTACCCGAAAACTGTACCTAATAAGGTTTCTGCGGGGTCTTTTGTGGATCAAAACCGGATTACTAGTGGCAGAATTACTGCAGGGAGGAGTGGAAACTACAATTATAGCTCCATTGCCATATTATGGTGTAGGGAATATCAAGAACAAATTGGAGAAAGGTCTGTTAAGATGATATCTAAAACAAAACAATATTAAGTAGACCGGTAAAAACAGCAGCATTCATTCAACGAGTCACTTCAATAAATACGATGACTTAAAAAACAAAAGAAAGACAATAGGAACAATTGAAACTGGATAAATATAACAATGGTATTAAAACAAGTGAAATCGACTTTTTTAGTTTTAGACGAAAAATGCAAAATGCACGGAATGTTTCCTAAACGTGGAGAAATAAGTCAATTCAATATAGTAATTTTCTAACTTTTGGAAAGCCAAAATGTTTTGAAGACATCAAGAGTAAAGATTTGAACAGCATCAACAATCAATTAGCAAAATCACATACAGGTTAGGAATATATCCAAAGCTTTCCCTATGAGTCTAATTCTCAAGCACAGATATATGATGTGAGGAATATCTCTAATAGGTGCGTTGAATTACAGAAGTTGGAAGCATATAACCATACTAACCCAAAAAAATTGAGATATGCCTTCCCCACCCCCTACAACCATCAACCCTCAATTTTTAACCCTTCAAAAAAATTCTGATTCGTTAAAAAACGTTTGCCGCTGCTTTTGTTTTTCCTTTCTGGCCTTTAGCTTCGCCGCCACTGGACAGATTTTCAGAAAGTACAAGTATTTTTCGTTATTGGCATATTAGAGACCTTAGGTGGAAATTTCATCAAAATCCTAGAAGTACTTTCCAAGTTACAGACTCTTCAAACAGACTGAAATGAAATAGTTTATCGTGATATACAGGGTGACTTCGAAGTTGAGTCATTTATTTTAACAGTGAGTAGATCTGATCAAAAGAAATGTTTTTTTCCTTTACCATTTTTCTGGTAAAATTAAAGTAACAAAGTTATAGCCCTTTGGAAGTTTGAGTACCGCCCTGTCTCAATAATATCATGTGTTCGTGTTTGGCAACAACGGTTCATCGCATCGGAAACAAAAAAGCGAAAGAATTTGGAACGATGTTTTTACGATTACAATTCAGTTCAGTTATACATACAGTCAGTTTCAGTCGCGTGTGCGTGGCTCAAACGAAATAAAAAATGGCACATGTTTATGCGGATCGGTTTCCCAATCGAGTGCAACCAACCCCTCGTGCCTTTGTTAATGTAGTACAACGGGCTCGTGAATCAGGTGACTTAAGACCTCACAGGGGACCTCACGATCAAATACAGGTCCGCACTGAAATACTTGTCGGGAGGATACTTTATAAAACAAGGTAAAATTTTTTTTTAATTTTTTTTTTATTTTTACACACATATTTTGGTTTATCTTCCTTCTACAATCATTATCTGAAAATTAATGACTCAACTTCAAAGTCACCCTGTACATGTCATATAAGATCTAAAAAACAGTAACTCATTTTCAAAATTATTCGCCCGTGATATGGCAAAAAAACGATAGAAACCTGCTTGAGAATCATTTTCTCCACCTGAATGATGTCCAATAAAAACCTATATCTGCATTATCTTTGTATTACTCATTATCCATGTCAACCACGAAAACATATTTACGACAAGAGAAATTGCTTTCCTTCTGGCCTCAGTAACTTTGCTGGTCTGGTATTACCTCGTCCTTCCATAGTATCGTGAAGGCCAATGGTCGAGCCCTGAGTAACCACTGTCTAAATAGGTTAATAGGGCATAAGTGCTGAGATACTGGATGATTCCAAAGAATCGAAAACAAAAAGCATACGAATATAGTCAGCTCCAAAGAATTAGAATAGGTTAGAAGGAGCCAAGCCTATTTGTTTACATTGCCTTACTTTTCGCCAAAATTGTGTTGTCTTAGTGTATACTTTTGGCTCATTTGTCTACCAAAGTAACATGCCAATAATCGGTGTGCATTTTTTCCTCTGGAGAGGTATTAAGTAGCCAATCAATACAGGGTCACGTTTAGCAGGGCCGAAGTAATATCTGAGTTAAATAAAAAATTAAATGTTTATCAATGGTTATTCGCGAAAAATTGTCCTCATGAAACAGCAGCAATGGCAGAATACCTGATATTGGAAATAGTGAGGCGGACACCTTAGATGAATAATACTCTGTTTTTCTAAATAGTTGTTGTGATCCGAGCAGATAGTAAATAAGACTCAAAGGTAAAGTTTCAGTTGTACCTTCTAATTATTCATCAACAAATTCGGTTTGTCTCCTATGCCGTTGTTGTTGCTAGGTTAGATGGACTGAGAAACAGAAGTGGACTGAAATAAATCAAAATTACCTCACAACTGTCTAGCCCAACGTTGAAGTACATGCCCTTTCGCATCGCCGGTGACTATAATATATTAACACTTATTGATCGATTATTCAGTTCAAACGGCTTTTTGCATTCCAGAGAAACTTTCACCATTTTCGACAATTGTCTGGAACACTAGGCCTGTATGGAACCACACACTTTTACAGGTTTTCGCAGAAAAATATGAATTTCAGCAACTGTCAAACTGACTGCATCCGTTGATCAGCTCCAATAAAATAGAATGAGTTTTACAATGGAGCTCCGAATAAGGCTAAGCTTCTGTTTATATACACGGATCAAACACCTCATAGAACAAAAAGATATCACTCCTGAAATAATAGGGAGTGTTCTCCAAAATAATAGAAGCGCCACCAGAGCGTTGCTATCCAGCCCTGATTCACACGATTCCGTTTATTATTCCATCTCGACGGATTTCATACCCTCTGTTGACTTCTTAATAAAGTTTAGAGGAACAATGTTGATATAGGATTTACGTAGGATTATTTGAAGTCCCTGGGTGTTTTGCTTGCGACTTAGCCATCAGTTTGCAAGACGGACCATTTGCTATTTAGGTCTGGTCTTGAGATGAGAGTACAGATATGGATTCCATGTGACTATTGATTTCTTCCGAGCGTTATCGTTTCCACGGTGAAGTACTTTAGTTAGATAAAAGTAATCTGCCCGTAGAACCTTCTGGTTTAGTTCTCTATATTTGTTCGGCACAAAAAACCACATGTATTCTTCTTTGGTGACCTTCTTCAGCAGATGACATTTTTTGACAATATTTTATTTATCTGTCTTCCTGGTGAAACTTCGTTTGTTTTTTTCTTTTTATCCACAGATTCCTATACAGTGTATTACGACAATAGCTTGAAAGGTCTGTAAAATGCCAAGATTGCGTGAAGCAATCATTAAAAATTTTAAGATGACACCTCGCAAAGTATATATAGTCCAGGACCGCCTGAGGTAGGCATTTCGACTTCCCAAAGGACGTCTATCCCCCAAAACGTCAGTCAGCATGAGGTTATACGTCAATGTTTTAATATATCAGACACGTCAACCTCTTCTATCGTTTCCAGAATGCCAAAAGCCCTCCAAAAAAATCGAAAGCCTACCCAGAACTGTTGTCGTAACACACCTGTTAATTGTTATGCAAAGTTCGACCAAAAACATATACGCGTTTGAGATCCAAAAACAACCCTTGATAAGAAACCTGGATAAAAAACTCGTAGTCCATTTAGTTGAGAAAATCAACTTGATTTTTTCGTCAAGGATATTTAACCAAATTGGGATTTTGAGGTCTTTTTCTTTGTTATTTAACCACTGTTCTTAGAACGGCAGTAGAGGAAAAGTTATTGCAAAATATAAGAAAATCCAAATATTAATGAGAACTACTACTCACGTGCACTTTAATTCCCTCTTAAGCAACGTACCTGAAAAAAATGAACATGCTATTAAGATAAGAATACAAATATCTGAAAAAATTAATATTGTTAATCAAATATATCACAATTGCAATAGATGGATCTTAGAGAACAGAGTAAGAAAATTTTTGTAAAAGACGAATACATGAATGAAAACGTTATAAACCATATCAAAAGTCAGTTTGAGGTACATAAAATTTAAATCTATGCACAATAGTTATCCAAGAGTGTACTTTATCTAAGTGTTAGTGGTGAATCATCATCAAACCCCAAACTGCGGAGTATAAAGTGAATCTTGTTTGGCGACATATTTTCAGGCACCACTTCCGTAGGTCAGTAATATCTGGTGTGGATGCCGCGTGGTAGGTCCACCCGGTATAAACGAGAAGTGGCAATTGCTAACTTTTTTCGTAAATCTAAGTATTGCAAATTTGCATCGCCCAAGAGTCCTTATATGCTTGAGAGTCGTATCCGACGACGTAATACCACAGGGTCGTGCGTTTTTATAGTCGTATATCTCATACGGCAATTTATAGACCACTAGACTCGCGTAGAAGTAGTGTAAAGTATAGGTTTTCACATTCAAGGTCATGGAATAGTTACTTTGGAAATGAACATTTTTTATCCAACATTTTCAAGCAACAATAAATTGATTTCACTGTTTCGCTTTTTCCATAACCTCGACAAAGAGTAAGCAGTTTACTTGATTTATCTGATCGCGAAATGACCTTGAAGTTCATGGTCAGGTTCGTTCGCCAGGATACTTAAACTTAAAACATTTCCAGTTAAGGATTGATTTGATCTTCAAATGACTTTGACGGTCATAGTCAAGGTCATGAACATACTTAAGCACGTCCTCCTCTTGGGACCTCTGTTAACCATAGACATTGCCGTGGGACACAAGATGGCATGCTTAACTGTGGAACATCCCATCAACTAATAAACTGTGCATTACATTGTATAAGTATAAGATCCCGTGTTCATAGTGCCAGTTCGTAAGTCTTTCAGGTCTGGTAACACCGACACCAGATAATGTTAAGAAAAAGGGAAGATAATGAGATAAGGAAGAGAGACAGCAAAGAAAAAGACTAAAAGTATTTATTTATTTAAAGGTTGACTCCCGATTCCACTTAGCTATAGTACCGCTGCGCCTGTTGCTTAATGTAATCTCTTAGGTTAAGGGTTTCGTTAGAAACGTACCATGGGACATCAGTAATCGTTCGCAACGTCATACGTGCAGATTTCTCAGGTGTGTGAACAGCATGATGTGAAGAGACATCTTCCTCATGACATGCAATCAACGAATTTTGGTGCCGATCAAATAAGCTCAATAGCTCTGATACAAGTCTCTAATCTCTACAAGTAGCAGAGGCATCTGATCCTCTCTCCTTCATCTGTACCAACGAAGAAGAGCAGTTGAATTGTTAATGGGGCGCACACTGTGTCTAGGGATTTAAAGTTTATCGTATCTTGCCGTACCGTAAAAACGCAGTCACCGCACGAACGCTGCCTCCAAGGACGAGGATAGTTTGGTGAGATTAGGTGGGTAGCAGAGAAAAATAATTGCAAAAAGGGCGTATTTTTGAAATTCCTACATCAAAATCTCATTTAAATCCACTGCCGAAGGAAGCAGCCAACAGGATTTGATTTTTATTTTGGATATCGACAGAACGTAACCGTACACCTGGTGTCAACAGTCAACGTCGTAAACTAAAGGTTCTTTTTCTCACATCTCATCACAAAGGTACAGATACTCTTTGAGGGCAAATTTTTAATATTCCGCCGAAATAGAAATTTTTCAAAATACTCATTGTAGTCATTTCATGCCACAATAACTTTTAGCAGCAGGCAAAAAAGTACTTTAGTCGCCAAAAATTTCGAAGTGAGATGTATGCTTTTTGGAAGTTGTGTCACTCATTTCTGCCTGCCTGTCTTTTTTCCTGTCTGCACGTTAATCATTCCCGCTATAAATCGGAAAGTACCGGAAAAGTTGGAAAAAGGTCATTTCGATACAAAGGACAAAAAAAGCATTGTAGCTTTCAAAAATCGATCTAGTAGCTATGGGGCTACTGGATGCCAAAAGCTGAAAATAAAACCGCTCAGCCTTCATTTTTGACGTTTCAGAAAAAAAATTGCAGGGCTAAAGATTAGGCATATGTCACATAACATAGATTTCTCAGTATATTTGCCCATTTAAAATGATAGAGAAATATTTTAAGCATCGCATCGCAGCAGAGGCAGAAACGTAGATATACCTGCGTCAAGGTCTGACCAATCTAGCATAGTCCTGTGATTCTTTCTTACACTACTTTCGTGCGTCTTCTGTGTGATTGGCGGTGATTTTGGAGCTCATCTTAAGTTTTGTTTATATAAAATTTGTCTCATAGTTTATCGTTGGTCAGAGATAACTGTTATCGAGACTTATCTTCGACGATCTGTGAATTTCATTGATTTTGAATGTGTTCACGATTAAAATTTCCTACTCCCTATTTCCACGCGGTTAGGTTAAACAACTCCACCGATCGGAATTTCTAGAATAAAAATACAGTAGCTTTCAAGAAGCTTCATCAATTTGATTCAATATTATTTAGACAATTAGTATTCAACGTTTAGAGTTTTTTCTTTTTGACTATCTTCCATATAGATTATTTTTTTACTTATTTGGTGTCTTTTTTGTTTGTACTTTTTTCTTGTTTCTTATGAGTAACGATTAGTAACGAGTACTCGAAAGTAACGATAACCGCTACCACTGGGACGAAGTGTTGACGGATCCCACAGAATTATGTGTCACTTGTCGATATGGTTAGTTTTAAAATATCAGGAGATAATCAGCTGTTATTCAAATCAGTGTATATGTTTTGTGATTCAAATAACGTCTAATATAAATATAACCCAGAATATGTACTCAGTGAAAAAAGAGAAATATTGCAAATTTCTAGTTTTTCTGCAGGTTTTCGGTTTGCTACGACATATATTATTCTACGCTGTGAATATAGTGTGGATGTTTGTTAAGTTCCTGAACAACGAAAAATATTCAACTTTATGGATGTATGGATATTAAAAAACCAGAATGGTTTTGTGGGAATATCAATCTAAGGTGCCATAATGGTTGTGATGAACGGCAAGTAAATGAATGAATGTTTGGAAACGAGCAATATCTTTTGGTAGAGCCAGTCATCAAGTAGGTGCTTAATGGCTATCTGCAAGGGGTTTATAGGAAAAAACACCCAGTAGATGATCTTGAATCAGTAAAATCGCATATCAATTGAAGAAAATAATACAGACATGAATAAAAAGTCAACAATAGTAATTAAATCATGAATTTTATTCAAAAATCAAACATTTCTTTAAATTTTGACTGAATTATATGTAATTTCTTAATATTCAATAAGCTGGTGATGTTTCAATGACAAGATGTCATCTCATACTTTGGCAGTATTTTGTTTTCAACATTTCGTAGCTATTGGTTGCTAAAGTTTGTTGATTGGAACTTGAAGCTCATTCGCTGTATTTAACGGCTGTTAACCTTTAGGTGGAGAATAAAGGACTGTTGTTGGTGAAATGGCCCTTAGTTTGCTTTTTCACACAGTGGGGTTAAGTTTTAGTAGCCCTAGGCCTAAGCTTTCCCTCTCTTATGCTTCAATAAAGTCGTTTATTATTATTATTACTAGAAATTATTTTCTTTCTTTCTACGTGAAGTAACTGTTCAGTAACTCCAAATTAAAATAAGTCGTAATCTGTAAATTTTGGCAGGTACACAAATATATAGCTATCCACAAACATCCCTCTAAGCATAACAATCTCCAACGTAGTTGAAAAAGGCCTCTTTTATTCTCGTGCTGCTGCCTAAGTTTCCTAGAGTAAACTGTACGTATAGATACGGCAAGTTCAAAACGAAACTAGTTCCACAACCCATACACAATATCACATAAATCAGAGGTGTATACTATGTGTTCCCTCTCGGTTCTAACAAGAAATAATAGTCAGACGCGTTTATAAAATTGTGTGTAGGCTAAAAGACGATAGACCACGCTGCTCTTGGAACCGTAAGTCACTGGAATGAACTTTTTAGTAATACATCAAGTGGATTTCAAGATGAGGGCGGGAAAAATATGAGTTATCACTGTCTGGAAATCGAAGAAGATAAGGTTCTGATGCAAACGTTACAGAACTCGGCTTCTGAAGCAGTTCTTTAAAGGCCGTATCGTCAGTCCTTCCTACAATTGTGGGATGCCTTTATGACGTCCTCGATACAAATACAAAAAACTCTGTTTTGCTGATTGGATTCATTTAGCACGCACATCGATTATACTGCAATGTTTTCTACCGGCAGATCAGCAACGTATAGATCCCACAGGTACTCCGTAGCGTTGGTAGTATATTTTTGCTTTCGCATGATTGTTTTCTCCTTGTATTTGTCGGAACAAATAGTTTTCTATAATTTTGATAACATTGTTAGGAATGTCCGTTTGTTGTTACTTATACAATCTATCCATCTTTGTTTAGAAAATCTTTCGATAGACCTGCAAAATCTGTCATTTTTTAGCAATTTGACTTCAGTAAATTGTAGAAATATCGAACGTTCTTTGCAGGCAGTCAGAAATCAAATATGCGCTGACTACCTCAATCCAAGTACATGCCTTATGATACAAATTTCTGTGATTCAATCTATTAAACAGAGATTTTTCCAGTAGAACTCTATTGGTCATTGTACGCGTACATACAGATATAGATGCTGCTTCAATTTTGATAGCTTCACCTGCAAAACGGCTATTTCCAGACCAATTAGCTGGGATGAATCTGAAAAAGACTCTTTTAAAGAAACATTGCTAATTCGCCATCTCTCTGTTTATAATCAGAACAGGGGGTCGATTTTCTAATTAACTCAAAAACTTTGAACCGATTATTTCTCAGAGATTGCATGGTTTGATACTCGTGGGTAAAATAATGGATTCGTGAGTTTAATATTTTAAAATAAGTATGTCAAGATCAAAGGAACACAACCAATACATCTGTTAGATAAACTATTGAGAGACGAGAAAGCTCTTATATGAACTAACAGGGTGTACACAGTCGGGAACCCTCGAAAAAGAAAAAT
Source organism: Acanthoscelides obtectus (assembly GCA_963669975.1). Taxonomy (NCBI): domain Eukaryota; kingdom Metazoa; phylum Arthropoda; class Insecta; order Coleoptera; family Chrysomelidae; genus Acanthoscelides; species Acanthoscelides obtectus. The sequence continues at coordinate 61,077,386 of CAVLJG010000007.1, read as the reverse complement.
GAAAAAAACGGGTATTTTCTCTAGCCATGTCAATGAGATGAATAAAAATTGAAGATCAGGAGAAGGAATTAAGCAGCACTTCTGAAAGCGAATCCTAGTTTCTGAGGGCAAAATTGAGGAGCACGCGGGGGGGTATACTGGAACAACACTTTTGAAAAAGAACCAGGGCACCGCTGCTGCTATGAGAGCTTAAAAATTCTTTGTTAATCAGATTTTTGAAGTAACTAAGGTTAGAACTGGGAAATCCCAAATAGTTCGTTACACAGTCTTGATTGACAAAGGAGCGGTCGTATTGGCCAGTTCTCGATGTACGAAGTTTGACACGGTTAATAAGTCAGGCGGCTCTGTCTGGCGGGCACATTGCGCGGCGGCACAATGAAGGAGCACAGCCCGTTGACATGGCGGTGGAAGAGAGATAGATTGACGACGGCCCGTCCGCGTCCGTGCGAAATGATCATGAGATTGTCGGTTAGAGAAGAGTCAACGATCAGCCGAACAGCCCTCCTCTGAACAGCCTTGAGCATGGATAATGCAGTCGGGGCGGCAGTACCCCAAACAGAGTAGTAGTGAGCATTACTCGAGGAAAGGTCTTATCTGGGTCTTGTACAAAGTGAGGAACTTAAGTGGAGAAAAATGATTCTTAGCCCTAAACAAATAGCCTAGCTTTTTCCCAGCAGCTGCCGTTATTGACGATGTGTGTTCGTGCCAGATCAAGTCCTCGGTGAACGGCTGTTTGGTAGCAATTGACCATAAAACGAAACCGAATGAGCGCTAGGACGCTTCCTGTTAGACAAGGTTCAGTACTATGTTTTCGAAGCATTAAACTGTACCAGATTGTTGCATCACAAAGCAGTGATGACCCAGGTCTCTCGACAGAGAGGGAGTCGCTTTTCTTTGAATTCCTGCATGTAGTGCTGTCATCAGCAAAGCTGAGGATCGTATTGATCGTACTTATGTAAGACGAATAATGGCGGAACCAAGACCATCTCATTGGAAGGCTTTATGAACCTCGGCGTCTATGAAACAAGCTAAAATAAGCCTGTGAGATTTGGTTGGAAAATCCTGCTCATTGTGAGTTGAAACAAATAATAAGCACTGTGTGTAGGTTTCAAACGAACGTTTCGTTACTCTGGAACAACGAAACTGTCAATTCCATGTTATTTAATTCAGTTTTCGCCATTTGTTTTAGACTTTACGATCTACAAGTATTATGCAGATAAGTAAGAACATTATTCTCCTCAAATCCACATCAATTTTTGGTATGAAACAAACGTTCTTTTATTGACATTGAAGCATCTCATAGTCGGTCCTCTTTTGTATCACTCTAGAGCAGCAAACCCGTCATTCGAGATCGGTACTTGGAAAACGTCAACTTTGAGTGCGAGACAACAAGAAATCATACATGCTTGGAACTTGATCGGAAATCGGTTCGTGCATTTTTGGGCATAATTATTTGGTATTCAAGTGATTAAAATTTCTTATAACCTTCTCAAGCAGCCGTGTGTAGATACCAAGGCATGTCAAAAAAGTATGAATCAACTTGATGAATTCCTGAATACCAGCAATGCTGAGGTTGAAAAAAACAGCAACGTCTGACTGCTTTACTAACATTATTTTCTTTTTTATAAAATACTCGTAAAATAGATATTCACTCAAAATGCATTACAACTGCATCAAGAGACATGTGTGCTTCGATTTCAAGTACCTCCAAAAACATAACCAGGAAAATAAATAGACACTAGACGTCTGCATCCAATCGAAACTAGATAATAAAATGAAAGGCCGGGTCGGTTCTCGCACCATGACTGCTTACCCTATTGTGTTTCTAACAAAAAGGCACCTGTAGCACACCTGCCAGGTAGACGGCAGGCAAGGGAAGGATGAAGGGACAAGGGAATAAAGTGTAGGGTGACGGTTACGGTCAGGTGGATTTCTAAGCTGACCTGTCTGGTTATATTCCTATATTTGTCACTTCTGATGGAAATTCTTTCTGATGCGTAATAGTCATAGGATTATATCTACTAGTGCTTCGTTTGTAGGATAATGTTTTCGTGGTTTGAATACAGTTGGAGTTTGATATACATTTCATGTATGTTCCCAAATATTTTGAAAGGTAGCTGTTGAGAAGTTAAATCATTGATTTCAATACCTCGAGCTTAATGATTCTTTAGTCGATCTAGTGTCTGTCCAACAGAAAACAATATGTTTCTTATAATGGTTATTGTATAGTGTTTCTTCTGGTGTTCCGCAGGGATCGAACCTAGGCCCTTTGCTGTTTTTTTCCTCATCAATAATTCGACCACTTCATTAGAGTGTTCAATATTTGACGGTAACCTAGAAGTCTACACCAAATTTACAAAATTACAGAGCTGTACGTTTTCTTTCTAAACCTACCAACCTTTGAGCAATATCGCGGTTTTGAAGAGGACAACAGGGATTTTTGTGTTTTTCGGAAGATTGAACCTTTCTGACCACGTAGCACGACGCACCAGTTCCGAAGTGCACCCCTAAAAATGTTTTTCATTTCGCTTTAAGGTCAAGTCCTACACTTTTTAGGCCCTACTGTGATCGATTATGCATAAAACGAATTAGATAACGTTGTCGATCAAGATCTTGACACGACGAGACGTAAAGACACACAATTCAATAAAACAATATGTATAGGTGCATATAGATATTTTTGAAGAGTATTCGGCATTCAACCATTTACAATGAAGCCGTATACGAGGAGGTACCCCAAAATAACCGGAATAGCATTGCAGTGGGCGGAGTTTCTGTAGTACACATTTCTGCCCCTAGAGGCGTACAGCGCAACTCATTACCAGTTCAGTGCCACCTGAGTTGTCGATCTGGCTTGTTTCGTTCCTCTGTAGTCATTATTTTTGCTAGACCTGTTTCGTGCTTGTTTCGTTTTCACGATGGCAAGGTAAATGAATTAATAATTAATTATACTATTTAAAGAACTTTTTCTTCCTAATCTAACCTCAACAATCCAGCTGTTTGCTCGTTGACGATGTGTTCTCATCTACTTCTTTCTAAGAACAATTTCAGCTACAATCTCGCCGACTTACTCCCGACGATGACGTCATAGCCGTCGAAAGCTTGAGTTTAAGTTAAAAGAGTGTACTTTTGCAAAAAAAATTGCCTTCATCGCAAAGAATTTGAAGGATATATATGAGCAGTAGTCATTGCCATTGCCAACGACCAGTTGGGCAAAAAATACAATTACGGTAATCTCGAGATTACCGTTAAAAGAGTTCACTAAGCTTTAAGTTTTGCCAATTCCCAATAAACAATTTAAGTTTTGCCAATTTCAAATTATCATTTTAATTGTATTTAATATATATATACCTTAATCACTCACATGTTCTTCTAACATTTTATCGTCTGCGTCCAGGTTTCATTTCTTCTGTTCAAACGTTGTTATTATGTTATTTGTATGTATGTTTAACCTGCCGATGCCGGTTTGTTACACGATATGGCTAATGAATCTATTCTATTCTAATTAAAGCATTGAGAGAGACTGAAAAGTTCAAGAGTTCATAATTAGAAATGACCCAATTGGCAGTAATGCGTTTCATTGCTTGTTCTGGTCACTCCTGCTGTTATGATTTCAAACAATGAGGCGACGATATTTCGACACACTTAGCAGATTGTTCTTTCATCAGGGTGCTTTCAGATTCATCACATTAAATCAGGTTGGAATAAAGATAAATATAGGATGCAAAATGAAGGTTCTACTCCACTGACAAGAACTAAAGTTTGAAATTTGAGATCCTACTATCTTATTGTTCCTGAGTATGCTTTGATCCGTTCTGTTATGGCAGTTTTAAATAATCACGCACATGGGATTTTGGGAGCCGTCTAACTTCCTAAATATCTCAACTATTCCAGAAGGCAGCAATACAATCCAGCAGAGTTTCCTTCACTTAGCCTGCCAAAAGCATAGGAAGAGTATTATATGTATACTCAAGCTGGTCTAGCATTAACTTCTGTTATTGACCTACGGTAAGACCGATTGGAAAAAAACTATTCAAAATGCGTACTTCAGATTTGCTTGTGAAGTGAGACAATTTGAGACATTATCACAGAAATGTTGTGAGCTGGGTGTTCAAAAAATAGGAGAGCTACAAAAAATGCACGTAATGACCTTGACCCATAACCTACACAACACACACATATCCGTCAACCAAAGTTGTCAGATACTCAACTGAATACAAAAAATAATCATTTCTTGGTTATCCCTAGACATTCAGCATCTCTATCTAAAAAATCATACACATATACTATACACACTTTGCCTACCGAGTTGACGCACTATTCTATGCAAAATGTCAAAACAAGATTGGAACATTTCATCTCTGATTATATCGCCCAATAATATGGCCATGAATAGGGAGACGTTACAGGCTTTTTTGTTTTCCGTAGGATTAGATAATTTACATAAACATTAATGTGGAGTAAGTTGAAGAACGCTTTTTAGCGACACTTCGCCTTTTTATACTTTGTATAAATAAAGCCGGATTATTATTACTATTATTATTACATCTCCCAGTTAATTAACCTTGCGCATTTTTTATATAAAAATTTGTAAAACTACTTCAAAAAGTACCATTTGAATAAATTAGAATGCATCGCAGCTTTGAAAGACCTGTTTATATAGGTCTTTTCACGGTTTTTTGGCGGGTCACGGTAATACTACAGGAAATACCATCATACGTCAGTCTTCCTCACACATAACGTACGTCCTGAAAGTTTTGGCATGAAATTCATTGGCTTTAATTATAACAAATCCAAAATAATATCAAGTCGCCTTTGGTAAAAAAATTTTGTTTACTTACTTTACTGTCAGTTGACATTTATTTATTTTGACTTTTATGACATACGTTACACATTCAATCGGCCTGTATGCAAGGACGTTTTGTTTGTGTAAGCTCAGATATACGTTTTTTAGTTTTGCCTGCCCGCCTCAAAAACGTTCTCGACAACGCATGAGTTTTCCACATTTATGGTTGTCACTATCAGTAAGACAAGTTGTTATAGGCGTGCAATTCAAATTTACCTTTGTTGAACTTCTATATAAAACATAGCAATGCTTGAAAATACAACTACAATGTCGACAGACTGTATTAAAAGTATTTTCAGATAATGATTGGAAACAATGGTCTTCTATCACCTAATTCCAGTGTGTGTGCAAAAGCGAGTAGCAGCTGCATTCCTGATTGGCTTGCGCAGTGAGCAATTTTCCTTAGAGAGTGCTCCGCATATGGTATATAATGAGTCAATCTGTCTACTTATTCCGTCTGACACTGTGTCGTAACCGCCAAAAGTCGTGTACAGAACTATAAGAATCTTGGTCTGTCGTTGACGTCGATCTATCTTCACGGTGTGCGCACACAAACTAGGCCATTAATCGCAAAATAGTCACCGTTATAAACAGGGCAATACCTCCTGAATTTAGTGCCCCATGAGGAAACTGTGATCGGATGACCTTGGCAGCGAAGCGAACAGTCGACGTGAGCCCTGCTTGACAATTAGCTGGGCCATTATATTTTATGAATACCAATCACATTTACAGTTACGAGCGTAATAACTGACAATTACTCGTATGATAGGCATGGCTCGAGTACTGAAAGGTATATCTACTGGATAATAGTTACTGTTCTAGTTTGTTTGAGAGGAACAACATTTTGTTGTAGAGGAACAAATTATTTGAAAAAATGTTGTCACGTAGGATAACTCTGCACTTCCCACTCAACGCTACTATCAGTTCATGAGTGTCCCTGAAATAGCTACAAACATGTATGGCAAAAAACTATTGAATCAAGTCAGCCAAGCAGACCCAAGCAAATAATCCATACTGCATAAGCCCCGCCCATTTAATAATGCTAGTTTCTTCCCTGCCCTAAGTATCAACCATCTGGCAACCGTGCTGAACCACAACTATGCCATAAGCCTCAGCCACGATACTATAACTTGAGATGCTGAACGCTGGAGATGCCGTCAGAGGCGCATAGGGTCTAGAGCATGAAGTTTGCCATAGTCCCGACCGATCGCATGTCTAGTCTCTAAACGTAATTTTAAGGGGAAATGAAATCTATGTGTGAAATTTTGACTCATAAGTACGTATAAATAAACTGCAAAATATAGATGGATATAGGTATACCCTCCTCCACCAGTTACAATCCCCAGCCTCCATAATTTTTTTTAAAAATGATTATGAGCCACTGACACGTCAAAAAACGAGGTTTGAGCGGTTTTTTTTTTTTCGTTTTTTGCTTTTCACGCCGCCGTTACTGGACCGATTTTCAAAAACAACAAAGTTTTTTTGCCCTTAGCATAGTACTTACTTCGTTTGAAAATTTCACCAAAATCAACTTTCCCAGTTATAGATGGGTCAAGCTCTATGCTCCTCTATCGACAGTCAGAGTGACGGAAATGAATGACATGGGCGGTAGATGTGGGAAGTAAAAAGCCTCCTTCATTCATCTCTACCCACAAAAATGATAACATGGCAGCCAGGATGAAATAGATAATAACATTTATTTGTTTTCAATTACAGTTACAAATGCTTCAAGTGAATTTAAAATAACATACAAATAAATATGAAATACTCACAGAAGGCATAGCCCGTGCGTGGTGAGATGTCCATCCAGTATTCAGGCTACATTGGGTATAATTGTGATCATAAGTACAATAGTCATAATCGGTTGTTGACGAATCTAAGAATGGTATATTAGGAAGGTCAAAAGTTTATTTGCTTCAGATGTATGCTTAGAATGTTTAACCTTAACATATATTAGAAACTTTCAAAAGAATCCCTTGACAGATTGAAAAAAAGTATTTCAAATGTTTTTATATATCATTTGAAAGAATTAGCTGGTGTATGTGGAGGCGAGGTATTCCCTTTATCCATTTTTTTGTTCTTTTTCAAACTTCACACAAGTACACTGTTTTAAGGTAATAGGCAAATGATTATAAGGGTTCGATCCTATGTATTGGAATGATATCTGCATGGCATTGACATTAGGACATTATTCTTTGGTAAACATACTCTTACTTTATGGCGGGTGTCATAGTCGTGCTCAATTTGACGTAGCTTATGTTTTAGTTGGTGATGCTTCATGATGGTCTGGTTATGCACTGGTAATTTCGTTTAATCTTCACATAGTGTTTTCTATATGATAGGTAGGATTTCATTAATGAGTATGCAGTACCCCGAAAGCCTGCTCCTTCTAAAAAAATGGTGTTATAGTAGTGGTATTGATGGAATACTAAGGTAACAACACAATTGATGGTTATGTTGCTGTAGCAAGTTGGTGCATGTAACCTTCAAAAGAAATTTACTGCATCAGCCTCTTAGACTCTGTATCAAGTCATACCGAATATCTCTAAGGCAGGCATACTCGTAGATAATGGAATGATGTCACATCTCACTCCCAGTATTTGGATCAGTTAGCGTCTTTCCTTATTTTCCTGAGAAATAAATACCTACTAAACCTGGATCGGTATATAAAAATCCCAGCCAGCAGGTTCAACACTTTTAGTTTTATTTAGCGTCAAAACCAGTAACGGATCTAGAATCTCTGCGATCCGAAGCACAAGTATGTTCTACGCCGCCTCTGGTGATAGTTCAAGATTAGGTGGGGGGGAGGATGCGTACGGGAGCATCATAATTTTGCGAACGAAAAATTCGACTACTCTGGGGCCTCCATAAACCGCATTCAGGAGCATCATACTGGTTTCCAACGCACAGCCTCGAGTGCGTCATCTTAGATGCTCCTCTGCTCATAAGAAGCATGAGCACTGAATCATCCGCTTGTACGCTTGGCCACCGAAAAGCAGCGAAACACATCGCACGCCACTGCAAACACGGCATCTCCTTGAATTCGGCGGAATACTGACATTCCGACTTTATCAAATCAAAGGAATGCCGCGCCTAGAGTAGCGTGCGATTTGTTTTGTTGGGCTCTACCTTTTCTGGTACTAGGGTATAGGTGCCTGTTCATTTATGGCCTGCTGGCCAAAATGAGTGCGTCCGCTTTGACGGGATGTAAAGAAACTCTGGAGAGACCATAGGTCTGCTGTCAATTTCACGTTCCTTGGCTGCTCAGTCATACAGAAGGAATTAATCCCTAACATCGGTTCGGGGTGAATCCAGTAGCAGTTGCAGCTTGACAGATGATCTGTTTCTCTACCTAGCCACCAATAACACGGTCAGAGGTTTTGCCTTTTAGGTCTTATCTCCCTTTTTTCCAACGGCCTGTTTGGAGCAGTATTCTAAATCCTTTTCATCTGCTATTGCAGGGTGTATTTAGAGCTGACTAAAAAACAATGTTTTTAAATGCATTTTTGTGAATTTTATTGTGCATTGTTTCTTCAATCATAACTTGCTGACAAATATTAGCGCAGGTCCAAAATTGTAATTCAAAATTCCGCTTTCATAGTAGGATTTAGCGACTGATTACTTTTCAATAGAAGAAGAGAGAAAGTGATAAGGAAAAAGTAATCAGTGAAGAAAAAACATAAAGATGCATAAAAATTGCATCTCTATCGGGCGAAGAGTACTCCTACAAACAGGCTGTTCAAAAAAAAAGAACGAAGTTGAAGGCATTCGCTATCTTGACTAATTCTCCATTCTCTACAACAAATTTTACTGCGTATCCTACTGTTAAATTAGCTTCGGGATGTAAATACCCCCTTTGTATATACAGACATGCTGATTATACTGCAACTTTTTACCGGATGACATCACATTACAGTTGCAAATCAGTTCACGTAAATATCGTTTATAATATTATCGATATTTATATGTATAAACCTTTAGGCTAACAATATGAAAGTAAAATATTGCCTCTTGCAAATGACACGTGAAATTTGGTAACCATAATGCACTGATTGCGATTGACATTAACCATAATTTTATCCGTTATGGGTAAAATTTATTGATGCGACGATAATCGAGGATGCATGTGAATAATATGAGCATGAACGCATGGATCGACATTTTATCATCAACAAAATAATGGAGTTATGTTATACATTTTTAGGATTACGTAAGTACATTCTCATTATTTAGCATGAAAGCGACACGTTTTAAAAACCCTTAGCGAATCATGTACGGCAAAATGCACCACCTGTCTGCTTTTGGCAGTTGAGAATTGAGAGAATGTTTGGGCAGCACTTCTAAAAATAAATGCCTTTATAATTATTGAAATCGGGAAAGGGGGCATGCTTTCAGTTCTCACGGTACACCAAAAATCGGTTTTTCTATTTATTGGAACACTTTATGGACATGATCGTCTGGAGTTGCTTTCAACATTGTGAAACATCCTAAAATAGTGAGGAAAACGAGCATATCAGAAAAAAAATAGTAAAATGTGAACATGGATCCGTGGTTGTTTCTGCACGAATTTCTGTATCAGATCTACAATCTGCGTTAGTTGAACCGAATCATTATTGACAACAACTTCTGATCGGTTGCGTCTATCAGCGATAATGTATTCCAACGCTATTCATATGCATGCGTATGGATTAAAACACGAAAATACCCTACACAGCATGGCCCGTTACTCAAACCAAATATTCCTTTATAGTCTAGAATCCCACGCTCCACGAAATATAATCATAATATGTTAACGCATGCAAATTCGGCAAATAATACACCTTCAAGATCGGCACCGTTTCCTGAAGCTTGAGCCTATGAAGGTACGATTTCGTCAGCTGTAACGAAAACGCCATGTTATAGTCTAATTCATTACTTTCGCACTAATTTACTGCAACACTTGCAACTAATCTATTGCAAATCTATGACCATGTCGATTGGATTATGTTAATCTGCGCTGTTGACCCATCCGTTAACTCTGTCAGTCTCTGCCTGCCCGCTTTCGATACGCGTATTTACCTCGGAATCGACGACTTCCAGAAGCCTCCCCGTGCTTTCTATATAGAACTCAAACCTTCGACGAAGAAAAATCACGCACTAGTGATTGCCTATGCGTCCTAGGAGGGTGACTCATTGTTGCTGACAGTTCCACTTACGAGGGCTTTACGCTACATAGGACTCTACAACACGTCTGTGGGAAGTTGTTTCGGTTAATTTTGCTGAATTCTTCACATGTTATGTCACCGCGTCCCGAACAAATACTTCAACAAGCACAAACACCAAAACTCAACGGGTCCCAAGGCGTGGGCCATCTAGGTCAGAATAACAGGGTAGTCAGATCTGCTCAGCTTGTAAGAGTAGTTTTGGTTGACGTGACTGAATCTGTTACGTGTCTTGTCATTTGTCGTCTTGGATAAAAGTTTCGATGAGCAAAAAGCCCCAAACTCAACGGGCGCTAAGAAAGCACCCGTTTAAGTCAGCATGAAGAAGGATTGTGCTTGGGTATTTTATGTGCTGCCGAGCCCAGCCAAGGAACCACAAGATACTAGCGATATGTGCACAGCAATCCCCCAGCCTTCCAAGTTCAATAGTATCGATATATGTATCTTCCTCTCCATTTTCCATCTGATCGCTTTCATGTTGTAGTCAAAAACATAGCCATACTTATTAGCGAGGTGCGTTCATAAATCCAGAGTATATCCTTATCCTCAAGAATCCTGTTCAAATCGAGTTCAAAGATAATAGGTACTCTCATGTTTGAATTTGTCCTGAACATTGGAAGAACTTATATGAAGTTGGTATGGACAAGGGTCAATCGACGTACGAACAGAAAAATCTAATCAAGGAAACTCAGGAACGTGTTCCTGATTCGAACGTTCGCAATAGGCAAGTCTTCTGGCATTATGTTGGTCCTTAACCAATGCTTGTATGTACCATATTCACGACATTCAATCCAGTTTTAATATCTAATCTAATCAAGTTTAGTCAAATTAACCGAAACCACTCTTCCAGATAGAGCAGAGTAAAACCGATATTACTGACTAAGTTAGGCCATACATCGGGACCCGTTGGGTTTTGAGGCTTGTACCCTCTGAGATATTTGTTCAGGACGCCGAGACACATAGCATATGAAGAAATTAGCCAGTTTGCGCGAAGGGATGTTACAGTCCTTTACTCCACAACAGGCACCGGCACCTACGTCGGAAATATGTGCAACAGTTGAGGCACATGTGCCCGGCAAGTGCGTTTCTATTTAAGTAAGCTGCAACCACATATTGAGCAACATGCGCTGCCACATGTCCCTTTAACGTGTTGTATTAGAAACTCAGCTTTATTAGGTTTTATGCTTCTCACTGCAACACGATGTTTTTTAATAGATCAAGATTCACCGAGCAGTGATCAGAAGTCATCAATAGATACTAGTTATAGCACTAGCTTTAAACGATGTATTGAGTGATGCCTCAACCTCTATTTCTTCAAGTTCATGCATTGATTAACGAATTTTACCATTTAACCAGTTAACCATTCCGGCAAAAAGGAATTTAGATATCTTCTTTCAAAATAGTTAGAGTGTTTGGATCTGCTCCTATCAAGGACGCCGAAAAGAGAATGAAAAGCCTAGCGCTAAATGGAGCTAGGATCTCTCAGATCCATTTTTGAGCCCCTGAATTAAGTATACGCTGAGCTATCTCCAAGTCAATAAATCCACAACTTGATTTGGAAGATCGAGATGGTCTTAAGAAAGCCGGCAACGCCGTAAAACCAGGCGCGTAGTGATATAGGGCCCACGCACTCACTGAAGAGGCCCTTCACCTTTACCTAACTATATCTTTGTTGGGCTATAAAGAGATTTGGAGAGTAATCTACCTGAGCTGGCACTAGTCTTTATTATGTGGAACCGGATGGGGTCACTCATTAATTCCCCTTTTGGAATAATTTATTCATAAAATAGACAGGGTTGATTCGAGAGATTATTTATATGGTATGTGATGTCTGATAAAGCATCTAGGTGTAGAATCATGAAGCCACTTTTAGATTAAATGATAATATAGGTAGTAATTACATCGGGATGACATGTAGATACCACGAAATATACATCTCATATTAGAGTTTTTGGTGCTCTTGTTTTGCTGCTTCGTTATGACCTTTCTTATTTCGATTTTGTCTAGTAGGGGGACAACGTCATCCGTTATCGAAATAAAAAAGCTCCCCTAGCTACGCAGAATAGGAAGAACTTATTTTGTAAGGTTAACTTTGTCTTATTCAGCACTGTTGCTGGAATTCGTAAAGCTGGGTAAGCTTAATTGAAATATCTTCAAGTTATAAAATCATATTGATCAATAATATAATAGAGATATGAGTTTTAGATTACAGATAAAAATAAATGCATGCTGCCAATGAAGTAATATCTATTAGCTGTGCCCGACGAATTATTTATGTGTTGTCCTTTCTAAAGACAGGTTATGTTCAAAGTTATAAATTTCGAAAAACTGCGAGGAGAATTACGGGATATCATCACCGCGCCCGGGTTGTGTGTAATAATTCCTGTTAGCATGTATATGGCTTGTAATTCGGCAGTGTACAGTGAATATAATTATTTCTTGTATCTCAAATTTTTGAAATTCAGCAAATTTGCATATACAATTTCCAGAATGGATAAGAAAAAGTGGCTGCGCGACTAATTTCTAGCTTTGAATCTCAATTAAGTGTATTTAAGACAAGAATCCAATAGAGTTATCATCAACACATACAAATTACAGCTTAGGCCTCCAGTAATGCTATCTCTGAACCAGATTATAGAGCCAAACATTGATAACTAAAGTCTCATGATATTTAGGCAACACGTACAACTATGTGCTAAGTCAACAAATTGTAGAAAAACCTACATAATGCCAAAAAACCAGTATGTCAAAAAAATCGATATATCGTCAGTTTTCAAGATACGTAATACCCGTACGGGACATAGCTACTGGTAGGAAATCTGAACTCCATCGCAAATGTATATTCTAGTTCTCGATAGCTATGCTATCTGCAAGACGTACCAATCCTATTAGATCATGATTAGAACAGACAGCACTCTAAGGATACCGAAACCGCTACATAACACATATTACCAATGCAACAATGTGGTATTATATCGATGCACGTAAAGCTAAGGCAATTGAATACCTTCGATTGCTTGATGTACGCCGAAATTAATCAGTGTGGGACGTATGAATGTGAATGTCACGTTATTACTTCCTTAAAGCTAGAGAGGAAGCCGGAATGATCGATTTTGCCATGTTTGAATGACATGGTTCGCGGTAGAGAATTGAACGGTCTTTGAATCGATGCCAAGGTGATGGATGTTTATAAATTCATAATATACTGAGGTATTGATTTCCTTTTCAAACGTTACAATGTATTTGGTGCCTTTGTACAACTTTTCTTTTATTCCACTCTAGAATACCGTCTACGCCCATATTGTATGGTTTTGCCTGTAATACAGGGTGTTCCTTAATAATATGCGAATATTTAAGGGTGTGAATCTACATGAAAAATTAATCTTGGTTTGCTTTATAAACTATGGTCCAAAAATGTTTCCTTACAAAAACTCGGGGTGTTGGAGTTTTAGGGAAACAATGGAAATTAATTAATATTTTCAGAACCACTTCAGATTTTTCACTGATATTTAGTACGTAGTGAAAGTTAATAAAGTTGCATATTTTTCAAAGCAAAAATAATTATTAGCTTTAACAGACTTCGATATTTTTCAAGAAAAAATGGTACGCCAATAGTTTTTTGCCAAATAAAACTTATTTTTGAATTTCCCGTTCAATTTAAAACAAATGACCTCTCTTGAATTGTTTTCCGTCGATGCGCCATTTTTGAGTAAAAAAATAAAAACCGTTCTATTGGCTAACTTGCAAAATTATTATCAATTTAATTGAAAAAATTAAACACATTAGGGGTAATGAACAACAACAACTGACAACATAAACATAACATTAAAACCAAGGAAATGACTACAAAAATTGTTTAAAATGGCCCCCTTCACTTAGTATGCATGCTTCCGCCCTCCTCATGGAATTGCGCACTTGCTGCAACTATTCTTTCTCTTAATTCCTCTACAGTGTTAATGGGACTTGTGTACTCTAGAGTCTTAAAAGAGCCACACAAAAAGAAAACTAAACTGTTGAGGTCTGGGGACCTTGGGGGCCATTCTTGGGGCCCACCGCGGCCAATCCAACGATTTGGATTAACAGTAAATAATTACGAACCGCTATACTGAAATGCGCTGGCCCACCATCATGCGTGTACCACATATCGTTTCTTATTACTAACGGAACATTATCAAGCAGCAAAGACAACTGTTGTTGAAGAAAATTGAGGTAAGTTTGTCCGCCAGGTGGTCCAGGCAAGAAGAATGGGAAAATAAAGTGGTTGCCAATAATTCCTGCCCATACGTTAACCGAAAATTGCTGTTGGAAATGGGTTTCGGTTACAGCATAGGGATTTTCTTCTGCCCACAAATGATTATTGTGGAAATTCTTAATGGCATTTCGAGAGAAAAATTAGCTTCGTCCGTGAACAGAATCATTGATTCAAATTGCGGACTTTGTGTAATTTTTTGAAGATACCACTGACAAAAGCTCACACGCCTTGGAAAATCAATGGGAAGTAATGCCTGTACTCTTAAAATATGGCAAGGATATAACAAAAGATCCACTAAAATTCTCCAAACAAATATTAAAGTGTCTAGCGATCTTCCTCGTACTCGTTTCAGGATGTTCTTCGACTTCGTGTTCTCACACTTAGAAGTCTACCTTCAGATTTTCCTTTTCGGGCAGAACCAGTTTCAACAAGACGACGATGAAATTAGAAAAGGTTCGACTATCTGGCAAAGCACGATCGGGATATCTCTGGCGATAAATCCGTCTAGCTTGCTCATCATTACCGTTGGCAAGGCCATCTACGTAATGCATTTCCGCCACTTCTCCATTTGAATAATTCACCATTATTAACAAGATTGTAAAAACTAAATAATGAAAAAATGTCACAGCGAACAGATTTCAATAACAGAGACTTGTCAGATGACAAAATCCAGTGACATATTCCAGAGCAACTAGATATTTATTGCTAAATTGCATTCTTCAATTATTACATAAATTTTCTCGGACAATAGAACGGTTTTTATTTTTTTTTACGCAAAAATAGCGCATCGAAGGAAAACAATTCAAGAGATGGGTAATTTTAGAGAACTAGTTATTTGCTTTCCTATGTACTCCATCAACATTGATTTGAATAATGTAGTTCGTATTTATGAGAACATGTTAGATGAATATGATACACCGTTCATGCTCAACGCTGATAAAATGAGTAAATGAATGAACTGTTTAATTGAAATTCTTGAAAGAAGGAAATTACTTAATAATTATGTACACGAACAATTTGCGTTCTGTTTCAATATTGCTTCTATAAACATATGCTGCTCGATAATTTCGTCTTTGAGAATCAATCTTTCTTAATAGAAAATCTCCTGATATATAATTATTGTTGAAAATTGCACCTTAGTGGAATGGCTAAAACTTGGAATACCGTTGTGCCTAAACGCATGATAAACTTACGGGACGTGTATAAAAAGTACTGTTATGATTATACTTATATTAGGATGTTAACCATTAAATTGAATAAAATAACGAAAAAATATAATTTGGCAGTATATCCCACCGCAAAGCATTGATGCAACGCTTCCATCACAGCTGCCTAGATTTAATACTACTCAATTTATTATAAATATATATATCAAGTATGTACAATGAAAGATAGACATTGAGTAAGACAAAAATAGTACTTATTTGTGTATCGATGGCGCAACCATGCTACTTTTACGCTCCGTAAATATTTCCAGAGTAGCACTAATAATTTAGCTTTCAAATTGCGCAGAGGATTTTTGACTACGAGCAATGACACGTACTTTTTCGGTATGTTGTAGAAAAAATATCTACATAGTGGCTTAAAGATTTTCAAGTCGCGAAAGTCCACCAATCGCAGATTTTACCTTGCGTAACGACATTCTGCTCCAATCTTTAATCGGATCCAGTCAGATTATGTTGCAATCGCATAAATTCCAATGTACTATTAAAGATTCCACAGCCGACCAATAAGTTGTATCCACCTTCCCCTCCTTAAAAGGATGTAGTTGCAATACCTCCCGCCGGATACTCAACTTATACTTTCACGTCTTTCCTTTTTAATCTAATGGAGAGCCGCTCTCATCATTTTCCAAATAGCTCATAGCCCATACGATAGCAAACTCAATCAAAAGAATTGTTTATCACTTCGAATGTAATCTCCGGAGGAAAATATTTAAAAATCATTTAGAGTTGTCCTTAAGGGTATTCTTGATGAAATTTAAAACTCCCGATTTTTAATTAAATCAACCCAGCACCGGAACCAGGAGTTTTGTATTACCATTAGCGTCCCAAAAGATTTCTCACTCCAATAATGTACTTTATGAGAGATTTTACAGTATTTCGTTGGTGCTGTTTGGCACATGAGCTTGAAGCAAAGAACAGACCGAGAGAAGAGAGAAGACCTAGACTAATCCTTCCATAGCAGAGGAGTGTCCCCAAATTTGCCCTTGTGCCAGTCATTTTATTGGATCCCCAGCGCGTACACACTACGTTATAGGACGAGGCAACTTGATTGACGTGGAATCATATTCGACTTAAAGTTCATTGTATGCATTGACACATACTGCAATACGTTGCGCTCTTTTCAAATATTGCATATGCTTCCAGGTCGCTTAAAAATAATCTATTTAGTCTAATTTGTTTTAGCAAATAAAATCACCATTCAAACAGTGGTTGTGTGTAGTTGAGTTGAGTTTTGCCTTTGAAAATTGGAGAATGATGTTGTATAGTACTACTAAAATTGTTACTTTTGGCTAATCGCGCACAACTCATGTCTGGTAGTCTAAAATATATAAACCCGTCTAATTGGTTGAGATGACAAGGTAGTGCTAGGGAGAATGTATTTCGGAAAAAAAGCTAAAAACACGCAGCTTTCAAAATGAAGATTACGTAACAAACTAAGCCCCTCATCATTATGCAGGGTATACTGAAATTACTATACGAAGTTGTCACTGTTCGATTCAAAAATTCACATATGTTAACTTGCTCCTTCAACATTATATGGCGGCTAGGCCTTCTACTGCGCCCACCTTGACGTACCTGTAACCAGCTTGTGTCCCTTCTTGTATAAAATAAACAAACCTACACAGTGCGGGATGCAAACATCCAAAAAAACCACCTGGATACACTCGTCAAGTCAGCAGCATCGACAGCTACCGTAAGGCAACATCGATTCGCAAAGTTCATTCTGTTCGGCACCTAGTTTAGATATTGACGGATGTTGTATATTTCCAGCTAGTCTTTGCTAGGAGCAGGGCTCCATTCGATATCGCACATGTGTTCAGAACCTAAAACCTCCTATACAACCAATGGTTATTTACTACAAAAGTCAGTATTGCGCATGCTGACGAAATAGCGTTAATAGATGAAAAGATGAAAATTGAAAGGGCGTTTAAAATATTAAACTGTCAAACAATTCTGTCTTCTTATAAATGAACACGAAACAAAATACCTATAAACAAGAGGAAACGGTAAAAGTGTAAAATAGCATTAACAAATAATAACAGAGAATATTGTTTGGACCCACTTCTAATACCTAGTGACAAATATAAATGAAGCAGAACAGTTATAAACTAATAAAAGAACAACAGAAGGGAATAAACCAATGGGACTAATAAGCTGAAGGTCAATATCGATGAAGTCAAAAGAAATACACAAATCTGCTATCCAACCATTTGGCAGTAAAGCTTGGGAGATAAGCCATAAAAGCATACAAAAGTTAGAACGCTCGGAGAGGAAAATGTTACGTAAAATATGTGCGGTTTACGCAAAATTTATGGGGGCACAAAAAACAATGATGATACTTGAGGAAGACCAACTAACAAGGAAATCATGTGATGATGAGTCATAGCCAACCCAGCATAACACAAAAACCCGAGCTCAAAGGGTGTGCTGGCGAGGACACACGATTACTATCTTATAGGAATTTGATAAAATGCTGCTGGGAAGAGAATGCAATAGAAACAATGATGATACTTGAGGAAGACCAACTAACAAGGAAATCATGTGATGATGAGTCATAGCCAACCCAGCATAACACAAAAACCCGAGCTCAAAGGGTGTGCTGGCGAGGACACATGATTACTATCTTATAGGAATTTGATAAAATGCTGCTGGGAAGAGAATGCAATAGAAGCAACATTATTGGAAGACAACATGTATCAGACTGGGTAAAAAGCTCTAAAATCAGATGGACGCAGGGAAAAGGGCCCTCAAAAATAGGCGCCTTGAGACCTGAAATGCTGAATGAATAATACCTCGGTTATCTTAAAATTTGGGTGTATATGCTCCTAGAAAGGTCCCAAACTTCAAGAAGACCCTGTATATAATATGCGTTCAGTTAATGATATCCACTGATTATATTTCCAAATGATCCATCTTGGTACGCTACTGGTGGGTTTAGCCACAGGCCAACAGGTGCATAAACAAGGGCTGTGAAATTAAAACCCCGCATTTTCGCATAAATTTTTTGCCAGCCACCGCGCCGCCAGTAGCTCGGCCGCCCGGCGCAAATTAATCAGATCTGCAAAGAAAAAACAAAACAATCAAGCGTCGGAAACAAAAACGAAACATGGAAAACGTCAGCCGGCTTGTACGCAGCAGAAACCAAAAATAACAGGAGCAAACTCTTTTTTCAAACCGATGCCGCGGGATATTTATTGGATACGTGACAGAGTAAAGAAGACTTCAGACGTGCCTATGGAGTAGGAAGGTTTTAGTGGTTTCATCTCGGGTTTCAATAACAGTGGACACTGAAATTTCATTTTTGTGATTCTGGTCATCGTTAGCCACTATGCTGTCAGGTTTGTCAAGTATAATTTTAAAACGGATGGTGGAAAAAGGTGCTCAATATCGATAGAGGAAATATGTTCAAGCAATTCATACTCCGATTTAATCATTTGCCGCTTTGTCGATCGGTGAATTAATACCGAACGCATCATTCACTGTTGCAGGGTCTTAGTGAGAATGGCCGATATCGCATTCTAAAATCTCACACAGCTCTTTTCTTCTTCTTGAATCTCGCAATCGACATTTATCATTCGACAAAATCTCGCGAAGTTAAGTCGGTGCGATGAATGAATGACGTGTTCCAGGTTATTTCATCGTTCAACGGCAAATGACAAAGTAGAAGTATGAGTTGCTTGAAAAAACTTGCTTTTTTCTCCTGTACTGACCACCTTTTACCAACACCCGCCTTCAAATCAAATAACAAAAGTGATAGCACAACAAACGATGACAGGATCCACTGAACTAACATTTCAGTGTTTCATGCAAGAATTCATATGTCGCATGCGAGACTCGAGAACCGTCCCCGCACGGGTATCACGTATCTTGAAAAGTGACATTATGCCGATTTTTTTTTGACATTATGCTGTTTTTTTTTTGACATTATGTAGGTTATTCTACAAGATGTTAACTTAGCACCTAGTTGTACGTGTTGCCTAAACGTCATGAGGCTTGTTATCAATCTTTGGCTTTGATGTGATGTAAAATCTGCTTCTGAGATGGCATTGCTGGAGGTCTAAGCTGTAAGTTGAATGTGTTGATGATAATTACATTGGGTTCTTGTCTCAAATACACTTAATTGAGATTCAAAGCTAGAAATTAGTTGCGCATCCACTTTTTCTTATCCATTCTGGAAATTACACATACAAATTTGCTGAATTTCAAAAATGAGAGAGATAAGAAATAATTATATTCACTGTACACTGTCGAATTACAAGCCATATACATGCTAACAGTAATTACACACAACGCGGGAGCAGTGATGATTTCCCGTAATTCTCCTCAGTTTTTCGTAATTTATAACCTCTCTTCAGAAAGCACAACATATAAATAACCCGTCATATTCGGCATATTCAGTAATGATTTTCTAACACAGCAAATATCACTGATTTTATACACATGCAGACCAATACGCATAATCATCCAGATGCGATCTTGCTATTCAACCAACTTTCTTCTCAGAGATAAAACCCACAGACCCGGATCACTCAGTCTCACAAAACTATACAACCAATAATGAGTAGTTTAGTTGAGTGATTCCTCCATAGCTGGACTTTCACAACGATCCTAGTGAGCAAACGTGGAATGACTGTTTGCGCCCTAAAAACTACCTAGTCTGCAAGTTGACATCTTATAGGTTTTTTTTTGACGTTTTATAGTTTTTTTACATGATACCCGTGCCGATCTGCTATGCTATTCTGATACAGTGTCAAAACTGGGAAACCTACTATTGACACTATGGAGAAATCTGAGACAATCTGAATTAATTTTCGAACGCTTGAAAATATTGTAGTGGCAAAACCACTTCTTCTGGAGTACCCTCTAGGACCATATCATTGCTTCGTGTCTATAAGACAGTGATAATAACAAAAGTAATCACGGGGCGACCACGCAAAACGTGATAAATCGCGATTTAAGAGATAAATTGAAGTTGAGAGCGGCGGCCAACGACGCCGCCATAGAAAAAGCCATTAGAGGCCAACGCCGTCGAATCAACCATAATGCAATAAGGAAATTAATGGGAATCAGCCAGCTAAACGTGATAAATCTTCAACTTGAAACTGCACCATTCTAGTTCGTAGTGTTTTTGTTTTTGTTCTGAAAATCGTAGGCGGTTGATGAGCGTACTGTTTGGAATTGTTCTTTACGCGTGACCGTTGGTAATTTAGTAGTTTGATTCGTTATTTTAGTTAACACTTTCACTCCTGTTCAAAAAAGTTAGGGCTTTTTTGAGCTGCCATTATCTGCACGAAACCATAAAATATCGTTTTTATAGGCTAAAACTCATTTGCTTTCAATTTTTTGAACCAAAATATGGTGGGATGTCGTCTGATGTACCGAGTCTTTAGGAATCCTTATTTTTCAGAAAATACTCAGGTAACGCAACTGCGATGAAGGCATTAAGAATTTCATTGATAGGATTTTTAAATCAGCTAAGATTAGAAAAATTGGGAAACTTCATCAGACAGATCGTTCTATAATATTGTCAACCTAGGAAGAAAGAAGTCTTGCCGCAATGGTCACCTTATTCAAATTGGATGTTATACGTGATTACTGTAAGAAATATTTGAAGGCTTCCTGGCACACAAGTATTTTCTACAACATTAGTAAATGCGAAATTTAACATTCATTTTTTCTTTCCACTTTTTGCACTATTTTTTAAATACCTATATGTATGTGAACTCAAAATACAGCTTTGTTTCTTTTCTAGCAAGTCGAGATTTATTTTTATTGAAGATATGCGTATTTTGGAGCTGTTGTTCATGGAAGAAACATGAATTAGTCAATATAAAACTAAATTTTCCTTTAAAAGACCAGCAGTAGTAGTCAAAAATGAGTACATACATCAAAATGGCTTATCGTTTCTCTTTTCACTTCCTTCAAAATTCCTGTTCAATTTACTTCTCGAACGTTTTTCTTTCTCTTCAACATCCAGCGGTATTCTGCTGTCATGGTTTGTGTCCCAACTTCCTTGGTACTTGCTGTGTACAATTTCAACACATTAATGGAAGCGCTCACTTTGTTCTTCACCTACGGCACCAAGATTCTCAAAAAAAACCTGTATATGAGAATGCAGAAAATTTCTGGGCATACTATCCACTACATTTTCATAATCTGTTATCGTCGTGTCTTGTGACTTCCGACAACAGGACCAACAAAAATGGTATCTCTGATGTTTTCATCCGAAGAGTTAGGGGATTTTTGGCGCAAATAATTATTGTGTAAAAAATAACTTTTCAACATTAAGTCGACCCAAAAGGACCAATTCCATTCCTCTGCTCCGCTTTCTTTAGCTATTTCAATTATTAACAGACACAGTAATACTAGGAAAAATGAAAAAAAGTGATTTCTCAAAAAATATAGGTGATGGATATTTTTATTTGTTTTACGTTGATCTAATACTCACACAAACTACAATTAGTTTTTCAAGGGAGTCGCAGTCCTCTGTAAGGCCCAGTTAGTGGTATGAGTGGTCTCAAAATGATGCTTTCAATTATCATTTTGTGGAAAATAAAACCATGTAAATATACCTAAACTGTCTATGAAATAGAGCAGAAACTCGTTGTTATCAATCATCTCAGTATTACACTGTACTTACTGTACATCAAATAAGTATTTTCCGTGTATGTACGTAGTACTTTCCTAAAATACATGGTTTCGGTCCTCTAAACATGTGGTCTATAGTGGATGGGTTAAGCCGTTATGCGGTTGGTTTACAGCCGTGAGCATTGAACAAAAGAGAAAAGACAGCTCACCGGTTGGGATTTTTATTTTCAACCGGCCTCCGGTCTGTCCAGCGGTGTGGCGAGCTGTGCCCGTAACCCAATCACCAGGTACCTGAGAAGTTCACTGTCCGTAAATGGATAAGTCAAGTAGATTGACTAAGCCCTTCCCACATATAAATATAAATCGAAATTTTAAGATGAAATTTAATGTAATAAATAATAAAACGGTATAAAATGCAGACACTGTTGAACATCCATCATCACTCAGTAAAGAACAGATGTAATACTTGGTGGCATAGACAAGGCATAGTCTAGAATAGTCATGTTTGTCACTATGAAGTTTATGTGTGAACGCGAATACCTGCTAATACCGTGAGGTTGTAAAAGGATAAGAGAGGGGATGGGAGACTAGATAGTACAGTTAGAAAAGTTGTTTATTATTTTTCAGCGTCACCTGTCTTCAAAGTTTACATACCCCAGATAATGTTTGAGATGCTACTCTGATATTTGAGAGAGTTCAGAGCTCATATGAATGAATTCTTATAGCTGTTGCGGTACTATGGTATTTAACATTGTCTACGTAGATGCTTCAGCAGTAAAGACAGCAAGCTTACATAAGTTGTTAAAGTTTTTGGACCCGCTGTATTTCCCACCCTAATATGATCGAGGTATTGCAAAACTACGTAAAGTACTTTGAACGCATATTACTCTAAAATTAATATTTTCACCATTACTTGAGCATCCAGATCTTATAGGGGAGGTTTTCAACTAATCTTGATACTTGGGAACCTCACAAATAATAATTTTAACAGAGATTTTAGGCATTGAATTTTTAGGGTTTAATTTCAATTCACTTGACTCAAAATCGATCAACCGTAGAGAAAAGTTACTAAAGACGTTTTTTTATCCGAATGATCAAAAAAAACTAAAGAAACATTGTTAGGAGGGAAAAAACAAATTTTTGGTAATTAGCATAAAATATTGTTTCAACGAATTTCCGCTGAGTTACCGGCCGGCAATCTCTTGATTCATGTTATGGGTCCAAGAAACGTGATTACACTACAAATGTAAAAATATGTAAAAATGTAAAATTTCGTCTGCATGCCAAGGATGATCGGAAAGACGAAGAATAAAAAACAAATATTGGGATACCAATCAGTTTTTTTATTTATCACTCCCATGGACGTTTTTCAATGCAGTGGACTATAGTGAATACGCGATTTCAGTGGAGCGCAGTCAGCCGTGGTTGCCGTCTTTCATGGTTACCGTTTTTTATTGATACAGTTAGGTACACCTTCAGCCAGAGACGCTATACCGCGATCGAGATGCCTCTTGACTCCTTCACTATATTCTAACATATACCTGTATCATACTTTTACCCAAGCTTCGTCGGTAAAAAGACTCAAAACGTTTATTTTTAGAAATGTCCCACATTTTCATGATAGATCATTGCATGAACAAAAAGGCTGATGTTAAACAGCTTAGTGTCATTTATTCCTACCTGTTGAATTGCGAAAAGCTAGAACGGCTACATATCTAAATCGAACCAACGTCGTCCGAAAATTAGAATACATTTCCAATTGCTATCCTGGTAATTGAAATTTCTCACTCACAATCTTTAATATAAACTCACATAACCCATCTTTTCAAGTTTGTATCACTATCTCACATTCGTACACTCATATGAACTACACACTTTTCCAAAACTAATTAATTCAGCATTTTAGTAATCTGGGTGGAGGTTTAGCGAGCGTCCCTCGTATACTTGGACGATGAGGTGTACAGTTCCACGTTCCGTTGCGTCAATCCCCGTCATCTGTCGACGCATTATCTTTGCGTTCCGTCCCCCTCTCCACGTGTAGCGGAAGTAGGAGGTAAGAAACTGCATTCCGATTGTTTCCCTTAAATGTCTTCTCATGTTTAATAATTTTAATATATTCGGGTTTATTGATATTTTTAACATATAACGAAGGTATCTGTCGTTATCAACAAGCCCAATGTCTCCGTCATATTGTTTTTATATTTATAACAAGTTCTATCTTCTCTACCTTCGTTTTGAAACACCTTGCGGCTGCAACCTCAACGACGAGTAAGTTGTTTGACAATTTCAATCGGTCCTGTATTCGTTGCTAGCACAATTGTATTTTCAGAATCCTGATGAAGGCTCCATAGAGAATGCCGAAAGATTGATTTTATCGTCAAAAGAGTCAACTTGAGCCTAGAAATTTGCCAATTTCCCAATTAACAATTAATTGTATTTTGTGCCAAACTGGTCGTTGGCAATGGCAATGACTACTGCTCACGTTATATATATATATATATATATATATATATACCCACATCTTTCAAGATGCAAAAACAACAACAATTGATTTCACTATTTAACCTCATAAAACTTAGCTTATGAAAAAAGATTGTTTCAAAGCTTTACGGCCAGATTTATCTTTCTATTATGAAATCGTTCATTTTACATTATAAATAAATATTTATATATATACAATATAGTGAATTAGCAGTAGTGAATATAGAAGTACTGGTAAAATTTCATTCAGTATTGTAACGCCATCGTTACTGGGACCTTGAGTAGCGAAGAGACGTCCTCGCAATATCGACGCTTAGGCAACCAGCGATCCGCCACCGTCCATCAAAAGAAGTATAGCTTGCGACATCATCAAAAAGTATTGATCCACAGTTTCAAATAGATATCCAAGCGCTTCCATCACAGGGACCATCAACGGACAGCGGCCGATGAATCAACAAGGTATAGTCCCGTCGACATGGTTATGAATTTGTTGTTATAAGTGTTGTTACAAATTAGTACAAGAATAATAATTTAGACTTTGAGCAGTAAAAAAGTTTTCATTATAGTATCTTACACTAGTATTACACAGCCGGCCAGCATAGGTACTATGAGTATCAGTACTGGTTTAATGATATCTATCTAATGAAAAGAAACGTATTCATCAGGGAAACACTAACAATTCCTATGACAACCCAGCTGTATAATATAACTGCCACTTACAATTCCTATGACAACCCAGTTGTATAATATAAGTTGTAACATACTATACAGCTATGGATGTTCTCCTGGTGGATATACTCTCTCCAAAAAATTAGCGAGTACTTATAATCATATATAAATGTGAACGTATGTCCCGTCTGTCAACATCAGGCATGAACCACAATATAGAGAAAATTTGGATGCTTACTATTTGATGCTCGACGAAGATCCATGGCTTTGATCGTATTTTAAGGTGTTTGTAGCTATAACCGCTGTTACCACCAGCTGAGTAATTTTATTGGTTGCTGACAAAAAACCTAAACCGTGGGCAAGCAGAAATTATCCTAGGAACATCAGAATTCCATCAGATGCCAAGTAAAATGACTATGCATAAATAGTGTTCATCTGAGAAGTATTCCGCAACAGATTAAGCAGGTTAGGTTAGGAAGTCGCCATCACATCACATTTTATTGTAGTTTAGGTCGCACGAATAGTGAAGTGAATATAGAAGTACTGGTAAAATTTCATTCAGTATTGTAACGCCATCGTTACTGGGACCTTGAATAGCGAAGAGACGTCCTCGCAATATCGACGCTTAGGCAACCAGCGATCCGCCACCGTCCATCAAGAGCAGTATAGCTTGCGACATCATCAAAAAGTATTGATCCACAGTTTCAAATAGATATCCAAGCGCTTCCATCACAGGGACCATCAACGGACAGCGACCGATGAGTCAACAAGGTATAGTCCAGTCGACATGGTTGTTTAGGTCGCACGAATATGTCGCAAAAATCACCCATTAATAGAATGTGTAAGATTTATCACACTATATGTGATAGACTTGTTCTATGATAATGTCAAAGGAGTATTAGAATGCTACACAGAAAAATATCGTGCTAATCGTGCTAGATAGCCAAGCATGTTCAACGCACAGCATATTTTTGCTTTTGTTAAACATGTACTTTTTAAGAATTTCCTGTATTTGGGTTACACCTGTTGGGAACAAAGGTATTATTATTATTATCATTATTATTATTATATCCTAAACTAAATGTGTAAAGACAGCTATGTTTGACTATAATTGAGGTTATGTAGCATGTCCAATCATTTTTTTTCCAAAAAACCATAGACATCATCTTCAAATGTCGTTGAGTTTGCATGAATATATTTTTTTCCGATGAGATATGACACTTCGAAGTGTTCATTCTTCGGATCTATATCGGTTTAGCTTTTATCAAAAGAAAGTCCCTTTTATTTAAAAAATGGTGTCAAGTAGATTGATTCTTAAGCAACTCAACGGCATTTGAAAGGGCAAGACTTGTACTTTGAGATATTGTTTATGGTTTTTTGGAAAAACATAATTCGCCACGCTACATAACCTCAAATACAGACCCAAATCGCTATTTTTGCAAGTTTAGGTTATCTAGACTAGAGCCAACCGAGAGATTTGGGCCACGCATTCGGATTCAGCGCATCAAAGACATTCGGGAAAGTATGCTCTGGTTTTTGGTAAAAATCTTGTCTGCCTGTGTCATCTGCCAACGTTCACTTACTTACAAAGTATATTTTCTCTGATGCTAACCGATATTGTGGTGCTTGACCCCGCAAACAGTATAGTTTCGTCTTAACAAAATAATGACTTCCTTGATATTTTGGTCGGCATTCGAAAGAAACAGTCGGTAGCGTACAAAATAATGCATTTTACACCTAGCACAAAACGTTGTTAGACTTGTACAGCAGTGGTACTGCCTGCATTGGCACGCAGTCTAAAGTAGTACCAAGAACTTTTACAGGCCTAGTTTCGAAGCAACGTTACGTTTTCCATTTAAATTTAAAAGACCGCAAAACAAGATTTCAACTTACTGTTTCCGTAACCGTTAGTTTCTTGTTGGACATACCTGAAAAAAAGGAAAGTGAGTTAGTCTAATTAATAATCCGTTTATAGTAAATTTAAGCCATTACGGAGCAAAAATACGTTATAATGTCGTCTCAAAGAATGCTAACATTCAAGTGTATAAATATCGCACTAGCTATTAGTTCAGATATGATGTAACTAATAAATTATTATATCCATATCTTCAGTTTATAGGTGTATATACAAACTTCTTTTTCCTCCACATTTATTTTTTCAAACTGGGAATGAAAATGGTGTATGAATACTAGAGGGTGGTTTGATAAGTCAGTGACTTTTTGAATTTGCCGCGCAGTAACTTTGAATGCAACACTGCTGCCGTCAACTGCCATCTTTCATATGACAGCTGTCAAAATTTGAACAAGCTATGGCATTTCATTTGAGTTTGACAGCCGTTGAAAGTAGACAGTCTCAATAAATTCTAACAAAAATAGAGAAAAGTGAATTTCGTGTTCTAATTAAACATTATTTTTTGCCTAAAAAAACCATCACTACAACCAAGGAAAGGCTTGACAAATACTATGGGGACTCTGCACCATCTATTTCAATGTTGAAGAAGTGGTTTACTGAGTTCCGTTGTGGTCGAACCAGCACAAGTGATGCCGAACGTTCGGGTCGCCCAAAAGAGGTCATCACACCAGAAATCGTGGATAAGATCCATGGGATGATATTGGAAGATCGGAGAATAAAAATACGTGAAGTAGCTGAGGCTGTAGGCATCTCTACTGAGCTAGTACATCACATTTTACATGAATACTTGGACATGAAAAAACTATCCGCGCGATGGGTACCGCGATTGCTCACAGTCGACCACAAGTGCAACCGTGTGGCCATTTCAAGGGAATGTTTGGCGATGTTCAGCCAACCAGAAACCAAAGAACAATCAAGACAGTTAGTTTCACATGGTGAGCGTGCTCCAAAGAAAGCCAAGGTGGGTCTGTCAGCCAGCAAGGTTAAGGCCACAGTTTTCTAGGACGCATGTGGTATCATTTACATCGATTGCCTTGATAAGGGCATTCCAAGTGATTTAATTTCAATTACATTGTACAGTGGAATGTAGTATTCACATATATTCATGTCGTCATTCTGAATTTCAATTTGCTGAGCTGATGTGTCTAAAAATATATATGGGTATAGGTACTAATAAAGAACAAGTAAGATACGAGTATATATGTGAAGTAAGGTGAATCTGGTCGACCCCATATCAAATGGAAAAGTTGACTGTCAAACGCATATTGAATAAGATATTTCGCACCTTTTATCCCATCTACACCAATGTACAAGTCCACATGTTCACAACATAAGCACTTCCCCAAATTAACCCGTTTCAACTCCAGAAACTGCATTTAAAAAGGGAAAAAGGCTTTTCTTCCTTTCCGGCGCAGCATATACAAAAAAGATTAGAATTTTTCCACCCTTGTCACAGCGAGTTACCGCGCGATACCCGCATTTCTGTCAAAAAGGCCTTTCATTTCCTTTCAACCTTCCCGGTAGAAGGAAGTACGTTATGAGTGTTCCCT
Source organism: Acanthoscelides obtectus (assembly GCA_963669975.1). Classification (NCBI taxonomy): domain Eukaryota; kingdom Metazoa; phylum Arthropoda; class Insecta; order Coleoptera; family Chrysomelidae; genus Acanthoscelides; species Acanthoscelides obtectus. The sequence goes on along the minus strand of CAVLJG010000007.1, from coordinate 61,048,661 downwards.
ACCGTACACATTCAATAAAGTTTTTTCAGAAAGGCGTATATACGATAACAGTGGCGTACATTTCCTTAACAATCACCATTTGTTTGATTTAATGGGACATGATATGAAAAAAATAACATTTTGTTGTTCTTATACAGTAATATTCATTCCTGATATTTAAAGATAACACATATGACCTCTCTTGCTTCAGGCTTCCATTATTTACAAATCATTTAATTTTTATGTTTGACTCCTTTGATTCAATTCCTCTTTGTTCTGGGCGATAAATAAAACCAAAGATATTGAAGAAAATTGTTTTCTATCATTTCAGCTACCCCGCCAACCATTTTTCAAAGTATAATGTTAAAAATAGTTTTGAAGTTGGTATATGAGCTACAACACTTCAGGAGACGAAAATGTGAATTATGTGCTACAAGGTCCTTGTATTATTATTCCTATGTCAAAGTTTTGTACCTGTGGTCTGGATAAAAATTCATTTCCTTGGTAAATAATGTGATATGTGAACCCTGAATTCTAAATTTATTTGGGGGTAGGGCCCTAAGGGCATTCTAAGCATTGCATTTTATACCTCAAAATCCCTCGATACAATACTGCGACTTCAGCGCTCAAAATTAATCTAACTGAACCAAGTTCTATTCGCCTGCAATAATGACGCAAAAATGGATTTTTCTACAAAGTTTCACAGTATTCGAAGGTTTCCTTTGGGTAGATTCAAAAAACCCCTGCGTATCTGTGATATGGATAGAGATCTATTACCTGGGTGAATCGGCCGCATAGGCTCCAAATCAGAGGGCAATTTGAAATTGATTTGAACCTAGGAGCCACAGGGTTTCACCCCATCCCACTTTTAACGATACTATTCGTACTCTTAGACCTCCAAGTTATCTATCCGTACCAAGTTTCTTATGCTTCTAACAACAGGAGGTGAAGGTGTCTCATATGAGAGAATTTTCTAAAACCTCTGAACGAAAAATTTGTTAGTAATTACTCGTTCAATTTGTGAATTTTTATTTATTGTGGAGTGTCATACGTTACAAATCTTGGAAATTAAGCAACCTTACGTATCATATCAAATCAAACAAAGTACCTTATTTTAAATCACTGTTGGGAAGCACCTAGAGCTCGATTGTAATGTTTTCTAATGAAGTGTTTATATTGTCCGAAGATTTGTATCGAAATTTTGAAACTCTTTTTACCAAAGAAACCAGCATTCTCAAAATATTTCAAAGTATAACCGCTTGAATTTTTGTTTTAAGATTAAGAAATACACTGTGGAGTTTGTTGGGTGTCCATTAAAATCTAGCTTAACCCTTTGTGGCCAGGTTTATCTTTTTCATGATGAAATTATTCATTTTATATTGTTGACACATTGAATTAATATCAGTAGGTATAAAATAACATTTCAAATGTCATACGCCTGGCCAATGAAGATATTTGTCCTATAACTTATCCCCCGATTTGAAAAATCACATGAATCAGACACGATTTGGACTGGTAACATCATAAATTAAGGTACCACTAAGCCGGTCTGCCATTTATTCTCTCTATGATGATGCGTAACATTAGATGTAACGGACTATAGATACATGGATGACTGTTATCCTGAAGGATGAAGAAAATAGCGAACACTTGAGATATACCAATATATAGCAAAAATAAAGGTTATTATTTTTTAATATACTCATATTACATGGAGATAACAATTATATGATAACACTGCTGGCCTCAAATGAGTGAGCAACTAAAAAGTCAGATTGAGCCGTATTCATAACACAAAGGATATCCTTCTACTTGCAAATTTTGAAGGAAATCCTCCAGATGGTATTTATAATAATTTGAAGTAAATGCTTTTGCTTTTTGAGTATAAGCATATCCTTCAAACCAATGAGATAAGTAAAAGGATATTCATAATCTTCACCTTATACTTGGCATAGGAAATTCTGAGTGTGGTCAGTAGCAGACTCAACTTCGTAACGAAAGGTGGTAAAACGATGATGGCGGAAATTGTGGATGTTAAAACTTACAAACCTCGTTTACCATCACTTGGTCGTGACTTAAAAAAATTATATCGGTTCGACGAAGCAAATGTACAATGGCTTGCGGACAGATTTTTAGTTGAGAATGAGGAACCTCGAGGAGGAGCACTTTCATGTATTCAAAAAATGAAGATATGTCTACGCTATCTCGGTGACCCTGGATATCAACAAGGTATTGGTCAGGAACTTCATGTTAGTCAAGCAACAGTATCTCGGACTGTGGATAGAGTTGTGAACAACATAGTTGCACAGTCGAACGACAGGATCAAGTTTCCAACTACCAACCATGAACTGATGGAGGCCAAGCGGATATGGCATGGCATGTATAAATTTCCGACAGCAATTGGTGTAATTGATTGTACACATATAGGAATACTGAAACCAAATCGCCATGGAGATGAGTATATCAACCAAAAAGGGAAACCTACTTTAAATGTGCAATCCACTTGTGATGCCAGAGAGATGTTCACAAGTGTTGATGTCAGTTGGCCTGGATCAGTGCATGATTCCAGAATATGGAGAAATTCACAGACTAGATCACAACTAATAAATAAAGCAAATGTTGTACTACTTGGCGATGACGGTTATGGTATTGAGCCATGCCTTATGACTCCCTTCAGAAATCCTACTCCAGGTGCATAAATAAATTATAATAAGCTTTTAAAACAAGAAAGAGTTACAATTGAACGCTGTTTCGGTCAACTGAAACGTCGGTTTCCTCTCCTACAGTATGTTTGCCGCGTAAAGTCGGAAAATGTGCCGAAAATAATTATTGCTTGTATTGTACTCCATAATGTTGCGAAGATCTTGAGCGATCCTGACTTTGAGTTAGTTGAACAAGATCCAGATGAAGATGAAGGAAATCATGAGAATGACGAACTTCCTCTCCGCCAACTAGGTCAACAAATAAGAAGAAACTTGAGTGTTATAATAAATAGTTTTACTGATTAAAGTGTATTTATAAGTCAAAATAAGTTTTATTTTCGTGAACATCATAAGTTACAGGTTGTTTCTGACGCTGCATCATTTCTAATTTCGTTTTATAATAATCTTGTTGTAAAATCCTTGTGTGGCACTGCTATAGTAGCACTAGACGTAGCAGTTCTTTTGTAGTTAACCCGTTGGTTTCCTCAGTTTCGTATTTCTCTGTTGCTAATTTTCTTTTTGGTGGCAATGTCTCTGGCGCTGTACGTATAATACTAACTGTTTGGATTGTAGGATTATAGTCACCTTCCATAGCTTTCAGCAACTGTCTTTCCCAATCTAACAATTTAATTGCTTTATTACCAGTTTTTTTAGATCGTTTTTTTTCTTCAATCTTAATTTGATGTTGTTGATTTTTTTTAATATGCCTTTAGTATCTAATGGTCTACCGAATGTTGATTCGTATTTTTTCAACATCTTCTTCAATGCATCGTCTTTTCTCATTTTTATTTTTGGAACTTGTGACTTTTGCAAAATAATGGGAGCAATGACAATTTCACCTGCGATGAACTGCACGTCATTGCCATTATTTTCTACAGTTTCCTCATCACTTGAGGATGACATGCTTATTGATTTGATAAAAAACTGTATCCAGTAAAAATACGGAATGATCTGTGTGAGCTCCGGAGTACAACTGTCAGTGATGCTGAGTGAACGAGCTCCCACGTCAACTACAAGCTGGAACAAATCAGGACATGTCGCTCAAGATGCAAATACCAGTCAACCTTTTACTGCTTCTTGGAGGATATTCTCGCGAGTATAAGCTAATCATTATGAATATGAAAACAAGGATATGCTTATACTTCTACCTTTTTCTCCGAAGCAAGACGTTATACTTTAACCTTATGCTTCCCAGGATATGCTTCTCTTTTATCAATATGGCTCATTATTTTATGGAGCTGAGTAAATCAACCTTTGTTGTCTTTCATCAGCTGTTTTATTTTGTTAGCGATCATTCCGTTGCTGTAAAAATTCCAAGTCATAAACAACCTAATCATCGTGACAATACTAGAATCCGATTGATTGAAATAATATGACTATTAATTGGTGGGCCGCAAATGATGAATATTCAGATGTATGCAAAATAATAATCAGTTTTGGCGAAAATAAAAGCCAAAGCAGAGGAGTAAGTCGTACGAAATGCATCCGATTATACCTATTATAGCTACAGATATGAACACGTAATGCTTTCCCACATGTTCCCTAAGGACTTTCCTCCTTCCCGCCAACTGACCGCCACGGAAGCCGAGCCGTCAACCCCTTCCCTTCCTTCCCACAACTCTGTCGAACAATTTCCCAGGAGTCTGTTTGAGTAAAGGGGCTTAAATTCCTCTCTAATTAACTCAGCGTTTTACCCCGCATGTATGCCACACACACACACACACACAGCCGGCGCCCGCAAAAGTTTCGCTGCTCGCTAATCTCTCTCCTTTTCAATGTGCTTTATTCTTTCGTTTTTTGCGGCGAAGATACGTAGAACTTATTGTTAGTTTCAGCAGTGGCGCGACGCGTAAGTGATTTTTACACCTCGTGAAAGAAATACAAAAAATAAAAAGCATCCCCGAGCAGGCTTAAAGATGAAGCAGCTATTTCCCAATGGTTACTGGAACTACAGACGACCAACAGACAATATTTTTTTATATACTGAGGTTAACAGAACTAGGAAAATCTCCTCACGCAGACCGCTTCACAAGCTCGACACTCTAGAAACGAAGGAGGGGTCTTAGCGGCCAGTTATCGACATACAAAGTTCGACAGAGTTGGGATGGGAGAGAGAAATAGAACTGAGAGTGTTTCGAGTAGAATATGCTCAAGTATTCAATTCTTATTCACGGGTACTTGTACTTTGTACTTTTAAGTCAGATGGTGGAGAATTTTCTATTCCAGTGCGAGGACAACCAGGGCAATCCAAAGCAATCCGAGATATCAAATCAATTCGAGGAGTTCCAATATTCCGGGGCAATCGAAGGGATACGAACTTCCAAAGCAATTCAAGGAGATCTGAAATTCCGAAGTAATTCAACGAGATTCGAAGTAATCCAATGACATCCGAGGCAATCCAAGGAAACCCAAGACAATTGTAGGAGGTTCGCGATTTAGAAGCAATCCAAGTATTTCCGAGAATTCGAAGGACATAGGACATAAGGACATACAAGATTCCGGAGTAATTCAAGGAAATTCGATGAAATCCAAGGCAATCTGAGGCAATTCAAGGAGGCCCAAAGTAATTATAGGAAATTCGAGATTTCGAAGCAATCCAATGAGATCCAAGATTCCGGAGTTATTAACGGAGATAAGGAGTAATTCAAGGAGATTCGGTGTACTCCAGCGACATCCTAGGCAATTCAAGGAGACCCAATGCAATTATAGGAGATTCGGGGTTTCGAAGCAATCCAATGAGATCCGAAATACCGAAGAAATTCAAGGCGATCCAAGATCCCGGAATAAGTCATTGAGATTCGGTGTACTCCAAGGACATCCTAGGCAATTCAAGGAGACCCAATGCAATTATAGGAGATACGAGGTTTCGAAGCAATCCAATGAGATCCGAGATTCCAAAGCAATTCAAGGAGTTCCAAGGTTCCGGACTAATCCAAGGAGATTCGACGTAATCCAAGGCAATCCGAGGCAATTCAAGGAGGCCCAAAGTAATTATAGGAAATTCGAGATTTCGAAGCAATCCAATGAGATCCAAGATTCCGGAGTTATTAACGGAGATAAGGAGTAATTCAAGCAGATTCGGTGTACTCCAGCGACATCCTAGGCAATTCAAGGAGACCCAATGCAATTATAGGAGATTCGGGGTTTCGAAGCAATCCAATGAGATCCGAAATACCGAAGAAATTCAAGGCGATCCAAGATCCCGGAATAAGTCATTGAGATTCGGTGTACTCCAAGGACATCCTAGGCAATTCAAGGAGACCCAATGCAATTATAGGAGATACGAGGTTTCGAAGCAATCCAATGAGATCCGAGATTCCAAAGCAATTCAAGGAGTTCCAAGGTTCCGGACTAATCCAAGGAGATTCGACGTAATCCAAGGCAATCCGAGGCTATTCAAGGAGACCCAAAGCAATTACAGGAGATTCGAGATTTCGAAGCAATCCAATGAGATCCGGGATACTGAAAAATTCAAGGCGATCCAAGATCCCGGAATAATTCATTGAGATTCGGTGTACTCCAAGGACATCCTAGGCAATTCAAGGAGACCCAATGCAATTATAGGAGATTCGAGATTTCGAAGCAATCCAATGAGATCCGAGATTCCAAAGCAATTCAAGGAGTTCCAAGGTTCCGGACTAATCCAAGGAGATTCGGCGTAATCCAAGGCAACCCGAGGCAATTCAAGGAGACCCAAAGCAATTATAGGAGATTCGAGATTTCGAAGTAATACAATGAGATCCGAGATACCGAAGCAATTCAAGGCGATCCAAGATCCCGGAGTAATTCATCGAGATTCGGTGTACTCCAAGGACATCCTAGGCAATTCAAGGAGACCCAATGTAATTATAAGAGATTCGAGATTTCGAAGCAATCCAATGAGATCCGAGATTCCGAAGCAATTCAAGGCGATCCAAGGTCCCGGAGTAATTCATCGAGATTCGGTGTACTCCAAGGACATCCTAGGCAATTCAAGGAAACCCAATTTAATTATAGGGGATTCAAGATTTCGAAGCAATCCAATGAGATCCGAGATTCCAAAGCAATTCAAGGAGTTCCAAAGTTCCGAACTAATCCAAGGAGATTCGGCGTAATCCAAGGCAACCCGAGGCAGTTCAAGGAGACCCAATGTAATTATAGGAGATTCGAGATTTCGAAGCAATCCAATGAGATCCGAGATTCCAAAGCAATTCAAGGAGTTCCAAGGTTCCGAACTAATCCAATGAGATTCGGCGTAATCCAAGGCAATCCGAGGCAATTCAAGGAGACCCAAAGCAATTATAGGAGATTCGAGATTTCGAAGCAATCCAATGAGATCCGAGATACCGAAGCAATTCAAGGCGATCCAAGATCACGGAGTAATTCATCGAGATTCGGTGTACTCCAAGGTCATCTTAAGCAATTCAAGGAGACCCAATGTAATTATAAGAGATTCGCGATTTCCAATGTAATTATAGGAGATTCGAGGTTTCGAAGAATCCAATGATATCCGAGATACCGAAGAAATTCAAGCCGATCCAAGATCCCGGAGTAATTCATCGAGATTCGGTGTACTCCAAGGACATCCTAGGCAATTCAAGGAGACCCAATGTAATTATAGGAGATTCGAGATTTCGAAGCAATCCAATGAGATCCGAGATACCGAAGCAATTCAAGGCGATGCAAGATCCCGGAGTAATTCATCGAGATTCGGTGTACTCCAAGGACCTGCTAGGCAATTCAAGGAGACCCAATGTAATTATAGGAGATTCGAGATTTCGAAGCAATCCAATGAGATCCGAGATGCCGAGCAATTCAAAGCGATCCAAGTTCCCGGAGTTATTCATCGAGATTCGGTGTACACCAAGGTCATCCTAGGCAATTCAAGGAGACCCAATGCAATTATAGGAGTTTGGAGATTTCGAAACAATCCAAGGCGATCAGATATTCCGATGAAAATTCAAGAAGATTCGGTGTACTTCAGGTACATCCGAGGCAATTCAGAGAGATCCGAGTTTCCGAAGCAATTCAATGAGATTCTAAGTATTCCAACAGTCCGGGCAAAATCTTTGCATCTGATGGAAAAAACATTCTAATACTAATGTTATGCATAAGCTTATTCAAAAAGTGCCATCTAACGAATATGCATGTCCAGGCCTAAGTGCACGAAAATTTATTAAACATTTTTTTATACGAATTCCGCAAATCAACTTTTTCGCTCCGGTCAAAGTGTGTTTAGTTTTTGTGGGACATTCCGAACATAAAAGGTGATTCATAACTTTTCTCTAAAGTTAATTGCTGAAGAAAATATACTAATAAGAGGCACAATATTTGAAAAAGTGCGAACTATGACATCTTCGATCCCACAACACAATATGCAAAAACGGAAATTTTAGTATTTCCAATATTGCTAAATATTATACAAACATCCATTACCAAAATCTCAAAGCATTCCAGTAGTGTTATTGTAACCCTTTGTTTCTGAATTATTAATCGAGCAATGATTCTGCCGCGGCTGGCAGCCACCCCTACATGTTGCATCTCTTTCGTAGTCACGCAAAGCATTCGCTTGGTTAACAATTAAAAAACAAAGTTTTAGTATCCAATATCTCCTCAGATGCTTCGGGATTTTGTTAATGGGTGTTTGAAGAAAATTATATCTACAAAAATTATTTTAATAAGAACTATAACAATTATATTTATTTTTACACTGGCAACGTCAAAATTTCTTCATATTGTTTTTTTCGGTATTGGAAATGGAATATTTCGTACTTTTTCAAATCTTTTATCACTTATGTCTTGAAAACTATCAACTTTAGAGAAAAGACTTTGACCGAAGCGATTTTTGTAATTTGTTTATAAGAAGTTCTGTGGCAAATTTGGATCTGGCAACATTCGTTGGATTTTTTTATGAAATTATGCATTATCTGCGGCAATCCAGAAAGTCTCAGGCGATTCAGGGATGACCAAGACAATGAGTCGGTGGCAGGCTTCTGTCGCCACTATACTCGTAGTCCAGGGTTTCCAATACATGCAGGTCGATCCAAGGATTCCAATAAAAAGTTAGTGGTTAGCCACTCGTCCACAAGTACTTTTGGTAAAAGAAACTAGTCATTCGAGAAGTTTACTTTTATATCATCGCCGACATAGATTATTATGAATTTAAGTTTCAACTGAACAGGGATGACCAAGACAATAAGTCGGTGGCAGGCTTCTGTCGCCACTATTCTCGTAGCCCAGGGTTTTCAATACATGCAGGTCGATCCAAGGATTCCAATAAAAAGTTAGTGGTTAGCCGCTCGCCCACAAGTAGGTACTTTCGGTAAAACAAACTAGACATTCGAGAGGTTTACTTTTATATCATCGCCGACATAGATTATTATGAATTTAGGTTTCATTTGAACAGGCCACCTGCAGTCAATTAAGCCTCAGTGAATTCCAAAATCTACATAGACAATAGAACTATGAAGTAAAACATAACTTTTGCTTGTGTAGCTCCTGACACCCCGTGCGACTTCATTGTCTACCCGAATCAAACCACATATACAGGGTGTCCCGAAAAAAGTATGCAATACTCTACCAGCGGTTTCTAGAGCTTAAAATAGGAAGAAAAGTTCATATAAACATAGGTCGACAAACGTCCTCTAAAGGCGCTACGGTCTTTTAAAGGGGCTCCCCTGAAGATGGTTTTTCGTTAATCTTTTCGAAACGTGTTGAGATAAAGATAGAGATAAAGATTTGGTATTCTAGCCAAGTTTTTTATGCTAGATTTAAAAATATTAACAATTTTAGACAGTTTTGTTTGGAAGTGTATGTAACAGGGACGGACTCAGGTTATTTGAGCCCCAAAATTTTTGTGTGATTCTATTTTTGAAATTCAATTTAAGAATTTGAGAATTTAGGGTTTCCTACATAAAAAAGGTACTCTTATTGAATATCGATAAATTGGGCCATTTTTGAATAAAATCCAACTAAAAAATTTGTCACATGATAGGAAATGTACTGCGAATTGAAATGAATTGTTGAATAATTAGCCATGGCAACGGAAAAACTAATTTAGTAATTGGTAAGTATTACATAAATACATATTTCTATTGCAACATAGCTAACATTTAGGCAAAAACAAAAGAAATAATTTTTTTCTACGAACTAAATTCAAATTTGTTTATAAAAGAAGACATACAGTTGGATATACTTAAAACTAGCTTTACAATAAGTGTTCAAATAAATTCCCATTTTGTTGGATACAGAGTCTCGCTCGACGAACTGATGATTGCGTAGCCCGAAAAGTGGAAAACCTTTTTCTTCTTATTTATTTCATTTGCAGCATGATGGATTCTTTGAAGTAAATCTTCTTGAGTATTTACTTCAGTCGAGTAAGCTAGGTCTTTTAATGACCCCCAAAAATACAAATCCAATGGATTTAGGTCAGGTGAACGTGGCGGCCACGCTATAGGACCTCCTCGGCCTAACCACCTGTCTGGAAAATTGACATTCAACCAATTTCGAACATTGCATCCAAAACGTGAAGGGGCGCCATCATGTTGAAAAAACATATTTTCTTGAAACTGCTGGCGCACATCCAATGGTATTATATCCATGTGCTCATTCTGAAGAAAGTTCAGATACACCTCTGAATTAACGCGATTAGGAAGTACAATAGGCCCAATTACTTGATCCCGAATAACTCCTGCACATAAGTTCAATGAAAATCTATGTTGCAAATTTGTACAGCGAACAACTTTTGGATTTTCATCTGACCAGTGATGCATGTTATGGAAATTAAAAGCACCATTCCTAGTAAATATTGACTCATCCGACCATAATATTCTAGGAATATTGTTTTCATTTGTTAATATCCACTGGCAAAACTCGATTCGTGGTAAAAAATCTGCCTCCGTTAAATGCTGCACCCGTTTAAAATGATAAGGATGTAATCCTTGCATTCTTGTCATTCTTCCTATCTAGAATTATTATTTTTAGGATAACTATCAAACAGGTATTCATAAATTTTTCTTATTATTGATCGAGGTATATCCATATTTTCTGAAACATTTCGTATGCTTATTTGCGGATTATTTTCAAACATACAGGTAAGTATTTAAAGCAATATCCATACGATGATTTCCCAGTGGCCTTCCTGAGCCCTGCATGCGCTGAAAACTTCCATGGTTTGGCAAATTCCGGTGAATATCAGTAAACATTCGACGTCCAGGTACTACGCGATTGGGAAATCTTCTTTGATATCCTCTTACGGCTGCCAATGAACTGCCATTGCAAAACCCGTACACAAAATGCATGTCAGTCAGTACTCTGTCTGTAAATCTTGGCATTTTAAATCGATTTAATAAAAATTTCGATTTTAATCTTATAATTTTACACTGCTAACAATGTCAGCTTAACGTCAAAATAAGTCATAACAAATCAAAACAACTTTTGTTTGCAGTCATGGCTAACTATGTATAATCAACAATTGATTTAAATTCGCAGTACTTTTGCTACCATGTGACAAATTTTTTAGTTTGATTTTATTCAAAAATGGCACAATTTATCGATATTCAATAAGAGTACCTTTTTTATGTAGAAAACCCTAGATTTTCAAGTCCTAAAATTGAATTTCAAAAATATTATCACACAAAAAAGTCCGTCCCTGTTACATACGCTTCCAAACAAAACTGTCTAAAATTGTTAATATTTTTAAATCCAGCATAAAAAACTAGGCTAGGATACTAAATTTTATGTCTTTATCTCAACACGTTTCGGAAATATTAAGGAAAAACCATCTTCAGGGGAGCCCCTTTAAAAGACCGTAGCGCCCTTAAGGGACGTTTGTCGACCTATGTTTATATAAACTGTTCTTCCTATTTTAAGCTCTAGAAACCGCTGGTAGAATATTGCACACTTTTTTTACCCTGTATAAGTTTAAAATTCTGTTTATTGAAGGACGTTTGGGCCACCACGGTGGCCTTTTTCAAGTAAAATGACAGTATATTTTGTTTTTCTGTTTTCCAGGTTCCTATATAGTGTGTTGCGACAGTAGAGGGAAGCCAACATTACAATTCTAATAAATAAATAAAGCATTTATAACATTTTCTCTGACAACATAGCAAATATTCTACACTTCCAGAAATAATAACTTTGGAAAATCGTATTTTCGCTACTTAAATTGGTGACTGACATAATAAACTTGGCAAAACCCATATGGTCATTAATGTGGTGTTCCGAAGGGTAAATCGTACAGCTTGTAAAAGTTACTACAAACTGTGGATGGCATTCGCACTTTCCTCCAGGTATAACGGGTCGAAAGGGTCAACCCCTATATTTCACATGCCACCTGTGTAAAAGCTTGTTGGACATGCCAGTTCTATGGCACTTGCTTGTAATTAACTAAAATACTTAAAAAATTTGTTGATGTTTCAGATAACTTTCCCAAGGAATTTCGGAATGTTCTATGAGCGCATCATTAGAAACTGTGTGAAATTGTGATTACCGTAGAATTCGTCAAGTTAAACTTGATATCATAATTAGAGCGGCAAGCAATGTTATGAGCACCTGATGAAAGTCGCATTGTCGTCACACTTCAACGTTCTCCATTACAACCGCAAAGCACCAATTCATCCAAGTGGCATGACGCGTCAGTCGAGATCCGAAGAAACAAAAGCTTTTCAGTCGAGTACCGCCACGGTTGACAGGTTGCATCTATGTGTATAATAATACCATCTCCGCATCTCTATTTTCTGGCAGAATTCTGATGTACATATAGTCTAGGAATACAAGAAAACCTTACAGGAAAATGGAACCAAGAAGTCGCTCAATCTTGTAATTGGAATTATCAAAGGCCAACATGCTGGAAAGAGGATTACATATATACAATTGCAAACGTTCTGTGAGGATTGAGTGCCGCTAGGGGACTGACCTTTTAACGAAACAATAACGTCTCCCTGGAGGATTTAACAATTGCATTTCACGGTAGGCTGTGACAGTGTCGTCATTGACATCAGAAAGATTTTCCGTCGCTTTCCGTATCTATTTATCATTTCAATGTTACATTTTGGAAAATTTTATTTTTATGCTACATATGCATGTTACAAAACAATTCAAAATGGTAATGAAATGTGTTTGTTTTCTCGCTCTTATAGCAAATAGCTTATAAAAAGAGCGAGCTATATAGCAACGATTGTACCGCTTAATGTAGAGTATCTTTTAGCACTTTTATCGTATTTAGGCAGCTTGAAAATTTAGTCGCAAATCTATAAATTATTTCATATTTTTTATAATAAGTGACAGTGAAAAAATCTGAGCAGAGAAATTTGACAAGTTTAATTTTAAAAAATGTTGGTAGTTTTAGTGTTGGTATCAGGGGTTAGCAAAAACAACCAAATTCCCAAGGAATCCCCTTATAAGAGCATACATACAACATGCCACCATTCATGAAAGCTCGTACTTAGAAAGGGCTTAGATGGCTGAGCTTCCAGAAAAAAATGTCTCATTCAGGTCTCACCTTTCCCAAATTCCAGTATTTCAAGCGATTTGTAATGTCCTTGAACCCACAGACATAGTTATGCATTCACGATATATCATCCAAATAGTTAAGTGCGTGCATGCGAGCATAATGTTTGAGTGTATTTTAGCAATCGTCTAGCTTTTGCTTTCTTGGATTACTTAAGCAAAAGAAAAGTAATCGATTTACCTGTGTACATATTACATAAACTTACATGTTAAAAATCGAGAGCTTGCACGGCATTCTGATACATTATATGAACCAAATCATCTGCACAAATATCATTATAAAGACCCCAAGACAACTCCTAGATACCTTGGATTTTACTAGACCCAAAAGAAGTAACAGTAAATGGCTGAGGTGACTCAAAGGTGCAAAGAGGTACCAAATTTGTTCAAAGCCCATGATCAAAAAAGTTTATATAAACTTTGGTCCTAAAATGATCCCGTACTAACATACATGGTGTTGAAATCACAATTTCGCAATAGAAAATTAATTATATATTCATAGTGAATTAAGATACTGACTTAAAATTTTGTAAGTGTAGTAATGACATCATAGTCAATATGTAGATACACAAATGTTTTTGCCTCAGACTACACCACAACCATTACAATTAAGAAAATTTGACTTCTACATAAAAAAAAGATTGGTTTCTACGTTACTGACTTTTTTTAAACATATTTTACATTTTTGAATAGTGTATTCCATTCTACATGAATCGCCTCTCTTGAGACTTCTAGAGAACTTGTTGAGTTTGAAAATTTTATATAGTGTATTGTACGAGTAGTTCTAACTCACCATCACATTATTTGAATATTCATGTTTTGTCCATATTCAGTAGTCTAGAAATTTACAGCACCTTGGTGATGGAGCAGTTTAGTTAGGACCTATGTTTATGGGAACTCTTTTGTTGTTCTCGGGTGCACTTTCTACTCTAGAAATATTGCCACGTTTTTCTGGAACGCCCTGTATAGGTCGCATGGAGTCAATCTTGTGTGCCTTTAGCAATCTTATCTAAGATTTTGGCAACCAGTGCCACAAAATGATCAATGTTTTTCAAGATTCGGCTTTCAATGAAAACAACAAACATGAGATCGCAACTGCATTGTTAAAATTTATGTGGTGTAAATGCTAGTCATAAATTGGTCTTGTGGGAAAATCCAGTATTCTCGTACTATTACATTATTAATGAAACCCAGTCCGCTCCTCTATTTTCTATGAGAATATTTATTATCTAGAACCGGTTGATTTCTTTCCTCCAATTCGTCTGACATACTTAGCTGGAAAGGGAACTCGTGTACATTCACAATCACCACTGATACCAGCAACAAGGTATGAGAATTGCTCGCTAATAACGCGGCGATAATTTTGCAGTGACCGATCAAGCGGTTATGTCGACGTATTTTTAATTGACATCTAAATGGGGAGCAACTCAATTTGATGCTCCAATCTTTCAGAAGCTGTCCTCGTGATTCAATAGACGAATCATGATAAACCTTGTGCATAACACACGGGTTCAGTAGATCTAAGGGAATACATTTTTTATGCACAAATACACATACATTCAAGGAATGATCTCATGGCCTACAGTAAGAATCTTTGGACCCTTGATGATATGGTGTTAGAAAGCTTTCTAGCGGTGTCATTTAATTATTTTAAATTACAGTTAAGTCCTATTAACTCATACAAAAACTGTATAGTGTGATTATGAATCACTTTGACAAATAATACTGTGAAGTGATCTATCTTTGTTCTTACTACGACAAAGGAACCAGTGCCAGATATAAAAACAATTCGTTATGTTAAGAGGTTAGCTGATAAACACAGTGCAGCACACCGCATTTATATTCCCGGCACATCAATGGTTTTAAAGACCTGAAAATAGATTTAGACAAAAGTTGGCTATGGCAAAAGCTTTCACCATAACTCGAGATCCATCAATGGACAAAATATGCAGTCTGAGAGAATCATTTTCCTTATGCTTGTTCAAAGCGTTTACAAAAACTTTTAATTTGTATTTATCGTGTTTCTAAAGATTCCAGAAAAACAGTTAAAGATTTTGCTAAAGATGTTATGCTGCATCGTACAATTTCAAAACGAGAAGCCTTCCAATAAGGTAGTCGAAAACTAACCATAGTGGATATTCTTCTCGTTGCACCCCTTTCGTTATAAAGAAAAATAGCATTTTCTTTCCAATAAGAATTAAACCTTGCTATTGGGTATGTTGATTTATATCGCTTCACAAAAGGAACGTAAAAGCAAATATTCCACTTCAAACAACTTGATAGGCGCCATAGCCACGTTTCCAGACACGCAACGGGAAACAAAATACGAAACAGGGCGCCTTTACTTCCTATCGTAATGAATCATTCACTGCAAGGATTTCTTGAATAGACTTGGAGCTTTGAACAAACTGAAAATGTTGGCAGTCTGATAATGCTAAAGCAATCGAACAACCGCTAAATACAAATACAAAGCTGACATTTTACTAAAGTTCTCAATAAGCTTCAATATGACGTGACCGATAAATTAACGCTATAATCGGGTACCAAAAAAGAAGAGAGCAGCAAATCATATCGCACGTCACTGCAACCGCGGCAATTCTTTGAATACGGCGGGATATGCGCGCACCGACTTTGTCAATTCAAAGGTACGCTGCGCCAGCAGTAGCCTGCCATCTGTTTTGCTGCTCTCTTCTTTTTTGGTATCGGACTACAGAAAGACTTGGAAGCAGACCAAAACGGTGCCCTAACGACGCGTATCTAATAGGATTATACTATACTTCATAGAGAGGAGGATTATTTTCTAAGCTAGTGTTCAGGCCACCCTTACACTCTCCCTAAGGGTTTCTCAACGCTGAATCGTCAACTAAGCAGGGCTATGTAAGATTACACAGTGCTCAACTGTCTCGGATTCCTATTCATATCCTGTGTGAAATGGGTGTATTCAAGCTCATGTTACAAATGTGTAAAGTTGCAAGGTATGTACTATATCTTAGAACAGGCGTTTAGAATTCATAGACTCTTTTAACTTCCTGATTGTAGGTATATGTTTATTCACTCAAATGTCCTTGACAACTGTATTGACGTAAATCGATAGGTTATGCTAAAATAACTATGAACAATACTAAGAAAGCTCGCTAGTCGTTTCAGCAATGATAAGAAAATCAAGCATGCGTGTACATAACAACGTCAGTATTGAATGGTTCTAGACAAAAGGTGAAATACAGCAATTTTAGCAACAAATAAGACAGTAATGATTCCGATTTCCTAAGAAAAAATATATTCTTGGAGCTAGTACATATAATTTTGTCACGGAATGTTAAAGAAATCGTGATCTTGACTTATCTGCAAAACATATACCTACCTATCTTTAAGGTTTTTTATCGCCTAATATTCAAGTACCCGTTACTTTTTATAGTGACTGCATTTCTCAGATCATACAAAGAATACTGAAATCTTGGTACTTGAGTATAGAACATCAAAATGAAGTAACTTGTATGTACCCTTTCCAAGTGTCTGTGATCTCGAACAAAGGTTATAATTCCAAACAAAAATTATGCTTTTAAATGTGGAGCTCTTTTTGTATTTAATAATGCACAAAGATTTATGGAATCGATGAATCATTTGCAACATAATGCATAATAGCGTGTCAACCATCAAAAGAAGCCTTGCCCATGAACTATAACGCGAGAAGTGTTGTTAAACGGAATTTAAAAATCCATCTGGCTCACCTTGAATGTGTAATAAGGCCAGAGGTTTGTAGGCGGAATCTAATATTGTATAGATTGTACTGCAGTTTAAGCCTACATATTTTGCACGGAACAGCAGTGACGCTAGTAATATAATAAGTCTGATCCGCAGTTAGCCACAACATATTTTAACGAGTATGTCAATGTATATGGTGAAACCTTTGTCATGTGAAGGTGAACTTAGGCCTGCCAATAATGCAAATATTTCGCTGACAACATTTGTCAGATAAGAAAAGGATTATCAGTTTGAAATTCAAATTGTTCATAACCTCAAATGAACAAATGTTCGGCAATGTAATTTATAGTGGAGAGTGGATTTGGTACTCGAACAATGTCTATACATATGCTGCTATGTCGTTTGAAGAGTGCTTGAAGCAACTGTTGAAGGTTGAGAGTTCAGTGTTCAGTAAACGACTTGTACTAAAAAGGCCAATCTTTGTCTTTTTACGAAACGTGTGTATAAGGATAATGTTGCACGATCAGTATTTATTGTAATCCGTCAATATTTACTATGAAATGCGATATTTATTGACCGTGTAACCTGAGCGTCAGTAATTATTGATCTTCTGGCACTGACGTAATCATCAATCATCAGTAAATACTGATGCTGTGCACCACAGTTAATACTGATCGTGTGACATTCGCCTAGCTATAGCTATCTAATAAACTAATTCAAATCAAGAAATACCATTTCTTAACAAAAATAAAGGAAATGTAACCCATCCTAAGGCTACTCAAGTTTCTTGAACTTTGAAGTCATGTTGTGGTGTAAAGGAAATGTAGTAATAAGGCACTGCAAAAACAACCACTCAGTAAGTCAAGAAGGATTACCGTTCAAAGGAAAGCAAAATTTAAACAGCTTACAATAAGACCTGTATGTAATACCTATAATTGGGAGTGCACAAAAACTTAATCCCAGCCCCGTGCAACTAAAATATCAGAAATGGTAAGCAACTTATCAAAGCGCGAGATAACTCAAAAAAACATTAAAAAGCTTATGCGCAGTACAAATCCGTTTGCCAATATTAGAATTATTACACATAAAATATGTCTTGCAATATGCCTACAACAGAATCCACAACATGATAGCAAAGTCGTATTTTTCAAACCTCAAATCTCTTGAAAAGAGATTACTTCAATAAAATTTCACTAGACTTTAGTACTGTTACGTGGACAATAAACTTTTACCAGAAGCTTTTGTATGCATGGTACCCAGTAACACTCTTTTTTAATTAGATATATTAATTAAAAGTTCACTGACTGCAAAAAAATAATTCTACAATGCCTCGACACACCAACGTTGTTGTAAAAGAAGAGAAAGTATTGGTATATTTGGAAACGGTTCCTCGTTTTTATAAAGAATATAGATATAAGCTATCGAAGAAATCGATCATAAAGGAAACTGACATTTCTTGTAACCGTTTGCGGGTTATGCAATTTTTGTTTTGTTGAATAACATTCATCATCTTTCGTTTGCTTATAAATAGTTTTCTCTATGTTTACGACTGTCTTGGTACTAATCGGTATTAATTATTGTTAATAAGTGATAGAAAAATTACTGTACTGCAACTGAAACACCGTTTTTGCTGTTCAAAGTCTAATTTATTGCTCTTACACTAGTTTATAACATTCTTATTCACTTATGTCGCGGACAATAGCACGTTGATTCATCGGCCGCAGTCTGTTGACTGTCCCTCTGGTGGAGGCGTATGGGTATTTATTTTGAAATTGGCGAATTGCGGCCCACTTCACGAGTCATTTATACATATATGTATACCATATAGTATAGTATATACCTATTAAAACTCAGTAATAATGTTGTATAGAAAGATTTTATAATGCGGCCCTCGGAACTGCATTTTTTCTTGAAGTGGCCCTTGGGCCACATTAAGTTGGACAGCCCTGATCTACATGATGTCGATCGCACCCGGTGTCGGCCGATCCTTGATGCCGATGATGCCGCAAGCTGTCACGCTTTTTATGTATGGTGGCGTAGCTATAGTTTACGAGGGCGTTACAGTACTAAATGTGGTTGTCCATTTCTATTGATAATGCATCAGCTACTTTAAAAGAAAAATTAAGCTCTTTGTCTTTGATGGCATGTAACATGTATTTTTATGTAATTTTATGTTTACATTTGTTTATTTGTGCATATTTCCTCACGTGTCTCTTCATTTGTTTGTGTTTTGTTTACGAATCTGTTTGCTGTTTACTTTTAATGTATATCTTTCGCCATATAGTATTTTTTAAAGTTATTTCTAAGCATGGTTTTTGATTCTGCTAGGCACTCTGTTGATGCACGTTTCTCTTTTGGTCATTATATCATGCATAAGCTACGATGCTGTATAAAAGAAAAATTTCTGCCTTAAATTTTCTTACTATCTTCTTTGTATTTTCTTTGTATTTGCATGTACCTTTTTTTAGCCCTGGTTGGTTCTGAAAAACAGCTTTTGCTGATGTAACCCGCCAGGTAAAATAAAGACCATTTATTATTATTATTATTATTATGCGTAAGACGATGTATAAAATTTTCAAAACGACACAGTCGCCAAGAGTCCTACGGACCGCTGTGGCAGTCAATGACGGATAGCTTTCAGGCAATCATGGAGTGCTACCGAGTGGCCATATTTGTCTCGGCTAAGGAAGGAAGAACCGGTACTCTTACTTTCTGGACTATCTGTCAAAGGAACGGGTACCAGTATTATGCAAAATGATAGTAGTATCACCTTATCACCATACTTGTCATTTGTGTACCAGCTAGTAGTGAACGCCACCTATGGAAGAATGTCATAACGACGGTTATATATAGTATAGCATGGGCCGTAGAAACTATGAATGACCTCCGCCATCTATGAAGCATATATGTACATCACATTAGAGCTACAGCACGTGGCTCAGGTACTCTGACTCTTTAAACATACGACACAGCTACTACAAGTAGATTATAATTATGCGGGAGTTTCGGGTCAAATTCAGTATTCGGGTTAAAGTGACAATATGGTATACTGCTGTGGGATTAATTCCAATTCCATATCCAATTTTTAGCGAATTAAGTTTGTTCTATATAATAAGCGGTATTTCATTTTAATTATTTATTATTATAAACAAAATTCTTAGCCATGGATCAGCCTGCAACAAACTAGTAAGTAATGACCCCCGCAAAATAGGCCATAGAACACGAATGAGAATGAGAGTCTTGAACATAATTTAAATTAAAATTTAGTAATCTGCCCATATCCCGAAACAACGTAGACAAGATTTTTCAGTCCCGGTTCGTCAATCCGATTCAAATTTTCTGGACCTTCCGGGACCTGCGAGACCGGAATATCACGGAACTAATCCTTAGCCTTAACGGGGTGAAATACCACTTGAATAAAGCGTAATGACAATTTGGCAAAGTCGTACTACATCCATTCCAGTTTGAACGGGGATGCATTTTCTAAGATACAGAGAGCTTGGCCCAATTCATTTTGTTCCAGTCTGTTAAGGAGGTTTAACCCCAAATATAAAATCAAGGTTGCGTTGAAAACGGATTGCTAGAAAGGGGAGGTTTTTTTGTATGGGAAAATGGAAGAGTTACTTGTATTGACGAATTGAGAGAATAAAACGTAACTTCGTCGAATTCCTGCGTGTGTTATTATGCCCAGGACCACGGAGAGCCTAAAGCCCCAGAGATTTACAATACTAGTCTCAGACCTCTTCACTGTACATTATACACTCGGAGAAACATGGCATCGCCGCAATTCACTGTTTTGGTTCCCACCGACTGTTACAATAAAAAGCAACCTTTGTTTATCGCCTTCATCAGGAATGAATGTGCTGATTTCTCGCAAATAATCCACGAAACCTTGTGTGCAAACTGCAGCATATAGTTAAAACACAATTCCACCACAATGAAAATATAATTAGCGCTAGAGCCTGTATTTCCGGACGAGGATTTCCGGAGAAATAAGGCCTCTACCCGTCTGGCGGGTAATTCAAAATGCATTTTTAATAATTTTGTGAATAGCCATGCTCGCCAGTCATGGACCGCTGCATTGTCGGGTTAAAAACTCTCAGAGCACATCAGAGTGTCACAACCTAACATGTAATAAAGGCAAAGTCACTCCTAATGTTCAGACATGTTTAAAACTAGTGTTTAATAAAATCATTAGACATTTTGAAAAAGGAAGCAAAGCATTTCTTTAGAGCTGTATAAGTTTGAGGGATCTATGATTCTTTCTACCATACATCTTCTCAGCGCATAATAAACACGATAAAGAGTGAAGAGTTGTGGATAATCACATTACGACATACGTAAACCTTAACTTTGTGGGCTTCTATTTTTACAATTCTAAAAAGAATTTGCAAGACACCAATAATTTGCTTGAAATGCCTACAGTAATTCTTTATTCATCTAATTGGTTGGAAACTATCAAAGAATCTTCATGAAATGAAATATCTATGATCTATGTTTTATCTTATATCAGAACTTCGAAGCTTTGTCCATCGTTTATGAAAATACTTTGGATATAAGAATACGTTGTCATTTAATAAAATATTATATTAGCTATACTGATAATGAAGGAACTGAAAATCCACATTGAATCATAGTATGTACATCGCATGCGTAAGGGACTTATAATAGTAGAATATCCGCAACTGAACCTTTGGCTGAAAAGTCAACCTACTTGACTCCAGTTTCCTACTTATAAACTGTTTGTCCTAGGCCAAGGTAATGTTAATCATTATCTGTTCGCTCTCAAAAGCCTATAAAGTATAAACTGTGAAGCGTCTCATCAGAACAAATTTCCTACTGCATAATGGTGCCTAGGAAAGTACCGTTAATGAGGAAGTTGATGAATAGCATGCCATAGACGTTAGTCATACTTTCATATGTATTCATTTGCACACCTGAGCATGTATTATGCTCTTTAAAATCCTTCAGTAATTAAAACAGTGATACCATCATATTATTCAATTAGTTTGCATTCATATATTTTGCTGACTTATAGTATTTAAAAATGTATCAACAGTTAATTGAAGTGTGTAGGAATATACATATAGTATAACATATAATTGGGAAAATAATTTCAATTAATATTCTTTCTTGCGTGATAAGGTAGATGTTTTTTTGTTTTACATACCATGGATAAGGAAACATTTTTTATCATTTAATAAGATCCTGAAAACACTAGAGAATTATTTGTCTACATGGTGGATTGGTCAGAAATCAAAGGAGTATTCAGATCGATGCCTCCTGAACCACACGGTCTAGTACATGGTGCAATTCTTCAAAAATGTTTAGCGAAATAAGTGACTTTTGTAAGTTATACTACAGCGCGATTAAAACGAAATCTAGGAAAATTCGATTTTTCTGAAGCACGAAAATGTTTTTTTCTAAAATTCTTCATATTTTCAATAATTGAAACTATCCGCATACATTGCTCTTCAATAAGTATAGTAGTTCCAAGTTTTATCGCAATCTATTTGATTTTGAGGTAGATATGAGCAATTTAAAAACGACCCATATTTGACAGTTTTTCTTCAATAACCTTTTTATCAGTTTATTGATATATGTCAGAGTATCTGCAATAAAAAGCTACACAACCATCGTATTAAACATGTTTTACTTGGGAAAATAATTACAAAAAACATATTCGGCCACCGTTCTCAAAAAAAACCTCAAGCAATTTAGATATTACACTTCAGTACATACAAATCTCCTCTTTTATTTAATTTTCCATATAGTCTCCATCCTTGAATACTGGGATATTTGGCATAATTTACATGACTTGTCTTTTATGATATGTAAGCCCCGCCCAACGCTACGCAAGTGTCACAAATTGTATTAAGCCTGAAAGGGTAGTCGCAGAGCTTTTCTAAAACGGTAGGAGGTGATTCGAAGTTCGAGCCTATCTATGGAGGACTCAGGTAATTCAAGATTTGGCGTAATCCAAGGAAATACCAGGCAATTTAAGGCTATCCAAGAAATAGATTAGTTCTATGGAAGGAAATCCTAGGCAAAGAGTTCTAATTCTTCATTCTATCCCACTGGGAGATCCAAGGCAACCCAAGGAGTCACCAATCAATCTGAGGGAATCTGAGGTGACTGAAGATTAGAGGCACCATTAAAGCACAGAGTTGAACATTTAACTTATGTTTTCATAGATTTTATGAATGTGCCGATGACAAGACAAGGAGCTCCTAGGCGATCTAAAATTGTTCAAGAATTCAAAAGGTAGATCCACAAAAATTCGAACGTATAAAACAAACCGCTCCAATTAAGTGGCAGTCATTTCCCCCCCGAGAATATACAATAGTGCAGTTTTGAATATACTAAACATCAATGTAACCTTTGTCTCAAACACTTGTTGGAAATATGCTAAGGGGATGGGTTATTTCCAAAACTGCTTACTCAGTAGCACTCCGTACACACAGCAATTAGTACGACGAACCCGGAAAACAACGAATAAACATACCTGGAGAGACAAAAGAAAAATGCATTCTAGATTATAAATAGCCTAATGCACTATAAATACTGTCTGAAATTTGGCCCAAATTCCGTCAATCAATTAAACAATCAACTTGAGATGTGAAAATGGAAAGCGTTTTAAAAATGCATATTTACTAAAGATGTAAATAGAAGATGGATGGAAGTTAATATAGGAGCCTGGTATTCAGTGTTCACTTGGGGTCTAATTTCAGTTCATATTACGAAAGTCTTAAAATCTTTTAGTGCTTAAATATGAGAGTCGCTGGCTGGGGTTCAAAATAAATAACTAATGCTTTACAGAGTACATAATATATACTAAGTGACATATAAATCCGAACACCCAGTTTAAATGGTTTTATTTTAATAAAAGTTGGTGAATGTATTTATCTTACTGTAAGTAACAAGTGAAAAAATGTTCAGCCTTATCAGTTGGACATTCCGGATTTATACTGCTTTTTTTTAATTCACTAACGCTCTAAAAATGAATATTTCAGCCGCAGTAAAGAATCAACGTTGGCGGATTTTGGTTCTTGACATCCTTTACGATCGGTTACGATGCCTAGAGTACGGAGACCTGTACGATTTCGTCAACTTAGTGAGTTTGATTGGGGCCGTATAGTGGGACTTCGGGAAGCTGGACTTTCTTTTCGGGCAATTGCAGTTAGAGTGCAAAGAAGTGTAGACACTGTGGTTAGGTGTTGTTAGGCATGGCTTCGAGAAGGCCGTACGCAAAGAGCAAGGGGCACTGGACGCCGCCGTAGAACAACAGACCGTGAAGATCGCCGCCTAAGATTATTGGCCTTAAGGGACCGTTTCTCCACTACCAGGTCCATTGCAAATGAATGGTTTGCAGAACACGGAAGACCTATTGGCATGCGAAGTGTTTACCGACGAATGAGAAGTTTTGGCTTGTTTTCATACCGGCCACACTGGGACCTCCCTTTAACTCGAGAACACCGACGTAATCGCCTTGAGTGGTGCAGACAACGGTCACTCTGGGATCAGGAATGGAACAGTATTGTCTTTAGTGACGAGTCTCGATTTTGTTTAGGCATGCACGATGGTCGTGCCAGGGTTAGAAGGCGACATGGTGAAAGGAGGAATCCACAGTTTTTTGTTGAAAGACATGTTCATCACACTGTTGGAGTTATGGTTTGGGGTGCTATAGCTTATGGTTCCAGGTCACCTTTAATCTTCATCAGAGGTAACATGAACGCGCAGCGTTATATCCACGAAGTTCTAGAACCCCATCTTTTACCCTATCTTGACACCCTGGCAGATCCAACTTTCCAACAAGATAATGCCCGACCACATGCAAGAGTCACAATAGACTTCTTTCAACATAATGATGTCACATTGTTACCATGGCCACCAAGATCTCCCGACTTATCCCCAATTGAGCACGTGTGGGATATGATGGGTAGGAGATTGCTCAATTTGCAACGTCTTCCTCAGACTCTAGAAGCACTTCGAGACGAGTTGGTCGTTGCCTGGAATGAGATACCACAGGAGGACATTGACCACCTGATCAGAAGCATGCCTAGGCGCGTTGGAGAATGCGTAGCACATCAGGGTGCATCCACACATTATTAAAGGTCAAAGGGCTTTACAGCAGTGCAATCATTTTGAAATTTTTATCATTTACTTATTATGCTTCATTAAGTACTTATACAAAATTTTATTAAAATAAAACCATTTAAACTGGGTGTTCGGATTTATATGTCACTTAGTATACATTTTTCGTAATCGTGAATATAATAACTGTAGGCATACATGACGTGATTTTCAAGCAACCTGACTTAACTTCATTTGAAATCAAGTCCAGCTCAAGACAAGTATTAGATATTAGCAATCAAGTCAAGTAGTTTTTCTGTCAGGTACTTGAAAATTCAAGTAGTCGTGATATTACTTGATAATTTTTGTAATATAAATACGAGTAGACTATAAATATACGGAAAGACTTTGTGACAAGTTACAGAAAAAGCAATATATTTAACAGGCTCATGTGTTTATCGTATAACAAATAAAAGACGGATAAAACTGTAAACTCAAGTACAAAAAACATTCCTTCATCAGCTGATACACAAAAATGAAAAATTTTGAATTATCTTCTCACTCGCTAACCACGAGTTAAGGCATGATGGTCCTAATGAATTTATCGCTTAATCTGTTACGGGGTTCCGTAGTGGTATGTAGCCATAAAATTCCCTTTCAATGGGCGCTGATGTTGCAGGTGTCGATAAAAGATCTCTTGGCATCAAAACTAGATTTGGGAATATATTTTCATGCATTTTCCACCACTCAAGACTATTTGCATTAAAATACTAATAAGGCTCATCGGTTGTACAAATCAACATCACTGAAGGTCTTTAATGGAACAAACATATAATTTGCCATCAAGTACTTTGCAAATACTTGACCTGAAGTCAAGTAGAGCATTAAAAAATCAAGTCGAGTCAAGCGTTAACAGTTTATAAAAATGTCAAGCTACTTGACTTGCTAAATCCCTAATCAGGTGGTGTGAGAGTTTATTTTCAGAAGTGGTAGAGGAAAGACATTTCGAAAAACATTTATAGCTCTTTACGAAAAATTTCTATAAATCGTGATCGTTGGGGACCTTCTAAGCGATCCCTGGTCGAGTGCCGGATCAAACCCTTCGAAAATCTGATCCAAAGCTTTTTAGGCAAATTAATAATTGAATATATCTACGCAATAAATAGTAGATGAAATCTCATAGGCTTTTCGTGGACGAAAAGGAGTAACAGTAAAGCTACGTTTCCATCTAATCAAGTTGCACGCAGGAGAAATTTATTTTAAAGTAAACATACACACCTTGAAGCAAAAACATTTGGAACAGATAATCAGCTTATTGAATTGTGTGTTGTCTCGACTAACTAACCAGCTGCGTACGATCATTGTCTGATGTAATGTGAGCATGGTGGAGGTAATTAGTCATCGTTTTAGTGCCCATGTATACACAATTATTACACGTCCGACAACAACTTGAGCAAATACAAGCTGACTTAATCATATTTACTCTGTCTCCGAAATGAAAACATGTTCTTCCAAGACCGGGAAATATTTGAGAAACGGTACATAAATGCATACAACCATCTTAAATATTTAGAATATATGTTTTTATTAAAGAATGGAGTCATTCAATCCCAGAACTTTAGGTAAAAACAAACTAGAATTAGAAGAATTTTGAACCAACGCAACGTCTAGATTTGGTTCAGTCGTACCGGTCACACATTTGAGTGATCAAATGGTCAAAGTTAATCTTCATTAACTAAACAAATCAAAACTAGAGCACTATTTTATATCTACAGAATTATGGGATAGTTGAAATCTTAAGCAGGTACCAAACAAAAATGTTGAGACAGTATTTCTAAAAACCGTTGTTCTATTAGATTAATGGGTACAAGTGAAACGATCGATGTTTTGTATACCACTCATAGCCTTTGATTAGCCTTTGATTCCAAAAAATAATACGATGAAACACAGCTGATTTCGGCTGTATCCAGCAAGTTCTGCTACTTTTATGTAAACCCAGCAGAAAAATCGATTTTCAAAAAAATATAGCAGACTCAATTTTTTATACCTGCTTCGGCCTTTAACCCAGATTTAACTAAAGTCAAACTAGAACCTTTTCAAATGACTATGATGAAATTTTCTTCAAAATAGACAATTTAAAGTAGTTTTCATAAATATTCTTTAACGTTTGCAAAGTAAAATGAAGGTGTGGAATTGCGTGAACCTATACAATAATTTGTTAATTTAGAACATACTGATATGAATTCATATATTCTCTTCTCTACTTTTAATTATTTATCTCTACCATAAAAAATTTATAAACATGCAATTTAGGCTTTTCTAACCTACTGAAGAGGCCACCTGCCGCCATAATTATTGATACTTCAAAAATAGACTATTTCAGTACAATACCAATGACTCACAAATCAATGCAGCTCATAATACTGAATGTGATGAGAAACACAGATCATTTCGGCAGTACCCAGCACGTGTTGTTACTATTATGTTAACCTGGCAGAAAAATCGGTTTTCAAAAGAACAAAACAGAGTCAATGTTTTATGCCTGCTTCAGCCTTTAACCCATATATAACTAAGCTCAAACTAGAACCGTTCCAAAAGAGTATGATGAAATTTTCGTCAAAACGGCCGATCAAAAGTAGTACATATTATTTAATGTCTGCAAAGTGAAAGAGTGGCATGGCATTGCCTAGTTATTTGTATAATAATTTGTTAATTTAGATCAAATTCATATAAATGTATACACGTTCTTTTCTACTTATTGTCTAGTTCTTTATATCTACCATGGAAAATCTATAAATATACAAATCAGACTCAAGAGTCCACCTGATAGCATAACCACACGGATTTAATAAATACACTATTGCAGTACAATGCCAATGACATAAATCAATGCAATCTGCAATACTAAGTGCTTGGCAGACACTCGCTGTATATTTATTTGTATATAGTCCATACATACAGTCTCCCATCTCCCAAAACGTAGACTTTTTATAACTTTTAAGACGTAGTTAGAAAAATATGCATTTATTTATTTATCTCATGGCGTTGTAGACTAAATAAATCTACTAAATATTACCATTTGAACCCTTTTTGTGATGAACCACAACGCCTTCGAGTATATTTTGTATGTACATTTCTCTTTGTGCTGGTGAGTGTATCCAATCGAATAAAAACCTTTTATAATACTGCGACACACCACGCTATTATTATTTATGAAAAATCGAAAGTTTATAATACTCATGAGAGTTCCCTATGCTAATGTCTATGAGAAAAAGTGCGCGACGAATTGAAAAATTCAACACGCGACGGTTTTCTTATGCTGCCAAGTTTACAATGAGATATTTCGGATTAAATTACTGCTAGTTATATTATACATTCCCAAGTGGCGTTTGAAGTAATGTATTCAGCATAGTAATTTTATTTCTTCTATGTATTGTAGGTTCGTAAAGAAAATTTTAGGAAAAAATGTGTAGTTGGCAGTTTCCATTTCTGGTGAATATATACTGTATTAGAGACGAATTACACCTCCCAAAAATGTTGAGCAAGGTTCCAGAACTTCTTAATCCTTAATACCATACCTTTTAACAGCAAATCAAATGTTTCGTGCATACTTGATGCTGAAAAATAGGAAACTCCTGTTTAAATCGCCTGGAAGGAATTAGAAAACTTTTTTAAAAAACAATTTCAAGAAAATTGCACTAGACTGTTGCGGTTGTGAACAATTTTAGGCACAAGAGACTTATTCTCTAAAAACGTTTCTTGTTTTGTAGTACTTCCCACGCCCACAGTCGAGGAGGTATTCTAATTGGTTTGGATGAAATTTTTACACAAGGTTACTACTATACCAATCACGATAAGTTTTTAAAATCGGTACAGAGGCGGCGGCAAAAAAGGATAAAAACGAAAAATTAAAAAACGCTGTTTTGACGGTTCAGAGGATCCTGATCATTTTTGAGAAAAATGTTAGTGGTGAAAAATTGAAGAGGTTGGAGAAAGATATATCTCAATTTTTTGATTTAGTATATTTATACGTTCCCAATTCTACGCACCTGTTAAGTCATAGTTCACAAATCATAGATTTCCCCGTACGTTTGCCATTAAAGCTTGATAGAAGTGTCTTCGTACTCTTGTCCCCCCGACGGCGTGTCGTTCTTGGTGAGTGTTCAGGCATGGCTGCGTCTGGCCGGGTTAGGTGTCGGCGAGAGGCGACGTTGAAAGATCGACTACTTACTGGTAAGGCAGGGCAAGAATGTCTATGGAGTAACTGTATACACCTGTTTGACTGACTAGATCCGTTCAATTTCCCTGTTATACGGGTGATTCTCTGTAAAGTCGTAAATCCCGGTCCATGTCTGATATTCAATTGAGTATTGTTATATAAAACATAAAGGATGCTTATACAATAAGTTTAACAATATGCCTTCCTTGTGCGATTGATATAATATTGGTAATAGTTACACTTTATTTTTTATATGCTCCCAAATATCATGAAACACAGTCCCCTGGGCTGTCCCATTCCTATGATATCCACTTTGTGATATTATTTTCAATGGATTTATGAATGTCATGCTATGTGGCCAATTGTCCTTTGAAAATGAATAAACCAAATTATGACAATTCTGTCAAATGATACTATAATTTAAATTTATCAAGTTTCTAAAATGTGTGTAATTTTGTCCACAGTACCCTGTACAAATCTCTAACCTCAAATAAAAGATGTTTGCGCCGGTCTCAAATGGTATTCGGCATTAAACGGAACGCACCTATGGTCAAGGTCGCTCCACTGCAGCAAGCGACTGCGCAGCGCCATTTTGGTTAGTATTAGCGCGTCGTTTCTTGTGAGAGCACGTGTCAGGGCCGTTACAGCACACAGTCCTCTGGTAAGTATTAAAGTTTATAATATTCATAATTAACCATATATGTATTATGTATTGCTCCTATAATTCCTGTGTTGAGTGATCAGTTGTCGTGAAATTGAATCCCTAGCAGCTGTTTCGTTAATGTTGAATGATTTAATCGAAATACACAGTCCCCTGGCAACAGTCCCCTGGCCTCCAAGATGCCAGGGGACTGTAGCCCATTCCAGGGGACTGCTGATATCAGTTCTCTGTTGATATTTTGCAGTCAACGCTATTATATGTATCGCACTAAACATAAGAATTTTTTACAGATGGCTTCGAAAAGGAAAAAGTTATCCAGAGAAGAAATATTACAGAAAAAGAGGGAAGCTGAACGTTTGAGGTACCAACGAAAAAAGAATGACCCGCAAATGAGGGAAGAAATGCGAATAAAGGAGAAGTTGAAATATGAAAGAAACCTGCTCTTTTACAACGTGATGCCGAGCGGATTCAGATGATACAAAACTCATGCATCAGATTTTCTTATGGAATCCGTAAATTTGATCATATTAGTAGCGCTTTTGACCAATCGGGATGGTTTAAGATGAACGAATTGAGGAAACTGCATTGCCTATCTCTGGTACATAAGACCCTTATCCTTAAAGTGCCATATTATCTTTATACAAAACTAAGCCTCCTCTGCCAGTACGATCAAAGATCCTCTAGGAATAAACTCATCTTACTTATCCCGCGGCATTCGACAGCATTGTTCACACGCAGTTTCTCGTACTGGGCACCCAAACTATATAACTGCTTATCAAGTGAGTATAAAGAATATAGCCTAAGCAATTTTAAAAAAAGGTTAAAGATGAGTTTAAAGCAGTCGGATGGCTAAAATTTTACTTTATGCATATCCACAGGTAATTGATTGTTTCCTTTCTCTGATAAGTGTTATATTCTAAGTTTTTTTTTTCTCTCTCTCTATAGTTTGTGTCAATGTTTTCCAGGTCGGGTTGAAAAACAGCATAAGCTGACACTCCACCTTTTCGTCACTGTTCCTTTTAAACCAATTATTTTGTAATCGTGTGACGAATAAAGGCCATTTATTATTATTATTATTATTATTAAAAGGAAAAAGGCTTGAGAAAATTAGCCAAAGACATGACTTCACGTGAACATAGGGCTGCCTTAAAAAAGTGGAGGGAGCATTGTGCTGCTTACCGGGCCAAACAAAAGGATGCGACAGTGGCTCTCAATACACCACGTGCAAACATGCTTTCATCTGATCAAGGGAGCCCTTGTTCATCTGCAGGATGCAACACTTCAGTTTCCATTGACTTTCCTAGTAACCAGATCCCTACGGTAACGGCTATCAATTCACATCGAAGAAGGCAAGCCAAAAAGCGGAGAGAAAAAGTGAATAAGGAAAAGGATGAGAAGATAGAAGCTCTAAAGAAAAAAGTAGATAAATATAGGAAAAGAATAACAAGATTACAAAATAGAAGTAAGAAAAATAAAGCAGACACACCCAACACTAAAATGCAGAAGATGTTGAATGAACCTGGAGGTAGAAAAGAAGTGGTTAAGAAAGCGTTGTTTAGCGACGTTTTAAATGAACAACTCAAAGAAAATTATTCAAATTTAAAATGTATTAAAGATAAACAAATATTTACGAAAGTCTTGTCTGGAGTTCGATTACAAAAGTACAGGCGGTGTATACCCAGAGACTGTGGTGTTTTGTATAGAGGTGTTCAGAGTACAAAACGTTACAATACTTTGACCGTGCCTGTGATACGGCGGATAAGAATACCAATAAGGTATTATAAGCAAGCTGTTCGGTCCTTTTTTGAAGATGACAGTAACAGTCGCATAGGAGCTGGGAAAAAAGAATACGTTACAAAACAGAATGTGAGAAAGCAAAAGAGATATCTTCTTGATACGATTCTTAATTTATACAAAAAATTTTTGGCAAATAACTTCAAGATTAGTTATCAAACATTCTGTCGGTTGCGTCCATTTTGGGTAGTAAGACCAAGTACACAAAATCGTGACACATGCTTGTGCGTAACTCACAGTAATTTGGACATGAAGTTGCGGGCTCTATATGATGCAAAGATAATTGCCTACAACAACTACCAGAAGTTACTGGAACAGCTATGTTGTGACCGGTATAATGAAAACTGCTTATCAAGAAGATACCTTCTTTGCAAAAATAGACTTCCTAAATATAAAGAATTCAACGATAAGAGAATCATAAAATATAAGATGTGGGTCCAAGAAAGACAAGAAATCATAGATTTAAAGACCAAAAAGCCAAAGATAGTGACAAAACACCTGAAAATGGTGTACAATGGACATCCCCGTCAAATAATATCACAATTACATACAGATTTAGAAAAATTCTTTGTACATCAAAGAAATATCATACATCAATACAGTGCTATAAATCATTTAAAACAAAATCTACAAGACGACGATGTCCTTATTCATATCGACTTCAGCGAAAATTATTACACAAAGTATGCCGAAGAGATACAAGCATTTCATTTCGGTGGATCTAGAGCGCAATTGAGCCTGCATGTACATTTCTTGAGCGATGGCCCCGTTACGCAATACCGTAACAAAACAATGTTCTTTATGATGGCAACCAAACTACCGCAAGATATTCCAGGTATAGAACAATTCACCTGGAACTATACCGAGAGTGGGCATGGGAAAGGTGCACCAGATGGAGTTGGTGCAACCTGTAAAAGAACTGCCGATTTTGTTGTAAATGCTGGTGGCGATATAAATAATATCGAACAGTTTGTACAATGTGTCCAAGAAAGATGCCCAAATATAACTTGCATCACAATCGACAGTCAAGATATTCAGGAAATGTCCAATAAACTTCAACAGGAGGCATTTAAGCAGAAGGGCTTCAAAGGCACGTTAAATGTGCTTCAAGTCACAGGGGTCTTTTCTAGCTCCATTTCTGACCTCCCAGCAAACTGTATAACCTTAACAATGAGGAGCCTCAGCTGTTTTTGCAACACAGGCATCTGTGAGCATTTTAAGATAGGTAACATTACTTATGACCTGAATCCAAGATTGAGAGTAGAAGATGTGTTTTCAGAATCGGATTCGGATAGTAATATAAATTTAAGCGAGTATAAGTCAAATATGCCTGTGAATGTCGTCAGTGATGAAGTCGCTGGAACTAGTGGTCGACAGCATTCATGTTATAGCACTGGAGACTACGTTCTTGTTAGATTTTTGGTAAAACATGTGGAGTATCGATATGCTGCCGTGGTTAATAAAGTCGACGAAGAGGAAAATGATTTGCGTGTTACATTTTTAAAGGTTTGTGATGACAAGGTTCAAACCTTTAAAATAGATGAAAGTGACATATCAGATGTATCATTTGACCATGTAGTTCAGAAGTTGGAGAGTGGGACCGCGGTTGGCCGCGTGGGTCAGAGTGTCGTGCTACTGATCAGCCGGCCGGCCGGGTCGCGAGTTCGAATCTCGCCTTCGCCATGGATGTTGTGACGTCGTGTGTTTGTACATAAATAGATATATTCTATATACAACCTAGTTTCTGGCTGCATGGCTTAGTCCTAAAGCCAAAAAAAAAAAAAAAAAAAAAAAAAAAAAGTTGGAGAGTCCTGATTTAATACTGAAAGGGAATCGAATATTTTACAAATTTGAGTCTTTGGTGAACGTGTATGAGAGATGATTGTTTCTTTCAAGTTACGAAGTCATCTGGCCGATACTCAGAGAATAGTTTTTTTTTAAGTTTTGTTTGTAAGTTCAGATTTATTTTGTAAACTACAACAATATTGCATATATATGTCGGTAGGGGCATTTTAAATGAATGACGGTGATCTTTTGTGATACTATTTTTATGACTACAAAACTACAAAATATCACATGGTGATGATGTTGAGTTTTTATATTTTCTGGATGTTCCATGCCTGGCTTTCTAATGAACCATCAAACGTATAAAAATGTTAGTTTTTCTATAAAAATTTGTGAGTGAAGTTTTATTTTGTTACTGTACTATCATAATAGTGTTAGTGAAGGTTGTTGAGTTTTTTTTTGTGAAACTAGTTTCTTGATCTCTCATTTGTAGTACAAAATATGGAATGTTATGTGCCTCTTGATGAAACTGAATATTTTTGTATGACGTTATATGTTTTTGTATTCATTTTTACTGTACTACTATTAAGTGGTCATAGAGGTACCACTGATGATGCAAAATAAAGAATATTAAGCACATGCCTACGATTTTTATGAATTTTAAACAGTCCCCTACCTCACTAGGCAGTCCCCTGCCCTGCTTGAAGCGGTCCTCTGTTACATATAACAGTCCCCTGCTAAGAACTTTTAGAAAACAGCTAATATCGGAGAAAATAGCTATTTCTTCAATGGGCATTTTCGTGTTTTAGATGTATGTGTCGATTTCGTAGGCCTTAGATGGTGTTTCTTTGATATATATTGCTATAAAATCTCTGGACAGATTTGTATGGTGCGTTGACGAGTTTACAGAGAATCTCCCATACATGTTCGTCAGTAACTGACTTTTTCCTCAGACTTGTGCTGAACATAATCCGTTATAAAGTGATGATGGGGAAGCGCAGTCAACCTACTTGACGCCATTTTTTTTTTGTTTTAATTGCCCACCGCATAGGTAGAAATAAACACAAATATATCACCAACCTACGCTTTTAAACGCGATTCCCTTATCAGCATCGTTATCTGTGAATACGCTTGCATTAGTTTTACCTTGGATATCATATTATATCCGAAGTGTGAGTCATTCGCGATTCATTATTGTCGTAGTAGCATGGGAACGAAACTATGTACACACATGCAGAAAGTTACGGACTGGTGCTGTTTCCTCCATACTTCGCAGACTCATGTAAATGTTAGATTCCAGTTATTGTCTAGCGGTACTACCTCTCGACGACTACCATGACCATGTTTAACGTTATATTAGTCAAAGCGTATATAAAATGCCTTTTACATACAGTACGATGATTTTTAGACTTTGGTATTTAGGTACATAACAAAAATTTTAACCATCGTCTAAACCAGTGTTTCTCAAACTGAAAATGATAATTGATGACAATAGCTATACGTGTTATTGGAGAAAAGCCATTTCACGTTTTATATTTTTTTATTTCGTTTGGCAGCAGTTCAACTGACCGTGAAATCACACGCCGATGTTTTCATAAAGGTAACATCGCGCACACCTCGTACATATTTCCAAGCATGCCGCCTGCTCCCCCCCTCATACGCATAAATGTGCACGACTATTGTATCTAACGGGTCTGTAGTATTATCAGCGTCATAAGATTCTTAATAATGGAATGCCCTAAATTCCCAATTTCAAAACCCCAAAAAAATTCTGAAAATGAACAGGAGTGTCTGAAACGTTTTACCCATAACTCTGCCACTGGATTGGCTTTCAAAAAAATGTATTGGGTGGACAGGCAAGACGACGAAAATGAGTGACATGCCATGTAACATTCAAACATCTTTGCCAATTGCCGTGGAAAGTAGTACTGATGATACTTTCCATACTCTACATCCATTGACCGTTTTGATACTTTTTTCATTTTTCTGCTATTATATATTATATATCTAATATGGACGTACACGGTTATTACTTTGTGTTTTTGTTTTTATTGTCACAGCTTATGCTAAAACAGACTTTATCCTTGTGTTGTTAATCAGCATTTTCAAAATCCCTTTGCTTTCATGATAGGAACTTCATCATTTCAGTGGTACGGAAAATAGTATTTGCGCCTTCAGTAAAGCTAACGTAATTTAAGGAAAATCTGCTAAAGTATTAATGCCAGGTATGTGGTCCAGCACTTTATCACCAAGCTGATTGAACGGTCGCAACAAGACTGGAATTTAATTAAATCTACTCTCTATCGCTTTTAATAACCGGCCAACCGGCTTGGATTTCGATTTTTTCCCATGTCACCTGTATTAACCTACATTTTCAGCAGTATGATCTGAGACGCGTCATTAGTTCTCCGGGAAATAGTGCATTTATTTGTACAATTATATAGGTCTGTATATTTGCGAAAGTCGTATGTCTAACGATTATATTCCGTTACAGTTTAATATTAATGTTTCGTATAAAATCGGTAATAAGGCTTTTATTTATGTTGTATTTCATATCTCAGCGCAAAGCCAACTGAGGTGAATATCCAATGTCCTCAACTGTTTGATCAGTGTTACACATCGATGAAACAGATTACATGAAGCTTGTATTTAAATGATACTTGAATGATTCTAGTAACATTTCAAAGATGTTTAGCTGCATTTTTATGTCTGGACCTGAAAATGAAGAGAAAATTCTTCAGGGTACAATAGCGTCTTTGCTTATATCCAAGATACTTCGATTCAATTCATTAAATACTTCATCTAAGAACTTACAAAAGTTGTGCATTCTACCTATCGCCAAGTGCCAAGGTTGAAGAGGCTAGCGAAACGCATGGCATTGTAATGACGTTTTTTCCCATTGCCATTGATTATAGTACATACTTTCTGACCTGCCCTCGTAGTCACGTTTCCTCGTCAAAGCTAAATTTTTTTGTAATTATTCATTTATGATTCTGATGTGGCTAAATTAGGGATAGTGCCTTGTTGTAAATATTGATTTTGTCTCGAGTTCCCAAAAAAATCTAGATTTTTTCGAACATTCCAGAGAGTTTTTGCTGCGTGGTGTTACACAACGAAATACACGGAACTCGACATCGTTGGTTCTCCTATAAAATATATTATTTTGAATGAATGGATTCAAATCAAATTTTAAGCCTTGTGGCTACAACAGGTCATATCCAGGGCTTCAGGAATGCGTCCTGAGGGAGGACGTATACGTCCTAGGATTTAAAGGTAAAAACAATCCGCTAAGACTGCGTATCGGTGCCCTGCCTGTATAGTGAAGAATTGATGCTCACGTCTCGACGCCTTGGCAAAAATGTTCTATAACCCCTCTGGCAATACAAACCCTCCAAGGGCCTACCAGTGAGATAAAATGGTACTGAGATGTTTATGTGGTTAATTTCTGCTGTTACATGCCATGGAGATGTTTTGCTATTATCTTTCATTTTGATACTTGACTAAAAACATGATTTGTAATAAAATACTTCACTGGATATGGACCAGCAACACTCAGAATATTTAGAATTTCGAGTACTAAAAGAATATGGAACAATTCCTTATGTTTATCAACATGAAAGATAAGTTTCAAATGTTACATTATACGAGTACGGAACTTCACGAAACTTGCTACTGAAACAGTTAAAACTTTCCCGTTTTATAAAGGTGAACAATCATGAAACTTATTCTGTATTTGATGGATCGCATCACTGATGACTTAAGAAAATAACGTCAAGTAAATTGACTACTACACTTCCCACGAATCCAAAACGACTTGCAATACAATGTTAACTAAGCATAAGGGTATCAAAAGACTTGGTGTTCTCTATTAATACACTATTGGACTGAGAAAAAGGCAATAATGACCGTCCAGGTACATAGTAGCCTTATTTCTTTGGAGCTGGAGTGTAAGACTATTTGTCATAAATGTTTGATAACTGATTATGATAGCTCCTGATAAGTACTTTGAATCCTAATTGGATTG
The DNA here is from genome assembly GCA_963669975.1 of Acanthoscelides obtectus. NCBI lineage: Eukaryota > Metazoa > Arthropoda > Insecta > Coleoptera > Chrysomelidae > Acanthoscelides > Acanthoscelides obtectus. The sequence continues at coordinate 61,011,234 of CAVLJG010000007.1, read as the reverse complement.
GAATTGGATGAAATGATAGGCATTTCATGACTTGTTTTGTTGCAGTTCTTGACAACTGACCATGAACATTACCCCCCAAAATCATGTAACCTAGTTAAATTTCACTCACAGCATATATCGTATAAATATCTATGCATGCAGCTGCATGTTTTTATGAATCACAAGCATGGACTTCTCACACCGACTAAGGCACCATGATAGCCGTATATCGTTTTATTATATCTGGTTATAGGCTTTCACCAGATACTTTCCAACTTATAGACAGGCCACGGATTAGCAGACACACAGGTCGACAGACAGACGGAAATAGTGACATGGTTTTTCGTAATGTAGATATCATATAACATCAAAAACACACAATGAGCCGTATTCATAAAACAAAGTATATCCTTGTACTTGCAAATTTTGAAGGAAATCTTCCAGATGGTATTTATAATAATTTGAAGTAAATGATTTTGCTTTTTGAGTATAAGCATATCCTTCAAAGCAGTGACATAAGTAAAAGGATATTCATAATCTTCACCTTATACTTGGCATAGGAAGCATATCCTTCAAAAATTCTGAGTGTGGTCAGTAGCAGACTCAACTTTGTAACGAAAGGTGTTCAAACGATGATGGCAGAAATTGAGGATGTTAGGCATGTTAAAACGTACAAACCTCGTTTATCTTCACTTGGTCGTGACTTTAAAAAATTATATCGGTTCGACGAAGCAAATGTACAATGGCTTGCGGACAGATTTTTAGTTGAGAATGAGGAAACTCGAGGAGGAGCACTTTCATGTATTCATAAAATGAAGATATGTCTACGCTATCTCGGTGACCCTGGATATCAACAAGGTATTGGAGTGTTAGTCAAGCAACGGTATCTCGGACTGTGGATAGAGTTGTGAACAGCATAGTTGCACTGTCGAACGAATGGATCAAGTTTCCAACTACCAACCACGAACTAATGGAGGCCAAGCGGATATGACAAAGCATGTATAAATTTCCGACAGCAATTGGTGTAATTGATTGTACACATATAGGAATACTGAAACCAAATCGCCATGGAGATGAGTATATCAACCAAAAAGGGAAACCTACTTTAAATGTGCAATCCACTTGTGATGCCAGAGAGATGTTCACAAGTGTTGATGTCAGTTGGCCTGGATCAGTGCATGATTCCAGAATATGGAGAAATTCACAGACTAGATCACAACTAATAAATAAAGCAAATGTTGTACTACTTGGGGATGACGATTATGGTATTGAGCCATGCTTTATGACTCCCTTCAGAAATCCTACTCCAGGTGCAGAAATAAATTATAACAAGCTTTTAAAACAAGAAAGAATTATAATTGAACGCTGTTTCGGCCCACTGAAACGATGGTTTCCTATCCTACAGTATTTTTGCCGCGTAAGGTTAAAAAATGTGCCGAAAATAATTATTGCTTGTATTGTACTCCATAATGTTGCGAAGATCTTGAGCGATCCTCACTTTGAGTTAGTTGAACAAGATCCAGATGAAGATGAAGGAAATCATGAGAATGACGAACTTCCTCTCCGCTAACTAGGTCAACAAATAAGAAGAAACTTGAGTATTATAATAAATAATTTTAATGATGAAAGTGTATTTATAAGTTATAATAAGTTTTATTTTCGTGAACATCATAAGTTATAGGTGGCTTCTGATGCTGCATCATTTCTAATTTAGTTTTATAATACTCTTATGGAAAATACTTGTTTGGTACTGCTGTAATAGCACTAGACGTTGCAGTTCTTTTGTAGTTAACCCTTTAGTTTCCTCAGTTTCGTATTCCTCTGTTGCTAATTTTCTTTTTGGTTCTTCTGAATTGCTGGCGCAGTAACAGTAACTGTTTGATCACTGCGCTCGGTATATAGTTCACTTCCTTCTTCTTGAACACTACCAACCTGAATGGCACCTCTAATTTTTCCAATTGTAGGATTACAGCCATAGCTTTCAGCAACTTTCTTTCCCAATCTAACAATTTAATTGCTTTATTACCAGTTTTTTTATATCTGCTTTTTTCTTCAACCTTGATTTCATGCTGTTGATTTTTTCATAAGCCTTTAGTATCTAATGGTGTACCAAATGCTGATTCGTATATTTCTTCGTCAAGGCATCGTCCTTTCTCATTTTTATTTTTGGAACTTGTGACTTTTGCAAAATAATGGGAGCAATGGCAATTTCATCTGTGATGAACTGCAGATCGTGGCTATTATTTTCTATAGCTTCCTCATCACTTGAGGATGACATGCTTATTAATTTGATAAACAACTGTATCCAGTAAAAATACGGAACGGTCTGTGTAAGCTCTGGAGTACAACTGTCAGTAATGCTAAGTGAACGAACTCCCACGTCAACTACAAGCTAGAACAATTCAGGACATGTCGCTGAAGATACAAATACCAGTCAACCTTTTACTTCTTCTTGGAGGATATCCTCGCGAGTATAAGGTAATCATTATGAATATGTAACCAAGGATATGCTTATTTTTCTCCGAAGCAAGGCCTTATACTTTTACCTGATGCTTCCGAGGATATGCTTCTCTTTTATGGATACGGCTCAATATCTCATCTTCGAAATCTTTCGCAGTTACAACACTTTATCGCCAGTGGCGTAGAAAGTAAAAGGAAGAAAATAAGGTTTGGAACATCTTCTACACCTTTTGATGCTGAAACAGCTCTTGTCACAACTCAATATTCTTTCTGCGGGGTCATAATTGGCCCTGGCTCAGTTTGATCAAGGTGACTTTTCTATGTTGATAGGTTTTTTCTTCATTTTTCAACTCCCTGTATTTCTTAGTCTTTGAGTGCTGATGTTTTTAGAAGCTCGGGTACTGATTTCCGCGCGACGTACTTTTTCTTGTAAATATTGCAAGCGTATTTTGAATTACTCTGAATATAGTTATACCGTGAATAGAAAAATCTGTACACGAATTTCCCATTATACAGTCATAAAATATATTCACCACATTTTATGTATGCTATAGGTAAACAATGAAACGGTCGAGTTTTAGGTTTACAGGTATTTTTTTAAATACCTATCCTATTCAGTTTCACTAATTGCAGGTTTATGAATTGAAGTTTTCATTTGTACGAGTCGTGCAAAACGCTGGTAATAAAAATTGGCGTTTAATTGGGTGCGATTTCATTTGAGCATAGTTGGGAGTTATTTTATACGACCTAGTGGTTTTCAAAATTAAAAAAATAAAATGTAGATGGCAGAAATGTATTTTAGAATAATCGGTTATAGGTCGTATCCATCAACTTCATTTAAATTTCTGTCCACAAATTATCATTCACAAAACAACGTTAAGTCAGTAACATGCAGTTCGTATAGTATTGTATTAAAAGTCATGTAATGTACTTTTATCATATTTTAGATAAAGTATAACTAAATTTGACAAATGTGATATGTCTTCAATTCAAACTGTTTTGGTAGAATAGCTGATAATAGTAAGTAGAGTAATATTACTGTGAAATACTTTACACTATTTTTTTTTGTACCTACCAAGATTGTTTCAATAAACAATTCTCGCAATAAGTTTAAGCTTACGCATTTCATATTTTCTCTAGCAGTAAATGGTAATTGTCTAGCTATTGAAAATCAGCCATTCAAGTCTAAATATAGAAAGTTACGCGCTTTGCTTCATTTATACCACAATGTTCTTATGCAATGGCTCAAAAATGCAATGCCAATACAAGTCTTTACGTGAGATGTTAGCTATTATTAATTTCATGCTGACCTTTCATATTGCTTCTTTTTGAATAAATATACATAACGCGTTTTAAGATATTGCTAAAGGCTTCTTAGACATACATATACATTCAAGATTAGAATTATTGTTATTAACACTTATAGGATCTTTTCACAGAAAAATAATCATTTGTACAGTAGATAGTGACGATGAAAAACTTGTTTGGCTCTTTCATAAAGTGAAAATGGTTGGAACGAGCAAAACTTGAAAGGCACCTCACGTGAAGTGAGGCAGTGCAATAATATCAAGTCCAATTAGAAGTAGATTTGGATGTTGCAAGATGCGTGGTTAATTCGAAGCTCAATTATTATGGAAGGGTGCTCCACACCTAGGATCTACCTCATGTCGTCAGTTTAACTATAATTAATTAAATTAACCACTCAACTCTCAGCATCCACATCATCCCTAAGCCGACCTGACTATTACTGCAACACCTCATGTCACCCTTCTAGCAAGGTTGAGTACAGCCTTGAATCCCAGCTCGTTAACATTATGAGGATCCAAAGTGGTGAGCCACAGTATGGTCTGACTGTAGTAGCTCAGAGCCTTGCAGCGACACAGAACATGAGCCGCGGACTCTTCCTCTACCCCGCAGCGCCCACACATGGGAACCTCAGGCATCATATGCAGGTGATAATCGTCCCACCGACAACCTTAGGTTGGATCTATCCAAAGATAAGCAAAAGCGTCCATTGCGATATTTAGGGGTGATCAGATCACCCCTGCTCAGAAGAACAGGAGCCTTCCTTTGCAGTTTGACAAAGATGGCAGTGTAACCCTTGACAGAACTCAAAAAGGACCAGCTGCCCTGACTCCACAGTCGACGTGTGATTACTCTCGCCTCTCCGCAGATCACACCATCAGGATTAGCGACAGGTCAGCTGAAACATTAGGCGAATGTTTTCAGTTCCCCTGACATTTGAAGAATGGAGAGTAGCTAACAATAACGCAAACGAAACAGTTATAAGTTTATTAATTTTGGAGTGAATATATTGGTTCTAGAGCATTCCGAATTGGTTGGTTTTAGTGACCAAACGTATATTTATAAGGTGGTGTTTTAATAAATTTCAATGTGTAATAGTATAATACAGTGGTGGTTTTGAACGTGCGTCAAGTGATGAAATGATAAAGTCTTCAAAGTGAGTAGTGTTACTGGAATCCATCATCAAATGTTTGATATAGTGACTGAGAGAATCATGAAGAAGCTGCAGTCTGCAAAGTCCGGACCTGTAAACATCATAATCTTAGTCATAATGCACTCGATACCAAATCGTAATTAAAAACTTGTGAGAATTAACACAGGAAACAACAATGGTGTTCGATTTTAATTGATCCATTGTTCTTATCTAAAAAATATTGGCAAGAATCATGAAAATACAATAGGAGCACAACAGGTGCATACATCTTAGAAATGAGTTCGATACTTTATGACATTGGTAAATTGGTATAACATACATAATATACGTGAAAGGCTAAACACAGATAAAGATGGTCTTACTTCGAGCACCTCTTCTATCATACGGGTGAGTACAATAATTCTGTATATTTTTGTACCTTGTTCTTACTACAAATATACAAGTGAGGCGTTTCGCTTTATTCAGGCATAGCTAGACTGACATTGAGTGGCTACTCAGAATACTGAGTGTTTCTTACTAAACGTCGGAGGGTGATTCGTTAGGTCATTCCAAGAGAAAAAGTTCTGCGGAACATATCCGCAGTTGTTTCTTTTCTGAGATTTTTTGCGAAAACGAATTTTATTTTTTGTAATTTTGTATATTTGTAGATTAAGCAACTAAAAACACAACTTTTGGTCTGCTTCTTTATATCCGGCTTCGCTTACGAAAAAAAAAATAAAAGACACTTTAACTGGATTCGAAGAAAACAGGAGAGATCAAAAATTGTAGCATTAGTTGCTTGACAAAAAATAAAATAAAAACTACAGAAAAGTCATTGTCGCACTTTTTACTCAATAGTATGGCTGTGGTGGCCACTGATACGCCACTGGGCATAATTATTGTTTCAATCTACTTAGAGCCCTCTTTACTTCAAATAATTACATCAAATTTAAACCAAATTGGTTTAAGGATATTTTTTTAAACTTCGCGCCCTGTATCTCAGAACCGAAGCAACTCCGGACATGTTCATAGGAACTTTTCTTTAAAACAACCTAATGCATGAATAAATAGTCAGTGTGTGCTTTTTCCGGCAATTTCATTGTAAAACGTCGTACTACCCAATATTAGAAACCATACTTGTATTTAGCAATCATTGTTTGGTCTTGAAAATCGTTCACTAATTCTGTCATCATTTATCATCCATTATTAGTTCATCGCACCCATTACGAATCACAGATTCACTCCTTATTTATCTTATCTTCTGTAAAAAGGGTTTAAGATAGATGTTTACAAAATTAATTAGACAAAAAACTTGATATGATGAATCATAAATTCTAATTAGATTACTCAAACCAAAATACTCCCAAACAACAGCAAAGATAAAATATGAAATAACAGGAAGCGATAAGTCGTACACGAAGGTTTTTGTCTGCAGATATTGGCTTGGGAAAAGTCACAGCTCAAAAAGCTGCTAAAAGGAAATCGATTGCAAAAGATTGAGCAGAATGACAAAACATTCAGGTATAATCCACCGTACAAACAAGCCAAAACAAACGCAAGAACAAATATTCCTAAAATGTGTCAACTAGTGATATTTGTTAACTAAACTTGGGTAAGTTAGGATTAACTCGGTTGCCGCCATTTTCGAAAACTACTTAACCAGTATAAAAGCTATGAGCCTGATTCTTAACGGGTGAAGATATTATAAGCTCAACGACGACGGCAACTTACAGACAAAACATGGAAAATAGAGTGAGCGAAGGAACAATCAGCTGTTAGAGGAGAAAAAAGAAGAGTGACAATATTAGTTAATTGAAATAAGTAATTTTGGCATCTTCAGCAGGTGTAGAAAAATGTTTTCTCCTTTTGGTTTAATTCAAAGTAAGCTACGTAATAAACTGGGTACTGAAAAGACATCGAAATTAGTTTTTCGTTTAAAATATTTAATATATCTTCAAATAATGGAAATGACTGAAAGGGAAATTATGTCAGTAAAATATATTACTAATTTCTCTATTAGATTTTATCTCAAGTTTTAGTTTAACTTAATCCTTTTCGTTTATTCATTTTCACGGATGAATACCAATAAAAAAGCTGTACAATATGTTGCCTTTAAACATGATCTGTTTTACCAATTTTCACAGAACATGCTTTCCACCTACCAGATAATGCTATTCACCTGCTACATATTGATTAACTTGTGGAAAACTGTTTTTTTGCAGAGTGTCCAAGATAAATTATGTCTAAAAGCACTACACAATTATACATTTTTTCAATTTCGATTAGTTTCAGTCAATACTTGAACGCAAATTGTTTAAACTAAATTAATCTGGTCTTTATTTTTTTTAAAACCTGGGTTTTTACCAACCCTGATTGAAGCGCAGGGGCGCAACTGCACCAACAAGCTCTTCTGGGTCCATTAATCGTTGGAACAAGAGGCCCCACGAAGGACTTGCAATGGCAGAAAAAGTTTGATTTCAACTAGCTACACCATGATTGAAAACGCATGGATTTATCCTTAAATCGTAAATCTCCAACACAAATTAGTCAGTGCGTCATGCAGATTTGTGCATCAGACATAATGGATCAACAGCGCCTACGATTTCTGGCTTCGCATTGTTAATGTGAGTGGACGGGTAACGGGCAGTAGAGGCAGCAGCAGAATAAATAATAAGGTGCAAGTCTAAAAATAAAACAATATACGCAGTGCTTTGACCTCAAGGATGATCTACACTCACTTCTGAACGTGTCGTGTAATCACTGTGTTCGGGTGATCACCCTGGCGATTACAAACATCCCGGTAATAAGTAATTATTTGCTAACACTGAAGCTACTGTTTAACACAAAAAATACTATTACAGTTTGTGATTACGTCCGATCATTTTCAGAAACTAAACGAAAACTTTTAGCATTAACCTGCAGGCTCACCGAGGTCGCCTGTTGAGGTAGTCGCCAATTTTTTCTGAAACGTCAAAGTGATTTTTCTTATATTTATATAGTAGCAACCTAGTGAGATAGATAGAATACTTTATTTGCCCTTTTGATCATTAGGAAAATGGATCAGTCATGGCTGATAAAATTTACACTTCACTAAGCATAGGAAAACGTCCCTTGCTATGTTTGTCCTATAGAAAAATGACACATGTACAATAATTAAAGCATATTATCGCAGCACATTAAAGTTAAAATACGTTAATATTCAGTATAAAAAGAAAATAGTTATTTTTTGCTACTGCATTAGCAAGAACATCACCTATAAGGAATAAGATGTGAAGAAGACCTTTTATTATTATTATTATTTCGAATGATTATGAATGTGCAATTTCAAAATTTTCTGCGATTACAGTACTTCCTCACCAGTTTTGACATAGGAAGTAAAAAAAAGAAAGTCAAGTAGTCTTGCGGAAACTTAGATGAAAAACAAAGGGTAATCTTGGGTATGTCCGCAATAAAGGAAGAGGAGCAGAAGTAGAAGGATTGGTAACCCGAGTGATGTACGGTTCTGCTTATTGGCTCCATCATGTTCAAATCGATGTGCATCGAAAACACCGAAGTGACAACATATGTCCATTACATCTGTATATGGGTGTAACCTAAACGAAAACAATGATGGAACGGGAAATAGCATAAGTAGCCACCAACAAGAAACAGCAGACTCATTTGTAGCTTCGGTCAGTGGACCTCTCGAATTTGCGAAGTATCAACCAACTTCGCCACGGAGACTATCTATAACTACCTACCCTAGTACTTCAAGCCCATGAGTAAATACTAAGAAGACAAATAGTCATGGGCAGTAAAAACCACGTCAGGTAATAATAGCTGGCCTCCGTGGCGACGTTGGTTGATACCTCATAAACAGGAGGTCTACTGACCAATGCGCCTGCTGACTCTTGTTGGTGGCTTCTAGTTGTATTTCCCTTTCCATCGTTGTTTTCCTTCAGGTTACACCCGCAACCAGATGTGATGGGCCTATGTTTTCACTCCGGTGTTTTCCACTCACATCCATTTGGGCTATCAATCCTTCTCAGGTACAAATTCTCAATACTCTGGTACTCAAAACGGAAGAGAATAGCATAGCACATCGTACACAACTGCGTTATTCCTTCCTAGACAAAGTCGATGCGCGTGTATCCCGCCATACACATAAACACGCCGCATTATATTTGTAAGATTTTTCAGTATCCATCGGATACCAAAATTAATTTGACATCAAAATAGTGGCGGCATTAAGCGCTATAGTGCTTTTGGGTCCTGGACGCTTGCAATGTTATTGGTTGTTGATTTATAGATAAGCATCCTAAAAGTAGGCAACCTGAATAACCAGGATCTACAAAACATAAGACATTTTAAATTTTTCAAATTCCAGCCCTGGCAACAAATTATTTCTGGATTCACCTCAAGATGAGTAGGGCGTTAAAAAACGTTTAAAAAGGTATGGATTTAATATGAATACTGCGTGTTCAGAGATTCTTTAACTGGTAACTGCCATTAGGTGAATGGTGAGACCTAGAATGAATGTGGATTGAAAACTGCGATATTAGGCTCACTAAAATATTTCTCCGTAATTAATCTGTGATGTGAACAAAGTATTCATTAAGAAAAGACAGGGGAAAAAGAACATACATTATATCCGATTGATGCTATACAACGAACTGATTACTTATATTACGTTATTAAAAATATTGTCCTTAATACACATAGATACAGTGATAAATATAAAATCCTCCCTGATTCTGTTCTGACCCAGCATTCAAATCCTAAATAAAGCGTTCCACAGACACCACTAGCGCTTTGTTACAATAATATACTCAACCGTTTCCAAGATTATTTCGGTGATAAATACTTTGAGAAAAACGAAACTGCAGCTTGATTTTAAAGAGTATGATTCACTATGTACCTGTGTCACAGATATCTGATGGGTTTGCAAATTGAAACAAACAGGTGGGTCGAAATACGGAGTTCCTTAAGGAGTCATGCACCTGACAATAGAAAATTCTGATAAACCTTATTCTGAAGCACCCCCCCCCCCTCTTTTAGAGGATAACGCATCCCTCCGGTAAGTATACCCTTCAGGAAATGAAATGTTCTCTCATTGTTTTCAATACATAATTTAATTGTTTATCGCTGACCAAAAATATCTCTTTTGAACATTTAAATTAAATATGTTTGAGACATCTGGGAGGAGAGTACTGGGTAAACATCCCTTCAGCTCTTATATGGCTTTACGTAACGGGTCACCAGAGCTCATCTATACCTCGATGTGTGTATGATATTTTTCAAATTTAAGGTCCCAAAGTACATGGTGACTTGATTCGAAATGTTAAAAACCATATAAACACGGACAATGGAATAATAGAAATGATATAGGTAAGTATTAAAAATCAGAAAGTCAAAGTATTTTTGAATTTCATTTTTATTTTCCGAAAGCCACACTTTTATTTCTGTTCCAGAAAAGGTTCTGTGACACCGCACCGGTTCTTGTAGGTACCACTGGTACCACCAGACCAACGGCCATTGTTCGAACTGGCAGTGGCGGCCATCCACCATCCTTGTCTCTTTCACCTGCCGTACACCTTACCTTGAGTCGAAGAAGCAACAGCCAGCGCCATCAGCAAGGTCCACGAACGTCCCATCTTCGATCTGTCTTTTCAAAGTCCGTCACAGAATGTCACAAAAATCACAAACTATTCACTGACAAACAAAAACCGGCGGCAAAAAAAGTAATTCTCTCACTCACTTCAAACAGGTGGGATTGTGAACAGCGGCGCGGCGCGTCTCGGTCGGTAACCTGTTTTATCGCGGCAGGCTGGGAAGCAAGACAATCGCTACACGCAGACACAGCCAACTGCCGACTGCGTTCGGAAAACGGACAAGCGGGAAGCGGCCGCGCGCTACGGTAAACTTTTGCGCGGTTGCCAGGTGAGGATAAGGCAGGGAATCTGATATTGATTGTTATTGTTTTCAAGATAGGTCTTTTTTTTTAAATAAGCTTCTTTTAAAAAATCGTATTAAACCTTGAACAGATTTTGTTAAAATTTATATCTGTTAATGTTTGTACTTTGCGGTGTTTGGGTTGTATTTGATGTATTTTGCTCATGGGTACCAGGAGGGCCGTTGCCGTGACCTCTTCCTTCCCATAAAAATTTGGTTCGATCTTAAAATTTGCAAATTGCCCTCCTCCCCTGAGATATTTTGCTACCACTTCCAAAAATTTTGAGGCAGGTTCCACAAAAAGTTATATCTTGCCGACGAGAAGTATTACTGCGGGCGCCCGTGAACCCATGGTTATTGTTTATTGTTGTTATAGTTTATTTTTCGGTTATCTGAAATGCAGTTTTGTCGATACTCAGGAACCGAAACGGAAGAGAGTAGCAAAGCACATCGTACGCCACTGCCAATGTAGCGTGCCTTTATACATACAAAATCGGTGTGCGCGGATCCCGCCCATAGACGTTAGCAGTGAGGTGTATGGTGGGTCTTGCTACTCCTTTCCGTTTTGGGGCCAGACTATATGTAGAGGATACCCTACTTGATTTCTCATTTTTCAATTTCAACAAATTTTAACAAAACCGGCTTAGGTTATTACGACTTTAAGGCTAAGATGAAAAAAGTGTATCACCCTGTATCTGTATAACAAAGCATAACCTGAGCAGTGTTTATATGGTCACTGTCCCTAAAGTTTCTTCAAACATGAAATCTTCGACTACTCAATTGAATTATGTTTTCTTGCAAAATACGTTTGCCTTCAGCCTGTTTCAGTCACTTATTATGGGTTGCTTACAAAAATGATGAGAACTAGGATGACGCTGTGACTTCACTGATAATTGTTTTTTGTGCGATTGCAATTGAGTCTAATAAGATGATAATAAATTACCTTAATTTCTCTTCCACTTGATTCATAATAGGAGGAATGCTATGCAACTAAGCGATCAACTGGGCGTATTTCATTGTTCTTGGTATTGCAAAGGTTTCCATTCAGTTGTGGCAAGCTGCTATCTATGCAAGCTGTCGTATGCCCTTCAAACATCGCCGGTGGTCCCCAAGGAGCAGTTTCTACCTAACCGTAGTTTTCCACCCATCAGCGACCTTTGAGCTTTCTTGCAAGCATTTAAAGTGCTGGAGGAATCTGTGATGTGTACTTGCACCTAGGAAGTGTACTTTGGCGGCTAGCTTTCTGTTTTTGTAAAAGACTCAGATTATGCTTGGACCCGAATAGGTCAATCCGACCGCTTTTTTGTCTGTAAGCTATCGAAATTCTAGCATAATCTGCTAGTAGATGATTGAAATCATTGATTAGATCTGTCTCAAGTTAGCCAGCCATATAGTGTATTCCGGAGTCCAAAAATGGATCCGAAGAGTGAGACGGTGGCAGCGCAAAGTAGATTCTCAAATTCGGGTCACAGTGTTCATTTTAGTTGCGCTGCGAACCGGTTGACCCGAAGACTCACGGGTTTAAATCTCCGACTCTGAAGCTAATTTTAAGCAATGGATACTGTCTTGTGTATTATCTATATCATGCACCAGATCGGTGTAAGGTTAACATAGGTACATCGCAACCCTGAAACTGGTTTATTTGATAAGTCAGTTACAGTTACTAGTTGAAGAACTGGAAAAAACTGTTCTTATCTAAACCAGCCTTTTATCAGAGATATGTAGATGATTGTCTACTCTGCAATCATATAAATCACATCGAAAGCGTTTTTAATGAATTAAATACTTTATATTTCAAACTACACTTAACAAAAGAAATTCGAAGATATTTGAATTATGTTCCGAATACCTACAGTGTCATTAACAGTACGACAGACCATACCAACCAATAGCGAAATACACAGTATGCATACTAGAAACTATCTAGTCCGATTTTTGACATTATATAGGTACTTTATCTAATCATTCTGCCGGCAGTACTGTTATCACACCCTGATAACATATCTACGAATCTAAAAGAAATGAGAGAGATTCTTTCCCAGAATGACTACACCCGGTCTTTTGTGATACCAGCATAAAGAATTTTATAATAAAAAAAACGTACTGATGAACAGAACAAGAAATTTATATCATTGCTTTATGTCGCAGGTCTTTCTGACAATATGTTAAATGAAGTATTCAAAGTTCAAGGAGCACATAAATCTGCTACAACAACTAAAAACAGATTTTCAAACCAAAAAGCTCCAATCGAAACAGATCTGTAAAGCAACTTGGTTTACAGAATCACATGAAAGGACTGTCCACATTCATATCTAGGATAAACTAAGCTATATGTAAACAATATATATAAAAGTATATAGAAGCATGAGTACAACATATGACATGATATGCCCACCGCGTTAGTCAAACATACAATTGAGAATCAGCGTGAATTGGATTTCACAAATGAAAAAATTCGTCAACATCCTTGAAATGAAACTGGCACTACCTGTACAAATTATAGAACTAATACAATTAGGGCCAATTTCACCAACATTAACGGTCCCTTGGACCAACGGGAAAATACCTTATCGAAATGCAATTTGACGGAAGCTGTCAAAGGTCTCTGAATATCAGTGATTTCTATTAAAACATTGAATAAAATCGTGAAAATTCGACTGTATTATAAACAAGACCACTTTTTGATTCCAACATGATGCTTTTGTACAGAGAAAACGGGACAACTTTCATGAATTTTGATTTATGTTATAAATTTACATTTAACAATCCGTTATCCACCAGCCAATGGGAATGGGAGAAACAATAGGTCGATTTTCTAGCTTTTAAATTTAACAGCAGGTTTGGACGTTTGTTAATTCATGGCAATCTCGAGTTTGTTAAGGTAAATATACTGAGTGTTTATATGTTATCATTATAGCTGTTGAATAGTGTGAATTTGCCTGTATTTTGCAAGAAAATAGAATATCAAATACATTCCAACCAATTCCTCATCTTCTTTTATATCATAATAGTAATCATTTATTAATTTATGGTTAATGAATTTCTTCAAAGCAATAAAAACAGTATGTCCTCTCCATCCTAAAACACAGATAATATCTGTAAGACGTTTCAATCCCTACATCTCCGTGATGCATAATGCAATTACTACAAAAAATTATGAAAAATTTCTCACAAATAATGTCTTTTAAGTCTAAAAATCATAAAAACTAATAACGTTTCTTGTTTGATTGTCTTTTTGACTGGCGGGGGTATCTATCTGTCACTCGCAGGGTTGCGAATTCTAACGACGATCACGTCCCGTGGTGGAGGGTGCGAAATGAATCTTTTACATTTGCTGGTTTTGAATTTAAAGTATGTACACAAACATAGTACTTATGATAGTTGGAGCTAGACTGATATCACTTCTTGAGGAATATTTGAAAAGTGTGAACACCATCATGGTCTGTTGTATCTTCAAATTGCAAATGAAGTATCTGAAAATTCTTACATACAGTGGACCTTCGTCATAGTTTACTATCCTGATTATGATCATCTTTGGCAGATGTGTTGTATCATCAAATTGATGAACAAATATAGGAAAGCTCTGTTATACCGTACAGCGGATTTATCATGAAAATTTACTAGGGATCATGATTATCTTTGGTAGATTGTTCAATCCGGAATGGGAAAGATCATTTATTTATGAAAATATTTTAGGTATCATCTAACCGTTACAATCAGTGCTCAAAAACTGTGAGATATGATTTATAGCATAATCCGCTGAGCTATCAACACAAATTTAACATACTCGTACAGGTCGCCTAGGCGTGGGGATGCATTCGTCGGGATGAATATCACGGCAGCAACTGTCTGGTAACAACGTATGAAGTGAAACTCGCTAACTTCACAAATTTGAAGATTTTGTACAATTTCTTTGAAAATGATGAAAGATATGTCTGATTTGGCAAGGTAATGTCGCAACCAAATGGCAGTCGGCCTTTCTGGATGCTGGCCAAGCAGATTGACAACAACTTCTCACACAGTAGCGTTCCACCACTTACGTGTCAGGATGGAACGATTGTAACTGACTCGAAGGCCAAGGCTGAAGTGCTTGCCAAGATCTTTGCTGCCAACTCCACCATGCACGCCCCCCAACAAAGCTTCTGGTCCAGACTTGATTGTGCTGAAGAGGTGTGCAGCGGAGCTTGCTCCAGTTCTTTCGCGTCTCTTCCAGATATCTTATGAATCCAGAAAACTGTAAATTTGCTCATGTCTAACCCATCCAAAAAAAAGTATCTAAACACAACTACAGCTCTGCTTTCTGTTATAAGTAAGGTGATGAGTGGTGCTTAATCCCGAGCTTCTGGACTACCTCGAACCTCTAGGCTTGATTAGCGACAGGCAGTATGGTTTCCGATACCAGCGATCCACAGGGGACCTCCTAGCTTACGTCACGCAATTGTGGAGTAAGCCAGTCCAGTATTACGGTGAGGCTCATGTCGTTGGTCTTGATATCACGAAAGCGTTCAATCAGCTGTGGCACGCTGCAATCTTATGCAAACTTCCATCCCATGATCTCCCAGAAGAGCTTTGCAGATGGGTGGCTGACTTTCTCTCTGGCAGCAATGTATCCGTCGTAATTGACGGGATCTCATCTTCATCCGCAAGGTCAACGTGGGTGTTCCCAAGTGATTGGCCTTAGCTCCGACACGGTTCTACTTGCATATCATCGACCTCCTTTCCTGCACGATCAACCCAATCCACAGCTTCGCTGATGACAGCACTCTACATGCAGGAATTCTGAGTGACAAGCCTATCTCTGCTGCTGAGCTGGAAAAAAGAAGATTAGCGACGACTTCCTCTCTGACGAGAGACCTGGAGGTTATCACTGCTTGGGGACCCAGCAATCTTGTACAGTGTAATGCTTCCAAAACACACTACTGTACCGTGACAAAAAGCATCCTACCGCTCATACGGTTCCGATGGATGGCCGAATTCTGACAAAGAGCCGTCCATTTCGGCTGGTCGTAGTCCATATGACCGAGGACTTGATCTGGCACGAACACATCTTGTCAGTGGCGGCGGCTGCTAGGAAAAAAGGCTATTTGTTTAGGGCTAAGAAGTACTTCCGCATGATCTTCTCACTCTTTACAAGGCCCAGAAAAGGCCTAGCCTCGAGTATTGCTCACACGTTTGGGGTGCCGCCACCCCGACTATATTATCTATGCTCGATGTTGTCCAGAGAAGGGCTGTCCGACTGATCGATGACTCTTCTCTATCAAACAGTCTCGAGACTCTTTCACACCGGCGGCCGTCGGCAATCAAGTTCTCTTCTACCGCTACACCAACGGGCTTTGCTCCTCAGAGTTCTCTTCCATGATGCCGCCGCGCGATGTGCCTGACATACAGACCCAGGTGTTTCGGTACAAAAAAAATTGCTACAGAAAAAGCTTCCTACTTCGATAGTATAATGGCTGGGGAGATAACGCAGCATAATCACTAGCTGCGTTCGGCACTTGAAAAGACTTTGAGTGTAAAAAAGGCGAACTTTAATGGAATTACCAATGTAGCCAAACATGTTGCTGGAAATCGCCAGCGGACAAGTGGAGAAAAAAGGTCGCTAAAGCATACAAAAATCGCTAAGCCTGGCAACAGTGTTGTTTTGTCTAGATGACACATCACTCAGTCGCGACCAGGATAGTAATGGTACATTTTATTCTTACTGATCGGTGCACGAAAATAACTGGATAACTCAGCATAGTGCAAGTGGGGAAAGTGATTTTTCTCAGGTACCAAAAGGAACTAAGGAACAGTCAAATAAGAATTCCATCTGACACGCATGAAACATGTGTGTGTTTAAGTGTTGTATGAAAATGTTTTATTGATATCGATAAATTTCTAGAACATCCAAAGGTCTGAAAAATCTTTGAAAGATTTGAAAATCTCCAGAAAATATATAAACATAGCCAACAGTCAAGCGAGTCAAAAATCTTTCAGGCTCCAGGGGCGCGGGGAAAGTGGAAAATCTCTGACATGTGAGGCAACTTGAAGTGTGGTCTGAACTGTTAAATATTACCAAGCTATTCAATCGCGTTTTCTTTTAGTAAAGCCAGTGTTGAACTGGTGCATATTCCAAATTCTTATAACAGTACCAATTTATATATTCATGTTTTTTTGGTGCGATTTTTGAACTAGTTTTTCACTCATTGTAGAAACATACAGAACTTGAAGCAACTCGGGCTGGTGTTGTCTACTGTCTTCTGCTTTGATTCCCATCTTTGAATGCAGCCCTGCTGTTTGCTCGTGGTTTACTATTATTTTTTTTCGATGATTTATCATAGTAACACGGAAAAGGACAAAGAAACGAAAAATATGCTTCACTGACAAATTTAGGATCAAAGGTATAAACTAAGCTAGAGTATTGTAAACACAAAAACTGCGCTTTATCAGAACAAAACACTATATAGTATCTCTGAGCCACAGAAGCAAAGTGAATCTCAAGCTTTCGATTCTCCCATCACTAGTGTGATGAAATGACAATTTACCCCTTCTTGGATTACTTGAAATAGTGATTTACTTTCTAGTTCGTTTCATTAAGTTGCGTTCAGTTCTAGGAACTAGTTCGTGAACAAACTATTTCATGCAACAATACCACAAAAAATATATATACAGAAACAGGGCAGATATTCCAGTCTTTCAGTCGAAATAACATAAAAACGATTCAATTCATACTTTTTAACCGTTCCAATACATTCCATTGATCCCAAATGTATTCTCTCATCACTAACATTATGAGACACTAATTTCAAATGTCAATTCCGATCTTCTTTGGTCTATTCTCCTTCTCCAACGTCACTGTATTCTATGTTTTGTGGTCATTTGTCTTGTTATATGTGAAAAATTGAATTTTTAGCAACAAATTCCCGTATAAGAAGTGCTCCCTTCAAAATTTTTTTTGTGTAGTTTTACATATTACACTGTCGTGTACACGTTAAATCTACACTAACCCCCAAATACGTGGTTATGTTGAGTGTACCATGTACCATCACCGATGGTGCGACTGATTATACCCTGAAATCAACACAAAAAACTGCAACTGCAATTGTATGTATGAATGTTGAAAATGTTGAACAGTTTCGGATCAGTGGTGTTAAAATATCGTTGAGGAACTGGAAAGAAATGTATGAATGTGTTGTAACGCAACACCTAACAAAAATTTGGGTGAAAAGGCTTTTTCGTGTAAGGATTTGGAAGTGCAAATTTGCAAATTTAGGATAAACTATAAACAAACGGTAGGTGATATAATAACATATGGATTACAAAAGTTGCAATAAACATGGATAAACCTTCAGCTAAATTGAAAAAAATGGATTTTACTCAGACATCAAACATTTTTTTTTTAAATTTTGGCTCAGTTGTACAGAATTTTGTAATATTTAATAAACTGAAAACATCTCAACGGCAAGCTGTCACTTCATATTTTTCAGTGTTTTGTTTTGAATACTTTGATGCTATTTACTGCCAAAAATTTAACGGACTGTTTGGTACTCGTACCCTATTGGTGCAGAATAATGGTTTGTTAAATTGTGAAATTCACCCTTAATCCACCAAGTATCTACACAAATTTAATAAAAAGAATGTAACTGTTTTCAAAGTAGATTTCTACATATATGTTTGTGCTCTTCCATTGTCTCATAGATGGAGCTGGTGTCTTTAGGAACCCATTTAGGACGCCGGGATATAATATAGGGTTGGCTATCTACAGGTAGAATATGTTAATCATTGTTGAAAATGATTAAAGCCAAAGCCGATCACTGTGGAATGCCTACGTTGACGATATAGCATGCCTTCACGCTATACTGTCATCCAACATTGAGAATCACTATAAATAGCTACCCTTTTAGCTCCGCTACTGACCTGTTAAACTGTTTCCTATAGCAGGACGAGCTTCATCAAATGGAAGTATGCATAGTCTCTATAGTTCCTGGTTAGTTGAGCTGTCAGGGAAACATCAAGCAAATCAGAAAAATACAAGCTTGCGAGATCTGAAAGTTGATTTAATGTTGACATAAAGGCCAGTATTCTGCTGAGTATGAATAGTAGTATTCAAATTCTAGTTTACTTGATTCATTATTCAAAGCGACAAGGGTATCGCGTCAACTCCTCTGTCGAAACGCGGATGAACAAAAGAGGAAGGAAAAGGAAACAAGGAAAACATCTACACAGAACACAATAAGCGCTTAGGAATTATGAAAAAGTACAGCGTAAAGATTGCTTTCTCACTATGAAGAACAATTAAATTGCATTAAGCTTTAATTTTTATGAAAGCTCTTTTACACTTACTGCATTTGCTCCACAAGCGAGATAACGCAGTGGCGTAGTCACAAGTGCCAAATTATATAGAGTGTCCTGAAAGTTGGGACTTTTCAGAAACTAGTATGTTTGAATTTACAAAGCTAATGTGCGGTAAAACAGCAGCGGAAACGTGAAAAAGAATTTGAAGAAAAGTACTTACTATTAATTTGATAAGAAATTTCAGATACTGGCATGCCATATGTTGCACGTAAATACTGCTTAAATTATAATAAAACATTTCAAAGTTATTCAACAACTTCCTTAAGCAACATGCGGAGCTATCTAGGTCTTCAACTGTGCCTCAACGGACTTTGCATGATATAAACGAACCTACGCAGCTTGCAACAGAGACATCCAAGATTACACTCGCGGAGCATAAATCAAACATCTTGAAGACATCCACCGTAAAGTAAATTAAAGTCGACACACGCGAGAGAATGTGCCAATTTCGGCTTTTCACATCCGACTTTTGTTAGGTTAACATGCATGTCTTACTAGGAAAATTTGATTATTTTAAGTATCAATCATAGAGACACAACTTAAATTTTGAAGTACGAACGACTGCTTATAATACGGAGCAGAAGCTGTTGAATAGCTCTGACAGGCTTTGACCTGGCAGCACCATAAGCAACAGCCCACAAAAACAAACTCCATTAGTAAACAACACAAAACTTCAACCTGTGTATTTATGTTCTAATTTATATTAGTTTCAATCAAAACTAAAAGTTTCACTAAACATTAGACGGAACACCTTTATCATTCCACGAATCAACATGATGTTTTTTTTTATATCGAAACAGCCGCGCAGGCAGAAGCCTAAATGCCGGAACACCGCGGCTGCTATGATGATCCCAAAGAAATTTTGTTAATACGATTTTTGAACTGCCTAAGGTTAGTAGAACTGGGAAAAGCTTCCTCCCGTAGATTGTTCCACCCTCGGGACAAAGGAGCGGTCGTATCGGCCAGTTCTGGATGTACGAAGTTTGACACGGTTAGGATGGGACGCCGAAGTCAGGTGGGTCTGTCTGGCAGGCACATCGCGCGGCGGCATCATGGAAGAGAGCTCTGAGGAGCAAAGCCCGTTGGTGTAGCGATAGAAAAGAGCTAGATCGCCGACGACCCGCCGGTGCGAAAGAGTCCCGAGACTGTCTGTTAGAGAAAAGTCATCGATCAGTCGAACCGCCCTCCTCTGGACAGCATCGAGCATGGACAATGTAGTCGGGGCGGCAGCACCCCAAATGTGTGAGCAATACTCGAGGCTATGCCTTATCTGGGCCTTGTATAGAGTGAGAAGGTCATGCGGAGAAAAGTACTTCTTAGCCCTAAACAGATAGCCTAGCTTTCTCCCAGCAGCTGCAGCTATTGAAGAGATGTGTTCGTGCCAGATCAGGTCCTCGGTAATCTGGACTCCGACCAGCCGAAATGAGTGGCTCTTTGGTAGAACTCGACCGTCCATCGAAATTGTATGGGCGCTAGGACGCTTTTTGTTCGTCAAAGTACAGTACTGTGTTTTGGAAGCATTGAACTGTACAAGATTATTGCGTCCCCAAGCAGTGATAGAATCCAGGTCTCTTGTCAGAGAAGAAGTCGTCGCTAGTCTTCTTTTTTCCAGCTCAGCGGCAGAGATCGGCTTGTCACTCTGAATTCCTGCATGTAGAGTGCTGTCATCAGCGAAGCTGTGGATTGGGTTGATCGTGCAGGAAAGGAGGTCGTTGATATGTAAGAGAAACAGTGTTGGGGCCAAGACCGATCCCTGGGGAACACCCGCGTTGACGTTGTGGGATGAAGAGGAGAATCCGTCAATTACGACGGATATCTTACGGCCAGAGATAAAGTCAGCCACCCATCTGCAAAGTTTTTCTGGGAGGCCGTAGGATGGAAGTTTGCTTAAGAGGGCAGCGTGCCACAGCTGATCGAACGCTTTCGTGATGTCAAGAGCAACGACATGAGCCTCACCATGAGACTGGATGAGTTTACCCCACAATTGCGTGACGTAAGCTAGGAGGTCCCCTGTGGATCGTTGGTGCCGGAAACCGTACTGCCTGTCGCTAATCAATCTGTGACGTTCGAGGTAGTCCAGAAGCTCGCGATTTATGCACCTCTCCATCACTTTACTTATAACAGAAAGCAGAGCTATAGGCCTGTAGTTGTAAGGGTCGGTCTTAGATCCTTTTTTTGGGATAGGCTTGTACATGAGCAAATTTCCAGTTTTCTGGGAAGGTGCCGGATTCATAAGATATCTGAAAGAGGCGCGAAAGAACTGGAGCAAGCTCCGCTGCACATCTCTTCAGTACAATGGGAGGAATCAAGTCCGGATCAGAAGCTTTGTTGATGTCAAGCGACAAGAGCACTCGTCTTACGGTCTTATGCCTGAATGTTACCTTCCGCATAGTGTGGGGAACCCTTTGAATTGACGGCACTTGGGCGTTGGTGGGGACGTCCATGGTGGAGTTGGCAGCAAAGATCTTGGCTAGCACTTCCGCCTTGGCCTTTGAGTCGAATACAATAGTTCCATCCTGACACGTAAGTGGTGGAAGGCTACTATGTGAGAAGTTCTTTTCAATCTGCTTGGCCAGCGTCCAGAAAGACCGACTGCCATTGCGCTGCGACATTACCCTGTGCCTAACTTTTATACCATGCTGGTTTTTGGCATTGCGAACCGCTTCGTTATATATGTATTTGTTTCTGGACTCAACGTCGGCTTGTCTGTTCTCTACAGTGGGGTTTTGTAAATAGGTTCTGTGGGCCTTGATCTTCTGCTGGCGAGCAGTGTCACACGATTTGTTGAACCAGCCGTTGGACCCTGGTTTAGGAACTTTCACTGTGTGAGGGATGTATTTCTCCATTCCGACGTGGATAATTTCGGTTATTGAAGAACAGACAGTCGACGCATCCGCGTCAGTGAAACAGACATCTCTCCAAGGAAAGCTAGAGAAGAAGTCTCTGAGCCCCTCCCAGTCGGCATGTCCGTAATGCCAAGTTTTGCGGCCTGTGCGAGTTTCTGCTGCCACAACGGCTTCTGACCGAAACCTAACCTCTACAACACCGTGATCTGAGTTACCCTGGGGGGACAGGACAGCAGTGCTGTAAGGGGCAGGATGCGAGGTCAGAAAGAGATCCAGCAGTCTACTGGCGTGTGACGAGACGCGGGGGAAAAAAGTAGGGCTCGTCACCAGCTGGGTCAGAACTTGAGTAAGAGCGAACGCTTCGACTGCACGACCTGCTGCATCGGTCTTATTTGACCCCAACCAAAGCTCATTATGGGCATTGAAATCACCGAGAAGAACTACCTCTGAAGCGGGGTGATTGATGTTCAGGAAGTCGATCTGGACGGCGAGGTATTTGAGTAGGTCATCCCAGTTATGGTCTGTAACGTTGCCAATAATGAATCGGATGTGAATCTAGTAAAACTTGCGTGTAGCGTTTTTTTCTTGTATGCAAATGAACTCATCGAAATAAAAGAGCTGTAAGCAAATACAAAATGAATATGTAGCGCTCAAAAAACCAAAACAAAATCCGGCTCTGTCCACTTGGCGTTGACAGATCCATCATCGCTGTGTCATTTGTCGATATGGGGAATTTTGAAATATTACCAGATCATCGACTGTTATTCTACCGTAATGGAAACTCGTAAAAAAGACAATATAATGGGGCCACTGAAGGAATATCTAATTTTTGCCGCTATTTTTTTTTTGACTGGAGCACATGGTTTTAAACCAGAATATTCCAATATTATCGTTACTAATATCATTCTGCTATATTTCAACAGAGTATTCCATCTTCCATCATAGGATGCGGATGCGGATGAATTGCGAACTATAAAAATGTGAGGTGGCTTTCAGTCACTGTCATCTTATATCAATTACAGGTGCCTTAAAAAAAGACCAATTCTTAAAATGAGAGAGTAGAGTAACTGAGCGAAAGTGTGAGTAGTGGTTCTCTTACCCTCCGGGAAACTGTATTAGTAACCACTAATAGAATAGTCTCAAAGAGAATCATCCTCGGTGGAAATTGCCTCGCCATCCTTAAGTTAACCTTGTGATAAAGTATTTAATGATATAATAAAACAGAAGTATATTATTTTGCCGAACATAGATGCATGCACATATTTATTTGATAAACGTCAAAAGCAAAGGTCAAAAGCTGTCAGAAAAGGTAATATGCTTCCTATCTTGTTCCCTCATTTCAAGAATCGGGTCCCAGGCATGACGTCATCGTAGCTATAGCTCCGCTTTCACGGCAAAATGTAAATGGCTAGTTTAAAACAAAATTATAAATCAGTTTTGATTCACTAAATTTAGTCCACAGTATCCTTTGAAACGCTTCGCGGATATAGTCTAATTATTTGCGAAATAATTGTAAAGTCTGGTTTTATTGATGCAAGTTGTTCAATGGGGTATTTGAAACATGGACGCATACAATGGGGACACAAATCTTTGTGGGAAACCTCTTTATTCGACAACAAAGGATGAGAAAACCCGTTTTTTGGAATTCAATCGAAAGTGTTGGCAGGAACGAAAAAACTCTTCAAATAAGATTTTTAGTACAATTGATTGAGTGCGTTTTCGAAGTGAACTTTGATCAACCACCGATCCTCCCACTCCAATACTTCCTCTACCGCACTCTGCAGCCTGTCGTGAACCACGTTACCAGAGCAAGACTGGGCTAGCAGTGGAGTGTCGTTAGCATAGAGATAGACTCCACAGTTGCTGGGGCAAGGGACGTCAAGTATATAAAGTGAATAAAGGATTGGTCCTAAGACTACTCCGGATCGCCACCAGTGCACCATCCTACGTAAGAAACTCAACCTTGCGTAGAGACCTGCATTGGGACACCATCCACGAGTACATGACGAAAAAAGCGGAGAAGACCTTCGAGAAAGCTCAGGACCACCCGAACGAGCAGCTACGATTCCTCATGGACTACGATCCGGACGAGAGGCCTCGCAACCGCAGAACCAGGTACCCTAGACCAAGGTCCCAGTTGGCACCCGCTAACTGGAACCTTGACTAGGAGACTAGGAGAACCCGCGGTTGCTCCCCCCCCCCACGGCGTGGATGCAGAGGACCAGGAACCACCGGGACCAGGACCCACCGAGACCAGGACTAACCAGGACCAGGACCCGCCACGACCAGGACCCACCAGGACCAGGACCCTTCAGGACCAGGACCAGGAACAACATATTGGTAAGAGGACTTGAAACTCTTGATTTTTCGAAAACAAGAGTTTCAAGAGAACCAGCAGACCCTCTATCGATGATCGCTTAACGACATCGATAGAATGTGCGAGGTAAAGGGAACCAACCCGGCGTTCCCAGAGACTGAAACTCATGAGGAGACGTTGTAGCAGACCGCAGGTCACGCACAACACATGGCCTACCGAGACGCTGATGAGTCGGGCTACGCGGAGGTTTAGGGTTTAGTGGGTATTAGGTGATCTCCTCAAGACCCTGGAGTCCCACACACGCCGTAGCTCGGGCTATGGTATGGTGCGTAAATGCATTCCCCCCTCACCAAAAAAAAAAAAAAAAGTCCTAAGACTAAGCCCTGAAGAACACCGGCTCTTACGGGCCGTATTGCTGACAACACATTGTTAATTTTGATCCTAAACTTCTTTCCTTCTAGAAAGGATTTCAACAGTTTTAGTAGCCAAAATAGAAAACCCTTTTGGATGAGCTTGTACAAGAGGTCTATGTGCCACACCACATGCTCCACCAGTCTAACTGCCTGTAGCTCCGTACTATGCTCAGACCGAAAGCCGAATTGCACGTCAGGAATCACATGGTGATCTGACGAGAAAATAAGATTTGATATGGCTCCAACGTTCGCTTGACATTTGTCAAGTATAGTGGTACAAGGATGCAGTAAGCCAAGAGGCGTCGTAGCGTAATGGTTATGATTGAGGATTGTAGAACCGCAGGACGGAGGTTCGACAGTTCCTTTTTTCTCTTTATTTTGCTTTTTAAGCTTGGAGAAATAAATGCTTTTTCACATTCTGTGTACTTTTATTGCGAGTAAACAGTTTTCGCACGCCATAGACAATGTAAGCTTGCAAACAGGTAACCAGGGGTATACGAGTACGTATGATAGGTTATAATTTTTTTTATATTACTTTAATAGAATTTCAGAAACATTTTGTCGGATCGTAGCAGATAATTTTTAAAGAGTAAAGTATTAACCAACAATAATGAAAGATATCCGAAATACTTTTAGGAAAAGAGTCTAGGGAATTATATTCCTTTGTAAAGAAACTGGATTACGTGTCCTACTTATTTGACAAAGACATGCAGTTATCAATAATGCAGCAATTTAGCACATGCTACATACTAACTAGTCTAAGAGTGTCTTCAGTTTGCGTGCTAACTTTATAAACAGTTCAGCGCATTTCAGTGTGGAACATTTTTTTTCTGAACTTCAGGGATCATGTGTGTAAATGTGTATAATAACGTATGATTATCAAATATTGTAGCGAATCGGTTCAGTTACTCACATATACGAAGTGTATGAATTTGTTTAGAAGAAAGAAACGTAAACCTTCGTTTTTCGCAAAAAAATAACAAATATCTTTCGGATTCGTTGGTGATTCACGTTAGCAAGGTAAATTCGTGTATTTTGCTATAAAATGCCTTTTGAACGAACCCTGTATATTGCTCAGTAAACAAGCGATGGCCGGAAAACAGGTGTTTTGGGATAAACAATTAGAAATTCTCAAAAACTACTTGACCAATCGACTCCAATTTTGTTGTGTCAAGCCTAGGAATTCAAAAAATTTCTTACTATTAGCGATATATTTTTAAATGTGGTTTTATTTGGTAGGTCTTATAAATATCTAAAAATCGTCCGGATCGTAGTCCATGAGGAATCGTAGCTGCTCGTTCGGGTGGTCCTGAGCTTTCTCGAAGGTCTTCTCCGCTTTTTTCGTCATGTACTCGTGGATGGTGTCCCAATGCAGGTCTCTACGCAAGGTTGAGTTTCTTACGTAGGATGGTGCACTGGTGGCGATCCGGAGTAGTCTTAGGACCAATCCTTTATTCACTTTATATACTTGACGTCCCTTGCCCCAGCAACTGTGGAGTCTATCTCTATGCTAACGACACTCCACTGCTAGCCCAGTCTTGCTCTGGTAACGTGGTTCACGACAGGCTGCAGAGTGCGGTAGAGGAAGTTTTGGAGTGGGAGGATCGGTGGTTGATCAAAGTTCACTTCGAAAACGCACTCAATCAATTGTACTAAAAAACGTCGCGGTGCCCCATCAGAAATATTATCAGTGAATGGAACTTATATACCATGGGAGCAATCTGTCAGGTACCCTGGAGTCATCATTGACAAGGGGTTGACCTGGCAGAAACATACTGATATTTTGAAAGCAAAATTCCAAATTACCCTTCGGCAGCTTTATCTTTTGTTGTGCAGAAATTCAAAATTAAGTTTGATCAACAATATTCGGTTGTACAAAATGGTCATTAGACCAGCAATCACCTACGCATGCGCGGCTTGGTGTTTTCTTGCCAAGACGCACATGCAGAGCCTGCAAGTCCTGCAAAACAGAACCCTACGCACAATCACCAACGCCCCTTGATACGTGTCAAATGTGACCATTCACAGAGATCTTGATATCCCATATCTAATGGATTATGTAAAGCAACAGGCATAGAGGCGTTATAATCAAGCCGAATCGCACAGCAACCCTCTGTTGCGTGATTCAGTCATAGTCGAGCAAGTTTGCAAACATTCCAGATCGCGCCTCGCCCTGTGATCACAATAAAATTGTGAATTTCAGACCAGTCAAAATAATTTCAGTATACAAAACCGATCAAAATTATTTTTTGGAGTTACAAAATTATTCGAGTAGTCAAAGCAATAATGCTTAAGCTATTTCAAACGATTTACTTCTTTTCTTTGCTCTATTTCTTCCTTCCTTTCTTTCCTTCTTTCCCTTTTCCCCTTAAGCATGTTTGATATCTGGGTAGCCAGACCTGACAGACTAACAGACCGACGAGACTTTCAACTAAGAGCAAAGCTCCACCGGACCGCTCTGACGAACAATGACGAATAGTATCAAATCTGATATAAATAATTACAGTGCTCTTGAAAACCATACAAGATACAATGCTGAATCTTTAAATGTTATATTAGGGACTAATAATAAGCATTTTGCCTAATTTTTAAGACGGTCACTTCGCTACAATTGGTTGATAATTCTCTACTGTTTTTTGTTTTCTGGAGTTCATTTTTCAGCATTTTGAACTCGCAGTCGTTTTAATCGAACGAGACTTCGGAAACTTATACTATATTGCTTAAAGAAAAAAAGCTAGAGAATTATATTTCTTCGTAAAGAAACTGGATTACGTGACCTACTTATTTGACAAAAGCATGCAGTCATCAATAATGCAGCCATTTAGCACATGCTGCTTACTAACTAGTATAAGACAGTTTGAAGCATAACTGTGTCTTCAGTTTGCGTGCTAACTTTATAAACACTTCAGAGCATTTTAGTATGGAATATTTTTTATGGACTTCAGGGCTCATCTGTAACCATGTAAAAATTTCAGCTCTAAATATTTATACAGGTACACAAGAGTATGAAGATATCTTGTTTTCTTCGTAGCAAAAGGTGGCGCTGGTGATAGACACATCCGCTATATTTCAAAATGTGCATAATAACATATTTTTGTCGAATATCTTAACGAATCTGTTCAGTTACTCACATATACGAAATTTTTGAATATGTTTAGAAGAAAAAACGTAACCCGTCTTTATTCGCAAAAAACTAACAATTATCTTTCGGAATGATTTGTGATTACATTAGCAAGGTAAATTCGTGTATTTTGCTATAAAATTCCCTTTGAATGAATAAGCTAGTTGTGATGGCCGAAAGACATGTGTTTTTGGATAAACTATTAGAAATTTGCAAAAACTACTTGATCAATCGACTCCAATTTTGTTGTGATTATTTAAAAGTATGAAGGCTACGGATTTTAAGAATTTCAAACAGATGCATGAAATTATGGTCGCATTAGCAACAAGTTCCAAAACCCGCATTTTGCCTCGGTTTTCGGCCATAACTTTTTAACTATTAGTGGTATATTTTGACGTGTCTCATTCCGTAGGTCTCATAAATACCTAAAAATCTTATTTGAAGAGTTTTTCCGTTCCTGCCAACACATTCGATTGAATCCTAAAAAACGGGTTTTTTCATTCTTTGTTGTCGAATAAAAAGTGTTCCCACAAAAACTGGTATACCCATTTTATGCGTCCATGTTTTAAATATCCCCTTGAACAACTTACCTCAATAGAACCCGACTTTACAATTACTTCTGGGAAATTTGCTGATATGATTAGACTAATATAAGATTTATGTAATTTGTATCTAACCTTATTAGTAGGAAGTACAAATAATTTTGTTTGCTCAGAATTTACAGTTGATTTGTTGAACCAACGCTAATTGTTTTAAATTGCACAACATTTTTCAGTGACGGATAAAACTTGAACATGATGTTCATTCTACTCGATCACTGGAAATCCAATAAAAGCCAAAAGTTCTTAGTTATAAAAAGGTCGAATGATTTGTGGCCCCTTTGAATCTATCCGCGAGACTTCTCCTTTTTTGATAGCCGGGGAAATAATGAACAGGCAATCTGGGAAAGTTTCCGGTCGCCACTCACCACCAGCAACTAATCAAGGCTAAGTGCTGCGAAAGTAGCCCAACAAAACTTCCGCACACATTATTCATACAGCCAGCGGAGTTTCAACTGAGAACAGTTTCTGTTGCGGACGAAGACAGGAAGTTCCAAGTTTTTCCGCCGGCCACTGCCGCAGTCGCAACTTTTTAATTTCGTGATAAATGCTAACGAGAAACTCGCTCCGTCCGTAACTGGATTCCTCAGAGGTTCGGTCAAATTTTTCCTGTCTTTTTTGGTGGCTCTCACAGGATAGGAGTTAGATAGGCGAGGATCGGATGGTATGAGTATCTATAGGGGATATTATTAGTAATAGTCCCTAGGACTCGCCAACCAATCCACACTCAATTATGACCTACTATATATTAGCAACCAGCATGTTTGACAACAAGTCCGTAACCAGATCGATATTCTACATCAACATACATTTCATGTAAGGCCAAGCGGTCACAAGTTAGTGGCCAAATTAGAAGATCAAGTTGTGAGGTCTGAAAGGTTCATCGGGGGACCACGTCGCACGTATCGACATACGACTGTCGGAGATATATCTAAGTTTTAAGGGGACATCTATGATGAGTGAAATGTGCATAGAAATACTGGGCTTGGAGGAGTAAAAATATACCAACGTAAAAAAATTGAAATATAGCCTCCCCCACCCCCTACAATCCCTAAGCCTTGATTCCGAAAATGATATGACCCTCTGAAACGTAAAGGACGATTTTTATTTTTATATTTTTTTTATTATTTGGCCTTTTTCTCCGCAACCACTAGACCGTTTTTCAAAAACTACAAAGCTCTTTCGTTATTTGCATAGTAGTAGCATTGTGATGATAAAGACGGGCAGACAGATCGAAGGAGACCGACCGACAGACAGAAAGAGAGACCGACAGACGGAAACGTGTGACATGACTTTTCATGATTTACATGTCATATGCCATTCAAAAGACATATCATATTTTCGAAATTTTTCGCGATTACAATACGCCAATAGTCGTGGGAAGTAAATCCTTACGAAAACAGTGTCTAGAAAATCGCCCCATAAGACAAAATAGGCTTAGAATTGTTGCCCGCTGTGCCAAAACGTAATTTGTGTTAAAAATATTTTTTTTTGTTACCTACCCAAATTCCAGATTATTGATTGTCCTCACGACCCTATTTACATAACGGTACCGGCGCCCTTGAGTTACACTACGTCATATCGAGCTATTTCCTAATTTAGGCTTAGTTTGATGACGCTCTTCAGACACGTGTCGATTTGACGCGGGCTTATTGGGTCGGTGTTCAGATGGCACGTGTACGAATTATATCTAGAGTGGGACAAGGTAATCGAGCGTCACTTTGTTGCTTTTAGCCAACGAGAATCTATGTAGAAGAAAAATTGAACGGCGTAGAAGAGGAAGGGCAAACTGGGTTAACCTGATTTTTGGGAAAAGACTTACAATAAGTTTATTTTTCAAGCTGTATCCCAGCCTTTAAAAACATGAATCAAAGTATTCTAACAACTTCAGAATGTCAATAAAATGAGTAAATTGCAGAACAGTATGATTTGAATAATTGCCTTCATTGCAGTTACTAATTATAAATAAAGCATACGGAACATATATGTACCTAATATTCCCTTCTTCCTTCGGTGTCATCCGATATGCAAAAAATTAGGACTACCTCCTCCCAAGCCATTTTTTGCCATCTTGTTTGGATATAGCATGCAATGTGTGACCCAAGTCGCAGATCTCTTATCAATTTCATCAATAACAATATCTGTTTCAACGCAACGAAAGACCAGCGCCAACTAAACAGGCAAAGGGAACGTCTAGATTCAGTATTATAAACCTTCATTGAGGTTTGAGCCTTCTTTAAAAACAATGGATCTCTCCTTGGAAACAGTGAAACAATAACGCTTCCATGAGGAACTTTCAAGGAAGGATTTAAATTTTCATTTCACAGTAGGCTGTAACAGTTATCATCAAAAGATGTCACTGATGTCAGGAAGATTTTTTGCTAGCCGTATCTATTTATCATTTTGATGATAAAATTGAGACGAGACGATTGGATTGGTTTATTTTTGCTAAATATGTCTTTAAGCAATTGAAAATAGTAATATGTTTGGTTCCTCGAATCAAAACTGAATATAGATATTCAGTTGCACGGAACTGCTCTGCTGCTGATATCTGTTCTTATCTTTAATGATCTTTTTAAGTCTCCTCGCTAAACATCCTCTTTTTATAATCACAGAATTTGTAATATAAAAGAGTATAAAACGTTTTTTTGTGAAATACTGAAGCGGTTAAATCTGAGCAACGTAATCTAACTCTGCAACCAGTAGAGCAGCTCGGTGCAACAGGTTGCCTATATTAATTTTTTTACTTCTCTGTGATTGCGCTGTAATTCGGTAAAGTAAACACATTTTTATCCTACATTGTATAAAGATAAAGATATTTAGCATAAATATAACAACCTCAATTTTATCATCAAAATGCTAAATAGATACAGCCAGAAAGAAAAATCTCGATGTCATCGATGACAGCTTATGATGAAAACTGTCACACCCTACGGTCGAATAAAAATTTAAGTCCTCCCTTGAACATTCCTCAAGGAAACGTCGTGGTTTCGCGGTTTCCAAGTAGATATCACTGCCTCCAAGGAAGCGTCAAGGGAAAGTCTATAAATATATTTCCTAGTATCTCAATACCCGCATCACTGAGCGTCTAGCGGCGTTGTACGTTTTCTAACACTCGCTTCCATGCGAACAGTTAGCTATAATTCTGTGTATTTTCAAAGAGTCTCAGGTGAACGTGCGTCAGACGCGCGTTATCCGAACTTAGCCTTAATTAGGGAACACCGAACTCGAAAAAACAATAATAATAGCCTTTTAAGGCTGATTATAAATAACTTATCACTGCTACGACCGCCTAGCATGTGTCTTCGTCAGTGTCAATGCCGAAATGCATGCTCGTTCACCTGAAACAAATGAAACATCTGAAGACAATAAGACAATCAACTTCACGGCCTGTTGGATTTTATACAGCTTGAAATTTATATTGCTCTCAGCACTTGTTCCTTCGGTGAACAGGAAGTAAGCGTTGATACACAAACAAATTCTTCCCAGGATCGCAGGCGATTTTTAAATTTAGGTGTATCTATATTCGGCTTCTCTAGATTTGTAGAATTAATAGAGCTGTTTGTATTGTATATGCACTACCATTTGTATTTTGTATGACCGCTCGAATCAATAGCAAATATGTTATACTGAATTCTATAGTAGGTATACATTATTCTCCCAAGAGCTGTTCCTCCACGATGTTATTGAAATCTTTAAGGCTTATTGTATATCACTCCACGTAATTTACAGCAAAATATAGAAGTCTCTCATTGCGTATTATATTATAGTATTTAAACGGAAATCCTCATTCCATAAGTTTCATAGATCTTGAAGAACGGTGCCGATATATTATATTATATGAGATATGCCAACGCAAATTAGCAATTTGCAGGTTCAATGGAACTAAGTGTACGATATAGCTATTTTAATTCATATGCAATTTATACAGCTTGAAATAGTAAATGTTATAGCAATTCGTAGAGGTGTTATACAACTACCAACGCAGCTGGTATTTGTAAATACAGAGCAAACGTATAATAGTGAAAATATTCGGTCAAATTTACTCAGATCGGAAGTCAAGTTTGCTAGGGAAAACGTTGAAAAAATGTTATTTATGTCATATAATCGACTGTTCAATTATGATTATTAGATTACGTTCTAGTGGCCTATTACACCAACATTGAATGTGAGTTTTGTAGAACAGTTTCAGATTTCCTTACCTAAAGCTTAATAATATTTGATAAAGACTGATTATTACATATTACAAGAGTTCGTTTTTGTTTTCTTTAATAATGAACCGCTATTATTATTATTACTAATATTAATTTGTAAAGACTGAGTTTGTTTTTCCTTGGAAATGCACTACTATCTTACCTGCCAACCGCCCATATGATAGTCAGCTGGAAGTTTCGGTGTCGGTTTCGATTTCGGTCGCAACTAAAATTGGCCCGAAATTACGGTTTCGGTTTCGGCTAAAGTATACTACTTATTTGCCTGTTTTGACATAAAGTACGTTTCTTTCCATATATTTTATGACCCATCACAAGATAGCTAAAATGAAGAGTAGTGAAATTGAGGTAGCTGGGTGCCATCTTTTAATGGAGTGGAGGATCACGTGATACTTTATTTTGAAGCTCCTTTTAAAAACTTACATTATGATATGTTATATCAGTCTTCTTCTTAGTTAGTTACCTAAATGTCCAATTTAATATAAGACATTCAGATTAAAAAAATTACAGATTTTGACCATTTTTCAAATATCTTATTACATATTCGGATAGACCCCACAGAAGAAAATGAATATACCATACCGTTCTGGCGACCCTCATTCCATTTGAAAAAATGGCATCTAGCCGCTATCGTGAAATTTTCAACTGTCTCCTTTTTGTTAAAATACAGTTTCATTGCCTCAAATTTCAACTTTCTGACTTGATAAATTTCAAAAATAAGTGGGGGCCTTCAATGCGATACAAAATGAGTATTAAAGCTCCAAAAACAGGTTTAAAATGTGCCACTCATACAGAGATATTGTCACACATATCGATATTCAATCCCAAAAAAGATGACAGTGTTGTAGGTCCGTAGCTGGAATTAAAGCTTTGCACCTAGGACTCTATTTTTCTGAGCTCTCCCGTTAAGAAACCTCCAGACCGTCACAACGGAGCAACAGTCTAAAACTTGACCTTGTCTAGAACGTGATCAGTAATCCTTACCATTTGAAACATTATCTCGCTGTTCAAACAAAATGAGAATATTGAGACAAAAATAGGAAGCGGCCGTCGTTCGAAAATTATAGAAAGAGATAAGCGCGCTCTTCGTGCAATTATTAAAGAAGATCGCAGAGCTGCGTCGAGAGAAATAGCTGTAAAATGGTCACATGCGATTGGTAAAAGAGTTTCAGAGTTTGAGAACGATCAAAAAAATGGGATATTCATTCTACAAAGTAAGTTGTAACTGTCACTGTCTTTCTTGAGAACAAAAATGAAACCGACTTCAATGGGCAAGAGAGCATAAAAACTGGGTGCAACATCAATAGGACTCAGTTATCTGGAGTGACGAATCCAAGTTTGAAGTATGTGTTGGCGATTCACGTAGCAGAATTATCGGCATACGAGGAGAAGAATATCATACCAAATATCTCAAGAAAAAGATTAAATTTGTCTGTAATGGTATCGAGATGCATGTCTTCACAAGGAGTCTTCTTTTCATTGATGGCACCGTTAATGCTGCTAAATATAAAATCATTTTACAAGAAGAACTGCTGCCATCCACTGACATGATCCAACTACGAGAAGGTGGATTCATATCTCAGAAGGATGGTGCAGCATGCCATATAGCTAAAAGCATAACATCCTGGTTACAGGAAATAAATATTTCTTTTCTAGAATGGTCTTCAAATTGAGACCCTATAGCACCAAATGCTAAAAGCACTTCGAACTCCTCCAGCCCGCACCATTCCCAAATTAAATCACAAACTTCAGGTAATTTGGGATAATTTTAAACCAGAATACTGCAAAACATTGGTAGACACTATGCCAAGAAGAATCGATGCTGTATTAAAGCGAAAAGGGCACTCAGTGGTAACCTTCCAAAAACGTTTAGTCCAACTAACATGCGCCAATTTGTTTTGTTATGTTTATTATTGTAGTTTAAAAACATGACAAATATTGTTGATTACTTATTAATAATACATAGTTTCAAATTATCTAAGTTGTTTTTGTTCAAGTTATTTTGAATAAATAAAAATTAGTTCACAAATACAACATTCTATAAATATTTTTCGTTGGGCCAACTCAAATGCGACTGAGCTCGTATATGTACATTCCATGTATATACCATTCTCCAAAATGAGGTTGCCGACCAGAAGTGGTGACTGCCTTATTTTCAAAAGTGGTTCGTTGACACCGATTAGCGTACACATCCACCATTTTTGGAAAATCTAAGGAATAATTCCTTCAAACTTATACAATATAATTTGCCTCCTAAGTTCGACGTTTTTCTATTTAACAGAGAATTAACATATACTGTTGAGTCGGAGGCAAACTCAAAATTATTACGGTTACACAACAAGGAATTCATATGCGTTCCGTAATAACGGCTGCCGAATAATTCCAAGTCAAACGTTAAACGAAACTTCCGACTTGCTGAAGTTCCGGGTGGGGAAGTTTCCTGCAACGTTTTGTAAATAATCAGTGGCATAACATTCTACGTATTTCATAACGCGATCTTCCAATATAATTTTCATGATAGTTTATTGGTAC
This sequence comes from Acanthoscelides obtectus, assembly GCA_963669975.1. NCBI lineage: Eukaryota > Metazoa > Arthropoda > Insecta > Coleoptera > Chrysomelidae > Acanthoscelides > Acanthoscelides obtectus. The sequence goes on along the minus strand of CAVLJG010000007.1, from coordinate 60,976,054 downwards.
AATGTAGTGGACCAAGTCTAGTAGGTCGAAGAGAACTACTGAAATCGCGGCATGCTGTGATTCAGCTATTGTGAATTCCAAGACTAAGGCAGAGATGATATCCTTGATATTTAAGTGCCATCGACCGGAGTTTTCCCTACACTATGAGGGTGCTCTAGTCACTCATTAAAGCTTCGGTCCCAACCCTGCTATCGTGTGGGGTGTGCCCCTGGGCTTGCCCTCGTGTATTTACGTTTCTATCATACGTCTTACGATATTGGCATTTTTTTCAAGTTGCGTGTGTTTACTTAGATTCAGCCTATCCCAATCAGCAAGCATACAATTTGTTTGTAACCAAAATTGCATAGTATTGACTACGTAAGACTGATTATTGAGTCAGAATGGACGTTCATACTAAAGTCGTTCAGGCATTGAATTCGAACCTTTCTGCGAAAATATATAAAAGTACGTGTGTTCCATACAATCTCACTAGTGTTTCATATAGTTGCCGACAGTGGTGGATTGCAAAAAGCAGTTTAAGCTGAATAAGAACAAATCTGCGTATCGATAAATGTTATAAAAGCCATTCGCTTCGCCAAAGACGTGTGCCTCAAGATTGGGCTTCTACTTTGACGGTTATAAAATAATTTTGACTTATTTTATTCCTCTTCTTATTTCATTGAGCAATCAGTCCCAATCTAAGCTTTGATAACAACAATGGGTACTGAAAAGGGCCAATCGAAACTTTAATCTAATTAAAGAAAGGTAAAATTTAGGTTTAAATAGTTTAAATATGAATCTAAAAGTTCTTTCGCGTTATAATTAGTAATTTTACGATCTCATGTTAGTGCCATAAAATCCTATGGAGGAATCCCAGTACGCCCAAAAAAACTATATATATCAAATTCATCAAAATACTAAATTTAATTTCCATAATGTTCAAGTAGGTATTTGCATTTAGCAAGAATCTGCTCGGATCACGACAACTATTGAGAAAAACCGAGCAAAATACATGCGAGGTGTCCCACTACTTTCAATCTCAGGTATTCTGCCATTGTTCCTGTTTGATGGAGAGAATTTTTCGTATTGTTCACCTCCCAAAATCGCGAATTAAGCAGGATTGTTCGTATTATTTACCGTTAATAAATGCATACTTACATTAATTTATTTGCCTTATTAAATTTGTCCCTGTTTATTAATGATAACACAGCGATTCATAGTGGCAAAGGTAGACAAATTAGTCAAAACTACACAATTTTGACGTCAAACAAGGCAATTTTAGCATATAGGCTTGGGCACTTCTGATCTATTCGAATTCGTTGATTCCCATAGAGGGTCGAAGACTGTCTAATAATCACAGTCCTAAAGTTCTGCTTTCATCAAAATTACCGCTTCACTAGCGACCATCAGTATGGTCTTCGACATAAGCGAGGAATTGGAGGCCACCTAGCTTACATCTAAGAATTGTGAACTTCGGAAATTCATTGGAGCTGATGTGATTGTTTTTGATACCACTAGGATTCCCATCTTGCTCTCCTATGGAACCTTCCGTCTGATGACCTATCTTTGCAGATGGGTGCTCAGCTAACTGTCTTCCTGATGGTAAGATGTCTGTACCACAATGTCAATGCAGGCTGTCTTCCAATTCACATCCTCGCGAATGACGATACTTTATAGGCATTCATAGTGCCAGACCGATTTATGATGTTGAAAAAACTAATAGCGATTTCCTCTCTGGTCAAAAACCATGACGTCATCGCTGCCGGTGGAGCAGTAGTTGAATTCGCAATGCTGCAACTCAAGGATATATACGAAGAAGTCAAACTGATGGGCAACGAGAAGCGAGAAATTAAGTTGAACGGGATCAAAGGACTGAAGTTCAACAACGTAGAAATATCCCATTTAATCCCAATTCAATTATGACATGACAATGGATTACAGTTCACAACAAATCGTTGCTATTGGACTCCATTGGTGCGACCACTAGAGCCACTCAGGGCCGGTCTTTCTGGGTATACAGTGAATGCCCCGCTCGCAGGCTCCAAATTTATAGGGGCGCCAAATATTTATTTATTTGGTTCACGTTCCAAAAATATTTTATTTAATATTTTCCGTTCCGAACCCTGAGATAGATGTCATTTGAATAGCCCTCAGTACCCTGGAGTAGATGCGGATAATGCAACTTTGTAGGCGTCTGCGACAATATGTCTACTTTTTTCATTTATTATGTTCGCTACACTAGCCACGACATATTCGCCAACACTAGTTTGTTCGCAAGCACGTTTATTGTGAGGTGGCTAATAAACTGCTACAAAGAAGTAAATAAAAGAGAAAACTAGCACATCTTAATCAATCTAAGGTCACTTGCACACCACATTTTTTTATTTAGGCGCCGTCGACGCGTATTTCACGCAATCGGAACGCGCTGTAAGCGCAAAGTGATCACAATATGCAAGTGCCCTAACAATAATTCGAAATTGAGAAATTTCTTTGTGATGAGATCTATTAGCTAATTGATATTTTTTTCTCTTCAGTAATAACCGAAATGAGCGAAGACAGTAGGAAAAAAATATCTAGAGATCGATATAAAAAACGCGGACTGGAAATGGAGGCGCAGCGGAAAAAACTTAGTAGATCGCTGACCAAATTCCTAAAACCGAACTGTTCATCGCCGAATCTACTTCCAAATCCAACTGCAGGGCCAGTGATTATTAACGATCAGCAACCATATACCTCTGAAATACTGATTCCACTCCATTCACATTCTGAATTAAGTATTAAGTACCCCAGTAAGTGAAGATACATAAGCTGCTGTGCCCATGCCCGATATTGATATTACTGATCACTCTACATGGCCGAATCAATTAAACCATCATCTAGTTCAATCAAATTATGGAAAATTTTCATGTTGATGAAATTCTCATCCACTCAATATTTAAGGTGGTTACCAAACGGCGGAAAAGTTAATAGGGACTGGTTGGTGTATTCTAAAAAAATTTTTTGTAATGTTTATAACACCTTATCTCATAAATTAACCACTGGCTATTTTAATTAATATTTTTCGTCATGTAAATAGTATGGAGCATATGAAATGCGCTCAAAAATGGCACGAGCTAAAGCTGCGTTTAAGAAAGCACTATTGATAAAGAACAACAAAAACAGTATGGAATTGAAAAACAGCGATTTGTATTCTGCAATATTTGGCTGGTCAAAATTTAGCTTTTGAATAGAATACTGGAATTTTTTTGAAACTTGTTGAAATGATTGGCAAATTTGATCCAATTATGATGGAACACCTGGGCAACATTAGAAGGTCTAAAGAGCTGCGCCGACAGTTGCCACATTATCTGAACAATCACTTCCAAAACGAATCAATTCATTTATTGTCAAGAGATATTCAGCGAGAAATTTTGGACTCTCACAAAACAGCAAAATATTACTCAATAATTTTGAATGAATCTCCAGATGTTAGTCATGCTGAACAGCTTACTTTCATAATTCGCTTCGTTCACGGTTCTTCAAACGAAGTTGAAATTATGGAGCATTTATTGGGAGTTTTCAAAGTTTTGGATACTACAGAATTGTCAAAATTTGAAATAGATCTTTATGATATGAGAGGTCAAGGCTATGACAATAGTGCAAATATGTCTGGCAAGCATGTGGGCCTTCAAGCTCAAACTGAAAAATATAACTCCAGAGCAATGTTTTTGGCTTGTTCAGCTCATACGTTGAATTTAACTGTCAATGATGCAGCTAAAGTTTCTTAAGAGAGTATAGGTTGTTTCAATTGTTCACGAGCTGTTCAATTTTTTTCCGCTTAATCCTACAGATGGAGTACTTTAAAAAGGAATGTGACAAACTTAACTTTTAAACCAGTAAGTGAAACATGAAAGCCGAGTCAAAGTCTATATCTTAGATTTCAATTTCCCGAAATTTGTAAGAGCTTACTTGATTTGGTGGAAGATGATTCCAGGGATATGGCCACAAAACATTCAGCAAAATCAAAACATTCAAGTTCATTTGTTCTATCATAATTTGGTATGATCTGTTAACAAAGATTAATATAGTAAGTAAAACTATTAATCCAAACACCACTTTAAATGAATGCCACAAAAAAACAAAAAGTCTTATTATATATTTTACTGAAAGAAGATCAGACGAATATCTCGAGATTGTTATAGATGAGGCTGTAGCAGAAGGAGAAAAAAAAAATGATATTGAACATTGCCTTTATTGAGGCCAAGAAAGCAGAAGCGTCAGTTTTCATATGAAAGTACAGACGAATCAGTTTTGGATCCTAACTAAAAATTAAAGATAAGTTTTTATTTTACAATTTTGGACACAACCCTTTAGTATCTACAAAGACGCTTCGAGGAAATAGACAAGTGTAATGATTTATTTCATATTTTTGAGTGATTTTCGAAATCTGGAGAATATGATCAAACGGTGATGTATAGATTTGGATTTAGCTTTGAAATTCAACATGAAAAAAATGTATCTAAAGATATTGACTGTCTTGCTTGAATGAAATTTAGTCAAACAAAGTTCTCATTTTTCCAGACTCCTAATGTCCTATAATAAAATTTCGGACTTGCCCATAGTTGTTTTAAACCATATAACAAAGAAAAATCTGCAGACCTTTTTCCCAAATTTATTTATAGCCTTGAGGATATTCATAACCCTACCAATTTCGGTGAATTCTGGCGAGAGGAGTTTCTCGAAATTAAATCTTATAAAAAATTATTTAAGAACATCAATGTGCCAAGAAAGGCTGTCAGATTTGGCAATTATTTCAATTAAAAATAAAATCTGTGAAGTCATTGATCGCAATGAAATGATCGACGAGGTTGCAGCTGTGAAAGCAAGACGTGTCGTATTTTGATCAGTTTATTACTAGTTACGTACTTATAGTATCCTTTTTGTGTAATATTCCAAAATCTCTCGTTGATTTACGCATTTCTACTGTTGTGTTAACCTCCTACTGTATTGCAGTGACCTTTTTTATGTGACATTAAAAAAATAAATCCCTCAAACTGGGTGCGTTTTATTTTTCTTTCTTATATTAATTATGTGTATGACATGTAACATTATAAGAATATATTATGATATAGGCTATAGGGCATCGTAAAATTCAAAACATAGGGATGCACCAAAAATCCTGCACGCAGGAGCTCACCACGCTAGGACCGGCCCTGGAGCCACTACCTTCATTGGTTTCCAGAAATGGGCCAGATTCTATACATTTCTTTACTCATATCCAGCAATACAATAATTGCTTTCAAATCACGTCGTTTGGCGCAACAAAATTCATTCGACATAAATTCAAGGTAAGTTGATGGGGGAATGGCAGTGCCGCCAACGTATTTTGCTATCCACATGGCGGTACAAACTCTTCGCTTTACAATTACCTACATTCCATATATTTGCCCTTTTATTATACATTATTCATCCCAATTTCATAGCTAAGACAACATCTGTCAGGTGAGCTAGTTAATAATAAAAAAATCTTACGAAAAGTTCCATGTATATCCTTGCCGCTATTTTTGATAGGCTTTTGTACAAATAGAGCTCCAACATACGCGCAATTTCTTGAATCAAATAACCACGAAAAGGATATGTCATAGGAATTACAAAAACACGTTCGCGCGTTACTTAACTATGAATACCACATGTCTACTTTGTCTTAAGCAAAAGGGCATATGTACGATGTGATTTGAAAGGCCTCTAGACTTGCATACAGAAGAGAATCAGGAATCAAGTTACTTTGCTAAACTGCTACTACTCCGTATGAATACATGCGCCGTTTCAAGGAAGTATTTGTTTAGAGCGATTTGAAGTAGACATACTTCTTGCTGTCTTTGAATGGAAAATGTTCAAAATCATGCACTTATTAGATACTTACACAGGGGAGGATAAAAGGGAGATGAAATTTATCCTGATTATGCTAAATGTATTCAGGAAATCGTGCTCCTCCACGATCAACAGCATTTAATCGAATTACTAAATTGAAAACCTTGGATGTGCATACGTTCTTGACGGGGCATGCAGTGGGCGGTCGAAAACTGCTGCCAACGATTGTTAATTCTATACACAGGATAGGTTTAAAAAATAAACGAAGGACAATACGTATGAAATGGCTAACGCTATGGCCATCTAAATGAACGTTTGTTTCATATTTGGGAAAACGACTTAGGCTCTACGAAGTTATTAGCAAGGTGGGTGCCTGATTTGTTAACTTTGGATGATAAATGAATTGGACAACAGCATCTGAATAAATTTCCAAGATTAAAACTGATTATATGACCATAATCTGTGACATCAAACAAAAGAGTGTTATACAAAAGGGATATTGTTGATGAGTTGCCTGCAGGCAATTAAACATGTTGCAGTGGATTATTATAGTATAATATGCTGGCGGTAGAAATTCGGAAGGAAAGATCAGGTGGCCTGCACCTGCTCAGAAAAGTGCTCTCATAATAGCAAAAATCAGTCAATTATGTTTGGTGTTGCTTGAAAACGCGTCCTTTCAGCTTTCATTTGCTTTATTGCTTTAAAAAATTCAAGTTAATAAGTCATTACAGCCGTAGACAGGTATTTTGAAGAGTTTCCAAATCATATCTACAAGAAAGGTATAATTCAAATATGAAATCGCTAAAAAAATGTATTGACCTTAAGGAAGTTTATTATAAAGAATAACTTTTCAAACCACCTGGTACTCAGTAAAATATGACGTCAAAGACCCATTGTAGATGTAAATGAAACAGATATATTCAGCCGGTGTCGGAGAGTCGGCGACTAGACTCGCCCACCTAGCGCTTTAAACAGAGGAACTAACGGACCATTAAGAGACCCTGGATAATCAACTCCGTCGGATTATTTTGTCAGATGAAAACCTGGATCCTCCACTTGTGCTGAAATGCTTCTTGCGAGATGACAAATTTCCATCCAGGACATCGTATGAATTTAATAGGCTGACTGTATTTCCCATGGCAATATCTGGAATCTGGAATCGTAATAATGATCAAGAAAATGTGGATTTGTTGCGATGGTTAATAAGTATTACTTGTGATAGGAGCAGGTTTCCTGCTTGTAACTGTTTTCTGCTAGGAAAGTCATTGTCACTAATAAGTTTTTCGGACTGTACAATGTTCCTAGATGTTTGTTATTCAAGAAAGAGTTGATGAATAGGAAATCGAAAACTATAATTTTGTAGATGTCTACATCGGAGGGTCGGTGCAACTCAGTCTACATACAGGGTGTCGCATCTGGTACGCCATCGATAGATTTCTCGAAAAGTAGGCATACGATATTTTTGAGAATTTGGGAGTATACTAACGTCGATGGGGCAACGGCAGCTAAAATATTTTCAAGATGGTGGCACTTCCGGTTATACCGGAAGTTGAGGCCAACTTGCTTATTTTAAATTGGACACTCACTATTCGGGTTCTTCATAGAATTCTAATCATATTTCACGTTTATTGTACTATACCCAAGTCTAACCGCTTTTGACATACTTCAAATTTTATGTCAAAAATGACGTTTGCAAGCCATAAAAAAAATTTCATTTCCCCTCTGTAGAACACCTTATTGTTTAATGTGGATTGATTTTCTGGTAAACAGGGATATAGCTTAATAGACGTTGGATGATATTGCGATAATTATTTATACAGGGTGGTCAAAAAATTAGTATAAAAATTGAATGTCAAAAATTGTCAAGAGTGGATTTTTTCAAATGAAAACCCCCTATTATTACAAGTTTTTCGCATCAAGCATTAAAAATTAGAGTAACTTTATTCAGGGTTATCTATCCCAAAAATGTTTACTTTTCGAGTAATTTTCAATTTATTACTTTTCTATTGTAAAACTCCTATAAGAACAGATTTAGTTTTTTAATTAGTTGGCTATGACGGCGGGACGCGGGGAACACACAATTGCGCTCTACAAGAACATCACTTATTAAGGGGCCTACAGACACACGAACATGTATTAAGACATGAACGCACGTCGACGTTTGCGCGTTGATGTTCGCCAGTGTGTAGACAAATCTCTAGTTAAAAGACCGACGCACATGCTTTCTGTTTTCGCTTGAATTTATGCCTGCACAGACTTGTACGCGCGTGTATGTATGCCTGTGTGTAGACAAAACGTACTAATTTTCACAGACTTAATTCAGTGGCGCGACTGCATTCGTGTATTCTGTTGTTAGGAGCAGGGGGGTCAACTTAGAAGTTCATTTAGTTTTGAATTTGTCAATATGGCAGATTTGAGAAGTTTTTCCAAAGAGTTTATAACAGAGTTCATAGAACTATACAAATCCTATCCATGTTTGTGGCGAGTAAAATCAAAAGACTATATGGATCGCAATAAAAAAAATGAAGCATATAAAGTGTTGGTGCTGAAGCTCCAAGAAGTTGAGAAAAATGACAACAAAGAAATGGTTAAAACTAAAATTAATAGCCTCCGAGCTAGTTTTCGGAGAGAACTAAGAAAAATTAAAGAGTCGAGAAGATCGGGTGCTGCAGCAGATGATGTTTATATACCACATTTATGGTATTATGATCTACTTTTATTTATAAAGGATCAGGATATCCCTAGACAATCCATTAGTAATATTGAAGATGTGACAGTGAAATGGACAGTTGCCATTCAGAAATGGAAAATGAAGACGCTCTAGAACTGGAGGTAAGGCCTGATTTATTTATTTGACTTTTACTTCCCACGCCAACTGGAGAGGAAAAGAGGAAGTATTGTAATAATAATAATAATAATAATAATAATAATAAATTGCTTTTATTGCTCATGTAAGTACAGAAAAAGAAAAAGTACATAAATCTGATGCAGTGAGCAAACGGCAAGGTTCGCTTGATTGACAACCATTAGCTGTCAATCCGCGCTCTTCCACCTAACCAAATCGCGAATAATTTCGAAAATGAGGTATTATATTTTATGGATGGTATATAATATATAACACATATATATAAAAAACATGGATATGCTTGAACCGATAAAATCAAAGCGTGGGAATTGCGGAGTCAACCTACTTGATGCCATTTTTTGATTTCATGTAAGAAATAATGAAGTAGTACACATATTAATATAGAGGGTAATAAAAAATCGTCTTGATATTTTGATTCGCTTTACTTCAACTTAAGTACTTAGAAGGTATAATACATAAATTAGCAAATCATTCTTTCCTGCCAAGCTACGGATCCCTCATTATTAAAGTAGTTCAGAAATAACTGTCTAACTTCTTGTGCATCCTTGTTTGCTCTTCTATTGTAACCCGGTTGCAAACTAGTCATCTGATTTGGTTGCAAGCCTAATTCAACAGTGCCATCTTCATGGTTCTCCCTGTATAAGTTGTTATCAGGTGCATACACAGTGGCAGTTCTTCTTCTCAGAAAATTATGCAGAACACAACATGCCATCACTACTTTGTCAATTGCTTTTAAGTTAATAGATATAGCTGTGTGGAATATTCTAAATCGAGCAGAGAGTATACCGAAAGCATTCTCTACTCTACATCCTTGCCCTTGAGAGACGATAATTGAAAATTTTCTTATCATGATCCCAGTCTCTCTGGCTAAATGGTTTCAAGAAATCATAGCGGAGGCAAACGCTTCATCACCTATAAAAACAAATGGCAATGCTTCTTTACTGTTCATTGTTCTTGTTGGAGGTGGTATGGAGAGTTTCCTATCTTTAAGCTTCCGGTAAAACTGGTTGTACTCAATAACTCCTCCATCAGATATGCGGCTGTTGATCCCGAAATCACACATAATGAACTCGTAATTTGCGTTGACCACTGCCAAGAGCACTAGGCTGTATGCTCCTTTATAGTTATAAAAATATGAACCACTTCCGGTGGGCGGTTTTATATTGACATGTTTTCCATCTACCGCCCCCAGGCAGTTCGGACAGTTGCATCTCTTTTCGAAGTCGTCTGCAATGTTTCTCCATTCATTCTCGGTCGTTGGGAATTGAAAAAAATCAAAAATATATATTTTTTTGCATAAAACTAGATATTATGTAAATGAAAGTCAAGAGAGTGAGCTGAGCTCAGTACCAAGTCCACCAATATCCAGAAAACATTGTACCGCTGCCTGCAGCTGGAAATCGGGGAAAAAAATAAACGCAAGACAAACTCTGATAACCAAGAAGCAGACAACGTGTTGGCGGCGGTAGGAGAAAGATTACGTTCCAAGAATGACGATCAATTCGCCATTTTTGGGGAAAATGTCGCAGCAAAATTGAAAGGACTCCCAAAAGAAACCAGATTATACACTGAGAAACTCATAAATGATCTGCTGTTTGAGGCTGAAATGGGTAACGTGTCCAGAAATACTAGGATTGTTTCGTCAGGAGACAATGAACAGAATCAAAACAATTTTTCCAGTAATAGCGTTGTTGATGCTTGCTACCCTAATCAATATAACTACAATTCAACTCAACCTATAAATATATCAGGCACACAAAATCAAGCTCAAACTTATTTGCTACCAGCTATGCCACTTAAGCCCCAGTGCCATCAAAGCCATCCTCAACAAATCAACGAGGGTAGCTCCACAGTTTCAACTTATTTTGGATCGTATAATCCTCTAAGTGAAGCTAACATTTAAGGTCCAGTTTATATTTACATATAAGAGTTCCATTAGATTAGCGTTGTATGTATAAAAATAGAATACTTGAGAGTTTGTGTTTGTGTTTATTTTGTTTATTTTACTACTAAGTAATATACTCTGTACCCACCTTCATATAGTCTTTCTTCAGTACTTCATAAATAGCGCTGCATGTCTCTGGAATTATGTTGCACAATGACTGTGGAGAAATCAGGGTAGAAAATTTTAAATCTTCATAATTCCTCCCACTGGCCAAATACCTCAATGTGGCCGACAGTCCTTCATGTACCGATATAGCGGGTCTCATCGGTGTGTTCTGTTTTTCAATAAGTGGCGAAACCATCTCTAGGAGTTTTATATAACTATCTTCATCCATCCGGAGGTAGTTTCGCCAATCATCAGGTTCTAATCGTAGCTCTTCAAGTAAATTGATGTGAGAATATTGATCCCGCTTCAAAAGCCAATCTTTAACCCATTTTCTTCGTGGCTGACGTCTCTTTTTCAATTGATGTTTTCTTTTTTTCACAATACAAACGCACGCCACTGTTAGTAAGTTTAACTCATCATCGCTAGACATGGCGACAAACTACAACATCGACGTGGAGAAAACTGACACACAAGTCTCTATGTGTGGAGCTAAAAGTAGATCGACGGGTATCACTGAATGTCCTGCATTTGACAATTTATTTATAAATTATTAATAATAATCATGGCCGCGCGTTTAAATTTCACTTACGAAGACTATTTCAGTTTATTTATTATTTGTGGTGAATGCAACAGAATGATATCAAGAACAAGTGATGTGTTTGCTCATAGATATCCAGAAAAAAGAAGACCAGACGCACATACGGCTAAACGAGCAATAGAAAATTTCAAAAATTTCGGTTGTGTGAAGCCTGAGATTCAAAAGAATAAACCTTTAGTTAACGATGAAGCTATTGATCTAGCAGTTTTTGGGTATTTGTATGCTTTTCCAATTATGTTTTTACGACAAGCTGCACGAGACTTAGGTTTTACGAAAGACACCGTTAGCAGAATTATGCACAAACACAATTTTTATCCATACAAGCGATCATTAGTCCAACAATTAAAAGAAACCGATTTTTCAAAAGAATTCAATTTTGCGTATTGATTATTACAAGGTATGAAGAAAATGATTCTTTCCTGATAAATATTACATGGTCAGAAAAAGCAAAATGTACCAGAAATGGCCTTTTCAATCGACACAATTCTCATTATTGGGCTAATGACAAGCTTCATGTAATAAGAGAAAGACACTTTCAAGACAATTGGCAATTCAATGTATAGTGCGCTGTCAGAGATAATCAAGTTGTCTCTCTAGAGTTTTATGAAGAAAATTTAAATGGTTAGTTAGCAATTAACAATTTTTTTTTATAAAAGAAACTGATAAGAATGTACAATATGCAAATGCCAGTAGTATAAGTTTTTTAACACATCACATAAGGTCAGCATTGCCAACATTAGTACTAATTTATCTCATTTAAAAATATTTGGATATTAAAGAAAACGTTATGCAGTTATACAAATTTTAATTATTAATACCCAATAATATTTTTAGGTGAAGGTTATTATTACTTGGGTAACTTACCAGTTGCTGATCATCTAAATAGATCAAGAACGGACACTTAGTAAACAATTTCTTAGAAGCTACGTTTTACGATCAATTGTTTGCTAATAATGGACCGTCCAAGTGGCCGCCCTGTTCGCCAGATCTAACAGTCTTGGAGTACTTTATATGGAGGACAATAATAAATATTGTATACCAGAACCCACTGACCACTCTAGATGACTGTCAGCACAGAGTCAGAAATGCATTTGCTAGTTTGAGTCCGGAAATCATAAGAACTGCCACTCATCAGTACGTAGATGTTTTAAATGTTTGGAAGTTACGGGTGGACATTTTGAACATTTACCAAAATAAGTTGTTTCTTGTTATGTTTTAATTTTGTTTTATAATAGTATGAAAGTTAAATATAAATCGAAATAGCTTATTATTTCCTGTTTTTCATTTCATTGTATGTGTGCTTGTTTGGAAATCTACTAGCAAACTTGTCATAATTAGCCTTCATATTATTCTGATTACGCATACATGAAAATTATTAATTATACTATTATTAAAAGCTGAAAATTAGACGTAGTGATATTTCTGTAGTGCTCAATTGTTGATTCTCTGCGTCCCGCAGTCATAACCAACTAATTAAAAAACTAAATCTGTACTTATAGTTTTACAATAAAAAAGTAATAAATTGCAAATTACTCGAAAAGTAAACATTTTTGGAATAGATAACCCTGTATAAAGTTACGCTAATTTTTATTTATTTATTTATTTCATTTGAAAAAATCTTCATTTTGCAATTTTTGGCATTACTAATTTTTTGACCACCCTGTATAAATAATTATCGAAATATCATTCAAAGTATATTAAACTATCTCTGTTTACCAGAAAATCAATCCATATTAAACAATAAGGTCTTCTACATAGGGGAAATGAACAATTATTTTAGAGCATGCAAACGTCATTTTTGTTATAAAACTTGAAATATGTCAAAAAAGGTTAGACTCGGGTATAGGAGATTATACATGAAATATGATTAGAATGTAGAATCCGAATATTGAGTAGTATACAGGGTGTCCAATTTAAAATAAGCAAGTTAGCATCAACTTCCGGTATAACCGGTAGTGCCACCATCATGAAAACATTTTAGCTGCCGTTGCCCCATAGACATTAGTATACTCCCAAATTTTCAAAAATATCATACGCCTGCTTTTCGAGAAATCTATCGATGGAGTTCCCGATGCGACACCCTGTATAGTTGTTTATGTATTTATCCAACTACTTGACACTACAATCAATGGCCACAAAATGGGTATTGAAGTTAGAAAAAATTTGCATTTCATTTCAAACTGACAATTATCTCTGATACGAAACTACATAACCGTCTTTACTGTACTCACCCAGAAAAGATGTTACATTGTGAACGTACCACCACTTCCGCGCTCACACAGAAAGGAGCTTAGAATTAGCTTCCAGCGGGTCAGTTGAAGACATGAGTCTCAACAACAGGGCGTGACGAAGGCTTGCTGGTGAGAGGGGTGAAAGGAGAGAAAAACATATCAGAACCGGTTAAAATTTGATAAAAACAACCTGTATTATAAATTTAATTAGAAAACTATAACTAGGTACTTACATTTTTTGGAAGTCCAATTAGGTATGTAAAGCAATGGTACTTTGCAACTTCCATGCTACCAAGTGTAAGTGTAGCCAAGACCAGTGAGAATGACGGAAGCCATAGACCGTAGATTAAGCTTTGATCTTTATTTGTCCATGGATTGAAGTAAGGCTGAGGTTGGAGTAGCCTCAGCAAGGCAAAGGCAAGCTCTACTTTAGGAGCGTAAGTAACCCAAGGGAAACCTTAAGTGAGGTGTAAACAAGACTTCAAATAAGTAAGTCTTGAATAAGGCTCGGGATAACCCTTGAATAAGAGCAATATACCTGTAAAGCAAAACTTATGACTAAGGCTAGGTTAAGTCCAAGTAAAGGCTAAACCTAAGTTTGAGGGGGTGGCCCTCAAACATTTTTCCTAATTAGACACACACCTCATTGTTCTTAGCACATAATGCTACCAGATCACGCCATCAAAAGAAAGTTATCTGTATAATGGTTGCAATTAGAGTGGGAAGAATTCCAATCGGAATATTTGCGGGTTGGATATTTTTTCTAGAAATGGACGGAATATTTGGATTTCATGAATAGTGGAACAGTTGCAACTAAATCGTGTAATCTACCACATAGGGTCCTAAAAACTAATTGGCTAGGGAATAACTAACATATTTGACGGAATCCTGTTTCACACTATAGTCAACGCCAAACAAAGTGGCGTGCACGTCATCACGATAAAAATTCCCCGACCTAATGCCTAGGTTTCTATCACAAACAATTGCTCTATTGCAGTTTCATATTAATGTGATATATAAATTGTAAAATGGTCATTACTCTCTTATTATGGTTAATAGTCATATAAACATTGTTATTAAAATATCACATAAGTTGCTTTCTGATAAATTTAGACGCATTATGCGAAATAAAATGTTTTGCAAACGCTCCAATCACTTATCGACATGTAAACGCACTAAACCGATTTCGCAGCGTTGACACATTGTCACCTTGAAACTTATTTAAACTGGGAACTGACATTTGTATTAATTTTGACACTGAATCAATTTGTGGCATTTCAAATCTTTATAAATCCTTTGGCCCCGCATACTGTAAATCAACAACTGTTTGTTTCAAAACAAAATTATTCATTTTACGAGTAGATAAAGGCAATTTTGGTATATAAAGATGCCCAAACAGTTAAATAGTCGGTGTAAGGAACTCGTGGCCTCGTTAATGCACTACTTTGAGCAAGAAAGGGACAACAACGGGCCTTTGTTGCCTTTAAATGCTGTTCAAGAGGTAGGTTACTAATAATTATATGTAATGTATATTAATAATAGTGAAATTTTATTTCATGTTTTGTAGCGTGTTGCTGCTGCTTTAAAAATTAGTTTAAGGACAGTTAGTCGTATTTCCGAGGGTGTGAAAAGTGATGCAAATTTAGAATCGCCCAAGAAAAAGCGGAGTTATATTAAACGTGTAACCAACACAGCGACATTGGATACAAGTGCCATTCGAGAAGTGATCTATAATATGTATCACAAAAGTAAGATCTTATTATAATAACTTATCAGAAATTTGCATTAATTTGTTAACTAAATTATAATGTCATATTACACATGGTTTCAGAAGAACAAGTTACGATACAAACTTTATGGTCTCGATTAAGAGATAGGGCATTATTTGATGGTAGTGCCACGTCTTTAAGGCGGTTGCTTAGAGATCTTGGATTTAAGTGGCTTAAGGACAATCCGCGACGAGGGCTCATGGAACTACCAAGTATAGCTTTGAAAAGGGTGGAATTTCTAAGGCAATACAATCAAGCCAAGGTTGAGGCCTTATACCAGTTTGTCTTCCTCGATGAAACTTGGATATTTCAAAATGGGACCATAGGTCGCTCTTGGCAAAATGGAAACCAAAAAAACGTGAAAGCTATTAAAACAGATGGTAAAAGGTATGTACTTTTACACAATTTGCACTATAAAATTTAAAACTAATATATATTTTAGATACATTATATTACATGCTGGAAATGAAAATGGGTTTATTGAGGGTAGTGAAGCGATATTTTCTTCGAAAACAAAATTGAGCGATTACCATGGAGAGATGAACCAGGACAATTTTTTGAAATGGTTTCAACATCAGTTATTAGAAAAATTGGAGAGTCCATCTATGATTATACTGGATAACGCCCCTTATCACAGCATGATATTGAACAAAGTGCCCAACAATGCATGGACAAAAAAAAATATCCAAGACTGGTTGACAAATCAAAACATACCATTTTTAAACACAATGTTTAAAACAGAGCTATTGAGTATTGTTGCTCGGTACATAATGCTTCTTAATTATATATATTTTGGTCGACAGTTTATATTTCTTTTGTTTATTCCTATTCTTAAAATAACTGCTTTTTTAGAAACAAACCACCTAAAATATACGTGATTGATGAATTGGCGGAACAACATGGGCACAAAGTTCTTCGTCTGCCTCCTTACCATTGTATATTTAACCCTATTGAGTTAATTTGGGGCATAGCAAAAGGTTACTATAACAGACATATTGGTAGAGATGGTAACAGTGAAAAAGACTGTTTGGATATGTGGAACGAGGCTCTACAAACGGTTACCCCAGACATGTGGAAAAATCGTGTTCGACATACTGAGCAAGAAATTTTTAAATGGTATGAAAGAGAACGAATTTTTGATCGACCAGACATCGAACCTTTAATAATCAACTTTGAGAGTGATGAAGATTCAGATTCAGACAGCGCTGAAGAAAGAAACTCCGACTAACTTTATTGTACAGAAAAAGCTTACACCAGTAGCTTACCTAATTTTAGAATGCATTTTTCTGTATGAATTCTGTAAAATAAATACCATGCATAAAATTTGGAGGACCCCATTTGGATTTTTATTCAGTACCTTTAAGCTATCAATTAAATATGGTAGTTTCATAGTGTCATCTGATCAATAATTGTCATACTTAATGATTATGCAAGTACAGATCTATAATTTTATTATACTATTATTTTTGTTCTCATTTGAGGTTAATATTGCTTATAAACCTAGATATGTAAATAATAAATTTTATTATTTTACAAAAAGTTTGGCAACAATGTAAATTTTTCAACACACCCACCTTGATGACGTGCACGCCACTTTGTTTGGCGTTGACTATATTTGCGGGTGCTCTCTTACCATTCTTTCCTCTGTAAGCTATTCCCTAACAGATTAGCTTTTAGGACCTCGATATAAATTTGATACTGCTCAACATTGATTGATTTGTTGTCATAAGCCTTCAAAAATGTCTTTTATAATTTTGTTCAACATAACGAATGCCAGAAAAATTCTATAATAGACGTATTCGCAAAACCCAATTTTTCTCATACGATTAAATTAGATTGATCGAGTGAAATGTGCGATAGAAAAATAATAAATAATCGCTTACATTATAAAACTACTACAATAACTTATAACAAGAAAAAGTGATGTTCCCTTTTGTTCGTCTTTTAATTGAGTAGAGTTGCTGAAAAATTGGTAGGCGTGGCAACAAGGCAAATATGTAGCATCTATCGGAGAGTTTTGCAACTACAACGTATAACCAGATAGAGAACTTTCGTGTGCTTTATTGAAATTCAATACTAGGTAGCAGCATATACCTTCGATGGCGCCAAGAATAGAACATAAAATAACAGGATAGCAGGATACTTGTCAACGTCAACTGTGCTGTAGTTGTAGTTGTCAACTCGCTTGCTTGGTACTCCGGTTTTCACATTTTGTTTTAATATTCGGTTTTAAAACTATGAAATTTTGTTATACTACGTCGAATTAGTGCCACCAGTTGTATTATCCGGCATATCAGAAAATTCCTCACATCGAGGTCATATTCCATATAACAACCATGACTGAAGAAAGACTCCATATTGTGAGTATCAAATGCTTATCTCCATAAAACCTATTTATACTGACTACTAGCTAAAAATGTGTTATTTTTATAGGACTGGGGTAATGACAAACTCTACAGGACCCAAAAGCTGGTTGAGAAAAATCCATACGACCTAGAATCATGGTCTCTACTCCTCAGAGAAGCTCAAACAAAGCACATCTCAGAAGTCAGAGCCCTATATGAACACCTCATAGGGATTTTCCCTAATGCTTCTCGGTACTGGAGGATCTATATTGAACATGAGGTAAACATGCTCGCAGGTATATCATAAAATTAGGAATATTCGATGTGACATCCTGTTTCAGTTGTATATTCTATAAGTAGGTCTTTTTCACACTTTTTGGCTTGTCAAAGTAAAACTACCGGAATTATTTTCATACATACATCGCCATTGTGTAAACTCATAGACCAATGTTTGTGTAAGCTCATAGACATATGTTTTTTAGCTTTATCTCTCAACGTTATCCCCCTCATCAATGTTTGAGTCTTCCACTTCTCTGCTTATCACTGTCATTAGGACGACTTGTTCATCATGGATGTGGAATTTGAGTTTACCTTTTCTTGATCTTTGATATACACTGAAATCCATATACCACTGACGTAATGTGTAGAAGAGAGAAGCGTGCAATACATGTGTTAGAAAGAGATAGCTTGTTGCCAGCAGCCCAGTAACATACATAACTGTACTGTCAACAATCTGTGTTGAATTTAATTCAGTATTTTCAGAAGGTGAATGAAAATAATGAGATCGAATTGCACAGTGTGTTATTTCTTTTAGAAAAATTATGCTCTGCATAAGGAATAGTTAGCTAGATGGTTTACTTATTTCATATGATATTGTGATGTTAAGTAAGGCAAAAAGTCCTACATAGAAAGTGTCAAATATACTAAGTGACATATAAATCCGAACACCCAGTTTAAATGGTTTTATTTTAATAAAAGTTGGTGAATGTATTTATCTTACTGTAAATAACAAGTGAAAAAATTTTCAGCCTTACCAGTTGGACATTCCGGTTTTTATACTGCTTTTTTTTAATTCACTAACGCTCTAAAAATGAATATTTCAGCCGCAGTAAAGAATCAACGTTGGCGGATTTTGGTTCTTGACATCCTTTACGATCGGTTCCGATTCCTAGAGTACGGAGACCTGTACGATTTCGTCAACTTAGTGAGTTTGATAGGGGCCGTATAGTGGGACTTTGGGAAGCTGAACTTTCTTTTTGGGCAATTGCAGTGTTAGAGTGCAAAGAAGTGTAGACACTGTGGTTAGGTGTTGTCAGGCATGGCTTCGAGAAGGCCGTACGCAAAGAGCAAGGGGCACTGGACGCCGCCGTAGAACAACAGACCGTGAAGATCGTCGCCTAAGATTATTGGCCTTAAGGGACCGTTTCTCCACTACCAGGTCCATTGCAAATGAATAGTTTACAGAACACGGAAGACCTATTGGCATGCGAAGTGTTTACCGACGAATGAGAAGTTTTGGCTTGTTTTCATACCGGTCACACTGGGTCCTCCCTTTAACTCGAGAACACTGACGTAATCGCCTTGAGTGGTGCAGACAACGGTCAATCTGGGATCAGGAATGGAACAGTATTGTCTTTAGTGACGAGTCACGATTTTGTTTAGGCATGCACGATGGTCGTGCCAGGGTTAGAAGGCGACGTGGTGAAAGGAGGAATCCACAGTTTTTTGTTGAAAGACATGTTCATCACACTGTTGGAGTTATGGTTTGGGGTGCTATAGCTTATGGTTCCAGGTCACCTTTAATCTTCATCAGAGGTAACATGAACGCGCAGCGTTATATCCACGAAGTTCTAGAACCCCATGTTTTACCCTATCTTGACACCCTGGCACATCCAACTTTCCAACAAGATAATGCCCGACCACATGTTGCAAGAGTCACAATAGACTTCTTTCAACATAATGATGTCACATTGTTACCATGGCCACCAAGATCTCCCGACTTATCCCCAATTGAGCACGTTTGGGATATTATGGGTAGGAGATTGCTCAATTTGCAACGTCCTCCTCAGACTCTAGAAGCACTTCGAGAGGAGTTGGTGGTTGCCTGGAATGAGATACCACAGGAGGACATTGACCACCTGATCAGAAGCATGCCTAGGCGCGTTGGAGAATGCGTAGCACATCAGGGTGCATCCACACATTATTAAAGGTCAAAGGGCTTTAAAGCAGTGCAATCATTCTGAAATTTTTATCATTTACTTATTATGCTTCATTAAGTACTTATACAAAATTTTATTAAAATAAAACCATTTAAACTGGGTGTTCGGATTTATATGTCACTTAGTATAGGTGTGATAGTTGTAGCAGGTATATTAACATTTGATGGGTTTTTTAGTTTCATATGATCTCTTATATGAATAATAGTTTTCCATTTTCTGCAGGGTCCATGTTTTGTACTTTTTTAGCATGTTGGATGCCCATCAAATTGGGGCGTTTTTCCACAAGAACCAACTATCAAATTTCAGTTTACCTGCTTTAAATTGTTACTAAATTCAATATAGAGTATCTTTTCGCTGAAAATGGCTAATTTTTCACAAATAACACTCACGCACACCTGTCATTACGTTATACATTGATAATTTATTTTTAAGAATACAAAAATAAAAATAATATTCGGGCCGGGCCCTTTCCACAGCACGAATTTGCTTAGGATTGCGAAGAAGACGACACACTGTCGTCATAGGCACTGCTATAGAAAACCGCATGGCGACACAGTGTCATCATGGGCATCGAATGTGTTAAACTATAAGTATAAGACAAAGACTGCATTACAGTGACTATATTTTTATGTTATATGCTTCATAATTGCATAATCAGTATCTTTAATAGATAATAACTGTTCTCATTTGATTTGTTTGTTTCCAGATGAAATCCAGAAACTTTGAAAAAGTGGAAAAGGTAGGAGATGAGTTGATTTTGGAAAACACAACTAAATCCATTTTTTGCTTTAATGACTATAAAAATAAACTTTTGTTTCTCGAAATACTATCACAATTATTTTCTTTCTTCTTCTACTTCTGATGTGTTAAAAAGTTGAGAGGAAACATTTCAAGGCTGGTTCAGTCTACTAGTCAATGATCAGTTCAAGCTAAGGAAGTATAGTATTTTTATTGTGATTTTTGTAACTTGTAAGTAATCTTATGCATATTATGATTTCTCCCTGCCCTTTTTTCATGAAGCCACATTCGCTGAAATTATTAGTATTCAGGGATCAATCTTTCTGTCTTTGTATATTCATTATACCTAGCTTTGAAACAGTTCTTCTTGACTTATACTCTACCTTTGTTCAATATTTTTGGGTATTTTGAATAACATTTGCTAAAGACTGGGTAATATTTGCTGTGTTTTTCTTTATCCCCTAGCCCTCCAATAGAATAATAACTGAAATAATGCAGTAGATGGAACAAGAGACCTATACTTTTTCAGTTATTTTTACCTCTTATCATTTACAATAAAACATGAATAGTAAACATGTTGTTTTTCTTGTGCAAAATGTTTCCTAGTCTTTATCCAATGTTGATTAAGCTGTTTCCTTAAATATTGAATTTTGAATCAAGAATATGAATGCTTAAAGCAAAAAATACTTCTTCGGGGTATTCTTTACATGTACTAAGTATTTGTTGACAGCTTTTTCAAAGGTGTTTGATGAAGATTTTGAATATAGAATTGTGGAAGTTGTACCTTACTTATGTTAAAGAAACCAAGTCTTCATTACCAACATTTAAGTAAGTATTCAAACCAACTGATCTTCTTTTTATTACTAACATTGGAGTTCTAAGATTTTTTCGTGAAGAGCCCCATGACCTTGGAATCAAATTGTTTCATGATCTTATATATTATTTTTGCATCGCCTTATATACATTAAGACCCAAAAAGTGACTGTACATTATTAAATAATTAATAATATTGAAATGAAACTTGATTTTCCAATAATTCCCTTCACATAAAAGTAATCCACCACCACTCTTCCCTGTGAAACAAAATACGAGGGGGTACCCAAAAAAACAGGAATTATTTTTTAAAAGCTATTTACTTTCAACTTTTCCACAAAGTAACCTTATCTCCTTCAAAATACTGCCCACTACAACTAATACTCTTGTCCCACCAGTGCTTCCTCTGCTTGAAACATTTTTTGAAGTTTTCCTTAGAAATGTCTGACAGCTCCTCCCACGTTTTTTTCTTGACCTCTTCAATGTCGTCAAACCGGCGTCCTTTCATATCCCTTTTCGTCCGTGGAAATAGGAAAAAGTCGCACGGAGCCAGGTCAGGCGAATAAGGTGCGTGAACCATTTTAGCCAGAAACTGTCGAACAGAGATGGCTGTGTGCACAGGTGCATTATCGTGGTGGAAGAACCATTCTCCTGACTACCACAAATTGCGTTTTTTTGTCTAACACTGTTGCGCAATCGTCTTAAAACCTCCAAATAGCACAAGCTTCCGAATTTTTTCAACTTTTTCGTCGATTCAGGCAGTTGATGAACGTCCAGAACGAGGTTTGTTATCAATCGACATGTCGCCATTATTTAATCGAGCAAATCACTCGTACACCCGAGTTTTTCCCATGGCGTCATCTTTGTAAGCTATTTTCAACATTAAAACAGTTTCAGCAGCATTTTTACTAATTAGAAAGCAAAATTTCACAGCTGCACGTTGCTCACTGAAGCTTGCCATCGTAAAAAACGAAACAAGCGCGAAACAGCTCTGGCAAAAATAATAACTACAGAGGAACGAAACAAGCCAGATCGACATCTCAGGTGGCACTGAACTGGTAATGAGTTTTGAGTTGCGCTGTTCGCCTCTAGGGGCAGAAATGTGTACTACACAAGCTCCGCCCACTGCAATGCTATTTCGGCTATTCTTTAGTACCTCCTCGTACGTTCAGCGATTTTTTAAGGGTTTTATTTCGAAGAGTCTACAGAATGCTTAGCATCTGAAGAGTATAGGAGAAAAAAATATGTACATCACAAATTTGATATTTTCTAGTTAAAACAACTCAGTACAATCCCATAAGGTATCGGAAACGCAAAAACAATGACAGTTCGTAGTTATACCCAATTGCAAACTTGGCGTGCAGGGAAAAAAAGATTAAGCTACCAATTTTAAGCATTTACCATTAATTTTGTTTTGCTTGTTCTACAGGTATATTCTTTTGAATAAAGATTTTTTTGATTCATCGTCTTTTTCCTGTCCCAATTAAAAAAATAATTAGAAATAATTCTGTTTGAGCTATTGAGGTTATAAAATCACCTTTTTCTTATGTTCTAAGCCCTGAGTAATAAACTTCATGTTAAGTTGGTTCTCATATTAGAACAGATCGTAAAACCTAAGATAGGCATTTTGCTGGTTGATCAACCCTTAGATTTTACAGAGTGTTGCATATGATGAAAGGCTCATTTCAAGCCTCAATATCTCATAAAAAAGTTGATTTCAGGTATTGCCGCTAACACATCAAAATGTTTAAAATTGCACGGAGAACCTCAAAATAAAAAGGATTTTCCATTGAAAAATGTGTGGTTTAGTTTCACTTTGGGCTATCCTGTATATCAGATTTTTTTTTAATTATAATTTAACTTTTTTCCAATTTATAATAATAAGAAATCTATGGTACTCCATCAGATCTTTGACCCACCCAATACAACGAGCATAGGAGTCTTCAAACTTTTAACTTTACTTTTCTCAAAACTCACTTTTTGTGACACTCATCTTTTTTCCCCTGTATCCTTCATCTGTATAGAGACAAAAACTCAGTTACACTCCCACACGTGCACTTAAAACCAAATTTGTCTGACGGCTTGAGTTCAATCTGTATGAGAGATGTGTGTATAGTTACATATGCTAGAAAGAGATATAAGCCGTTGCCTAGTAACGCTGACGCGGCGATCTGACGCGTTGCCAATATGTTACACCAGTTCCTTGAATTAATTTGTATATTGAGAGTATGCATTAGTTTATTCTCCACGCCTAGATAATGGTTTTATTTAGAGCGTACACATTTTTGAATTGTGTCGAATCTGTTTAGGATCGATTCCTGTTCGGTCCTAACACCGCTTCATTTTAGTTCGAAATGAAAGGTGAGGATCGCCACAAATTCTGCAACATTGTATCGTTGGTTCGCTTGGCGACACCGAATCTCGTACATTCTAAGAAAAGGTTTCCACCCCAAAATGAAAACAAAAAATTACATTAAATGTACATACCTCATTCTTGGGTTTAACAGTAACCTAACCTATTTGTAGAAGCCTGTGCGAACATTTTCTTGTGTAACATGTAGGCAACGCGCAGGTTGTACGACCTTCTGCGTCACCGTTGCTAGGCAGTGTGGTGAAGACTTTCGCTCTTCAGCCGGCTTCTATCTCTTTCTAACATGTGTTCGCTTCTCTCTAAAACACATTGGACTCAAACCGTTCTATACAAGTTTGGTTTTCCCTATATACATGTTTAAGTGTGAAATGTTTCACATCTTTTCATTATTTCACCTATGCTTTTGCTACATTAATGGCATATGTTTAAAAAACACTGTATATTTGACGTCTCGCGTTTTCAGGGAAAAAATGGCACAAGCATACGATTTTGCACTTGATCGTATTGGCATGGACATCCACTCTTATTCCATTTGGAATGACTATGTTAATTTTCTCAAAGGTGTAGAGGCAGTAGGCTCTTATGCTGAAAATCAAAAAATATCTGCTGTGAGAAAGGTGTATCAGCGAGGAATTATAACGCCTATGACTGGCATGGAGACTTTCTGGAAGGACTATATTGCTTTCGAACAGGTTTGGAACAAATCCAAGTAGTTTTCGCCGTCAGGAATCATGAATTTGAATTAAAAAAAGGAATATTAATTTTACAGTTGCATTGTCTGTGCTTCTAAAGACCCTAGGCACCATTCTCCAGATATAATAACGTAATCTTCAAAGTGTGTCTTTCTCATACAGTTGAAATAAACTGTTTTAGGCAATCAATCCAATAATAGCAGAAAAAATGAGTATCGAGCGGAGCAGAGATTACATGAATGCCAGAAGAGTTGCCAAAGAATTAGAAGTACAGATTCGTGGGATTAACAGGAATGCTCCTAGTGTACCTCCTAGTGGTACCCCAGAGGAACGCAAACAGGTAAAGTCAAATTTGTGCATATTCAGCCTAGAGAGGCTACTGTTAAAGCTGGCTAGGTTTATGTACAGTTAATGTTGCATTTGGTTCTTATTATTATGACATATTGCAGGTTGAATTGTGGCAAAAATACATCCAGTGGGAGAAAAGCAACCCACTGCGAACAGAAGATACTGCACTATTGACAAAACGCGTTGTTTTTGCTTTAGAACAGTGCCTGTTATGTCTTGGACACCATCCTGACATTTGGTACCAAGCAGCTCAATTTTTAGAACACAGCTGCAAAATTTTAGCTGAGAAAGGAGTATGATCACTATCTTTTAACAAACTACAAATGTTTTCATAATATGATTTATTCTAGGACGTAAATGCGTCAAAGTTGTTCAGCGAAGAGGCAGCAAATATGTTTGAGCGTGCTACCAGCTCTTTGCTTAGTAAGAACATGTTGCTGTACTTTGCATATGCAGACTATGAGGAAGGCAGAGTAAAATACGAAAAAGTGCACCAAATTTATAGTAAATATTTGGAAATAAAGGATATTGATCCTACTTTGGTAATTTTACCATTATTATATTATTTTCAAATGCTTATTGTTTGTAATTAAAATTGGGAAGAATTGTCACATGTTATAGGCTTATTTGACCTTAATTGTAGGCATATATTCAATACATGAAATTTGCAAGAAGGGCAGAAGGTATAAAATCAGCCAGAGCTATTTTCAAGAGAGGCAGAGAAGACCCGCGGACAAAATACCATCTGTACGTCTGCGCGGCTCTAATGGAGTACTACTGCAGTAAGGACAAAAACATCGCTTTCAGGATATTCGAATTGGGTTTGAAGAAATTTGGAGCCATACCTGAGTATATCAGTTGTTATATTGACTACCTGTCCCATTTGAATGAAGATAACAACACTAGGGTGTTGTTTGAGAGAGTTTTGTCATCTGGGAGCTTGGAAGCAGAAAAATCTGTGTAAGAACATAATTTTGTAAAGTTGGTTTTAAACGTAAAAGTCTTGAATTCAGGGTGGAACTTTCGCCTGATATCTTGAGGACACAAAGATAACTGAAGCTTGTACCCTTAAGGATGGCCGAGACAGTCATGGATAAAATCCATTTTACGCAAACGAAACTGAGATTCTATAATAAAATTTAAGAGAAAAATACTTTTTAGTGATATTTGGAACAAATTTTTGGAGTTCGAATGCAACATTGGCGATCTGCAATCAATAGTGAAAGTTGAGAAGCGAAGATCTGAAGTTCTATCCAAAATTAAGGAGTTTGAAGGGAAGGAGACTGCTCAGTTGGTAGATAGATACAGGTTTTTAGATCTCTTCCCTTGTTCGCCGCAAGAGTTGAAAAGTATTGGGTATGTATAGTATAAATATAAAATTATATCATCATTTCGAGGAAACCAAAAAACTAAAATTGCTGTTTGGCAGTATGTGTGAAAGCAAGTAGGATTATCATCATTTTTATGGAGTTATTTATCATAATTATGTTTTAGGTACACTGAGGTAATAAACATAACTGGGGCAGCAGGCAAGAATCACATACTGCAGTCCATTATAGAACAGGAAACTGAAATGCCTTTGCCATTACCTGATTATTCACAGATGATACCTTACAAACCCAAATCCAATCCTTTACCTGGAGAACATCCCGTGCCAGGTAAGATACAGATATAAGTAACACTATACATTATTCAAATGATACTTAAACTGCCTCAAAGAAAACAGGCGACTATGGCTCTCCTATTGCCTTATTGTTGCCTCCACAACCCACTGACCAACAGTATAGTGAGAATTTAGCGATCGATAGCCCATGTTTGTTTTGAGTCAAAGTAAAATCCATCTGCGTACGGAGTTTAATATCGTGTAATCTCAAAGTTTCTTTGTCAAATATTAAAATTATGTTTCCAGGCGGGACGTTTCCAATGCCACCAGCTGCAGCCTACCTGTGTACACAGCTGCCTCCACCACAGTGTTTCAGAGGTCCATTTGTACACATTGATATCCTCATGGATATCTTCTCCAGAATTCATCTCCCAGACACTTGTAAGTCATACATTCTTGCAGAATTTTGTTTCGTCATTGTTTGGCATTGCTTGATGTATTGAAAACCACAGAACTTACTGACCTCGCTCCACCATATGTCATGCTGAACCTCAAAGTGTCTTTTAATAAGAAAAATTCCAAGCTTAAGTATACGTATTCGCTGGATGCGTTATGATAGCGCCACCTAGCAAATAAAAATATTTGTTCTTTATGTAAAAATAAACAGACCCAGAGTAGCTTTAGTCCATTGTTGCCTAAAATAAATTGTCCTTCAATACCAGTGGGAAAGTTCACTTTTTGATTCAAGAAAAAAATACAAACTTAATGAAAAGAAAATATCTGTTACTATCAACATATTCCTAAATTCGGAGAGTTTTATTTCTTAAATATCATTCTCGCCAAATGTTTGCCATCTCTTCGGACTTCGGACACACTTTTCTAATCGCGCGCGCAAATTCTCTTTCAGAGTTCCGGAGTCATGTTGTTTATTTCTCGTCGAATGTTGTCTTTAAGCTCCTCCAGTGTTCGTGGATTATTGGAATACACTTTTGACTTTAGATAACCCCACAAGAAATAATCGCATGGCGTGAGATTGGGTGACCTAGGAGGCCAGTGAATGTCTCCAAACTTCGATATAACTTTTTGGAGAAAAAGTGCTTTCACCGTGTACATCGATTCTCTGGAAGCATGGGCAGTGGCCCATGTGTTTCTATTGAATCGACGTTCTGTTCTTTCAGTAGGAGCAAAAAAAGTATCAATCATGTCCTTGAATCCCTCGAAATTGACTGTCAACTTCGGCCCAATATTACCGCTAGAGGATATGGCGTACCAAACAGTCACCTTTGGACTATGTAGCTGTTGTTGATGTTTCTCTTTTGGGTTCGTTGGGCCCAGTATCTACAATTTTGCTTGTTCACATAACCAACTAAGTGAAAATGGACCTCGTCGCTGAAAACGTTATCGAGTCTGCGCTGCGTAGGAAAAAGATTCAACATCTGTTCAGCACAAGGTTTCCGTAATAGGTAATCACTTTCCTTTAAAGCCTGGACTGATTGGATTTTATAATGATGAAAACCCATTTTTTTTTCTTCATTGTGCGATGCAGTGTTGACCTAGGAATTCCGTACAGAACGCCGATGATTTGCAATGACCGAATCAGTTACTCGACGCACATTTTCTTCGGTTGATACAGTAGGTGTGGGGTCAGGATAGGGTTAACTTAGAGCAGAGAATGTTTCACGGAACCTCTTAATCCACTTTTTCAATAGGTTCTTACTCGTGGCATCTCTTGGTCGGCGAATGTTGTATCGTGCACAAAATATACGAAGGGCAGCTGCGTATGAATCACCACTCTTGGTAGTAAGTCTCGATAGCAAAAGCACGTTGCGCTCCGCTGCAACGTTCCATTGTGACTATTTAATCCGCACGCCGATCGTGTCGATCAAGACCATCGTGATCAAGACCTCTCCCCTCTCCCTCGCGTATACGGTTGCCGCTAATTCAAATTTGAAATGTGTAGTTTCCCACTGGACACCCTGTAGTAAGGAAGTTACAAATAATGTTATTTTGTAGGGTGGGGGAGAGTATATCTCTTTTTTGTTTGATGCTGGTATTTTTATACACTTCCAACCACGGTAATTCTACGAACAGCACCTGTTGGTCATATTTCGCACATTATAGATTTCCCAATACGTTTCCTTTGAAAACTTATAATGGTAGAGAAATACACGTCTCTTCTTTTACTCTCTGCGTTCACCATAGTCGCGGTGTTGATGAGTGTCTTGACGTTACTGCCTCGCTGCCGAGGCTGACGCGTCGTGCGGTGAGACACGAGCTAGAGGCGACGTTGCAAGATGGACGGTACTATCGATACGACAAATAAAGAATGTCTATGGACTGACTTGATCAGTTTATGAACTGATGACCGCGTTGCGAAGGATGTCAGTTCTGAATGGGACTTGACATATTTTATTGGTCAATAGAAAATAAACTTGAGACATCACTTTGCGATTACTCAAGATTATACATATAATGTATTATGTCTAATATTGCATAATTCATGTATCATAGGCACTGTAAATCGATTTGAATGGTAACGTTGGTGTGTGTTAGGTCGCGACCTTAATGCCTTTTGCATTGCCTTGGGTGCCATAATGTCACTAGTTGCATTCTATATATTAATTGTGCTTAAATTTGAGCAGGATTTTTTTTATAGACAAAAATCAGAATCATGCAGTAGTATTCTGATTTTTTCTTTTTTGTAAAATTAAATAGGGATGTTTCATCTTCTCTAACTTGTCGGCAAGCGCATTAAAACTCTTAAGTAATTACTTAAGGAGATAATTATCTCCTAAGTCGCTCATAGTCACTTACGAATCAACTGACGATTGCCAATCAGCGAGATAACGAAACTCGATATTATTTGCTCAAATACCCTGAATTTTGTGACATTTCTACTAGCAGGTAACTGGTAATCTAGTCCGATATTTGTCATTTACAAATCAGGTATGCACACATTATTATACAATTATTATTTATTTTAATACGAAAAATTCTAAGCTATAATCACAGACAAATTCAGCTTTCTTAGTTTGAAGCTGTCGGTGACCACTCAGCACAATTCATAGAAAAGGAAAGAAAACATTCATTAGTATTGGGACGAAAGTATATGACATGTAATTTTGAAAGACTTAGTAAAGGAACCTGAGCCTCCTTTTTTTTTAAGAAAGAAGAATGTATCGGGAATAATATTTTAGTGTTTTAATTTCTTAACACAAACAATTGTTACCGTGGATTCCCAGAGTGTTCCACGAATATTATCGTTTTTTATGGCATGATGAGATTTTGATTATTACTTAGATGAATATATCACATATTTCACGAGTATCCATCTCACCCTTTGACGTCTACTGAGATGAACAGCTGATCAGCAAGTGACATTTTTGTGTTTTTCTGCGACGTTGGCAATAATGAATCAGGTTTACATCTAGTAAAAATAGTTTGTTTTTGTATACAAAAGAACTTTTCTCAATAAAAGAGCTTTTAGCAAGTACAAAATGAATCTGAAGCGTACAAAATAACAAAACAATACAGCTTTTGTAGATAACCTTGTTTGCCTTTTCAGTCAATATTGACACGTGGACTTGACTTTATGTTAAGTCCGATTATAACGGAGAAATATTTGCGCCATTGCTAGGACTAGTTGATCCCACATGTGATAGATATCACCATAGATACCACGCCTACATTCCCATATCAGGCTGATTATTCCGTTTTTGTCCGCTGCGTGTGCGGTTATCGAATTATCTCCCCCACTATGCGTTTCGCTCCTTCTCCTCTTAGATCACTTTCTTTGCTCTCCCTCTTTCTTACTTTGTTCTTCCTTTCTTTCTGTGTGGCTTTGTTATTTAGACAACTGTGGTTTTGTTATCTAGACAACAGAACCTCTGACAAAATTTGAACTAACAGCTAACGTCTCGTGGACAGGCTGTGGCATATAGGCGACGGCTTGAGGGAGCATAGTCGAGGACATGCGGCCCCGTTTTCCGATAAGAGCAGGGAAGGCAAAAAGTAGGACAAATATATCTTTTGAGATAAGAAACATACTTTCAAAGTAAACTTAGCACTACACTCGCGCTAAAAACTTGTGCCGGCCATGCTCGCAGACAACTCTACCAGGCAATGACGTATAGAATAGAATAATTATCCAAAGTCCCAAATAAACATTTTTGATTTTTTTTAGTCCCAACACCAACAGAATCACATGGTGACGTGAGGCTGTTTGATTTGGCCAAATCGGTACACTGGATCGTCGAGGAAGGAGGCAGCA
Organism: Acanthoscelides obtectus; assembly: GCA_963669975.1. NCBI lineage: Eukaryota > Metazoa > Arthropoda > Insecta > Coleoptera > Chrysomelidae > Acanthoscelides > Acanthoscelides obtectus. The sequence continues at coordinate 60,945,312 of CAVLJG010000007.1, read as the reverse complement.
TTGGCTTGAAACGGCGGAAGAGAGGTTCTGGACTGGGCCTGGATGGTTCAGATGATGAGGATTTGCCTCTTCCACCTTCCAATGATATATATCGACAGAGACAGCAGAAACGTGTCAAGTGAAGCATATTATTTGTTGAGTAATGAGTTTTGTTATATCAACTCTATTGAGTTGTATTACACAGGAAGAATGACATGGAATGTGTGCGTGTGTGTCTGTGAGTTGAAGTTAGATTTTAGGTAGTTCTGTGTCAATATATTTTCTATCAATAAATGTTCAGAAACACAAGTTCCTTTTACTTCCATTCGAGGTGTTGCCAAAAAAACTACCCTGCACAAAATATGGAAAATGGGTGGCAGTCGATTTGTCTGAATATTAGATGTATTTCACGCTTTCCTGAACAAAACTTCGCGTTGGACCAAAGCAATCGTATGATTAGTTTCTGAGAAATATGGGGGGTAGCAGTTTGCCCGATTTGCAAAACTGGTAAATATGCTTGCTGATTGTAGTTCTCAGACCAAATAGCCGAAAGTTGTTATACAAGAATTTTATTTAAAAACCTTTGAGGAATGACTGTTGGGCGGTGTTGGCCATGATCATTACAAGGCCAATTCAATGACAAGCTTATTTTTTCGTTGATACTGAAATTAATCTGGCACGAGTTGTTCGAGAATTTAAAAAAGCACTCAAGGACACTGAAAGGACAGGATTTTTAGTTGTCTGATTATTATCTTTTCAAGGTCATGCTGATTTTTTAGACGAAAGAAAAAAAAGCGCAGTAATAAGAACAAAGCCTGTATTTTCCATCTTTTGTTTTGGTCGGCTTCCGGCATATCAAACGGTTTAGATCAACTTTTTCGGAAGATAATGAACTTCGTAGAGAGTATATGTCGGAAAAAAACCACTTGTGCCTAAGGTTTGGGCGCCACATTTACGTCTGCAATAATGTCTTTCAATTATTGCATATTCATCAGGTAAATCCTCGTAATATTCATAAACTTCTTGATAAGATATGCATAGTCATTATTTGTTTTCTAAAACGTGAGTAAATTCCTTCCACTTCATCTAACGCTAGATCAACGTTTGCCTTTGAACGGTATTAGCACCTCTCATGAATAATAATTGCAGGATGGGATCTATTAATAAGAGCACTATCTATTTTATAAAGGACTCAGATTCGATACATGAATTTGAATGGTTTTTTCGAGGAATTTAAAAATCGATTTTTGTGCACATTCAAAGTTTTTGCAGATCAGTGAACTTTATCCCCCTATTTCTCGGGAACTGATCATATGTTTGCTTTGTTCGGGATGGCGAGAAATATATCACACTGAATTCTGAAACACATCGACCGAGACCCATTTTTCATGATTTGCGCGGGGTTCTTTCTCTAAACCAAATCCTTTAATTTGCTGGACGACATCGATTACTCCCGTTCGGAATGATTTTCAAATTTCGCGTAGATTATTTCTTCAGGATATATAGTCTGGTGGTATCATATTCTTTAATCCCCCTGTTGACTCCCATTTTAACCATTTGAGACTTTTGTCCAATGAACTTGCGAATTTCAGCAGACTATTTATTCTGTAACTCACTCAACGACATCAACTCCTCTCTTTGGAGGTGTTAGCTAATTTAATTTCACTGAACTATACACGTTAACCCGCCCGATGACATCGACTGCTCCTGTTCAAGGGACACTAAATTGATTTCACCAGAATATATCATTAATTTATTTAATGGGTAATCAAATAGTGTGAAAATAAAAGTCAATATCATGTTTCATATAAATGTATTCTGATATACAAAAATGTATAATGGATTAATAAATAAAAACAATTAATTACAAATTTCTATTGTTATAATACAATATTTTACATTACTATATCCATATTTTGCTGTTGTTTAAAAGGCACTCTAATTTGCAAAGGCTGGGCCTGGCATATGACTAGTAACAAGTTTGCATATATTCACAAATATCTCCAAAACAAAAAATACGAAAATATTTGTATTACTCAAAATAAGTACGTTAAAATTATGTGATACAGGCACTGAGCTATCTTGAATGAATTCAAGTGTTTTTCATTTCATTCTAGTACAATTTTGTTTTTGCTGCAGATTAGCAATTTTTGTTTCTGATCTACATGTTTTACATGACACACAAAGTGACTTTCATGTCTTTCCGTTGTTTAATATGCTCATAAAAACCTGCGAAATATTTGTTTTGTTCCTTCAGACAAAACCTTCATACATCACTTTCAAAACAGAATGTTTGCTTTTATTACATATAAATTTCCTGTTTTCATTAAATTTTGATAAGTATATGTGTATTTTTTGTTTAAATGCGCGATGCCGTTCGAATATAACGACATTCCTTCGGGTTAGTTCTGACTGAAAACTTTTGTGTAGAGATCTGTCTGAAAAGTCACTTCATGTATATGCAGTACAAATAACATCTATTTTATAAGAACAAAAATCTGAAAGTGGTCCCTGACTGACTAACTGGACATTTTTCTACATTGTCCTTAAGCACCTGATACAGTTGTGAGCACAAAAAATGTCGCATTAGATGATGTCAAAACTCCGATCACTACAGAAAAGAGATCATAAAACCCTTTAGCTTTATTTTATTTTTATTATCAGAATCGCTAATTCATTTTTCGTGCCCATATCTGTATATATGAAAAATTTAAAAAAGACTAACCTCACAAAGTACATCTCTTCTGTAAGATGTATTCATCTATAAAAAAAGCAGGGAAAATGAAAATTGTTTTTCATGTACATTCTATATATTTGCCAGCCACATTTTTATTAGCTCAGAGACATGGATCATTTTATTATTGTTCATAGTACGTTCAATAAAATATATGACAAGTACGGAAGTATACAAGACGAACATAACTTTCAAAGCCTGATTTGAAGTAATTCAAAGCCTAGATCATGAACGATAAATTCAAATGGCATGTTGATCTTCATCTTTCTAGATGAAATTATCACAATAGTTTTCGGAAATTGCAAACGAGATGACGTTCGCAACCACAAATTTTGTAAATATTTTAAAATAGAATTTATTATGTCTTCGTATAAATAATAAAAGGTCAGCCGAGTTCTAAGCGATATCGTCATAATTCTATTTTACTCAGACATTATCACTTCCACTCATAAATACGCCGGTTATCAAACATTGTTTATTTAATTTACTCTCATTTATCAACAAGTAAATGTTACATGGCTTCATGCAGTGGTGACACGTCAAAAAGGGGAATTTAATATATATTTTATTGATGCTTCTTTTGACCTAGAGTCTGTTGTCAATAGACATAAGAACCAAAATGAGCGGCCATCTGCATTCCTAAGAGAAAACTTGGAAATAAATACGCCTTGAAGTTGAGGACTATGCAAGGATAAGGAGCCCTCAAATTGAAAAAAGCGGTCATTTTCCATTGAGAAACATATTTTAGAACTCACTCCCATTTGTCAAAAATGCCATGTCAAATAACACAATAAGCAGGCCCTAAGTGAAGAAGCGGCAATATTTTTGGCCATAAGAGAGAAGTGTTTATAATACTAAATTTGAAAGTGTTCCTTTCGCATGGAAAAATAAAATTAAAAAAAACATTAATGCCAGTAAAATAGTACGGTTGTAAGTTTCCTTACACTAAAACATAATACACAAATATTGTATTTTGTTTTAATCTTTTAATATTGACTGTGTCTAGTACGGATATGTGTTTAAAGTACACTTTACTTTAGTACGAAAGAGAGTACGCGAAACATTCTGTTCGTGAATATATGCTCATTAACACCAAACCAGGCCTTTGACAAAACTGATAAAAACAATTCCTATCAAATCTTCAGCGCCAGGTTAATATATCGGACGGAAGAGACGCCATGACACGCTCATACGAGGGACGATCGAAAACTATACCGACTTTATAAAAGTCATTAACACCCGAACGCGCCTCGTATGTGCGTTTCTCTGTTTCAGTGGTACAGTAGGAGAAATTTCAGATGATTGCAGCTCTACGGCAATTTAAGGTATGGCAACTGAAATGTCTCTGGCTGTACGGACATTTTCTTTTAATATTATACATAATCATAGTCAGACTTACGATCTGTTCGGAGCGAGGTTTCACGGAAATAAAGTGGCTACGTTTCCTTATCTATTGGTCTTGTATAATGGCCGATGAAGAGCTAATATCGCACTTTTATAAGGAGGAAGATACCAGTGACATAAGTTGCGAATTTTTCAAATTTTATAAATGCCTGCATGCTGAGTTGTTAAATGCTCTGCAGTGTTTCCATAAGAAAGCAATAGTGTGGACCTGACCAACCTCACTTAGATTGAAACGTTTATTTTTACATTTTACATGACTTAATTTTGCTAGTTTGTCACTTATACTGTCCTCCATATATGGGTGCGATACTGGGACTTCAGCATGTTGTACAGCACAAAAATGCTATCTTGTAGTACGATACGTGTATTATTTATACAAAATAATAAAAACATGTGCAGCTGGGCAACAATAATTTAAATAGGTGCAGGCTCATGTAGGATTTTGATACTTGATTGAAAATTGGTCTTGTGTAAGCTCCCACTTTATTTTTCCGCAAACTCCAACATTTCCTCAGACACACCCGTATTTCATCCTTCATAACAATCACTCTTCACCGTTCACCCACGCAACATAATAACAAAATAGGTAGCTGCAGGCGATTGCGGCGGCTATTTCGGATCACCTGCATGGAGCCAGTAGTATCTCCAACCAACAAGGGCACGATTTGATCTCCCTGCGCGAATACTTCTGACCCCAGCCCTTCACGAAGCTGATTCGGATAGAGTTGGGGTCCACTGGACCGTAAATCGGATGCGTAAATGTCCACCTGTAACAAAAAAAAATAAACATTAATAATTATACAACGCAAGAGCAAATGCGCAGAACACAGATATAATGGGATGGTTTCCAAAATTTTCGTTTCGATGTCAATATTTTGCCTCACGAAAGTGTACTCTGAGTATATTCAGAAGTGGCAAAACTGATTCTTCAAATTTAAATGTTAAATTCAGCGCCACAGTTGTGAGGTAATAAAATTTGCAAGTACTTAGATGGTAACCTTACTTCTGACATAGAATAAGGTTTCCGTCGAATTTGAGGGAAATAACCCTAATGGTTTCTAAATTTCAATAAACGAATATCAGATTCGTTTTTTTAACACACGAAAGAATGAAACCAAAATGAACTGTATCATCCTTGAAAAATGAATATATATTTCAGCTTTTAAGGCCGCACGTCCCTTTTTTTCACTTTTTTTTCAACTACCAGTTTTTATCTGATTACTTCATAATGTGTATAGAGATGACTGAAAAACATCGTTTTTAATTTTGTTTTGTCATAAAATGCATTTTTTGTGGATTTTTCTTCGATCGTAACTTATTAACAAATGTTAGTACATCTCTGAAATACTGCTGCAAACAGGTGGTTGAAAAAAAATCTAAAAAAAAATGGACGTACCACCATAAGAATTAAGGGAGATGTTTGTTTCGGGGAGGAGTATACCGAAGTTTGAAAATTGAAGAGCAGAGGGGGGAGGAGGTGTGACAACCGAAGCGCTTCTGAGAGTGGTACCCCTTGTGATAATTGGAGAGCGGGGAGCACACGCTTGAGAAATCTTAAATCTTCGGAATCAAGCGTACTTATAGACTAGAAGGTGCATGAATGATGAAGAATCTACCTCTGTAAGTACATTTGGCCCCAGATATGCCTCTGTTATAAAGTGACTGTCCTAATGGTTGCGACAATTCATTTCACCTTTCTCAACACGTCAACGGGCATTTGGTGATTGATACGCCTATGTCAATCAAATTATGCAAAAAACCTGTCGCAGAAATGGCATTAAACGCATTTGCGGTAGGCGACCTGAGTTACTCGACACATAATTTTTGGATTGCCAGATAATGTAAGCCAGGCGCAAGTTCACCCGAAGTCTACTATGTACAGACGTCATTCACGATCAGTTTTGGTAAGATTGGTATATTTAGCCACCATGTTCTTTCCAGTCGCTGGAGGGAAAGAAGCATTGCCAGTATGACAACTTGGGCTTGTGTTATCGCCAACGGAAAAGATCAAGGAAGTAATCATTAATATTGTGAACATAGCCTGACAGATAATTCACTTTCGATTTTGCTTGACTCAGCTTGACTTGCCGCCCCCTATCCATTGATTGGAAACACCTTGGCGAATGGCGGACGAGTGTATCGTTCTTTTGACGGTTTTTTGGCGGTTACGTCTCAGTGCCATATGGAATGGTGTTACTCGGTCTTGCACACACACATGGATTTTGTGATAGAGGACAGTTACTTTCTGAAAATACTTCTAATATAGTCTGTCGACATTATACTTGTATTTTTAGGCACTACAACATTTATATCAAAGATCAACATGGGTAAACACAAATTTCACGCTCATTACATGTCAGCTATTATAATGATAGTGACAAGCATAAATGTGGAAGACTATTTTGATGCGAAAATTTTCAAAAAAAGTCCGCGCATAGTCAATTGCATAATGTATGAGTGAGGGAGATGGATGTAGGAAAGTCAGTAGTTGTAGTTCACCTGTTCACCTACTACAAAGTTTTGGCTAATCTGATGATAATTGAAACTTGAGCTTACCCGTAGTTTTGCGCTGCCTTATGGGGGTCGTAGACGCAAAGGCAGTGATCGGCAGGTACTCTAGTAGGTTGATGACAGGCCACCAGCATGTGCGATTGCTCGGGGGGTGGTGCCACGTCCAGGGTAGCGCTGTTTACGAAAATCGGATTGTCCGATCGGTTGTACACCCACACGCAGCTGTCCTCCTCTCGAGATAGTGTCACACCTGAAACAACCAAGAATGTTATTTTAAGACCTCTCGAACACTCACTGGTCATCCCAAAATCAAAGGACATAGTACAGACCTCAGTGGCGTGGAAATTTAGAACACCCTGCATCATGGTAAGTTGGGACTTTACACGACGTATAATTCTTGTAAAAAATAAACCAAATTTTGCCAGTAACAGAGACACTAGAATTTAAAAATAACCAAAATATTATATTCAGCGGACAGTCTGCGACATCAAATGCGACCCTGTCCCATAAATAGGCAAAAAGATACAACCCGTGGCAAGGGCGTACCCAGCTCAAAACGGGGGACACCTTGTAAAAATATTTGGTTCCACAAATACCGTTTGCATTTCATTGTTTTATCCATTTATATAGTCTTCCGCGATAATACGACAATTCATATTGATATGGGAAAATACTAGGTTTATTTTTTAAACATTCAAGCAAATATTGCACGAGATGCTTGTTAGATAATAATTTAGTCGCGTTGCAATACTTGAAAGCAACACTTGTGATGGCAAATTTTGCTATACTGCAAATTTTATATACCTATCTTTTGGGCGTACATATCGGTCAAAATTCAAACAGGGTGCTCATTTTTTGCGTCAAGTCAAGAGGCCGGGAAAGTACTGTAACGCGAAAAAACTTCAACTGAAAGAATAATTTTCAGATAGTAGACTAATTTTTTCTGACGCTCCTTGGCCCTCTATTACACACGGAAAAATATTTTTATTTTTTGTAAGAGTGACCGTCAAAAAAAACTAATTTAATCATTGGTGTTTCTATAACTTGGAAAGTATTACTGGATATTGAAGAAATAAATGATGGTACCAATATTGCTACCAAAAAACTCCCAAAAACTTGACTTTATATTTTGTTTTCGTTTCTAATGTTTGAGTTTGAGTTTGAGAGCAATCAAAAAATTTCTTAGAGGAGACAAAATTCAGAAAGAAGGCAAACTTTGTTTATTTTAATACGTAGTCAATAATTTATATGAAGAAAACAGCGATTGTGAAAAAAACTCGTTTCTCAAATTCTAATCATCCAGTCACTTTTGTATAACTCCAAACACAGCACGAGCAGCAAGAGGTGTGCAATTCGAAAATATGTGGAGTGGAATCTGCGTTAAAAAATCGGGAAACTGCTGATCCAGAATCGTGACAAAACTTACTTGATCGGGCTAACTAGCCACATATGAACCCTGTTGTAAAATAAATTGTACAAAAGGATTTACATATTCTTTAGAAAGAATGCTAAGGCTCCTCATCACCAAGTACAAAATTCTGAGTAACTTTATTAACGAAATTTAAAGTTATAAACATATTGAACACTTGAGAAACTGAATAAGACATTTAATTTTTGCCAAGAGCTAGGAAAAAGCTTCCCCCTGGGCACGCCATTGTCACGTGTTAATATTCAATCTTGGCGAAGCGCACTGTACAGCTAAACCGAGCTGTTTGTTTACAAATCGGGTTTAAAACAGCCGAAAATGCACATTCCTGTAGCAATAACAAACTTTTGAACTTAATGTCAGTTTACGGCGAGACACTGCTGATGTTTTGCGAATGTATCTCAGATCGTTTTCCTGAACGTTTCCATCTCCGCCACGAGGTTTATCTCGTACAAAAGTCGTTTGTAGGAACACCGAGGCATCCAGCAAAAGATCTGGGCAAGGAAGAAGATACCAGACTTGAATTTTTGAATTGAACAACGAACAGTATTTACAGGCAACAAGCGACAGTGCCGAACTTGAAATTTCTTATTAAATGGAGGTTTAATTTTTTGCAGCTGCTTCACCGGACATTTGGTTGGTTATTTCAAGTGTAGCTATTTCTGAAAAAGATGCCAAACTTCAGAACAAACCACACATATGCAAGATAAGGAATTCACAAGAACTCTAAAAAACACGGAAAAATCTACTTACCTAGTCCAATTTTACACCTAGTCCGTTGCACAGCCGCGTCAGGGGGTGGCGACCTGCCCCCTCTACCGTCCCCCCCGCCCCTATACCCATTTCTCTGCCCTGTCATCGCCAATGTCTCCAAACTGAGCCCGTCCGGATGGGCCACGTCCCCGAAGACGTTAAAACAAGGGCGGTCCACCGAGAATAGCGGCCCCACTCGTTCGGACAGCTCCCAGTACGCCAGCTTGCACCACTCGCTCGGGTTCGATGGAGTATCTGCAACAAAAATAGAAAGAAGTATTAGATATTGATAATTATTATAATCGCAGAAGTCATTTGAAGAGGGTATCCTCTAAGAACGCTGTCTTAAGCTATGTAGGGGCGCCTGTGCATACAGGAAGCTCGTGGCCTGCGACTGACAGGGCTCCAAGCCTAGTGCTTCCCAAGGCCAGGCTGCATTTTTTGCAAGACCAATCTGTGTTGCAAGTCCTTTGCAGATACTACTTGCCCAAAATATTGACATCTGAGACTTTCTTAGATGAATATGTTGAATGTTCCTAAACAGTAAAAATTTAAAAGGTCAAGCTACGAATATGTCACTTTCTTAAAGATATTGACTGAATAGTTGAAAAATTGTAGGTTATAAAAATTTATGTTTGATACGCACTAAGTTTTCCGCGCACTATTCTCCAAATTTGAACGTAATTATTGTGTATTATCAATAGAAAACTTACACAAAAAAAACTTATTTATGATATAGTGATTCTGTTCATGATACATCGCAGGGACTTGCATGCTAAAATGTTGACTGTCAGTTAAATTTTGTTACAGATCAAATTGAGAACAAACATTTTCTACATGCATATTCTGAAGTTTCAGCGGCACCTTTTCCTATATCTAACCACATATTATAAAAAACTAATTTTATAGGAATATTTATTTTGCGTCGATTTACTTCGATGTGTTCTTCATAAAAAAGGAATCAAGCCTGTTCGCTGCATCCAGCATATAAAGAATTTTGAAATGCCCAATTCATTGGTAGATCTATTCAGCGCCAGAGCTGTCCAATCTCAAAAACATGCTAATTGTTGAAATGGGAGGTTAATTTCCCTATATAGAAGTCTAGCATATCCAACACACCAATGTAATAGTCATTATATGGGTGCAACACCCAAAAAACGCGCTCCAATTTAAGAAGTGCATTATTGCATCTTTTCCATTACAATTGCGTTCGAACAGGAAGATGTCAGAAAAAAATCCAGATTTGATTGCCATCGTCACCACTTGCAAGAGTCTTGAACATAATTTCTGAGATTTAAGAAAATAAATAAGCACTTACTTCAATCAAGGGTAGGCCAAATGTGACTGATTTGGCACGTATAAGCCCACACATTCAAAAACAGCAAATAAAACCTGGGAATTGTTGATAGTGACATCTTCCTCCTTCATTACATTATAACTGTTCACGTAGGGCTCAGACATAGTCCTTTGTTTAATGATCGACGCAATTTTGTGACTGTCAGCAAGCTAAAAGGGGTCGTTTTGCACAAAATTCTCGAAAATGCCTGGACTAAAAATATTTGCTTTTGAATTCGAATTTCTGATCTCTCCTTGTCATGTTGGTTGTAAAAAATATTCAATTTCTGAATATCAGAATAGCAAAGCATCAGGTGCGATATTGGTTGTTCGATAAAGTAGCGTCAAGGGTGGCGGGAGTGTGAGGGCGAGGGGAAGCAGGTGGCGACGTCTACGGCGCGACGGTTGCCAGGTGTGATCGATCTGCATGCGAAATGCGAATGGCCTACGGTTAAAGCTTCAAGCGGCGAAGGAAAAGCGATTAGTTCAAGCGATTTCAGACGAATTGCAAATACTTCACTTTCTTGTCCCCATACTCGGGTACCAAAATGGAAGATAGTAGCATAAAAGGCGTCTTATCTATGCATGTATGGGTCTCTCTATCAGCTTGACAAAACCACTAGTAGGTGGCGATCGTCAGATTTCTACATACTTTCGCACAATGTCTCGAGTTTTTCAAAACACCAGATCCACTAAAATGTCAAATACGATGCAATCACTGTCAACTCAAACGAATTTCGACAGAAAAATGTGTACTAGCAGAATCAAATTTGAAACCGTTTGATACTAGTATTTTGACATCGCATGCGCGCTGGATGAGTTCACCAAAGGGTGTCAACCGGTGGAAATGTGATGCTAGAACATAACTAATGTATTTGTAGTTCTCCGTATCTATGAAAGGGTAAAATGATTTATTAAAAAAATGCCAAATATGTTGAGTCTTCCCTTAACACGCAACGCTGTCATCAGTTCAGAAAGAATTTGTTCGACAAAAATTAGCTCCGCTGAGAACATAGGAAAACTGAACAAGGGATATCCTTTTCCTGTACAATCTTCATCACCAATGGATTATGAAGTCATTTAAGAGATTGAACCTAAGTTTGTGGTAATTGGGAATCTAATCAGCGCTAAATGGCAAGCTGTCCCCTAGACTAAAGCAGATGGACGCTCTGAAAGCAACGTCTGGCGCCACAGGCACAGGGCGCGAGCCGCCGACCGACGTCACATTGTGTCGGTAACCAGGTCACTTATCGCATTCACTACTCGAATACTGTCTAGACGATATTGCTCAAGGATTGCAAACAAAAAGTATTGAAATCGTGTGAAATTAAAATTTGAGTGTGATTTGACATATACCCTCTGTGTCGGTCTACCCGGAAATCCTTGACCGACGAAAATTGAAAGGCAGAAAGAAAAACGTGTCTAAACCTATTTTGCGGCAAGGATTAAAATGATATAATAGCGTAAATCGATCGATCATATAGTGACCTTACCATGGTCCATCCAAGTTTTGTACTTTATTTTTGCACCGAAGGCGCCGCGCAGGCAGAAGCCTAAATGCCAGGGCACCGCTATGAGGAGCTCTAACTTGTTAATCCGATTTTTGAACTACCTAAGATAGTGGGACTGGGAAAAGCCTCTTCATATGTAGATTGATACAAAATCTCGATACCTTACGAAGTTCGACACGGTTAGGATGGGAGGCGGAAGACAGGCGGGTCTGTCTAGTAGTCACATCGCGCAGTGGAATCATGGAGGAGAGTTCTTAGGAGCAAAGCCCTTTGGCGTAGCGGTAGAAGAGAGCCAGATCACCGATGGCCTGTGCGAAAGGGTCCCGAGATTGTCCGTTAGAGAAGAGTCATCGATCAGCATCGAGCACGAACAATGTAGTCGTACGCAAGACTAGGTCGTATCTGGGCCTTGTACAAAGAGTGAGGAGGTCATGTGGAGAAAAGTACTTCTTAGCCCTAAACAAGTAGCCTAGGTATTTCCCAGCAGCTGCCGCTATTGGCGAGACTGTTCGTGCCAGATCAGCCAAAATGACCGGCTTTTTGGTAGAGCTCGGCCACCCATCGAAACTGGATCCATCAACTGCACATTGTTGCATCCCCAAGCAGTATAAGCCTCCAGGTCTCTAGCTAAAGAGAGTCGCTGCCAGTTTTCTTATTGTAGCTTTCTGCATAAAACGTCAAAATTATATATTCACACATAATATGACCGCTAAATTAACGCTATATTTTGATGAACACAACCACTCTCTAAAGAGGATTTTGCTTATTTTTTCAAGGACTCTATTGCTTGCATACGTGCAGTTTTTTGGACCTGGTGCTAATAAATCAGATCCTAGTAACAAGTATTATGCCTAATTAATAAATTCACTTTGAATTTAACGACTTCTGGGGCGTTGATAACCTCGTCGAAATGACCCTATTTGAGTTTTATAACCCTGCGACGTATTTCACGGCAGTACTTTCATGTTCGCAAAGTTTGTCCTTATTACAACATACCACGCAAGCTTATACACCTATTCGATACAGGTAGGAACAACAACTGTGTCCCTTACATTAAGGTTTTTTATATTACATGTGATTTTTCACCAAAAAATATCAAATAATGTAAAAATGATATATGTAATTTATCACAAATATAATAATAAGCAATATTAAATAGTATAAAAATGATATATGTAATTTATTAAAAACATACACCATATGGATAAACAGTAAATCTGCTAAATAATGTGAGGAGATGCATAGCATATGAAGTTTCTTATCCTAAAAATAATTGACCTAGGAACTAAACTAAACATGCATCCAATACAACAGGCAGGAATATCATTTTATCATAATGACCTTGTGTCTGTCAGTCTCCGAGGTTAGGTTTTTGAAAATCGAATTATTAAAAAGAAAGGAAGAGCAACATTTCAGAACTTTAATATTGGTTGTAAAAAGGCAAGCTTGAAATAGACTCCAGGGTCAAACAACATCAAGCTCAGATTTTTTTGAGGTCCTACATTTGGATATTTTTATAATATACAGTTATAAGGTATAACCAAGTTTAGTGCAATGAGTTCGATATTCCGTCTCGACTTTGAGGGTGAGATTGGTACCTCAACTCAACCTTTGAATTCTTTCAAGCTTAATCACACGGCTATGTTCATAATCACCTGTTGGGCTCTACAATATCTTCATTCATGTTTTTTTTACTATAATCACTATAATGCCATTCGAACAAAATATAAAATTAATTAACGGTCCAAAGTTGTGGTCCCAGGCTATTCAAATAATGTCTTCACACTATATTATAGATAAAATGCAAAAAGCTTAATTTTCGCGTGGGCTCCACACGACCAATTTTGTGATTTTATTATTGAAGAAAAAAGGTGGTACTGCAGAATGGATCCATCCGTGGGAAAGGTTTACAACAGGTATCCGTTAACTAATCTCTTAAGTGCACAAGGACATTGGAGACAATTTTAGTTTATCGTCGGGTGCCTAAAACCAATTTTTACATTACGGCATATTTGTGTGTCCGGGTTTTCCGATAAGAGCCCACTTGCTGACACATATCTTGATAAATGCGAGGACCGGCTCTTTTGTCTCCCCAACGTTGCCAGGTTGTCGATATTTCAGAAGATTTAAATATCTTTGATTAGTACCGTGGTACGTAATCAATTTTGGCTGACATGAAAAATATAATATAGCATCTAATCTGCAGGATTATGTGTCATGTTTGTTTTCCGTCTCTGAAATCACGGCCAACCGCACACAACCTATGTTTCGATTTCATTCAGTACGGTATAGGTCTTAGGTCCAGTTTGGGAGACAGACAAAACAGCGAGCAAAAAAGTAGATATGGTCTTTTAAGGCATTACAATACACTGTACGCGAGCAACCCATAACCGCTCTCGACGTTCAGAGGTAAGCACAGAGATGTCGCACCGCACCACTATCACGGTGGACTGTCAAGTGGTCGGAATACTACTAAGTATTCACAGTGCAAACCAGATAGTAGTTATAGCCGAATATTGCAATAATAGATTACCTACTCGGTTGGAGGATCATCACAATCGTGTCTTGAAGTTTGGCTATATAGGTACTTAACACCCTGTTTAAAAAAACATTGTAAAGATATGTCTGGTTTTATAATATTTCATCTATGGACATGGAATAGTAAATTGCCTCTATGTTCCTTAGTCACCTTACCGCCAAGTTTTATCGACCGTGGAACGTAACGCGCTTAATTAAAAAAAACACTTGAAAAACAATTTTCATTGTTCCACAAACTAAGATACGTGCATTCTGTTGAAATGCCATTAAGGATGTGGGAGCTCCACATATCCGGTGTGTAATATGTTCCCGCATCCCCCATGAGACAGAGACAGACATCGTTAACCGTCGCGCCGTCCGCCGTCTAGGCTTGTTTAAAAAGTGCCACCAGTGGCAGACGATAAAAAGGGAAAGTGAAGCAATAGGTACATAATTGGCGGCAGCTGTGTTACTTACGCAATGAGGAAATTGATTTTAGGAGACACTGAAAAACCAAATACTATATTGTCAAATTATTCTAAGCGATTTAAATTTCAAATAAAATACCTGAGCACCCCCTATCTCTTCAATTTTTCTCAACTGCAAAGTAGACGTTCCTGAATTTTGCTCCACCATGTGGCCTATTCAGCTGGGGACCCCGAGTTGCTATGTAAAATTTTTTTCTGAGATATTTCGTTATTGGGCAGTTGGAGCTCCCCATAAGGCAAAGGCCCTGAGAACCAGCTGCTCCGTTTGTCCATAGCAAACATTCTTCAATCATCTTCGCACCGCTCTCTGAGTTGTATTTCCATAAGATGGACTATCCAAAGCATCAGAGAAAGAGCAGCTTTCAGAATGTCACATGTATTCTGACAAAGCGAAAGTCACTTCCCAGTGGATCCTTGATTATCTACTAAGTGTTAGATATTTTCCACAAATTTTAAACCTTATGAGTCCAAGGGAGCATTGTTCTCTCATGTCATCTTCTAAGAGGCTTTTGCCTCAGAAAAATGTTGATGATTAAAAATGATGCGTTGCCGAAGAGAGTTGCTGTTGTCACCATCTTTCTGAAGAAAGTCCTCAACCCTAGATATGTTGGCAATCTACACCCAGCATTATTTTTTCATATCCTACCATTAAAGTGTTCTGGCCAAAAAACCCCGTATACCCCGCATATGAGCTATTTTTCTGGCAGGTGCGCTCCTCGAGCAGACAGCAGACGACTCGAGGGGGTGCCGATCACCACCAACCATCCCGCACGTCCTGTCTGCATCAGCGTATGCCTGAACAAGTCGGCTGGGGCGACCGGCTTTTATCAAACAAATGAAGGTCGCCCGACGGCGGCACGGCCGACTGCGATGGCGGATGCATCGGGCGCCACCGGCGCCACACCGACAACGGCTACACCTGACCCCCCACTTCCCCCTTTCCATCAACGAGGCCGGTTGCCACGTTGTGCGATCAACGTGAACATCAACACGTTCACTTCGATACCTTGCTCACCTCATCTCACCGATTAAGCTTGTAAGACAAATGGCAAAATTAACTTTTCTAATTATACTGATTTCGTCCATAAAAACAAAGAGCCAGCTGTGAACAACTCTGTTTCATGCTTATTGGCAATCATCGGTCTAGGCCTCTCTGAGGGCCGTATCGTCAGTCGTCCCTACAATTGTAGGGCGCGTTTATGGCCTCCTTGATTGTCATACTGCTTTCTCTCCTTCAACAATTTCTAGATTACACTTGTCCCGTGTCAGCGTCAGCGCTCTCGTATTGTGAAGATATGTTTTCTTTTTAAATTGTAGGAAATTTCAGGCTGATAAAACATGATATAACTCAAAAGCAAGCACAATTTGATGCAAATAGATGTTTGTGAGATAACCTCAAAATAGAACGCTGACAGGGAGAAGTAGATAACTATGACAATCAAGGAGGCCATAAACGCGCCCTACAATTGTAGGGACGACTGACGATACGGGCCTAAGTAGGACAACAAAAGAAATCAAGGCAAAAGTATCTTCTAACACTGATATAAGCTCAATCGAAATATTACAGCTACTAGTAATACTTTCGCACTGTAACACGTTTGGCCATCTGTTTGTCTGATGGACGAAAGCATCATTATTCGTTTGTTAGTGGCAAATAGACCATTTCTTTACTATATCGCCAGAGTTGACGACAGATGTGGCCATAGTGATGACTTTGCTATCGACGCAAACTGAGATAGATACCTTTACGGTTTCAATACATAACATAGATGCTGTTCACTCTCGATTATGGTAGAACTCTTGGTGCTGTCATGTTCCGATTTAACTTTTCACCATACTTAAAACAATTTGAAGGAAACCAATTCATACATACTCCAGGCCGCCATATTTGATTCGTTACTTTACTTATTGCGTTTCTTTCATTAAACCTTTTCGTTTGATACTCATTCCATAGGAGTTACTATGAAAATGATAAATCGTCATTTTGTAACATCCGCGATATTAGATTCAGCATGGCGGTAGTTATTCATTGATTTGTCGCACACAAGCTAAATAAAAGCTTGTTGAACTCAATCTCTCAAGTTGAACTGCAACAACAAACCTATCTACACCAGTCAACAACCAACGTATCTTATCTTCCATATTCGAAGAATCCAAAATATAAGCCGTTGAATATGAGGAGGATACAAGACCCATCGCACTTATCTCCGACGATAAACTCGAAGTTTTAAAAATGCGAGATGAAAAGCACCGACTTTTGATCATGCCGAACGCGGCATTTAAAATGTATGCATTTCAGTGCTCGGTGCATTTTATCGCACAATCAGTGCGTGTCAACTGTCTTGTGGAAATAATTAAGATTCTAACTAGTTATCATGGTTTTAGCGGGTTGATAAAGCGAATGCGTGTGTCAACTTGTTATTGTTCGCAAAGTTTATTCAAGTTGATGAAGTAGAAGCGCACAAGTATCAATTTCTGATTCGGAGCAGGTGGATGGCAATGTTTAAGAAGCTGCTAGAAGACTAGCAGGGACATGGCTTGGAATCTGTGGAGGTTATGTTATCCCTGTCTGTTGTCTGAGAACACAGGAATATAATAATTCAGTCCCTAAGACACCGATTTTATGAGAAGGCATTTATAACGCAAAGGATCTGGTATGGTCGATTTCTTGTGAAATATCTCTCATCCTAAAGAAAAAATTATACGATTCGTATAAGATGGCCCCTAGTTCTCATAATAAATAAAGAAATACATACGAATATATCCCTTGGTTTAGATACTGAAACCTATTTTTTCATTTGGCCCCAGACACAAAATTTGCGATCGAGATGCAAATTCCACCAACCAAACAGAAGGATTTTCTGGGAGCTCGAAACATTTATTAAACCCCTTATTTTACTCCTTATCTGAAATGGTAATAATTCTCACATTTTTTTGACATCTGCTTCAATCAGTTTGATACCAATTGCCCATTTTATTTATACCTTAACCCTATGACAGTTCACGTGGATGCAAAGACTTCAACTGATCTATAAGCACCAGAATCGGTGGCATCAAACGGCCACAGTAGTGACCCCGCTGTCAAATGCGAACTGCATTGCATTGCTCTCGATAGGGAGGGTCGATTCTGGTAAAAGATTGTGCTTCGCTCGTTGTCCTACCTGATGAGTTGCCAAATAGCACGAAACAGCTGTCCATGATTGGTTGTCTGTGGTCGGACGAACGAAAGTTATATTGCTAGTTTACTTAAATTAATATTCGATATTATTTAACGCCATCTATCCACAGCCAACTTCGGAAATGCCCATCCCAAATAATAAGCACACAGGGTGGGCAAAGCGTCGCACGACGGACGTCAACGCCCGACGCGTCGCCGCGGTAGGCTATTGCCGCTTCGCGGCGGCGGCAATAAATAAAATTTAGCGCCAGGTGATAAATATAGGCATTCGCTCATTACATTCGGCAAGATGGGCAGGGGGAAGGTTGGAGAAGGGGGCCAGCGAATGCCGAATGGCGTCGGCGACTCGACGCCGGCGGCAGTCAAAACACCGGCGCCGCAAGACCTACCAAAGCGACCACCAAAATTGCGATCGACACAGAAAATACAGTATGCAACAAATTGAGATCGATCTGAAATGGAAAATATTTTAGGCTCAGCAGATGCTAATGGTCGAATAGTGACATTCAGTCTGTTACGGAAGCACCTCCATAAATACACAATATGTAGCTGACCAGGAAGATGGTGCGGTCGTCGGCACCAAGAACGCTTCTACAGCCTCGATATAAGGTCTACGTTTATATGAAGGATTTATGCAGGATGATCTTAGGACCAGGATTCAAAATTACATTATATCATGATGAGCCAATTCTCCAAATGAGTAGGATTGGATTTGTCTTTACAGATAGAACCCTGTTCCTACGACAGTCGCCAAGCTTCTACATAAATTTCGATCATTTTGCTACGCTATATAGACAGAATTCACATGGACACAGCCACTCTACGAACTAACCTATTATCCAGTTTTAGGAATTCTGTGGGCAACCTCAATCTAAAGCAAATGTCACTTGTCATCTTCTTAAGGATTGAAAGTAAATGATCCTATAGAGCTATAGACAATCCACTACGATATAACTCTTATTGAATATTATCTAAATCCTAAATAAATCCTTCTCTATATAAAAACGTAGTGAATCACGAATTCGTAATGAAATGGTGTGAACCCAAGCTTGCACCTCCCACATGTTTACATCTTCGAAGTGTTAAATAGCTGCGCTGGCTTTTGGAATAGAATGCAAGTCCAATCGCCAGGAAAGTTTTGATGTTCAATCCAAGCGCTATGGTGATACCAAAGATAAACTGGATTCTTCACATGGCTATGGAGCACATTCATTTTGCTGTCCGGTAAAACTTGTTTCTCCCGAGAACTGAAAAGTTGATTACATCATATCATAGTGTGAGGAAATCCAGGAGGATTGGGGATTGCGATGCAATTCAGGAAGATCAGATATAACTTTGCCAGGTCTAGACTGTCCAGTGATATTCTCCATCCTAGTGGAAGAAGATTCAAGGCAATCGGTGTATCTGCGCATGCGCAAGTGTCACCTTTCTGTCACCATTAGAGGTCACGGTTGATAAGTCTACTGCTTCTCCATGGGATCTTACGATTATCCTGTAAGATACAACGAGATCCAATAATCCAAACAAACCTGAATGTAGAAGAACTTTTGTAACAATGTTTCATTGTAAAACAACCGCTATAGTGGAAGGTGCTGAATTAAAGGAATCGGTGTAAGCTGACGACCTCCTTTTCAGGTCAATAGCGCCAATCCTCAGATTTGTCCCTTTTTTTATACTCGAGTCATCGTGAAGACCTGGCCTGAATTCCGGTGGGTACCGGTAAGCTATAGGAGAATACGAGGGCAAGGGGGAGGAACATCACACAGACTCTAGCGAGGGAACACGAACACATTTTAGCACAGCTTAGAGATCCGCCAGGTGGTACCTTCACACTTGACGGCTACCACTTACAGACTGGACAGTCTCTGCAGATGAATTGGAAAAAAACGATTTAACAACTACTTCTCTCTAACAAGAGGTCTTTAGATACTCACTATCTGCAGATATAAGATCATGGTACAGTTCAATGAGCGCGTTCACACAATGTATAGCGGCCGAAAACGGTGCGGCGCTTATATGCTAAACAGTAGTAGCCGTGGAATACATTTGACAGTTCACAACATTTCATCAAATCGGTCAGTCAAGTGGAAACTGCTGTCATTCGATATAAAAGCGCTGCACCGCTAGATCGCATCACTTTGCCTGAACGCGTTCTATGCTTCCAAAACACACTAATGCGATCTGTCAAATCAAAGGCTGTTGACGAGTCTTGTGGCCAGCTTTCTGTAGATAAGATTTGGGATGAGGACGTCGTTTCATTTATTCTGCAAGTTCATGTGTTGGTTACCCATGTGTTATGGGGTAGCTAATTGGCTGTCATTTGAATACGTGCATCTTAAAACATAATATGCGCCTGACCTTAGAAAATGAATGATAAATCATATTCATGTAAGAGATAATATAGCTCGTGAGTATAACCAACAAAGTAATGATAAACACTAACTCATGGGTTAATATAATGAATTCCTTCTATTTGATTTACTATGTAAAATGGTGTAGTAATTGAATTAGTTTAGCTGAAGCCTTGGTTACTGACGTAAGTCTAAAACAAAATCTGTCGCCTTAAAATTTAACTACATTTCAGCCATGTCAATTTATCCTTTACAAATTATTTACGTGCGCTAAACTTGGAACACCCGATCTACTGGCGCCTAACGTTGAAAATTTTTGATCGTTGATATCGACGAGTAGCTATAAATAGGTTAACCACGCTCATAAGCAAATGGAATTTAATAACACCAGTTAACTGTTATTTGGCTCTCATAGTTTCATACTGCTCGCTTCCAAGCTTAAACAATCAAAACTATAACTATATATGAAAACATAACGTATTAAATCATATACCTTTTGATATATCGGAAAATTTCTATTACAGAGCAGAAATTTGATTTTGTCGCTGTAAAAGACATTATCTTCAAATCAATAGACCGAATCCATATGGACGACCAAATAGAAATTGTCAATAAACATATTTTGACTATAGGCTAATGATCAAATAGCACAAGCTTAATCCTTAAAGATTAGGCAGTACTTGCCAAATCAAAGGAAAAGTATGTGGTGGGTAAATAATTAAGAAAAAGACTTTATTTTGGAATTCCAAGCTTCCAAATAAACAAAGCCAAAGCATTTCCCAGAATAATGATACATAGTTAAAACTTTAAGCTTGAGATAAAAAGTTCAAATCATCTGAATAATACACAGGAATTTATATAGAAGACATCAAACAAACCCATTGTAAGCCTGAGCTTTTGATAGAATAGATAACACACGGTTGCCGTTGTGTTTCTTTACTAAAATTTATTAGCATTGTTTTAAATGTATTTTTATTTGGATTCCAGGAAAATCCGTCCAACTGCCAACACAATTTATCAAAAAGTGACAAGGTCGGCTGTACATACCACACTGGGTACACATACTTTTACTGAAACCGAATATTTACTAAGCACTTGTCACTCAATGAATACTGGCAATGCTCAAAAAAGCATTTCTCAAAATGTTATAGCTACTATTGAGCATTTTCTGGTTTAACAATATCCAACGATCCACTTTCCGTGGAACATTTTTATTAAATAAAAAACTCATATAAATCCGAAAGAACGAAATTCCAGCGGAATTAGCCACGGATTTGATCTCTTTAATGATCGGATCATCACTATAACCGCTAGAAAAAAAATGGCGTCAAGCAAATTGACTCTGTGCTTGCCACGAAATTAAAAAATTAGCTAAGAACATGTATAATACAAAATTACAGCAGGGAAGCGACTGCGAACTGCGATCATCAGCCAGTTTTAAGGGTAAATGTACGGGGACATCTATGATAAGTGAAATATGTCTGATTGATGCGCACAAATACTGGGGTTGGAAGCGTGTATGAATATACCAACGTAAAAAATTGAGTTATACCTTCCCCTACATCCTGCAACCCCTAAACCCAATTTTAACCTCTAAAAAAAATTTGGCCGAAAACGATCTGGAATGCCAAAAAAACGAGGTTTTACCGATTGTTATTTTTTCGTTTTTGGCCTTTTTCTCATTACCCACTGTACCAATTTTCAAAAACTACAAACTTCGCCCTTGTGTGCGAGCGGTAGTTCGCAAGGTAGGGGCCAAGCATTAGCGGAGAGACAGACAGACCAACAAAACGACGGGAATGAGTGAGATCTCATTGTCGAATGTTTCGCGGTTACAACACTTCCTCGCCAGTAGGCGTAAGAAGTAAACATCATTTGTGCCCTACAATCATAAGCATGGCAGTAGTAAGTTTTGGTCAGATTTTACCAGTAGTGATAGGAAGTGAACTGGTATTATCGGAAACAGGTTGTCAACAATTCAACTTCAAACTGCATGGGTTGGTTGGGGTAGATGAAATGTATTGGGATATGGACCAAGCCATTTTCAGTCAGTCAGTGGATAAGATGCCAAATTTTCAGACCCTTCAGCAATTTAGTTGTATCGTATTGAGAATATTTAACAGTAATAGTGAAAACAGACTGTATTTAATAATAACTGTATGCATAAATTGACCATAAAACCATCAACGGGGTCACAATCGTAAACAAACGTAGTAAAATACACATACATTACTCGAGAGGTCACATAGCATATCACTTGAAGATAATTTACAACATATTTGTCGAAGACAGGATTGAAATATTACAATCATATTCAACTGGTATTTCATTCGGTATGGTATTTGTTCCCTGGGTCGAACAAATTATTGTTTGTCGTGAATGGAACTTATCAAGAAACAGTCTTTGAATAATTCTTTCATATAGATACTACCTACCATTACCGACGATCAAAACACAATAAATGTGGTATATATACCCCTTCAGTTCTTTTCGGCTACTTCTGACATACTCAATAAGTTGAGCAAAGCTTCCCGCTGCCTGTTAAATCAACATGTTTTTGGGTTCTTATGCAAAAAAAGGCATCAAAATGATATATTTGAGGCGTAAATAACAGCAAAATGTTTTATAAGTTATATTCTAGATCACTTTATGATAGCTGCTAGCAGTTTATTCGTTGGTGACTTACGAAGTATATTTTCATACAATTATTATCATTCGGTCAGTCTCAACCTCCATTGGACATGGAAGCAAACTTCCGTTGCAGTAAAATGACTAATACATCACGCGCGTCGTATCAGGAAATGACGCCAAGACGTCATTGTAGTATAAGCCCCTTTGAGAAGAACATTAGCTACGAACATGTATAGCAAAGTAAATAAAAAAAATTGCTGAGATCTAGAGCGGTTTTCATTCTTTTTTTTTTCGTTTTTTATCTGTAGATCTGACATAGTAGCAACCTTGTGTCAAAATTTCATCAAAATCCGACCGGTACTTTCCAAGTTATAAGAGGGCTAACGTTTAGTGGACAAACAGACAGACCGGCGAAAATGAGTGGCATGCCTTTTTGTGATATACAAATACATGTTATAAAACATCCAAAAACACAATATCTTGTTTTCTCGCCTATTGGCATAGGAAGTAAAAGCAAACCTTCGTCTACAAGAAGCCGAAGTAGCATTAGTCTTAGCAAACACGAAGCTTGCTACAAACAGGCCTACAGGCTGGGTACTATTAACATGTTGGAATTTAGTTTACTTACATTTTTCATGCGGTACAACTGGTATACTGGTAACGACATTGCAATGCCACGAGAACAGCCATAAAGCCCGCCATCTGAAAAAATGACAAACAAGCCCGTCTCAGTCTGCAAACAATCACGTAGCGGCCAAACGCTCTGTTGAACCAGGGTGTGCCATGCTTCCAAGTAACACCGAGCAATGTTGGCCAGGTCCTTGTACTTTCAGAAGAGCTGCTTATTTTCCAACAAAACCTCTGTAAGCCTGATACAAAACTATTTTTGAAAGAAGGCGGTCTTGTATTTCATTTCCTTAAGGATGATCTAATGGAGATATATGTATTCTTGGTGAATGCTTCGACAATACAGATGTGCCACGCTGTATATCTCCTAAAAAAAGAATACAAAATACCAGCTGCCAAAAATGTATGGTCCATCAGTCGGTTTGAAGGATATCGCCTAGACCTTTCCTTGGAGGATCCAAATTCAAACTGATCGTACTGAGTATATATGTGTGTTTGCGCTTGCTTCACCCACTTCATATATCTTGCAGGATGTCTTACGGCACCGACATTTTTCTACTGGATTGAAATCTGCTCATATTCAACCCGTTCCAGAAAAAAGCTCGCAGATCAATCCTAAGAACTTCACACCTATCTCTGCTTCTTCTGTATATAAAAAGATGGTAAAGTGCAACGGACAACTTCTGGAATATCTTGAGTTTCACTGCGACAGTCACTACCGTTCTAACATCATTCCGTGAGGTTCACACAAAGCTCACGGTGTGGTTTTGCTCTTCCGTCGAGGTTAACGGGTTCTCTTCTCCATCCTGCGATGTCAACACGATAAATCCTATTCAAAGCTTTGCGAATACTGGCATTCGAGGTCCCAGGCCTATATCTGCGGTGGGTGGCTGAGCTAGAGATACGAAGACTGGTAGCAACTTCCTATATAGTGAAAAACCCGGATATTATTGCCTATGGACGCAATAATTCGGCGTTGCTTAATACTTCTAAGGCACAGTCCTATAGCTTCACAAGAGATGTCCAAGCGCCCCTCCGGTTTTGCTAGTCGAACGTACTTTGCCAGGAATCAGGAAGCTATTCGTTTTTTCTTGGAGTGACGAAACAGGTATCTAGTAAATTCTCAAAGACAACTATGACTGAAGAGTTCGTGTTTAGAAGAAATTTCGAGACAATTTGAACAGTTTGACCTTAGGCATATCGCAACACGATCAACGACCACAACAACGTTGTCAAGTGTCCTTCGTACGGCCTTCCCACAAAGCCGTGCGTGTTCAAACACGGTATTTTTAAAGTGCTGACGACTGCAAGAACAACCATGTATACCGAGGTTCTCTTAACGGTGTTATACGGCACTAGGCAAACAAAAGGATATTTTTAGACGTAATATGGTCTTATGATTACCATGGAGGTATGCGAGACATTCGCGGCCGCCGCAATGAACGGTGTTGTTTTCAGATTCTGTGGAACAAAGTTAGTCATTCGGAGGGAGATCTAGTTACGGTATGCGCGGTATGGGAAAGGTCTTGTGTAGGTCGAGTGACCAAGATATAAAATCGAGGGTTATTTTTTCTTCCGGAACATTCGTCTAAATTCATTTTAGATCAATTTCAACAAAATTGGTCGAATCGAAATCGCTTTCCATTTTCATTCAGCAAAAATGCACGTATACTGAGTTATTGCTTCTTACGTTTGAAAATATAAAATGTCAAACGCTTCAAGCAACATTTGATTGTTGTATTGAATGATTTTAAAGTTGACGCTCACGCTGAAGTAAATTTTCCGCCTGTCTTTAAACTTAGTTGTTGGTCCCAAGGGTCATCTCCAAGGGTGCAACAAATTTCTGATTCAGATTCATCGTGGAAAAATACATATATCATGGCCTACATCAGGGATCACGACCTTTATTTTTTTGTGGGGCTGAGCTGTGTGGACGACGATCCTAAGGGGTGCTAAATTGGTTACAAAGGGCATCGAGTTTACTCGACTCAAGCCGACGTTAATTGTATAAGAAAGGGAGGTACAAAGTCAATCTACGTGACTCAATAATAATTTTTCTAGGTTCATAAGTGACGGTCGGTGCACGACGAATCGGACGTAATCTTGGCGCCAGCGCGGCACCGGCGCGACACATGCGGCAAAAATGGCTGCGGCGCGCGGCGGCGTCAACACTCGTAATTTCTATTTTTATTCATTTACACCAGTATCAAGACGAGATGCGCGAACGCCGTGCCTCCGAATCACATTCACAGCGTATTATAAAGATATATTATGCAGCCACATCCCACTAAAGCTGAAGCTGGCAGCTGGGACGCACCAAATACCCACCCCTACATGTTGACAAGGTCCGAGTGTGTAAATATTTAGAGCCTTTAGAGCACATATATGTCCTATATATTAGTTTGGAGACCTCTAAGCGCAAGCATCACTGACTATTGTTACATTAGAAACTTATTCTGAGCGTTTCATGCCGATAATTCTCCACGTTTTCTGGCCGTTACATAAAACCACGTTAATATGTTAGCTTCAGTTTTTATTAGTATTCGGGCCGCCTGGGTGGCATTGTTTCAAAGTGTAATCAAAGAAATGTCAGTGAAAAATATATTTTGTTTTCGGTCTTACAGGAGCCCGTTCATTTGTTTTTTCCTGTGCGTTGCAACAACAGCCCAAACGATCTACCACTACTAAGCGATCGCGCCAAGCCATCATTACAGATACTTTTCGCTTGACATCAACAAAGCTTTTCGCCCAGACTTGATTCCTACTGTTCTACAGAAGAGATGTGCAGCAGAGCTTGCTCCAGTTTGTCTGCGTCTCTTCCAGCGCGGAAAGTTCCCAGGAATCGATCTTGGGTCCGACATTGTTTCTATTACATATCAACGACCTTCTTTCATGTAAGATCAAGAACTTTGCTGATGACAGCACTTTACATGCAGGAATTCAGAGTGCCAAGCGGCTTCCTCTCTAACGAGAGATCTTGAGGTTATCACTGTTTGGGGATGCAAAATCTGGTACAATTTAATTCTTCCGAAGCATTGTACTGTATCTTGACTGACAAGAGCTGCTTATAGTAGCCACCTCGGTATTTAGCCTTCTGTCTACGTGGCTTCTTCGCGCGAACTCAGGAAATCCAGGACCGCCTATGGTAGGCAGTTTCGCCCCCAAAGACATCCAGCCTCTCCAAAGCGATACCTAATGTATTGTCACTTTTTTAATCTGTACTTTGATAACGTCCACGGAGGTGGCCGAAATGTTAGTAAAATCAAGCCTACATATACGTGGTTACATTTAATGGCCGAAAAACATGGAGAATCATTATCACTGCCTAGTGTGGATGCCAGCATCACAGACACAAAGGCCAGCTAGAGACGTCTTAGCCTCCGTCATAAGCGAATACTTGTGGAGTAAGCTTATCCAGATGTCGCTCTCAATATCGTCAAGACTTTCGATCAGTTTTCATAAGTTAGTCGCATTCGATGGACTTTGTAAGGATGTAGCTGCCATTCTTCATTCCATATCATTGAAGCGGAACCTCAGGGATCGGTTTTGGGTGCAATGATTTTGCTCTATCTGAGCACAGTAAATCCAATATAGCTTTGCAAACTACAATATTTTCTAAGCGCATATTATAAGTAGGTAGTCAATCAATTTCTGAGAATTAATTGGAAAGTAGAAACTGACAGCAACTAATCTGACGCAAAATATAGATAGAGGTTGTAAGTAGGACTTGGTACATGATGCTAATCAATGATTTTCAAGGTAAGTAATGTACATTATCACAAGTTACCTGGGCAAGTAACTGACTGCGATAAATGTCCGAGAGGAAACTAGTAAATACTGTTACAGGTACCCTCATGAATTATGGCTACAAGTTGGAGAACATTTAAGTAATATCAACAAGTGATATCAAACTATGTATCAAAACATTTGCATAGTAACATTCAAGTAAATTTAGATTGCCGCGAGCATTGTGTGGGAGGTGAATTAACGCTTAAAAGTCATTTAATTTTTGAGAGCCGTGCATCGGCTTGCCGGCGCCTATCAATTTATAGATCAACAACGAACCAGCAAGACAATGCATGCGTTGGTATTTAGAAGTCATTCCAGTGACGTGTGTCTTTTTGTTGTGCGATGCGGGTAAGTGGAATAACTTTGTCGCGACGATTTTAACCTAAAAAATTCGACTGAGTCTATGAGGAACAAGCCGAAAGCAGCGCGAGCGTGGCCGCGTTACGATAGGCGCCAACCGAATTTGACGCGAACACAGAGACGGACTTATCAAGTACATAGACGAAAAACGGAAAAAAACCATGTGGAAGGGTCACGAAATGCGGAAGCCGGAAGAAATCCTTTGATGGTGCGATGCCACCACTCCATCTGACCCTGGACCTCCAAAGTACACTGTTGCCACATGTCTCCTGACGTCCGGAAAATACTGCACATGAATCTAGACATATATTGTTGAGTGGAATCAATCAGACAATTCGTTATGAGTTTAGCATTGATCTAGCAGCAGCTTGGGATTATTAACTATATATTAATCTACGAAAATATTCACTTTCCAAAGTGTAAGAATCCAATCTTTCTAGTGCAATTCTGATCTGTATGTTGTTCACAGATTTCGTAAGCTACAGAGACAACTGGAGAAAACTTCAAAATGAATCAGTGTTTTATAATGAAAATTGACAAATATGAACAATATTACAATTAATCATCCCGACATGAGAAAAGGCAGTGCTTTAAACAAGTAAAGATTACCTTATTGTTCTGGAGGAAATTTTAAAAGATCGAACTTTGGGGTAAATAAAATAGTGTTCCATAGTTTGATTACTTTCATTGATTAACGCATTCTATATGGAAATAGCCAACCAAGGTAATGCTAATTTTTACGTCAAAAAAGTATAGAGGTAAGATAAAATGAGATACCGTAGCGTCATCTATGGGGGAATTTGGCACTGTTGTGTCTCTATTTACATATACTGTCAAAAGGCCTCATAGACGGCGTTATTGTCACATAATATGCTCGATATTTTCTTACATC
The DNA here is from genome assembly GCA_963669975.1 of Acanthoscelides obtectus. Lineage (NCBI taxonomy): Eukaryota > Metazoa > Arthropoda > Insecta > Coleoptera > Chrysomelidae > Acanthoscelides > Acanthoscelides obtectus. The sequence continues at coordinate 60,916,826 of CAVLJG010000007.1, read as the reverse complement.
GCCATCTATAAGCCACCAACTTTTTTAAAGCATATATAGAAAATAGAGACACAGATTTGGCAAATCTCGGCCAATTTTTGGACGCGGAAATATAGAATTAGGTCGGCTATCTTCAGGAATTAATCGATGTTACGATGGATGCATACACCAATTTGGAATGTGGCTATCTATCGTTTCTCATCCTTAAAAAAGTCTGGATGTTGAAATGTTGAACACATCTCTGGTTGAGGTGTATCCAAAATAATGTTTGATCTTTATTCAAAAGTTCGAGTACATACAATATGTATATATATATATATATAGCAAATGATAAGGTGTGTGTGATAACGATTATAGCACGTCTAGTGACTTGGACGGAAAAAATCGAACCCGCACATTTGAACAACTTAATGGCAGGCGCCAGGTTGGCCAGAAGATAAGGCACACAAGGAAGGCCGTTGCAAGGACGCGGTATAGTTACGCTAGAAATTGTCAGTGGCGTGTAATATTCACAATCATCACTATAATTATGTTAACTTAGTATGGACACTTACGAAAGAGGAGAGATAGAAAATCAACGTTACAGAGATCTCCTACTGGCGAAGGTGCTGTCAGCATACGATCTTGAGAGTCCCTAACGAAAAATAAGATGGAAAATTAACATTGGAACTAGGGAATGAAGAACCAATGATGGAACCTCACTAATAGATGCCGTGTAACAAAATAAATTTCTATGGTTTGGTCACATGCGACGAATGACAGAAGTAAAAATTGCTTTGAAGAGTTGGGAGTACCAGAAAAGTCGGAGGAAGAAGAAAGAAGATTTAGATCATATCATGGAATGTAGATATATAAGAATCTAAGGAAAAGGGCAACTTACAAGAATACATACAGCTGGCGACTAAAAAACGGAAAAGAAAACTATTTCATTTTTTATTTCAATATCATAAGATGAAGATAAAGGAGTTTCCTTATAGTTAATTCTGCATGAAAAATCTCTGTAGGGGTTTACAAAAATATGACTCACCGTATTGCCCTAAGGAAATATTCTGTCATACCCAATTATGATACTTATTATTGTATTTTTTTTTATTTTTCACGGGTTAAGTGACAGACTAGCTTCAAGCTAAACTTCGCCCTTTAATAAAAATACGTCTATTATTATTATTACTATTATTATTATCATAAGAGTCCCAGCAGCTACGATAAGAAACCTTCTATACGAATGCCTTAATCCCTTCAAGCTGCTAAAGTTGCAGATTTTGCAATATAATTTTGTAGTACTAGTTGATTTTTCTGTTTGTACAATATCCATAATTCCCCTTTCCTGTTTCATGTCATTTCACCTGCATAATACTGTATTCATCTCAGATAGTTCAGACATATATTTCACGTGGTCATTACTACGACAACAGAGTTGTAAGGCAAACAAATGCCAAACGGGTTGTTAAGAGCTCTAAAAGATTTATTTCCAATAGTTTTGGTCTCCCTTTTGAGCTTAGATTCACCAAGATCTTTTTAAGCGACTCATCTTATATAGGCGTTTTTCAAGATGCGTTATCCACCTAACATTCCAGATCTGAATCCATGGGAAGTGTTGGGAGTCGTCGTCGCTCGCGGCAGCGGAGCATGGTGGGCAACTCAATAATACTAAATTGTCTAAAAATAATTCCCATTATGCGGATCGGAGCGAGAGAGAGATATTCGACCGACAATGTCGTCAATTCTGTGTGTGTATGTGTATTGTCTTGCACTTTCACACGCTTACGAAAACAAGTGTGGCGCCTTTGCTGAGCGCGCGGTGGCGGGCGGTAGAGCGGCTACGCGGCGCCGTACACATGCCGGATTATGGCGCGGCAAGCACCATTTTGGGTTTTTCGGCGTGTACACAGAGACGGTTTTCAATCATTTTAACTGCAACTTTACCAAAAAATATCAGGTTTTCAGTCATGTAGGGTGCGGCAGCATAACATTCATGCGCGCCATTCAGTCGGTTGATGTAGCAGACTATATAGTTTTTGCCTGGTAGGAGCGGATGTTCACAACCCATCGCGCTTTTCGGAATCGCTTTAATTTAGACTAGGTGGCCTCTGTCCCTGACCGGAGATTAATGGTTACGTAGATATCACTACATTCAGACAAACTGCAAGTCCGACAAGACGAAGAACTGGAGTCCCTCGGTCCACTATTTCACCTGAAAACATTGAGGCAGTGCGAACATCAATGTTGCCATTACCTCGGCGTTCTGCGTCTGCACTTGGACTTTCCGGTCGTTCTGTGAGGAGAGTTCTTCATGATGATCTTCATTTCCATCTTTACGAGATCAAGCAGGAACTTTTGGACGTTACTTCAGTTCTCGGTGAGAGAGTGACACGTGTGAGCGTCTTCTCAAAGTCGTTCCTGAGGACGCTTTTTTTTAGTGTGGATCCGTCAGCATACGAAACATGCGCGGACACCAATCCTCGAGAATTGCATCAAAGGCATTTGCATTCACCTAAAGCCTCAGTGTGGTGTTCAATTTGCTCAGCTGGAACTATTATTGTTTCTTCGAGGAAAATAAAGTTCCAGTGACCGTGAAATCGAACCGATATGTAAACATGTCACACAATTTATTTTCCACTGCTAGATGAGGACTTAGGGGGGCACTTAGTTCCACCAAGACGTTGAACCGGCTCTCACTTCAAGGGCACCGATCGCTGTTTCCAGAACGCCTCATCTCAATTAGGGGCGATTTGGAGTGGTAAGCCCGATCTCCCGATTTGGCCCCTTGTATTTTTTTCTATGGAGTTTTTGAAATCTCGTGTTTATGTGAACCGTCCAAGAAACCTACACGATTTGAACACCAACATCCAGGAAGAAACTGCTAACAAAACGCCTACTATGCTGGCAAGAGTCATGATAAACGCCAGAAACCACTTTGCTTGGTATGGAGAATGGAGGACGTCACATATCTGAATTGTCCTTAAATTCGACAGTGATCAGTCTGCGAATATAATCTCAAAACCTCTTCAGTTTCAGGCTACGAGCCTGTTTCTAATATCACCATTCACGGAAATAATATCATGGATAACGTTCATCTCTCTTCGTCCAAGTTCTGAGATGACATAATATCGCTCCAAGACTCCTTATACCGGTACCACTTCACATACAGGAGGCCCCACGCGAGGTGAACGTCGCTCGCTACTTAACGCAGTTCCCCAGGCTGTTTGGGTGCGACTCTTCTATCAGGCGTCCATACACTACATATACATACATTTTTGACAAACTTTAATTCGACATACTAATGAGTTTGACACTTCCCTTGCCTATTGGTAAAGTTCGATTTCTAAATAAGGATATTTTTAATTATGCCTTTTACTTCCTACGCCACTGGCGAGGAAGCATGGTGATTGCAGAAAATTTCGAAAATATGATATTATTTCTTTGGATGCTATTCGAAATGTACAACAAGAAAAACCATGTCACTTATTTCCGTCGATCTGTCTGTCTGATCGCTAATCTTACAGAAGTTCTGCTCGAATTTTGATGAAATTTTCACACACACTGCTATGGCAAGGACGAAAAAGGCCAAAAACTAAAAAAAATCACTCAAACTTCATTTTCTACGTTTCAGAGGATTCTGATAATTTTTGCAGCGGCTAAAAATGGATGTTGGGCGTTGTTGTGGGTGGTGGAAAGTATATGTCAATTTTTTCCCGGACTTGTGCCCATAAATCTTTAATTTTTATTTACTATTTTCGATATAAGCGTGCCGGAGAACTCAACAAGGACATGTCTGTATACCTCTAATGCTGAGGGACAACTGAAGGATGAGTCGATGAGTGTACAGGGTATTCGAGAATGCAACGCCGTCCTGGGTTGCCACATTGTTGGGTGATCGGTACGGTCGGTAGGACCAGATCGCAATCTGTGGGGTCTATGGACTAATTGTATGACTGTTTCTCTTGATATACATGTTCCTAGCCCGCTTTTTCTAAGATGTACTAACTTGTGCCAAATATAATCATTTACGAATTGATGGCAGCGTTGCGAAGGAAGTGCAGGGTCATCCTACTTGAAGCCATTTTTATAAATACTTAACTATAATTGTTTAGCTACTAGGACATATGAATCATCTACTCACCACCATTTGTTGTAAATGACCCAAGATAAGAGTCCCTACACAACAAAGGTACTTCGCTTGGTGCACGATCTGAAACAAATGAAAAACTATAGTTTTATTCTTATCCCAGTAGTTCAAACACGTTACTATTCTCTGGTACCAAAATAAAAGACAGCAGCGGAACACATCGCACGCTACTGGCCAGCGCCGCATATCCTTGAATATGGTGGAATGTTAAATCAAAGGGTCTGCAGTAACGCGCGATGTGTTTTAGTGCTCTCCTGCTTTTTGGGATACGAATACTGAAAGTATTTAATAATGCATTTTGTCCAAAAAGCCGACGTTTCAAAATTTAGTTGGTGTCTTTCTTCTTCAGGGCAATTGAGTGTTGCAACAAACACGTCGCATTCCCTCATGTCAAATATAAGCATGAATAAAAACAAAATAAACTGAATACAGTGTAAAAAATAAAATCCGAGATGCCACCGTCTGCTGCAGTTATGTGAATACGGCCGCAAAAACATATATTAAGAATATCAAAAACTGAGCATGAAACTCCAGTAAGATGTATAATAGTTGCATTAAAAACGCATATTGAGTGAATCTTTAAACAATTAACTGCCCGGTACATTTTGGAAAATGCTCTTCATAAACATAAGTTTCCCAGAAAACATAATTCAGCTAAGGAAAAATACAACAGTCATACTTATTTTGTGAATGAAATGACGTTAACGAAAATGCATCTAGGCTCACAATGAAATGTCCTACGCACACAGCAAGGCGACGATCGATCCATCCTGTAGAACATTTATCAACCGAGCTGTCGATTTTAGCATATTCGCTACTTTATCTTTAACCGAAATTTTTTGGCACGTTCAACCAGTAACTAAGCGCGAAAATACTTCGACATGTGAATAATTAGTGTATTTTTTCGTAAGAAGGCGAGAGTTACACATGTCGAACTTGTACTTAGGATACAGATTATTTTTCATGCGGACAATGTTATTTTAATCTCCTATACCTTTATCGTTGAGGAAGTGAATTTCCATCGATCTTGTCATGTCAATCATAGTATTTTTCAATGTGAACCGTAAAGCTGTAGGCGCTTGGTTTAATGACTATTTAACATATTTTGCTAGAAGATGCTATATTACCGCGTCCAAGAAATTACATCACATAAAATTAGTGCCTCATTGATGAAGCTGTATGAACATATACCGGCTATAGTCAGCGTCATCTAAGAGGCACTAACCTTTTCAAAATATATATTATAGCGAATAGAGAAAAGGTTGTGACTCAATGGTATCTCATTTTATCTTGTACAATTTTTTGAACGCAGGAATATAACATTAGATTAGCTATCTTCAGGTGGAATACGTTAATACGTTTAATGCAAAATCACGTTAATTTCGGAGTAAAGAAATCAGTGACACTTAACTTTGAGAAACTCTTCCCAAAAATTGACAAAATAATCTGCTATAATTTCACTTCATCCATTCAATTAGCTAAGAAGTCGTTTTTTAATATTGATATGCTTACTCAACCTGTATAGATGCCCATAAGGTATGGCTCAAGCCGTTCATCGACTTTTTTTCAATGTTGCCATATTTTCGATTAGCACCGATTCTTAAGATAGCAATTAAATGCTTTTTACTCTGAATTGAATTATTCTGTAAATAACTAATTTTATTTTGAGGTCATCAATTATGATTGATTCTTTGACCATCTACTATTGTAAAATAAACTCTTTGTAATAAAAAATTATTTTCTACTTTTTAGTTCGGTTAGCTATAAAAGCGTTTTTTAGTATTTTTAAACTATTATGTATTTTTATTTTTATAAATATACATAAAAGTCAAGCTAACAAAAGCGTGTTAAATATACCACAATCTGCCTCCTGTGAGGAGTGAACTCACGATCCCTGGTTTACAAGACCTGTGCTTTGCCACTTGACCTACAGAGGCTTGTAATTTCAATATTCGTAAAGCGGCATTTGAAATCCTTGGCTTTTTATCAACATATCTGCTTTTTACAGAATTTTTCTTATAAGGGTGATGAAAAACTGTTATCAAATTATTGCATTGTCATCGATCCTTGATAAGTGTGCGAAGTTTCAAATTAATCAAACTTCTGGAAATTGGTGAAAATTATGCTCAAAGATTCCATTACATCCATCCATACATACAGGCCAAGCTAATAAAAGCGTGTTAAAAATATGTTTTTCATTAGAAATAGCGCCTGAAATGTGACAACCATGGTTGTAATGTGGCCTACTGTACACCTGTGGTGTCTTTGTAAGCAGTGATTCATAATTTGGTTTATCGTTTTTTAACGGTATCACACACGCATTGCCGAAGTTACAGACGTAGAAAGAATACAACTGTAGTAGTAGCTGTAGTAATAATTTAAAAACTATGAAACTAAACATTTGTAATTTTGCAAGTAAAAGAGAGCGCGATAATTTAATAATTAGACTTTCGTTAAATGAAATGCCTCAAAGCTTAATTTTTGAAAAATACTTCCTAGGTTTCGAATACACTCCTTGATTTTCTGAATCCACCTTGGGGGTGCCAAAGAGCACTATAAGGATCCAAGTCAAAGGATCGGTAAGAAACCAGCACAAGAAATATTGGCTCTTAGTGACTGGATGCAGACATGGGTAATAATTTGCCCCGGCCGTGCACAGGGGTAATATTTTTAAAAAAGCTACAAATTCCATATAATTTTAAAGTGCAACATTTTTTATTAACCAGTTCGTTTTTGTTCTGATATTAAGAAACAAACTTTTAGAAAAAGGTCTCCGAGATCCCACTTCTTAGAAGATAATTGTTAACAACAATGAACAGATAATCACTTACCACATAGCCGACTTATTTTTCGATTTTTGACATTCTAGCTACCGACCATGCGCCCAAGATATATAAAACAAAAGTTAATAAAGGACCACAAACATAAAGCCTCTTCACTTCTCATTTATTGCAAGCCAAAATAAATATGAGCACTTGATCGTCATTTCTCTTCACTTTTCGCTGCCTGTCCAGGCATTTATGGACCGTCTAATAGAAGCGCGCAATTTTCACCGGACTGGTTTTGACGAGGCGTAAATGAGATTTGAATACACTATAGCTTACGTTGTTTCTATAAAAAACATGGTGGCTTTTCTCGTACCAATCTTATCACTCCACGCCATAGTTCAACCTTAGTTTTTCAATAACAGATTTCAATGTAAGATTCTTAATAAAAGTAATTTATGAAGTATAATTTTGCATCCTAACCAGATCGCCGCCATACCGCGACGCGTTGTATCATGAAACGTGGCAACCCACGCCATATTCTAATTTATTGAAATACGATAGACGTTGTTGCATATACTCGGTGTAAAAATAAACCGAATGGATCTTAAATATGCGTGCCGGCGACTTATTTATGTACTTGATTTCTAATTTGCCATCTACGATCTGATGTCATACCGGTTTTGATGAATTAAATCAGGTATTCGGCTCGTATAGGTCAAATGTTAACGAAAATTTCATTAAACACATTGTCATACTATCGCATTCATGCATTTGCAAAAACAACGACAAACATGTGTTTCGAATGAACTGGGGTAACTAAAACTATGCATGTTTGTGGACTTGTGGAACTTATTGTCTTTATTCTCCACCGATCAAACTTCGTTCTTGCGTTGTTTCTTGCCGTCAAAGTTATTTCTTAACACACCTATTATCGTGATTTTTCGACATCTTCATATTGCTATATGACACATAAGTTTGTTGACGTGCTGTACTGTTTCAGAAATTAACCTAACACTTGATAAGCTCTTCACCATGGTTTTCACTATTGAGGAAATGCTTCCTAAAAAGGCTAGAAACTAGTTGCAAAGACAAAATTTGTTAGAATGCGACCTAACAGAGTATTTCTCGTAGCCGTAGATTCATTTAATAGAAACAGCAATATGAGAATAAAAAATTTCCTACAGTCCTACCTAGGAAGTACATGTTCTACCAGGACGACCTAAATTCCCGGTAATAACATTTTTATTAGTAAACGACACAACTGATTCTACAAACACACGCAACAATGTGGTTGGCCATGCAAAAATCTGAAACGAGGCAATTTTCCGAAAATCAAAGAACAAAACCTGTTACCAACACGTCTGCCTATGATGAGGTGGAAAACAACAATAATGTTCAGGCTATTTGGATGCAACGAAGGCATCTGCTGCAATAACTTGAATTGTTCACTTAATTTTCGGTCTATAACATATTCTTAAATTTGGAAACACCCTGTAGAGTCCGATATTCAAAACAGCTCGATATTCAATCATTTATACATATAAATCATAGAAAGCACTATCCGATGAGTCACTGCCTCGTGCATATGAAGAGTGCAATTTCTTGAATCCTTCGATACATGCCCGATTCTATTTAAAGCTAAACATATCCAACGATTGTCAGCCATAGTCAGTTCGTAAAGGAATGTAAATAAATTGTTAATTTTTATACGGTTTGAATATAGAATCCAACGTATAGAGGACATATTTATGTTTTCCTATTGGACTTAAACAATTTTAAGAGGAACGAGTTCATTAAAGCACAGCGGGCATCGCGGAACGACCGGCGACGACGACAACGCAACCAACGACGACGGGGCTAAAACGAGCATAAAAACCTGACGCTGCTCGATGGGAGAACGGCCGACTATTTACTGGCATTCTATCTTGTTCCACCACAGACGTTCCACTCAAACATACAGAATCCAATCACATATAAACTAGTGCTCACCTTAATAATAAGGCAACATATATGAAACTTTTGAAAAATGTTTAAGCGGTCCATTCAGATGACATCTAGTAGACTAGGCTACTATAAGTCATAGTTCACGCAGCGCAGCTAAATTCATCTCAACGTAATCATTGATTTACGAATCCTACTTGAAGATTTTTTTATACCGAAACAGCCGCGAGACGAAAGCCTAAATACTGGAGCACCGCGCTGCTACAAGAAGCGTTGGTTTTTAGTCAAGGTGCAGTAGTACTGTTTTATATCAATGGTGATACTGTCGAGCTTTGCTGCCTGAGTAAGTATAAAAGCCTTCCCCTGTCCTAAAAAAAATCTGTCCTTTGCATTCACTCTGGTTTCGGTAACCTAAGCGCCGGTTAATGATCCAAAAATCTTACTTCATTTACCGTATCGAAGTACCCACACTTGTGTGAACTGGTACCCGTTTAGCTTTAGAACGTCTCTACATACCAAAACGGATTGTTCAAGCGCAAGCCAGAAGTTACGTCCTTGAACGTTTCGAAAATGAAACACACAGGACAGAATTACAGAAACCTTCGCCTTGAAAGTTGAAAAACGTGCCATATCACCCAGATAATAATGTTAGGTTTGAATTGATCAATCGAGACCGTATCCGACTATCCAAGGGTGCGTCTTTCCCCAAGGACATTCTTTCGTGTTCAAAAAGTGTGATGCCAAACCTGGCTGCACTTCCTTCATTGATCTGCTGCGCCCTTGGCTCGAACTTCTGTTGAAGGATAATCATAAAACCTCAACCAATACTTGGGAGTGATTGTATCAAAACTTCAACTTCTAAGGCTGCTGAAGAAACAGTCCCACATTTTTGCCACGAAGCCTTACTAAATTAGCAGAATAATACTCGTATTCAAAACCAAATATTAGTCTAGTTGGACAGTCCTGTCTTTGGCTGTTCAAGACCAATTCTAGGAACGTGAAAACGTACCCTGGTGGTCTTTAAAAATAATGCATGCCTTCGAAATTCTACGGTCGATCAAAACTACCAGAGGCGATGTATATTTAGATCCCAAAGGAAATTTTTCGTGGCGGAAATAGCTTGTCCTTCGTTACTTTGGTTGCAAAAAAATATTTGGCGTTTGCTAAGATTAAAAATAAAAATATTCCTGAATGAAAATCAAACTGACAACTGACATGTTTCATCAATATCTGAGACACTATATTCCGTTCGACTAGTAATTGGGAAAATTTTGCTAAACCTAGATGTCTTATTCTGTATTAAAGGGAAGATAGTCGGACAAAATCATCTTACGATCACTTGAAATAATCTAGAAATAATTTTGAGGACTGGAGATCAAAAGGGGTTAACCTTGCTTAGTAGGATAACAACAGGCGTACCTACTTTTGATTTTCACAGATTGTACAACAGATGAAGTAGTCACAACAAAGGTTGAAAGGGTGATCCACTCGCATTAAACCTAAGCCTACACCTAGGTACTGAGCCAATCTACTTTACACGTAATGTATGTGATAATCATCATAATTCATAACTATGCCTATGACCTCCAGTGCTTGGTGAAATGACCGCGAGCGCCATGCCATAAAATCAGCGGTTGGCGTCTCGTCTTGGTACGAGAACGGTATTCATGTCATACTCTGCTGGCTGGTTTAATTCTTCAATTGTACCCAACCTAAGCAGCACCAGCAGACAGGATTTTTGGCGCCTGCTGCCGGTCGCGACGAATTTTAAATACACATATTTATATATTGTCTCTTTCCCAGAATACGTCATCGCATGGTTGCGAAGCGTGGCTATTCTTTTGTTTGCTGGAAGCATCTATATCGTCAGTCACCCATCGAATAGTGAAAAGTTGATTAGTTGATAGACTTGGAACTTTCGGTACCCAGGAACCAGGAACTCATTTACATGTTTTCTGGCCGATAAAAACACCTCGAGAGGCTTTTTGATTTAATACTACCACCTATGAGTAGTTCGCCAAACGCGGTACTATCGACCCCTACGCCGGTGGCGGGAAATAAAGCATCTCTTATTGACAGTCCTTTTCTCAATAAAACGGACACCTATCTCATAGTTACCTCGTCTCTCAGAGGAGGATTAATTGCACTATGCTACTAGGGTACCATAGAGACTAAACATAGGCTGAAAGGATCTGTTCGCTTTTTGCCTCTGTGACCATAACCAACAGTACACCTCGTTGTTTGCTTAAAAATCATGACTATGTTGTACAGTAGTGGTTGTGGTCATACAGAGGAAAAGCTAACAGATCCTATTCAGCCTGTTAATACCTGTAGCTTTATCTATCGGCCGAAAATTACAGTATTCAAGAAATTTTGAACAGAGTATGTTACCCAAAATGTTACTTTGCCTAAATAATAATCAGAAATCGTGAAATAAATCTCGAATCAACCACTGCGAACAGTGAATGGCAGTCGCCGGTTGGGACTGTAAAGATCTCATTCCGCATTGGAGGCCCAGTCACCAAGTGATCGATAGATGGTGACGATTCTAGCTATGTAGATGTAGCATACTTGAGATTGAACAAACTAAACGTGCTGATTTCTCGTCCGTCCCATCAAAGACAGTCAACCATGCTGTTTCATGCTTTTCAGCATCTGATCAGCAAGGTCTACGCTTGGTCCCTCGTCTCTAGGACAACGAACAAAAGCACAGCAAACACTATTCCGACCATGCTGATGAGTAGCCAAAAAGTATGAAACAGCTGTCCATCATTGGCTGTCTTTGGGCGGGCGGACGAAAGCATCATGCAGGTTCCTAATTTGTATATCCTTCTATCATCTTGTCTTTGCTGGCGTCTCTTGTATCCTCAACGCCCTTATTTGTTCCCAAAGAAAATCTGTTATCACCCGCGTTTCATTCTTCAGAGCCCGTTCGAGTAGGGCAAATCCAGTGATTAAGGAAAAACTTGAATTCGAAGGCCCTTATTTTCGTTACAAACAACACCGTGACGCATATCTTGGCCAGTCCTCCTGTGAGTAACCTGCTGGGCTTTCCCGAGAATAGAAGGTGCCGCTGGCGCCTCGCATCCAGAAGGGTTCTTTGTTTGCCCTTCGCCGGGCACCTGAAAAATCATCAAACTCTCCTTTGTGGCGGCCGTCCACTAAGTAACTATGGGTTCAACTGGATTCAAATCACTGCGCCTCATGCATACTGGTTCGCTCTCCCAGGGGCACGTGGACGTGCTATCACCAATAACTCTCCCTTGGGAATCCCGATCACCGTACGGCCGGTGAAAAATCAGTGAGTAACGATGGGTTTCCCTAGAAGGGTCCACCCTGCAGTCGCTGGCGCCTCACGCACTCAGAAAGGGCCTTTGCTAAGGTGGCTGCGGTGGCCCTTGTTTCCCCTTCGCAGAGCACCTGTTGTCATCTGTCGGCCGGCGGCGCCGGAAGAGATGGGGTGCCGTTCACCGCCTTTTATTGCCCAACACGGAAGGAGAGGAGACAAGCAGGGCCGTAATTGGTGTCACTTCGAATAATTGCGGGTTGTTTTTGCAACGGTTTATGTCAAGGGTGTGACATTACACATTTTGCTTTTTAGCCGTTCTATAAGTAAATCGGAAGTGGTTGAATAATGACAAGGTTTATAAATCTATATTAGACGATTGGTGTGATAGCCAACTATATATATATAACAACAATTGAAATGTAACATATGTATGAGCGCACAAAACCAATACCTACATTTTTTTATACATAAATTGAGGCGCGAGATGGGGTAACAGCGGAAATTTTCAAGCAGGCTCTGGAAGATGTTTTAAAAAAAATATACTAGAAGAATAAGTTATAGACATTTGAATCATTTAACATACTGGTAAGAAAGAAGATTTGCTTGAAATGTTGGAACATAGAAGCTACAAATATAGGCCTTAATATGAATGACATCAAAACTATAATCATAACAAACACAGATGATAACTTCACAATAAGAAGCGGACAGGGCGAAAAAGAACAAGTTCGCGAATAAATATATTCTCAAATTATAAGACTCGACAAGGAGAACCAAACTGGCATGACCGCCATTTGGCAAATTAAGCTATATTTTCAAAAACATAATATCCCTGAAATATCTTAAAACCAAAATAAGTAATCTGTGTCCCTGTTCTCACTTATGGTTCTACAACGTGGATATTTACAAAAGCAAACATCAATGAAAACACAAACGTTGAACATAATAAAAAAGAATCTAGCGGATAAAAAAGAGAACAAAAGTAGAGTCGTTGCAAAATTAAAATGGGGATTCGCGGGCCACAATATAACATAGAAAGATGACAGATGGAACAAAATTAGTATAAATTAGAGACCCTGGAAATATAAACGAAGCAGGGGAAAGCCCTAATGAGATGGGCAAATCATATCAAGAAGCACGTTTGATATACTTGGATGAATATAGCGACAGACAGAGAAGTTTGGGAAAGGATTGGGGAGGCCTATGTCCAAAAATGGACCGAAGAAGGATAATAAAAATTAGAAGAGATCATTGGAATTGGATATCGTATGGAATAACAGAAGTACTAAGAAACACTTTGTTTGCTATTTTCTGTATGTAAAATAAAAGTATAATTGCGAAAGACTGTCGGATTGGAGTGATCGGAGTGGTTTAAATCCTCAGAATTTCCTCCTATAGGTCTGTGAATATTTCCAGCTGTTTGGAATTGGTCAACATAAAATGTTTTGATATCGTATAACTGACGACCATAATGAGAACATCGACATTTAAAATCAAATTGTTGCTTATTTGTTACAGTTGACAACTGGTAGATGTCGGAATAAACTAATTCGTATTTCGAGACGAAGTCAAGACAAACAATTTTTTAGGTGTGCAGCAGCTATGTGGTTACTATCTCTGGCACAAAATACGTTTTTAACCCAAATATTTCGTCAAAGCAGTCATACTATTATTAATTAATGCAAGCCTACCTTCAGGTCGTAACATTTCTTCATTAGTTCTACTATAAGGTGGTGGTGGACAATCTGAAACAAAACAAGAAAAATAAATACTTACGGCACAGCAACAAACTAAAAAGAAAGCTGCAACATTTTGACGCAGTTTTAAATTTTGCACACTGTTCATTTCAGATCTAATTTTTTGAATTTCAATGGTTCGTTAAACAGCATTCGGATCACCCATTTGATAGGCAGACACAAACAGTGCGCTACGTAAGTATTTCTCTTATTTGCTTTGAGCTCTAACGGATATCGTTATCACATACATCCCTTGGATACCGTGACATACCATCAACCATGTAACCATCATGCAACATCTTCAACGCCCTATCCTATCCTTAAACATTCTCAAAAGTTAAATGCTCAGAGGTGCATGTCCCCCTGAACATCTCAATTAGGGCAAAAAGTGAAGAGGAGGCATACTGGAGCCATTTGTCATTTGTTGTCTGCTATGCCTACTGCGATGGTGGTCGGCGGCCGCCAATTATATTGAAGAAATCAGGCGAGCCGTGGACGAAGATGGGAAGAAATGAAAAAGATGATGCATCTTCGGTCTTTGGCTGGCGCAAGCCGGTCGGTCGGTTGATGCATAGAGTGCAGCCGCCCGCCCAAAGTCTGTCTGGTCTGGTCTGCTGGGGTTGAGACGCTTTTAGTTCAGTCATTATAGGATTCAAGATAAGAAAAATATATAGAAAATATCAAACAGTAAGTTTATGGGGGAAGTATGATCTACATCACCAGAACCGCACCATGACAGCGATACCTTCATCAATTATCAGTTTTTGGCAATTTACTGATAAATATGACACATTGTGAAGAAAATCGAAGGAATGCAGTATATAGAGAAGATCTAGTCCACATCCCATAAGTCATACCTACCGGAAGCCATTTGGACGAAATGTGGCCAAATTAATACATTTGTGGCCGGAAGTCGAGGAGGTGCTCACGGGAACAATTTCTATTTTATATTCCTAATCGGAGCAGATCCAAGGCAATTTAAAAAAATATATCCCAATGGGAGGAGGGACAAATAAATGCAAAAAAATCCAAGATCTTTGCCAGTGGAAATACAAAGAGAACTGAAAAAATCCAAGGAAAGTCAAGTGCCTGTAAGGTGATCCGAACATGAGGTTCAAAGAAATTTGAGCCAATGGTACATTTTGTTACACTGATTTGTCAGTGGGGCTTCTCGTAGGATGTTTACTGAAGCAGAAAACTTTCAAACTAAAAGGACGTATTATGAAAACTACAAAGGAGGACACCATCTTTAACCAAATCACGTTATGGAAGTATCACCTTCCAAAGGCTTCGATGCGAGTTAGATTTAGCAATCAAAACAGTGCGGCTAGGGAGGGGGTTACGGATTATCATCAACTATTAAATAATAATCATGAAATCTCAAAGAAAACACTTAGGATCACTTCTGCATGAAACAGCTCACTACAAAAATTAGTTCTTATCTCAGGTCAAACACTTTACTAGTCTTGATCTACCGATTCTTGCGATATAAATACTCAAGGTGTTTCATGGGGAATTTATTTGAATAAATGCATCATTAACACCGTGAGTATTTTATTCTGAAAATCTTAAGATTAAGATTAATAATATAACTCGTAGCTCGAGAAGCAAAGCCAGGGAGAAATTTCAAAGCAGTGGTAATTTTGAAAATTAGTAAACAATATTAAAATGAGAAAAATCTTTAGCAAAAAGCACATAACAGTAGGTATAAAATATACGCTCCTCAGTCAATGTAACTAATAGTCCTGATCTATATTTGGTATCCAACCGCGGCAGAGATACGAACCAGGCGCCAGCCACAATTTTCGACGATTACGCGGCGACTGTCGGCCGCCGCCGTGCCGGTGCAATGCCGTGTTGCCATTTTTGTACTTATCATACATTAGGCATCATCATTATTGACAAATATTGCCATGCCAGGTATCCATAATAAGAAAAATAAGGAGTCTCATATCAGAAACTACCACACTTCTGCCTATTATCATCAACCATCCCAAACAACCGCTGTCTGAGGAATTATTTAGAGAATATTCAGCTCGACGTATGATCCGGCATGTTCTTGAAGAATTTGTAATTGTGCTCCTTTAACACAGTTGTCATGGCACGGATACGTAGAATACAAAGGAGCTCTGGGAACAAATTTGGTTTCAGCATCCCTCTTTTCCAGACTATCTGCTATTATGTTGCTCTTGGATGGAAAATGACCCACGCAACAGTCATTGTGCCGAATGAAAGTCTAGTACTGTTTTCGTTGTGAGCTTGCAAGACTTCAGAGTCAGTATTGTTTGTCTGTTGTCCGTGCAGATCGTACTATTTTTGTTGTAACATTTCCGCCGGCAATCTTCTTTGCCGCTAAAGGCATGTCAGTTAATTCGACCTGCATCACGTTAACATATTTATCCATAGACCACTTGAAATTCATACATAGGCGCCTTGAGTTCACTCCCCAGCCAACTCCATCATTTTTCTTAAATCCGCCAGAGATGATAAGACCTTCTGCAACAAGGTTTCTAGGATCCGTAGTAATAGTATAGCACTTCTACCTTGCTAAGAAAGATATTTTATAGCTCTTCTGTTATCTCAAGTGACAAGGTAATATACGCAATTGCTTTCCGTTACAACATTGTGGTCTCTGAATGCATTATCGCTGAAGAGTTATCAAACAAGCACACTGTATATGCAAACAGTATGTTTAGCATGATAGCAACAGACAAGTTTTTATTTAAGGCTTAAGCCAGTTTAATTAGCAACAGTTGCGTCCTGATCATCAGCGTCCAGTTACCAATTAGCTTCGATTCGTTTAAATGCAATTTATTAGGCCATTTGTATGGAAATTCAATGCCAGGTACTACAAAACACGAGTACCACCAGTATTTACATAATGCCGATTATATGCAAAAAGTATACATTTCATCGAGCCTGATAGGATCGTTATCTCTCAGCCCCCCCAACATGGCCTCGGGTGCTGCTTACACTCCGTGATTATGATGATGGTTCTTGGAACTTCCTTACAAAGATGAGTTGACTAACCTAAGGTACATAACAAATTCGAACTTCCTGAAGTGTTCAAAAATGTTCGAATTTTAGATAACGAAACCTCTGAAACAAATATTTAAATACGAGAATTTCAAAGCAGAAAACCAAAATACTATATGTAAGATAAATTCAGTTTATGCTTTGAAAACGCCTGCTGCAGTGAATAGTCAAAACGATAAAGCAATTCATTAAACATCTACAGTTTTGCCACTATACAGATTCCCTTACAAATTCAGAAGTTCCTTCTTTGCTGTAGTTATTGGAAAAAAATTCTATTAGAATGTTCCACAATATCTTGGCAAGCAGCTGCAAAATAATGACCAACATGCCATGCTCTGCGAAAAGTTGTCTGTTGTTTTTGGGAAAAAAATACGGTGATTGAAAATCAAATTCTTTGTTATAACCTTTGATTTAAATTATTTTGCTCACTTTGAACAAGCCATGAAGTAAGTGTTGTCTGAAGATGAGTATTTTCAAATTAAAAAAATGTTCCAAAAATGCAAAAATGTTATTTCAGGGCGCTAAAATGTAAATAAAAAGTATTGTACTTATATGAGGTCACCAAACAATTATAAAGAATCCTTTATACTCCTCTACAGGAGCCTAATGGAAATATATTGTTTGTACTCCCTATGCCTTCACTGGCGAGGAAGTATTGTAATCGCGAAAAATTTCAAAATTGAGATACGTATATAGCTCAAAACAAAAACTTAGTAAAGGCATGTTTTTTATCACGTTTAACTTTCCAAATCATTGAGAAGACACAGCATAGTGAGATTAGGTTGATCAGTCTTCCATCACTCGAATAAAAAATAAACTAATAACTTCTTAACTACCAATTATATCCCTGAATAGAACAAACACCCTGGTTCAAAAAGAAAACGGTTAGAATCGACTTTACATCAGAAAAGGCCACCCATAACCACCAAATAATTTCAACTATTATAGATTACAGAAAATGGGTTGGCTTGCTAGCCTAGCGCCAATTCAACCCACATGTCTAAGGCACTGTACACTTTGCTTGTAGCTTTTCGCTGTTTGAGTTGTGATTCCCAATATCTAAAACAGAAGCTGGTCTTAGCAGTGACACAAGAGATTCACTGGGGCTTCCTCATATTCTCTGCAGAAACGGCATGTAGCTCCTTCTGCCATATCCAAGCGCCTCTTATGTCGATTTAGTCGATAGTATCCTATTAGGACACACACTGTCCCTTATGGCCTTCCTATTAAATCCTCTGGAAATGCAGGTTTTTTTCTTTAATGAACTCTTTTGCCTGCCATGGGCCACTGGCTGTTTCACCATAGTAGGAACCTTATGGATGGTTCGAGCGTGTTCTCGCCACGCCACACCTTGTTTAGGATACCCAGTTCTTTGAGAGTATTCCATCAGTATCCTACGAATTTGGACGATATTCGCGATAAACTTAATACCTCAATAGGTGCGTGGCTGTCTCAGCAGACGGTGATCGACTGATTTACAGTCTCCTTCCATATTAGCTCTTTTAACTTAGCCTGAAATATCGTTGCTATGTTATCTAGACTTATAGATATCTCGGTTTTTGGCCTTGTCTCATACATCCCAGCTCCAGCTCCTTCTTCAATTTCTAGTATACTGACGCTGAAATTAAAATTCGCTAGAAGACACAATATTGATGCTTGTACCGGAATATCCCTAGAATCTGACATCACATTATTGGTCGTGTTGCGGAACAGGCCATTTCTACATCCTGTATATAGTATGATGATGTTGGTTCACAGGCTAATAATAAAGTAAAGGATAACCTACGCATCGGACATTTCATTCATTCGATATGGCGCCTCGCCTTCGCCTACACGAGCATCATCGGTGATAATTGTCTGAGGCGAGTAAAGCGGCCTTTACTTTGCCTTTACTTTCTGATCCGGCGGCATTGCATGGGCCGGACGCCTTGCTGCTTTACAGTCAGGGAGAAAACGACAAGTTTTTACTCTGAAATGGCATCGCATCAATCTGGAAAGAGTTCCCGGTAAGATTTCTCTTCATACCATTCTGTTTGTATAAAACACTAGCCTGAACCCTTTGGCAATGGATATTCTTTATTCAACATTTTAATGCAACAATAAATTAATATCAGATGTCTCATCACAATCACAATAAATGGATACGTGAAGTATCTTACAGCCTGTGGAGATACCTTACCAATCCGATGTTTGACTTGACCGCCGCAAGAAAGAACAGCGGAAAGTTGATTGGTAGCTGGTGCTGAAGACTAATTGGTTAGGTCGGCTACACGGGATGGAGGAGATGCGGGTTCGAGTGCCGCCGGCGCTCATTTTTTCTATTTCTCAAGTTGTTGTTTGCTAAATGATCTCTTTGGTCGCTGATTAGAAAAAGAAAGCTACTTCAACGCTACTCCCCACTTTAATCCATGCTTTTTCATGATCACTGTCCTCATAGAAAGTTTAAGTAGGTAGGTTTTTTAATATCGTTTCCGCGTTACAAGGCACTCAATACAATTAAAAAATATGACTTAACGAAAAATGATAGCATGTGTTTGTTATAGCTACTTGAACGCTGTTATGACCCATCTACGAAGGATGTCTTTCAAGTTTTGCATATAGAAACATAGTAGGCCGCGCGGATCGATCGTCAGTACTGAATCGTAACCTCACTCTTTAGTAAACTTAAATTCAAAGTTTCACAACAATACGTGCAGTGGTCTCACTACAATGAATTTTCAAGTGTCACCAAGTCATTAGAAAAATGGAACTCAACCGAAAACATTTTCGCGCCATAATTTATTACAACTCTCAGAGACAATTATCGCAACAAGAATGCGTTGCTGAGTTACTGTCTGTCTTCGGCATCGAAGCGCCACATCATTCGACAATTTCCCGTTGGTATGGAGAATTCAAACGTAGACGGGTGAATCTTAGCGACGATCCCAGGGTGGGTGCACCAAAAACGGCAGTCACCCAGGAAAAAGTCGATGCTGTGCGCAAACTCATCATTGAAGATAGACATGTGAGATATCGCGAGATTGTGGCGTCCTTGAAGATCTCAAAGACCTCAATTCAAGAAATTTTACAGAAGAATTAGGAGTAATAAAATTAGTTTCTCGTTGGATACCCCACCCGTTGACTGAAAAGCAGAAAGCAGCCAGGGTTAATTGGTGTCAAAAAACGCTTGACAGATTTAATTCCGGAAACTCAAAAAATGTGTACAGTATTGTTAGTGGTGATGAATCGTAGATTTGCTGTTATGAACCAGAAAATAAACGACAGTCGGCTGTTTGGGTGTTCCAAGGTGAAGAAAAGCCAACAAAAGTCATCCGTTCTGGATGTGTTTCGAAAAAGATAGTCGCGACATTTGTGTCAAAAGCGGGTTATATTGCAACAATTCCTCTTAATAAGCAAAGAACTGTTACTGCGGATTGGTATACCACCATTTGTTTGCCAAAAATCATCACCGACCTTCGAAAAATCTACCCCGAAAGAAGAATCATCCTCCACCAAGACAATGCAAGTTCGCACACAGCCCAAAAAAACAAGGCAGTATTTAACGGAAGAAAACGTGGAATTATTGGACCATCCTCCATATAGTCCCGATCTAAGTCCTAACGATTTCTTTACTTTCCCGAAAATTAAAAACAGACTGCGTGGTCAAAGGTTCCTGTCACTAGAAGAAGCAGTTGACGCATTCAAAAATGCCGTTTTGGATCTGCCAGCAAACGAGTGGAATAAATGCTTCGAAAATTGGTTCGAGCGTATGCAGATGTGTATTAATCTTCGTGGAGAATACTTCGAAAAACAATAAATTCATTTAAAACTACCTACCGTGTTGTTTTATTTCCATATGCAAAACTTAAAAGACATCCCTCGTACTAACTCATAATCTTCAAAGCGTAGGTGTAGCAATTCGGAACTTTTGAATAGAACATGTTGCTTAATTAGTTGTAGCTTTAGAGGCTAGTTCAAAAATGTCCGTTTTTGAGTATGCTTTCAATAAATTGGAAATTGAAGTTTGAAGATTCGTACTTTATACAGAAGATTCTAAATAGTCAGTGGTAGCTCCCTGACTAAAATACATTGCCGACCAAGATGCAACGCACCAGAGGACACTGACCCATCGCCTAGTTGTGCAGACCGTGGATAAAGCATCGAAGATACCAGACAGATGATACGAGGTGCTATAGGAAAGATAGCAGAAGTACCTGCTTGCATTAGTACCATCACATGCAACCTCCATTTTGTGGCAAAGATGAATCATGCATTCCTTTCAAGCAGATATTTTACTCTTAAATGGGCAATATACAAGAGCAAAAGGGATTTGGCAGTTAGGCAACATATCATTTTCTCAATCACTACAGATTATAGAGAAGTAATATGAATGGATCCAAAAAAAATACGGTTTAACCTCTAGAGCGGGAACACGCTTTGATTTGAAAACTTGAGAGGTGCACTAGTGTTTAACAAGTCTACCTCAATAACGAAGATATTATTTAGTCTAATTTGTTATAATAGGCGTATTCTTTAATTCACCGGTTGAGCTACCGGTGCAAACAGTTAGCCAATTTTAATTCAGGTTTGGTGTACAACCGGTCGTTCAGACGGAAATTAAAGGAAGTAAAATTGGATAACTGGTTGCACCGGTGGCTCAACCGGTGAATTAAAGAATACGCCTAATACTTTTATGATACCTGTCAAACACAGCAGCGAAAGGTAATGACGTTTCAGTAACCATATTGTTGCAGACCACAAAAACGTGAAAATGAGTGAAAAAAGAAGTACTTCCCAGTTACCAAAGACCTCCTCATCATCGTCCAGAAGAGTGGATCAACCAAATCAAGAACTACCGTCGACAAGTGGCATCAAAGCTGAATTCAATATCAAGATAACGATTACTCCAGACGAAAATAGGTCATTGCAGTCTCTAGATGAGAACATGTTGAAGCAAAAGGCTGAAGCTGATGATGAGGGCAGCTTTGTGACTGTGCCTAGCTTCACGAAAGTAAGTATAATTTCCTTTTAACATTTCATTTTTTCTGATATAAGTTGAGTCATTAATTTTCAGATACTGATTGTAGAAGGAAGATAAACCAAAATATGTGTGTAAAAATAAAAAAAAAATTAAACAAAAAATTTACCTTGTTTTATAAAGTATCCTCCCGACAAGTATTTCAGTGCGGACCTGTATTTGATCGCGAGGTCTTGGAGCACCGGCATGCCGTCTTAAGTCACCTGATTCACGAGCCCGTTGTACTACATTAACAAAGGCACGAGGGGTTGGTTGCACTCGATTGGGAAACCGATCGACATAAACATGTGCCATTTTTTATTTCGTTTGAGCCACGCAACAGATACCACTATTCACTAACGCGTTACCGACTGACACTGACTGTATACAACACAACTGAATAAAATAATTGTAAAAACATCGTTCCAAATTCTTTCGGTTTTTTGTTTCCGATGCGATGAACCGATGGCGGATTATATCCGTTGTTGCCAAACACGAGCACATAATATTATCATTGAGACAGGGCGGTACTCAAACTTCCAAAGGGCTATAACTTTGTTACTTTAATTTTACCAGAAAAATGGTAAAGGAAAAAAACATTTCTTTTGATCAGATCTACTCACTATTAAAATAAATGACTCAACTTCGACGTCACCCTGTATGTACCTGGTGTATAAATCGGAACTCTATTGTGGAAACGACACCACCAAGAAAATGTTGATTCTGTAAAAAAATTGGTATGTCTTCCATGTATTCGTGTGCTAAAAGAAAATTGGAGCACTTTTTCTCCCCAAAAACGTTTTCAATAGTAACGAGTATGAGTGGTCTAAATTTCGATAACAAATATCGCGATACTGATAGGTTAAAAATACTTAGAAAAGTATTTAATATCATGAGAATTCATATTAGGAGATTGCGACATCAATGGAGCCAGCAGTGATTCAGATAGCTACCAAGAGACACCAAAGTGTGGCTGCAGTACCAATGGTAATGGAAAATGTTCCTCCTCCTCCATATTATTCTGCCCAATCAGGACCGGAAAATAACAACAGGACATCAGGTCCTCAATCGGTAAGGGGTTGCTTCGTGACTAAGCAGTTAAGAGTACGTAAATAGATATTAATACCAAATGTTACACCAATTGCCAATCACTCTTAGCAGCAGAAGTGGCTGTAAACGATTACAAGGTATCTCTTCTGGTTGAGTATTGTTAAAGGCTCAGTAGTCAGGAAGAAGTAATAATATATGAGATTGAGAAAAATTGATCATTGGTGAAATCGGGGATTCAGTAACTTTGTAGGCACAAGCATTATCTATATATCTTCTCAAGTATTACTTCGAAGGTGGTGGTCCATTGAAGTGAGGTCAGAGTATTGCGTCGCAATAAGAACTTTTCAAAGAAAAATTATGGTATCATAGGTACCATAGTATCTAAGGACATTCTTAGATCCAAATTCTGACTCACACATCAAAGATGATTTTATTTAATGGACTATTTTTAATTATATATTAGCATAGATCCTTTTAAAACAAGATGATTTATATATGTTAGCGTACTTATGGTTTTTGATTATTTATTATTTATTGAAATATCGGATATTTTATTTCGAAAAACACTAAAGTATGATAGCCTGCTACCTTTACAGGTAGAGTAGTGAATTTTTTGTCAATAAATTGTTCATCTCAAATTTTGACCTAGTTCGTCGTTTTTGCAGAGTGGTCAAAAACACAAAATGCGCTTTTAATACTTTTTTAAGCCCCTGATATAAAAGTCAATAGTGTATATGTTTTGAGTTTTTTATTACTGGCTAACAATAGTCGTATTATCCATGAAAAAAAAATAATTATTAGATTTGTGATCAAAACTGAATCCTCCTAATTCGTTGGAACTAAACATTTTCCTTGGAATCAAAGAAAGTCTGTGTTTATTGTTTATGTAAAGAAAATTGACAATGGAGGGTGGATTCTAATATTCTTATATTTTATATGAGAAATTATGACCGAAACAGTATTTTGATTCCTATATCATAAAAGGGACTCTGAGTTTTGATTCGACAGGCAAATAAACAATGATGAATTTATTATTCTAATTCACACATAGTGAAAGAATTACATGGCAGAGATATCTGTTAATAAACTTAACCATAATTCTAACTAAAATAAAAAAAATGATTCGCGACACTGAATGCATTATTGGATATGATCTAAAGGTATAAGGTATCCCTGTGGTGGCCAATCTAAAGTTAAAGTGTTTGAATCAATGACGATTTAATATTTCCTGGAATGTGCCTTATATCCAAAAATACCACATGATCTTTCTTTCATACTGTTTGGTAGGTTGTACGTTGTAACTAATTCACGACTTGTCTTTTATTTCGATGGATAGACTGATATTATCATAAATAGATCAGGAGCTAACAATCAAAACCTATGAATATGTCATATCAATCTTCTTTTTTCTTTCAATAGTTTCTGT
Source organism: Acanthoscelides obtectus (assembly GCA_963669975.1). Lineage (NCBI taxonomy): Eukaryota > Metazoa > Arthropoda > Insecta > Coleoptera > Chrysomelidae > Acanthoscelides > Acanthoscelides obtectus. Next base: position 60,892,476 of record CAVLJG010000007.1, on the reverse strand, counting down.
TTAGAAGTGGTATTTTGTCTCCACATGGATGAGCCACGCTATATTTATGTTCAAAGACTATTGGCCATGTTTATCTGACCAATCAAACCACACATGTTTAAAATTGTTCTTTCTTGTAGACGTTTCAGTCCCAACGGTGACTTTCTTCAGTACAACTGACACTTTTTTGACAAAGACGGTTCAATAGTACTCAATTCAGGATAACTCTGGTGGAAGAGCATAGCACATCTTACGCCACTGTTACTGTGGTGTGCCTTTGGTTATGGTGAGCTGTACGCACACGTTCACAGGGACACAGCGTTGGCAGTGGCGTACGGTGAGTTATACTACTCCGTTATACTATTCCGTTTTGGCACTTGGTTTGTGGCGAGTTGATTATAATCACATGCTATTTTAAATTTTTTAAGGGTCCTGCAGGAGGTGATCCACCCCCTTACACGCCCTATACGGCTCAACGTATCAATTCATTCAACAACGTGAAAATGAGGAACCAGTATGTTTTAAAGGTGTTTCTCATTCTGGCCGTTCAGTTAGTATTAACTATTGGATTCATATCTTTTATCATTTTTGAGTAAGTATGAAAGAAATGAAATCACTTACGATCCGCTAATGTATCTTGTAATTTTTTTTTCAGCGATCACAAGAGAGAATTTGTGTTAAAGCATGTTTTTTTATGTTATCTAACTCTGTATGTATTTTTGAAGGATAAACCACAAATAAGATCACTAAATTTTTTTTACTTTTAGGATTATAACCGTTGGAGTTTATTTATTTTTGGTATGCTGCCCTCAAGTCAGAAGATCAACTCCATTGAACTTCGTATTTTTAGGCTTTTTGGTAAAATTATTTTATTATTTCTGAAAGAAAAGTTAAAATTTCGTGGTTCTATGCACTCACGAGATATTCGCTTTATTGATACAATAACAATGCCTCCTCACACAAGTTCATTTTTTACTAAACGTTTTACTTATAATGCTACTGTCATGTACAATGCTTTACCCTCTGATACTAAAGCTTTAAATTTCGAGAATTTCAAAAAGTATTTAAGAAAAATCATTGACATAACTTTATCTCTAACTTCTGCTTATAATATATTTTAGACATGCGGAGCAGCATATACAAGTGCTTATGTATCATGTCTGTTTGACACCTATACCGTCCTGGTGGCCTTGGGATCAACAGCTGGAATATGTTGCCTTGTCACATTATTAGCAATCCAAAAAAAGGTCATTGAAATATAATAATAATAGTTTTCAATAGTTTTGAATATCTACATATTGAAGCAATGAATGATGATAATTGACTGGGATGGAATTGAATCATTTTATGTTTTCAGGTTGATGTGACAAGATGGGAAGTATACTTGGGTATAGCAAGCATCATAATAATTTTTTATGGAATAATCATCGTTGTATTTATATATTACCTGAAACTACATATACTGTTCGTGATATATGCTGGAGTATCCTGCTTATTATTCTCCATGGTAATAATAATTGATAATAAGTCATTAGGTACAATACTGCACGACAATTCCTTCCCATGCCTAATGAAGAGAAAGTACTGCAGTCACGAAAAATTTATAAAATGAGATTATGTTTTTTGGATGTTATATGAAAAAACTATGTCGCTCGTTTCCGCTATCCGTCCGCTAAGCTTTGGCCCGAAAAAGCTTTGCAGTTTTTGAAAATAAGTCGAGTGGCGGCGGAGGAAGAAAAGGCCAAAAACGAAACAAATATCACTCAAACATGGTTTTTTGACGTTTCAGAGGATCCTGATTACTTTTGAAAAACTTTTAAGAACAAAAAATTAGAGGGTGGGAGAGAATATATCTCATTTTTTTATATTGATATATTGATTCGCTTCCAGCCGCAGTAATTCTACGCACCTATTAGACATATTTCACACATAGATTGCCCCGTGCTTTTGCTCTTAGAAATTGGAATAACAGAGCACTCTTTTCGATACACGTCTGCTTTCTCACGGCGGCATGTCGATCTTGATCAGTGCTCTGGTATTACTGCCGCGCTGGCGCGTTTAACCGGGCTAGAGGAATATACGACATTGCCAAATGGACTACCACCGGTAGAGCAAGAAAATAATGTATATGGACTAACTGTATGGACGTGTGAATGAGTTGATCCGGTTAATGTCTCTGTTATACATGTTCCTAGTTAACTCTTTTCTCACAGGGTCTAACTTGATGGTGAACATAATCCTTTATGAACTGATGGCGTTGCGTGAGAAGTGCAGAGCTTGACGCCATTTTTTTTCTTTTTTTGCAGTATCTACTGTACGATATGCAGAAAATTTTGGGTGGAAGAAGAATACAACTACTGCCCAATGAGTACATTCTTGGAGCTATTACATTGTATACTGACATTGTTGTTATTTTTCTTAATTTATTTTGTGTAATAGGACATGGCAGATTTTACTAAATAAGAAATACAGGAAAAATAATAAAGTAGCATAAAAATTTTCGAGAAATTATTACTCTTACAGGGGAATTGAAATTGTTATATTCCATTTTTAAATGATGCTTTGTGAAAACTTATTAAAAAGAAGCATAAAAAGGAACGTCCAAGCTTTGTTTTGGGACAACTTTGTATCACTTGATCACTTACAGAGTGTGGCTCTGCAACTTGCGAATTTCAATGCAACAATTAAAAATTATTTTAAAAGCAACTATCATTGCAAAAGAGGATCTGTTGTTCTTTTATCTGAATATTTTATGAAACAAAGTGATATGTAAACCATAACTTAGTTTGCATTCCTAGAGCCTTCAAACCATGGATGAGAGGTAGCGTGATTCCGCTTTGTTTCATTTTTTGCATTATTCCCTTTCATGTCTAAACAAGCAGATTTTTCCAGAAAGTAGTTTCTAAAAGATCACATGATATACGTATAGTTGAGGAATGTGCGCGGTTCTCTTGTTTCCGCCCCGTTATCTCCTTCTTCCCTGAAACCAGATACCAGATCCACACATATTTTTATACCTGACGATAATTTTGATGGGTTGAGAGAAAGACGAGGCTCTCGTTCCAGGCCCATTAACCACTAGAAGTGTATCATTAAGTTGGAACATCAAACAAGTGTGGGTCTGCCAGCGTTCTTGGAAACATCCGAGGAATCCGGTGATGGCCGGCCTCAACGAACAAGATGCGACGTTGCCATATCCACATGTAGACGTGCATCGAGAAAAAAATAGTTGGTGGTTTGTCATGTCTTGGTATAGGTACTGCACACCTATTCATAATTCATAGAGAACATGACTTTTTCAAATAATACGTCCCCTGCTTTTTGTAACAGAGCATAGATATTGTCAAGCAAGTAAAACAAATTACGTCCAAATCTCAAATATGTACTATGGAGGTAGACTTCCCTCTGTGTCCCCCTGTAGCTCCACCTCCATCTTCAAATTGCAATGCTGCAAATTTATATAACAAAATGTAATACAAATTAAAAATGAAAGTACCTACTTCCATTTAAGGCAACTACTTTGAATCTTGTCTCAGTTAATGTTCAATCCTTTATTCTTGAATTAACAGGCTCTCAGGTTCTGCAAGCCAATAAGGACACGAGATAGTTTTGTCAACTTAATTGACAGATACCCTTAACCCCACACCGCTTTTTGTTTGTCTAAATATAGAATGGCCGAGATAATGGAGTTGCCTAGAATTTCATTGGGGCTCTGAAAGACGTTCGCTCCAAAGACATTTGCCAAGAAATTTACATGATCGGTAAGGTACAAAGAGCTCTACCATTGCGACAATTCTAAATTTAAGTTGCGATGACTTGAGGAATGACATAACTGACGATTTACATAATTACATGTTCGGTAATTTCTAGTATGACATTAGGTGTAATGCGTCGTGCTCTATTACTACTTTGTACATCGAGGTTTATAATTACAGATCGGCTTTTGTTCTTCCACGAAAGCCGACAGGAGCAGATGATGCAGTTTATGGGTCATGGTTGGAAATATTATTACCTCACGGAATTCAAAAACAGATACTTCAAACCACAATTAAACAAAGACGACCAACTGCAGATTCGACTAGCGCCATTATCATTAAATTTTGCATATAGAAACATAGTAGGCCGCGCGGATCGAACGTCAGTACTGAATCTTAGCCTCACTCTTTAGTAAACTTAAATTCAAAGTTTCACAACAATACGAGCAGTGGTCTCACTACAGTGAATTTTTAAGTGTCACTAAGTCACTAGAAAAATGGAACTCAACCGAGAATATTTTCGCGCCATAATTTATTACAACTTCCAGACAATTATCGCAACAAGAATGCCTTGCTGAGTTACTGTCTGTTTTCGGCAACGAAGCGCCATATCAGTCGACAATTTCCCGTTGGTATGGAGAATTCAAACGTGGACGGGTGAGTCTTAGCGACGATTCCAGGGTGGGTGTACCAAAAACGGCAGTCACCCAGGAAAACGTCGATGCTGTGCGCAAACTCATAATTGAAGATAGACATGTGACATATCGCGAGATTGAGGCGACCTTGAAGATCTCAAAGACCTCAATTCAAAAAATATTACATGAAGAATTAGGAGTAAGAAAATTAGTTTCTCGTTGGATACCCCACCTGTTGACTGAAAAGCAGAAAGCAGCCAGGGTTAATTGGTGTCAAAAAAAAAACAAAACGCTTGACCGTTACAATTCCGGAAACTTAAAAAATGTGTACAGCATTGTTAGTGGTGATGAATCGTGGATTTACTATTATGAACCAGAAAATAAACGACAGCCGGCTGTTTGGGTGTTCCAAGGTGAAGAAAAGCCAACAAAAGTCATGGTCGCGACATTTGTGTCAAAAGCGGGTCATATTGCAACAATTCGTCTTAATGAGCAAAGAACTGTTACTGCGGATTGGTATACCACCATTTGTTTGCCAAAAGTCATCACCGAGCTTCGAAAAACCAACCCTGAAAGAAGAATCATCCTCCACCAAGACAATGCAAGCTCGCACACACCCCAAAAAACAAGGCAGTATTTAACGGAAGAAAACGTGGAATTATTGGACCATCTTCCATATAGTCCAGATCTAAGTCATAACGATTTCTTTACTTTCTCGAAAATTAAAAACAGACTGCGTGGTCAAAGGTTCCAGTCACTAGAAGAAGCAGTTGAAGAATTCAAAAATGCCGTTTTGGATCTGCCAGCAAACGAGTGGAATAAGTGCGTAGAAAATTGGTTCGAGCGCATGCAGATGTGGATTAATTTTCGTGGAGAATACTTCGAAAAACAATAAAGTCATTTAAAACTACCTACCGTGTTGTTTCATTTCCATATGCAAAACCTAAAAGACATCCCTCGTATGCAATCTAATAAAGTAACTGAACTCAATCTTTTAATGCAAGTATCTGAAAAACCAATCGAAATCTTTATTATGCCTGGAATAGATCATTCCACGGTCTACGGTTCTCCAGTGTAACTCTCTATCCTGGCTGACAGCTAGTTATACAATGCCTTGCAGAAAGCCCCCTTTCCTACTTACTTTTGATTAAGTTAAGAAGCTAAAATTCGGACACGTAATATTGACACATGAACACTATATTTTTGCGTATTTTTTTAATTGGATTGGAGGTTGTCCTTATGAGCACTTAATAATCCTAGGATATAAAATATTCTACCTTTTGAAATGGCAGACATTCAGGCTGCCACAGTTGAGTGTTTTTCTACATACTTCTTTTGTGAGTATCTATTTGAGTATGTAATATAATATGAGGCATTCAGTTTACAAAATTTGACAGATTTGTCAATTTTTTTAAAACGAACGGTTGTATATGTATATTTGATTAGATTATTCTAAGAGACGAAAATTAATATAACATATTATAGCGCTATTATTAGTGGTTGTTAAGTTATGGGCGACTCAACATACAAAAACGCGCAATTTTTATAGCATTCCTATTCGCCATTTCGAAAAATGTTGATTTTTTATTTTAGGATTATAATCATAATGAGCTTCAAGATAAGGTATTACACGACCCCCGCTTCCATTGAAAAAAATGTGTAAGCAGCTATCTTGAGATGTTCAACCCCTGCTTTTACCCAAAAATATTCATGCAATAACTTTCAGCAATTTCAGCTTGCTAACTTGATTCGTTCAAAAAAAAGTAGGGAGGGGACCTTTTTGAAAAGCACTTTATATCTCTTCTAACAACTGGTCTTTCAGATGATTTGCTTGCATTAAGTACATCTTGTATTCGGTGTCTTCTACCATATTCAACTTGCTCAAGTGTTGACGGAATCTACAATGAACCATGTACAGTCCCACTTGAGCATGGTATTGAATTTTATTTCCTGAGAAGTAGCGTCGCATATTTGACAGAACAGAGGGCTTAACATCCCAAAAATGGAAAAGTTTTAAATAAATTTTCTTGGTGGCTTGAAACCACTTAGATGCTCTCAGCTATCGCGAAGTATATTTAACAGTCTCATTCTAAGCTTGGTAATAAATCATGTAGATATAAAAAGGATGAATGAAACCGAAAAAGGCTCATCAATAACTCCGATAAAAATGTATCGTTTTATCGTACGAATCCGGTTTCATAATGACCACACCTCGTACCCAGCCTGATTCACGTCCATTTAAGCAGTTTGAGACCACAAGAGACTCATGGCGCCAGCTTACATATAAAGACATGGCATTTTACTTCAGTATTATCAGTGCTCTTTCCTGTTTTACTATTTTCGTCTTTTTTCTTATTGACCTACATGGCATCAATGGTCGCCGCAATGCCATGCTATTAGGAAACTGTGGTAACACAAGGACTCAGATTCGAAAGCAATAGTCCGGGATCTCATGCTCAAAAATCTGAAATCGAAAGTACGCGCGACTTTCAGCGTTACACGGCTGAAATGCTGAATCAGGAACTCTCGATTAGCCATCTCGGTACCACGGTTACGAATTCGATTATACCATTGATCAGGGTATTTTAGCTGAAGATAAACAACCATATACTGTATTTCGAAGCCCAAAACGGGATCTGATTTACGCTAGCGCCGCCATCAGTAGCAGAATACAAAAAAGAATGTAGGAATATTCTTTGAAAAAGGTTAAAGTGGTTCGGCTACTCTCTCTCATAGATGGCGCCTTTACTGGTGGCTCTGTAATGCCTATTCTAATTGGATGTCCTCAATCGAATAGGCTAGTCAATCCGCGAAGATACCTAATTGAAATAAGGATTGAGAAAGGGGATTGAATATCCTAGCGCCATCTATAGGGTAGTAGCAGAACCGAACAATTAACTCTTTTTTAAAAGGATTTTTAAATTAATTTTCATGTTCTGCTTCAGCCTCATAGATGGCGCTATGATCTTTCAGATATCATTTTGGACGCCGGAATACCATATGTCGTTGGCTATATTCATGAATAATACGTTGATTAACGGTTATCCATACCAATTTTTGATATTCGAATTGGGTACCAAATCAATGTTTAAAATCTTGTATAACCATCCAAATTAAATGTCTTCATGAAGTGATGAATAAATGTTTAAGAGGAAGTGAAATCATACCATGCCCTTAGACACTACTACCAGTTATCAGATATTTCCGGTGCTGCGATATGGGTTCGCCGTTTACGGATACAGACTGGTAATATTACGAATTTTGTTATCACAAATCTATGCATGCCACGCATATAATGACCTTAATCATAATTTTTGCATCCACAATATTGTCAACAACTAAGCAGTACAAGCAGAGTAATTTTTCACCAACGTCTAGACGCAAGTTTCACCTTATCCGTACCTATGCCCAAAGTTATATGTACAACCTTGCTTTTGCATCCGTTAACATATATTCGATGACATTTTGGATTATTTGAATGTAAGTAAATATGAGAAGATAAACATAACATAAACATTTTGACAGACAACACAGGAAAATAATTATCAACTTTTATATCATCTCATATATTCAACGAGACTTGCAAATTGATTTTCAACCTCGATACACATATGGATAATTTTTTCCAATGAAATTATCAACAGCATTGTTGAATATACTAACAGACAAAAAATTTTCACAAATGATTTTCATATTAATCTTTAAAATGAGTTCATTTGGTGAGTATAATGGCTAATTTTAGTTCATTTCAAGGGTTTCTAAGATTTAAAGTAATTAAAAAATATCTATCAGGTGACATTTACTTTTTAGTTATCGAGAACAGTGACATAAAGGTGAATGCTAGAAAAACCTTCATTTATGACTATGTACTCTACGATTTTCACGGCACAATTACTAAATAGTAGTGAAATCACTATATTACCAAAATGAAATATCAAAGAAAACAAGCTCTTTCATTCAAAATAATGAATACTCCAAAATACCCTTGGAACAAAATGTATTCAAACTTTTGAACAAAGGTGTACATATATTCACATGAAGTGATGTTACAGAACGTATGTAAGCGTGAGTATGTTGGTCTGCTTTTCATTAACTTTTATAGTTTCTCAAGGATCTGCTTATGGTTTATATTCTCTGAATCGAATTGACAAAGTTGATTCAAGTCGATGAACCATATTTTATTAAATTGTAGAGCTGTAACAAGTCGTTTGTGAGTATATTATATCGTTCATTCCATCTATAACTCGGTTGAATTTTACGCGCTTACTAAAACTGACATGACATTTTTTATCAATTATTCTATAATCTGAGCTTGGTCACACTTGACATAGTAATATATAATATGGGAAAATAGTCCATAAACAGCACCTTTAACCAAGTAAATGAGCTGCTGATACTATATTATATGGAACGCGAATAAAAGCTCTATACTCTGTAAATGCATTCAAATTATTATTCCACAATTAAAAAATATAAATTATTTAAGTTACTAGTAATGATAAATATGAGTGATGTATTTGTAAGTAGGAACTTAGCATTCGACCATATTGACCTAAGTTCAACGTATTTATGTCGGAACTAAGGTTGACTAAGTGAACGTTTAGGGTAGCCGAAGATAATGGCTTCTTGTCAAAGCTCGGCTGTCTGTCAAAACCGGATATGCGTTTGGATATAGTACTGTATCTTAGAAGCATTAAACTGCACCAGGTTACTGCACATCCTGAATGCCTGCATGTGAAGTGCTATCATCCCCGAAGAAGTGGATTGGATTTATTTTACAGGAAAGGCAGTATACACTATTGCAAATGGAAATAGAACAGTTGGTAACATTGCTGCAGTTGTTTTTGTCATGCGGCGTGTATTTTAATCGGACTATTATCTAAAAATAATAAAGCTGTAAATGTTAGAAACAAGTGGGTGGCCACAGATTAATTGATAAATATCTTATGGAACGTAAACACGTTGATAAAAATATGTGGCGAAATGGTATTTCAACGGTGCTGAATTTTATGTTTCATACTGTTAATAAAATATAAAGTGCCAACTAAAAGTATTACATTTATTATTTTGACAAGACGGTAGTGTTGAGAGAAAGGTAAAAAGGAACATTATCTCAAATATGAATAAATAGTTTGATCACTCCATACACAACTTCCTTCCTTTTTGGTAATATTTGTCGTTCACACTTTGGCCATACCGAAAAGTAGATTACTGGTCAATTCAATGACTATAATGAGATTTTAAGTTTTCATATTGTCTGGTTCACAAAATGTAATAGATAATCTCATACAGCTTCTACAATGGTTTTCATGCTACACTCAGCACTGTCAGGTTTCTTAAATAACTCATTTCATTTGGACATAGATATACTTTAAAGCTATTTCCCATATATATGAAAGTAATGAGCCTGCCAATTGTCGTCACTCGAATATTCAACTGTCCAATACACATTCTTAGGATTCACACCAACAATTCAGCCAATGAGACTTGTGCACAAAATACGGGACATGTAACAAATGACGTAGCCATTTTGTTTTCAATCCAGGAACGACGACTACCTTTCCAGCGATTTGTTGGCAGTTTGTATCGATAACAAACGTCATGGATGCCTCAGAAACTGTGCTAGATCCTGGATGTAAATAAAGATTTCGAGGAACACTTACGACATTGGCAGCCTGCAGTGATGTCGACAATAGATAAATGTATGTATATTACTACTATAGGCCTAAATCATTACAGATTTTAGAATTCATATGTATACATGATACGAGAAAAAATAAGAAATTCTTAATCTCAATTAAATCAAATATAGAAATGTATTCGAGTTATCCCCCTTATAATATGTACTGTAGGAAAATTATCTCCACGTTAGGACTAGTCCTTTGGGACAAACTATAATTTTATTCGGAATCAGTTTTCAGAACCGTGGTCGAACCAATAATCAAGATGCACAGAACGCTACGCAAAAAATTAACGAGGTCGGTCCTGGAGCTGTTTTATTTTGAGTAAACTCCAAAATATTTCAATTGTACCCATTTCTACAACAAACTTCTCAAAAAATGGATTTTGATGATAAAAAAGTCTGAACACAACTCACAAAACGAGCATAAACAAAAAGATGGTTCTCATAACGTTGAAAACAAAGGTGTGGAAACATTCTTGTTCTTTGTTCAGAAATGCTTGGGACATTTCTATGACTTTTCTGGAATAGTTCATGGTTAACCGGAACTTCTCCGTCAAAACATCGAATTGAACAGTGCAAGCTATAATGTAACAAAAACCAATAAGGCAGTCGAGTCCTTCGTGGCTTGAATCTCTGTAGGGCAGGCACTCAGGACATGTTTCCAGGAACTTGTCGCAGTATGCTGTTCTATTGTATTCATCAATCCGAGAGGCTGCCTGAGCCACCTTATGTATCACTCAAGGTACTATCTGTATCCTCCCCGTTAATCTTCTCATCAAATTCCTACTTATTCCAAAATAGCCACTGAAAGCTCTGAAAACGTGTGTTCTGCACATTGAAGAAACTGGCTCGTTCCAATACCTCCAAAAGGACTGCAAGATTCATACGCCACATCCAAGAGCAAAAAGCATATCAAGACGAGGAGAAAAGAGAAGACAACGTCAACAAAATACTAACACAGTAGATGTGTATTTATAGCAAGCCTCTCGAGTGCGCGCACACACACAAACATACGGTTGAAGTTAAGACAGTAACGGAACCACAAGGTTCAAACTAAAGAATTCAGATTAGGTAGAAGGAGCCAGTCAAGGATTTCTCTTAATTCTCTTAGCATGTAGTGAGGACTAAAGTGCACGTGACTTAAGTCAATTTTTTTACAGTTCTGTCATTAAATTCTATATTTAGTGTTATTTTTTAAAAGTGAGAGTGCAGATAATTTGCAGAGAGCGACACCAGCATAATGAAGGTAGATGTTTCCTCCTGTAAGTATAATTATGATGTTATAGTGCTGTCACTATGGTAGGCATGGGTAGACAAATGAGTCAAAAGTATCCACTAAAACTTCGTAACTTTTGCGGCAAACAATGCTATGTAAACATATAGGCTTGGCTCCTTCTAATCTATTTGAACTCGTTGGTTCAAACCGTCATATCTTCGTTATTATGTCACAACAACGAACAAATTATCATATAAGTAATATCATAAGGACCTCTAATTTTTCGGAAAAAAAAATCGAAAAAACACATTGCTAAGTAATATTTTAACAAAAAGCATGAGTGCTGGTGGCAACAAAAATCCGAGTCGAAGCCGAGGATTTTTGCACCTGCACGAATGTTTTTTGTTAAAAAAATATTACTTTTCATTGTTTTTCGATTTTTTTACAGAAAAAAATTAGATGCCCGAATCATATTTAACAAGACTATTCCATGAGTAACAGACTATTATGCATACAAGCTTACAAAATTTATTGACGATGGAATCAAAAAAATTGTTTAGCGTCTTTTTCTGGTGTTCTAGGATACCATAATTACTTGTTATCAAATGTATTGTAATGTTTGGTGACAACAGCTGTCAAGTTTTGCCGCGGGTAAACTCGAAAAAACTGCTGACAGTTGCTGTCATACCATTTTTCCATCTAGAAACCATTTGTAATTCAAAATTGGGCGTTTGCGATTGGTAGAAATTAAAACGAGGGAAATAGTCTTAGTATTACTACGCTACAGTTGAAGCGGATTGTATGACAGAAGCGTGATTAAATACAGACAAGGTCTAAACTCTAATCAGTATTTGTATTGAACCATAGAATCAGGTGATAGTGACGAATGAAGATATACATACCCGGGTACTAAAACAGAGGAAAGTAGGATAACACATCGTACGCTTTGAATTGTAAAGTCGGTTATCGCGGATCCCATCGTATTCAAAGGTACGCCGCGTTAACAGTAGCGTGCGATATGTTTTTTCACCCTGTTCCCTTTTGGTAACAAAAGGAACTGATTTTCCCAAAATCATTTTTATTTTTTCCCCGCTTTATTTGAGATGGGGTTTCAGAATAAAAAGTACATTGCCACTTTTAGCATAATTAGAATTTCAATATGATGTTTCGTCTCTCGTTGTCAATTATAAACTTTTTCTTATAGACGCCATATTGGATTTTTGCACATTTAAATAGAGTTATTAACTCTGATTTCAAAGGTGTTATAATACACTAGGCGTTGCTTGGGGGTACATGGCTGATAAGATAACTAACGTACATACATAATAATGAATTAAAAATATAAATAATGGGATGCAAGATCACGTTGGTTCATATAATATCCAGTCTTCCTGGATGAAAATGGGTTCTTTGGATTAACTTGGGTACCTTCGAATCCTCTTACCTATAAGCAAAGTCAATATCATGTTGAAACATAACTTTTGAGTTCTAGAGAGCAAAGTGAATCCTGAGTGTTTTCTGTGACCACCTCTCGAAAATAGGATCGGATGTTGCAAAGTTTATAATATATTTTACGTGTAAGAAGCCTATTTCGTTCCGTCACTGCCTTGAGGTCATACACACTCTCCCTACCGCGCTTGTTTCTCGCATCCATGGCGGTCGACCGTCATCTTGATAATTATTAGTTCCACAGAAAACAGATTTCGTAATGCCAGCCAACGATTTTCTGCTTCTACTATCTTCTCTTTTTCTTTACTGATTTTGTTACTATGATCATATCAATTCTTACCTTCTAGTTTCTGAACTGAAGATTGATTATCTACTAGTCACACAACAAACAAAACTGTAGGAATTCAAGGAAGATTGAGCTTTTCAGCTAAAACCGTTTTATAGTCCGCCACTCCATTGCATGCAAGGTCTTGCAGTTACAAGAAGCCATTGTTTTGTTTGCAAGAAAATTACCTTCAATCACATGAAAAGACGGCACTGTTTGCTCGATTCAAACGAGCAAGATTAGCCAAACTGAATGATCGAAATATTCCCTTTCACGTTCCTAACCCATACTTCTGGTTCTGGTTGTTTTTTTACCCTTTTGAAGGCATGGTTCTAATATTGAAAAACTAGTTTCAATATAACTACACAAACCACCGGACCACCTAGGGACATTTGCATGCATCGGTAACTTGTACACTACTAACTAATCTACCACAATTGTAGACAAACTTGCCTGAAAAATCCAGCTGATTGATTTTCATGCAGTTGCAAGAAATGACAGGAGGAATCGCGGACAACTTCCCTTGTTCTCAACACGGTCCATGAGCCACTCCTAAAGGGAAACGCAAATTGGAGCTGGCCACGGTATCCAAACGCAATAAATCTCGAAATGCACGTATTAAAAAAGACACCCAGGAAACTGTCCTTGATTTATAATGTTATTAAATCTAATACGTATACGTATCTGCCGATCTCATTCGATTTACCAGTAGAGAATAAATCGTTTCTGTCTTATGTGATACATACACATATGGTGGTTTAGGTTTTCCGAGCGATTAGTTTCTTCAATTCTCGTTTGAATGGGCACAATGTAATAAGTCGATGCAATATTGTAGATTAGGTTCAATTTGATTATGTTAGATAAAGGCACCTATAGGGCGTTGTTCAGCAGGTATGCATCGAAGACCAAATCAATTTAGATAGAAGATCGACAGTATCGTTTATGACTTCTATGGGTGAACAGGTTTCTTGATTAGACAATGTTTCAATCGCTAATCGCAAGCTTCAGCAAACAGATGGGTGATATATATGCTGATATTGGTTCTGCCTCTACATTAGTAGTATTGAAGTAGTTTAAGTAATTGTGAAGAGAGGTACAGTTAAAGATATTTTGACAAAAGTTGCTGATGAGATTGCTTTTGACTATATACGTATATACGTCTTTCACGTGATCCATACAGCTGTATTTGTTTGTAAAGAGCAGAAGAGCTTGCTAGAATCAAATAATAATGGAGTATGCAGGCATGGGGGAGAATTTCTCCTGGAGATATATTCGGAAGCGGGAATCAACTCCATATATTTAGTTACAAACATCCCAAGGCAAACAAAGTCAGCTACTCTTTACGAAATCTACGATTAGTATGAAGAAGCTCCGAAAAGTAACAGCAGGAAAAATGAAGCAATTGATACAAAAGTCCTAGATATTGAAAACATGTAAACCGTCATAAATGAAGTATACAGTAGGCATAAGAGCGGAAATCAACAATAGAAAATCAGGCATTTTGTCAACTTCGATAACCATTTCACAAGAAAAGAGTGGTAACCTTAAATAACAGGTTTCTTCGGATTCGAAGACCTGCTTATATGGCAAACCTATATTTTTATTCTTGCAAAATAATACTAATGATATGCTGTATATATAATTTGTTTGTTACTATATTTATCTATCTCTTTGAATTATTGATGATTGATTATTGTCATACCTGTTTGTCATGAAATATGAGAGATACCTTATTGAATCACAGGTGATATTTTTTGTTTGATTAATGACGCTTAAGCTGAATTTGAGAGCTATTAAGCATCTTAATACACTTGTTGTAATTTGTAGATAATATTCTATAGTCAATAAGAATATACGAGTAATAGAAATTTATTTTCTAAGGACTATGGTACATTAACAGGAAAAGTTACAGTACATAAACAGTACGAACAAATAGTAAAAAAGACAAAACTTTAATATAAATATTCGTTTACCACACCGTGTAGGATTTGTAATAGTATAATGAATAACGTGTTTTTCTTACAACGAGTATGCTGAAAGTCTTGGAAGTTGAATCCTCAATTTCAAATCGCAATATTAAATCCAGAATTAAACTAGGACAAACATGTTTGCAAAAAGACTGAGCTACGACAAAACTACCCTCGAATTTTAATTTTGTTTTCTCTAGCAAATCCAACTTTAAAGAGTATCTTTGGATAACTTCGTGGTTAAGGCTTAAATCAAATCATATTGAAATTAGAGAATTACACATAGTCAGATAATTTGATTAACATCATTCTTAAGGCAATCCATCTGTATCAATTCATAAAACAATAGTGACAACGGTGAATATTCGTTGCTGTCTACACCCATTTGTCAACCTTTATTTTTTAACAATCATTTCATTTACAAACAAACGGAAGAATTTTCGCGCTTGCATGAACAACAATTTCACAACTAATCTCTATTCTGATTACAAATATTTGGTAACCAGACAAGTACTATAAGATTTACTTGAAGATCTATAGGGAAACGATGAGAAAACAGTAGCTACTTGAGAAACCGAGGATGAAGTAGCTAACATTATATTTATATTATATCTTGGAAGTTGAATCCTCAATTTCAAATCGCAATATTAAATCCAGAATTAAACTAGGACAAACATGTTTGCAAAAAGACTGAGCTACGACAAAACTACCCTCGAATTTTAATTTTGTTTTCTCTAGCAAATCCAACTTTAAAGAGTATCTTTGGATAACTTCGTGGTTAAGGCTTAAATCAAATCATATTGAAATTAGAGAATTACACATAGTCAGATTATTTGATTAACATCATTCTTAAGGCAATCCATTTGTATCAATTCATAAAACAATAGTGACAACGGTGAATATTCGTTGCTGTCTACACCCATTTGTCAACCTTTATTTTTTAACAATCATTTCATTTACAAACAAACGGAAGAGTTTTCGCGCTTGCATGAACAACAATTTCACAACTAATCTCTATTCTGATTACAAATATTTGGTAACCAGACAAGTACTATAAGATTTACTTGAAGATCTATAGGGAAACGATGAGAAAACAGTAGCTACTTGAGAAACCGAGGATGAAGTAGCTAATATTATATTTTACGAGTTTTTCAATACGTCTCCTTTTCAGAATGAGATACCGATTATAGCACCTTTGAATCAGGCGTCTGATAATTTCAATGTTACATCAGCGCATGGTTTGCATAGACGAATCAAAAGTGTTTCAGACGAGACTAGGCTACATACGTTAATGTAAACACAATATCTATTTTTTCGGTAGCTAGTCGCACTATTACTACTTGGGAACATATTTATCAGTATCAGATTTAAGACGAGTTCTAGTTTATACTCGTATAACGCAAAATTAATCATCCCCCTTCCCAGAGAGTATTGTTAGAGGACATGTAAAGTTTTTTGGTCTTAAGTTAATGCTTGAAGCCTCATGAAGTGGTGACGTGATTTTCCGTGATACGTTCGTATTAATTACCAATTTCATTCATCTGGTTACACGAAACGAGGAGATATCAGACCTCATGAACGTGTTTCTCTAATTCCTTCCTTATTATCCGCCGTGGTAATGGCTCGAAATTGACGGTGGGCGAATCAGCGTAGGATTTTAGGCGTTTTTTCAAATCCACGCCGCGCAAGCAACTAGCTGACTGCTGGTATCTCGCCGGAGATCCTACCATTACATTTAGAAAATATAACTGTTCATTAAGTAAATAAAATAAAAATGGCCATTAGGTAACGTTGTCGAGGTTCATTGGTGCACAACGCCTTACACGGGAAAGCGGCCGATACGTCTGTCATTATCATTTGCATAAATGCGGGGACTTGAATGGAGCTTTCAGAAATAAGAAGAACAAACAGAAGACACAACTCGAACGCGCGGTCGTGTTAAAACAGTTCTTCTACTCCTTAATGGTTAATAGTTACCTGGGAGTTAAGAGACTCCTAATTCCATTAGTTACATTCGTAAGTCCTCTAAGTTATTGTACGGTGTATGTATTTTGTTATTAGAGAAAATTGGAGAGCAGGGGTGCTCGCACATTATGATTTTTTGGGATTTGAGGACCCCCATCATGGCGGGACCTGCGTCCGGACCCTGTGGGCATGTAGAGTCAAGACGCGACGGAATTAGACCACGTGTCATGGTGAATTCAACAATTAATTAGTGATAAAAAAAAGAAGAAGGAGAAAGCTGGAAACATTTTAGGGAGCTTCCCAGGCTGAGCAGTAGATAAGTAGAGTCTTTATGCAACCACCTGTTGAAGATCGTCAGGCATAATGGGCGATTATGGCAGTATATCTATTCCTAGGTGACTTTCGCGTTATAGTCAATATTATACTATCAAATACCAAATGAAAATCAAGCATTACAATTACGTCCAGTGATGAAGTACCATTTTTACGCCCTTATCATATAACAACTGACACACTGCAAACTCCTTATGCCAAATTGGACATCCTTATGTCAGATTACAGTTTTTTCTAAGTTCGTTCTGCTTCTAGCTATCCCTAGCTGTGTGTGTTACCTACTTTGTATCTACGCCGGACCTTTTCCAGCTCATATACTTCTCGCACGCCAGAATAAATTATTAGCATTGAACCTGTTCAAATGGCCGTTGTTGCACAGATAAGAAGCTTAATGCCATCTTCACACTCGGTGATATTACCACCGTCACACCTTTTGAAAGTATACTCCATATAAAAAAAATAAGAAATCCGAAAAGTACGTATACTCCATATACCAGTAGTATTCTTTGAGCCTGCAACACACAAACCATGCTAGCGAAATGCCGGTTGCAGTAGTTTGGGCAACTATCGGCAAAACGATCGTTGCGCCATTATTGCATAGGTGGCGCTCATGACGTGCGAGTTATCTGAACAGTGCATTACCCTAGTGCGAGTTTTGAGTTTGAGGATGTATGTGACTTTTGAAACGTCTCTGCACTTTTGCCAGGCGCTGAGCTCCAGAACTCAAAATAACGAGCATCAAAACCATTTTGTGTTGGAGGTTCCATTGATAATGGGTGTAATTTACTTAAGTAACTTTCTACTGATTTGCAAATACTAACTACATCGCCTACGTCACTGGCAATTCACTTTTTTATTCTTGTAGCAAAATGTTAAAAAAGTATTGAAGTAAGAAAATATCTTTTTTTGTAACTCACGGATTTCAGAATCTTAAAAATCCTCACTTAGAAAAAAGAAACCGTTTTATGGCATGTGAATAAAAAATAGTATTTCCGACTTACCAGGTACGCAGATCCTGCTCCAATGATAAGGATTGCAGCAGACGTAGACCTTATCTACCTTGGACCTACAGCTAGGCAGTCTCCTGATCTCGTCCACACTGCGCAAGTCTGGCCACCTCCACGTCTGACAACATAGCAGATGCGGTTCCTCCTTGTAGGGCAGCAGTACGCATCCGGTAGGTTCGCGTCCCCTGGACTCCACCGCTTTGGCCAGGGTATCCAGTTGGGCGTCCTGCAGCTTCTTCAGCAGTACCGTGACATCCCCAGTCTGCATTGAGCAGCCGGCAACGCCGCGTCGAGTGGCCTTGCTCAGGCGGCGAGTCAAGTTCGACCTGCGCGACCGGAAAGGGAACATGAGGCTCGGACGGTCGCACCGGCACCATTTGGGGGCCACGGTGCCACCGGTACCGCTGCACAGCTCCCCACACCTACTCACTTTACCGCCTATCACGGCTATCTTGGTATCCACGATCAATAAAGTCAAAATTATCACTCAATAAACCCCGGTACGTACCGGTAGGATCGTTTTTACAAAAGTCCTCACCTCAATGGGATGTTCTTTCCTCTCATACACTACCTCAGGACATTTCCTCCCAGCGTTCTTGATTTTTATAGGTTTACTACCACTTCTGGTACTACTTTCAACTGTAAGGCTCTTTCTTTTAGTACCGAAAGCTTCTTCGAAACTTTCTGCACTTGATTCATTAACTGAACTCTCTCTTCTATGGCTCCTTATAGTACGTATATAGCTCATTAGAACGGTTTTGAAATTTCTATTGCTAACTTGTGAAGCTCTCTGATTGCTCCAGAGACGTCAAGGTTGCTTTGCAGGGCGCTAACTGTATTTTAATCTTTTATGACGTCAAAGTACTTAAAATAGTCTATCATTTAAATTCAGTCTTCCAAGAACCCAATCTTCACAGACAACTGACCAAGTCGAATCAAATACTATATCAATTAACTTAATTAACAGCTCAAGGTTACTGTACATTGATACCTGACAGAAATTCTTGACTTGTTATCACATAACCTCAAAATGTGTGTACGGTGGTTCCAAGATTAGATAATTGTTCAACTTCCTAATGTTTGTGGATGCATCTGATGCAACAGCGATAACATGGCACGTAGTCACTACTTCTACTAGGTATAACAAGTAACCTCAAGAGTGATTATAGGTTATGATCTCTAGTTATGCAAGTTTGAAGATCTTTCGAGCTGTTGAATCTGTTTTGTACAATATCTTGCACGAAACCTATTCAGGGTCTGATTTTGGTTACTTTTTTCTGATATTTGTAATAGCTTCCCCTCGCCTTCTTGTTACTATTTGTCGTTTCAACCTTGGTTGTAGAAGGTTGGGATACTTCACGCTTCAGGCTTGAACAGCAAAATTCTATATTTTGATGGAATAATGGTTTGAGGCACTTTTCTTAAATGTTGTGTCCCTTGCTTGTTCCTTAAAGCTTCCTCATCTAGTTAGCCGGGAAAAGCAACAGTTGGACGTTTAGATGCGGTGTTTTTCTTCGAAATGCTGTATCTTCGCTTTCGTAGATCTAGATTCAACGATGTATTATCCCGGTTTATTCAAACTATTTGGTATCAAATGTTTAAATTTATATCTCTATAACCTTGCTACTATCTCCACCACTACAAAAAAGCTTTAGACTTAGTATCAACTTGATTTCTTGTTGGAAGTTACTGAAATTCTTGTTGGACTTTAAAGCTTTCTTCTGCTGCACTTGTTGTGTCGTGTATGTTCTCTAAACTTATCGTTAGTGTTCAGGAATAATCCTAGCCGGTGATTGTAATATGTTCCCCGGTTTGTAAAGGCACTATATCACTAGTCGCGATGCCGCACCGCGTATGTGTCCAACCCTCGCGTGTCGGGGTGCCAACGAAAGACGGGCAGCAATGAACACGGCCTGCCACGATCCTCACACAACAAAATACCGAAAGCGACTGACGCTGACGCGGCAGCGGCGCGACGTTGACGGCGGCACGACCGACGGTCGTCGCCTGAGGACGGCGCGGACGTGGACGGCGGCGTTGCCGATGTTACGCTTTAAGACGCCCAGGTTTGGATGGGGAGGACCTCAAGGATCACATTTAGGGCCACATTGAAGAGTCCAATCAACGGCAGTGCATAGGAGCATGGTAAGTATCTGTGTGCTAATAATCTGTGTTGATGATAATTCCATTGGTATCTTGTCCCAAATATACTTACTTGAGATGTATGCAAAGCTAAAAATTAGTTGCGCATCCGCTTTTTCTTATTCAATCTGGATATAACATATGCATATTAAACAGAACGATGAAAAGGAACTATCTAGGCAGCAACTTCATAGTTTTGTTCTTAGTGTGTCCCTGACACCCGAACATTGAATCTGATTAATATGATATACCATTAATTTTTCTGTATTTTCTTACAAACTAATACGTTTACGATTTAAATCTCATTTACGGCCAGTCAAAACAAAAAGCAGCGCGTGACGTCCAAAATTCGTGCATTCCTATTGGCCAGCAGGCCATTATTGCCTGGGCATCGTAGCGACAAGCTAATAGAAGCGGTGATCGAAGGTTCATGTTTACTTTGATGGGGCGTTAATGGGAATTGGATACATAGTGGACGCACTTCATTTATTTGCTTTATATAATCTAACGTATAATTAATATTATCACTTAGTAGTAGTGGTGACCACGCGAAGCCAGGCAAATAGGCCACCTTTGACCCTTTTTGTTGACCCCGTAATATCGACACTGTACTACAAGCTATATACAGGTAACTGATAATTTAATGAACCAGCTCCAACAATGCGGTGTACCTGTGTTGATCTTGCACCGATCTGATGCATAGTATAGAAAATACCACATTCATGGCTCGAAAGTAACTTCAGAGGTAGAGATTGGAACATGCAAGATTGCGAGTCGACTCAACGCGCTAACCGCTCGGCTATCCCATCACAAAGAACTCTCGCACATCTTCTGCTATGTACGCAATACAATACACAGGTTGGTATGTCTTGGTCCACTCATCGAGCAGCTATATAGTTGTTCAGCAGGTGAAAAGCTTGGGATGTTAATGCGGCCTTTGTCCGTGTTTGGCCGCTACTACCGTGGTCTCTTCGATAACCAGATGAGTATTGTAATTGCGGTGAATATCCCTATTACGGATAAACTAAATATAGTTGACAATGTTCCTAAGAACTATTTTGGAACCTTTGAATGATTTAGATGTTCGAATTCTTGGAAATGTAACCATAGAATCATCGCAGATATGATTATTATCGATTTTGTGGATCCATTACATATATTTTTATAGCAACACAACCCTCAATCGTTATTTTCTGCACCCGTCACTGGTGTTTGACATCTACTTTTCTTGTATTTTGTCAGAAGGATGGTGGCATGGACCCGTAGTAGCTAAGTTTTAATAAACACAAATGTTCAATAGTTACTGAAAGCGACACATAGATAGTTGCTTTATCATATACAAATGCAATGTAGTTAAAAGATATTAAGGAACCATGATAAAATAAGGACTGTTTTGGGATTTATAACCTTCTGATATTCTTTCCTTAACTTTCATAAAATCATATGAGGAGCAGGTAATCATAACGTAGCTTGGTACTATTTAGCATGTCACTGATCGGTAACCAGTGCAACTTGAATTTTAATCAAATAATTACATTGTAGTGTGTGTCAGTCACTTACAAAAGCAGCAATGACTTTTCTAATCCAAATAGTACGTGTGGTGAAATCTGTATTTAATAAGCAATCTTTTTATTCAATAAAAAGGTTATAAATCCCAAAATAGTCCTTATTTGATCATGGTTTCTTAATATCTTTTAACTACATTGCATTTGTATATGATAAAGCAACTATCTAGAAGTATGTTGTAGAAAAAATGAACAAAGTATAACCTTATTTGTACATGCATCTAAAGACCACAGATGAGAAGGTTCGTTTTTGAAAAATTTAAGAAAAAATTCAATATCTGAAAAACGGTGACACTTTTATATCGGTAAGTTTTTGTTATTTAGGAGGTCAGTCCTAAGCCTACCCTCTCCTTAGGTTTGTCGTGGTACTTATTGTTACTCGGATACACACAAATACTAGTAGATTGAGTACATTCCATTGCTTTCGAAATTCCTCGTCGCACACACACTAATCTCTCTTTTTCTCGAACAGTATTAGAAGCAAAGAATGTAGCTGCATCTGTAGAGGAAAAATTCCGGAATATTTTTTGACGGCCAAAAACAATAGCATAGAAGCTGATGATCATTGTAGAACTTGTGTCTCCTCTAAATGTAAATTAGTGCAAGATACGTCCAAAAAAGACGAGTCAACATCCTTCGCTGACCTCATTGTTAGTGCTTCAAGGCAGCAAATTGATATGACTTTTATGAAATATACCTCACGATACAGCAGCAAAAGAAGATCACAAGACCAACTTTAGGTCGCTGCCCTGAAAAGAAAACATCTTTTTAAGCCTCCCTCAGTCATTTCATCTGTCTTGAATTTAGCAAGGTTTACCTCAATCTCAGACCTTTCTAATAACGTGGCAACGTTGTGGACAACCGGTCTAGACTCCGGTGGGAGCAGTGGCGCCACCCGGGCGCCAGGGTCGGACTTCGCTGCCGTACGACTGATTGGGTATGTATACAACCAGTGACGGGGGACATTTTAATTTTTACTTCCCGCGCCAATTGGAAAGGAATAGCCATCCGAAGAAGTTTGATAATGAGGTACTATCTTAATTCGGAAAGTACCGAACGGATTTTGGCAAAATTTTAATTTGAGGTTAGTACTATACCAGGAACGAAAAAACTTTGTATGCTATCAAACCGATCCAGTGGCGTCGGAGCTACGGGCAGGAAATAAAATAAAAATCGTTGAAACTAGTTTCTATATTTATTTTTCACTCCTTATCACTATTAACAATATTTTTGAGGGGGAATCTTGGGCGTGGGGGTCGCAGGGGATGGAGCAGGATGTATCTCAATTTTTTGGCGTTAGTACATTTATAAAATTTAACCCCGATAATTCTACGCTCCTATTTGATATATTTCACATGTAGGGTTCCCCGTAGTTTGGTCTTTTCTGTTAAGCCTGTCGTGAAGGAGGCTGTGTCTAAGTAGCATGGTGTTTTACGGTGTCGATCGCTAGCGCATGGCTCCAAGGCTCACGGACACCTTCGAATATGGGCGTCTGAATGCATTTTTTATAACTAATGTTAAACACCTTTTTCCCTGCTCTTAAAATGTAACTCGCTTTTATTTGAAAATGAGATATTGTTTTTTTAGATGTTTTCATAACATGTACATCACAAAATACCATATGTCACTCATTAGCGTCTGTCTTTCTATCTGTCGTTCTGTCGGTCTGAGTGTCCGCTAATCCTTGATCCATCTATAACGCTCGGATCTTAATGAAATTTTCACGCAAGGTTGCTGCTATGCTAAAGCTTTATAGTTTTTGAAAATCAGTCCAGTTGCGGCGGACAAAAAGGCCAATAACGAGAAAAATAAAAATCGCTCAAACTTCGCTTTTTGATGTTTCAGAGGATCCTCATGACATTCCGCAAGCTTTTTGTAAGGGTTGATATTCGAGGGTGTAGAGGGTGATGGAGAATATACGAAAATTTTTGGCTTCTCGTATATTTATACGCTCCCAGATCCGGTAAATCTATGTGCCTATTCTCCATATTTTTCACATCATAGATTTCCAAAGCTTATGTTTGATTCTTAAAATTTGAGTGAATAAGAAACCAGAATATCTTTTAAGTATACTCAAAACATTTGAAAACATCAATAACTTGGCTACCAGAAATCCACAATTATTAGTTATACCTAAACACTTTGCGCCTCTTTACAAAAAGAGATTCTTTTCTGTTGCTGCCAAGTTATACAGTCTTCCATATGAATTTCTAAATTATACTCTCAACATTTTTAATAAGAAGCTGAACTTCGTGGTTACTTAGCAGTACATAATCACTCCCTCACCACTCTTCCACGCTGTCTACCTTGATAGTTTTACATAGTCACATACGATAAATTTATCTAGCTTCACAAAAAAACATATAAATCTTAGATCGCTGATCACCTTGATAGTTTTAAAATAAATTGGTCACATACAATAAATTTATCTAGCTTCACAAAAAAACATATAAATCTATAGTAATAGATCGCTGATCACTTGATTATTCATTTTTGAGCCGTTCAGATCAATTTCATATTAGGATGTACGGTTGAGTTAAAAAACACCATCGTGATAACACTCCACCGATTCGATTCTCAAAATTTTAGTGACTCATCAATGCCTATTGCTGTTTGTTGAACATATTATGTAAAAGAATCGAATAAATTCAATTTATTATTATTGCTGCTATCTAAGCTCACTGCCCGGCGGTTCGGCTCACTAATCTAGTGGTACTGCAGAAGAGATACACACCGACCATGCACGAAGTGAAGGATAACTCGCTGCAGCTTTGTTACGCAGACGTGGAACGGGAACGTGGCCGGATGGACAGTAACTACCAGTAGGATAGGGAAATAATGTCTATGGACTAATTGTATGGGCCTGTTTGACTGACTTAATCCGTTCAATTTCTCTGTCCTGCATGTTCGTATATAAAATTTTTCTCAGAGGATTTGAATTGCGTTGATAATAATCCTGATGGCGGCGTTGAGTAGGAAGTGCAGTCAACTTAACGCCATTTTTTTATTACTGGCTGAAAGAAAGCTGGTTTTAACTTTTTTACTTTCTTTTATTTATTTTTTAATTTTCACTATTAATTATTAATTTATGCTGTTAAATAACTAGATTAGTAATTTATATCTAATTTGCACATATTTTATTAATATGACTACATAAAATCGCTTACTGTATTTTTCTTGTATAATATAAGTACTGAGTAAGTACAGTAGACGTACTCCATATATACAGGTATGCTTGTTCAAATGATCGAAGAAATAAAGCGCATTTATATTTTAGCGGATTATTTGTTGTTACAACCCTAAAAAATGTAGTATGGTCATTACAGATAAATACTCGTATTTATTTTATATATGACAGACGACGAACCTAATCATCAGGCCCTATAACCAGAATATTTGTCAAGAACAATAAATGAGTTCCTACTCGATAGGTTTGCGTCCTTCTATTAGAAATCCATAATAATCCAATAATAATATTGCATTTTCACATCACAGGAGTTACTGTAGAAATAATAAATTGCTATTCTATGATGTCCGTTGTATTGGATTTACAGTCACACTTTGCTGACTGTATTTCTCTCACCAAGTTCTTTCATTTGATACCATATCAAACGGTGACTATGAAAACTAAAAATCGCAATTTGCGGCAGCCACCATATTGGATTTGCAATGAAATCAGTGTGCTGATTGTGTTTCGCTCACAGAATCGTTTCGTTTGACATCCGTATCATCAAAATCAAAATTACCATTTTGGCCACATTGGAGTCAAAATAGCGGCTTCCAGATAATCCTTCAGTGTCACGTGAACCATACGTGTATACCAAATTTCAGCTCAATCGGGCACTGGGAATTGGGCCACATTTTACAACAAGATTTGAGATACACAGATGCGAATAGGTGAAACCAAATAAAAGTTTGTAAAAAAGTAGGTATAAAAACAGTGATCTATAACTCTGTACGAACCATTCAAATTCCATTGACTATCTTATTCCGCAAAAGCAGGAAATAATTTTCTTCATTATCCCTGTAAGAAGAATCCCGCGAAATGTCACTGACGGAAAAGGCAAATTATAATCAGCGCCAACAGGAGATAAAGTGACTTCAGTGTAAGGCGATGGCGCGACGAATACCGATTACTTCATATACATATATACATTTCCTAAAAATTAAAATTCAAATTTTATACTACACTAACTAGCAACTTTTCTATAAATACCCCGTGATTAACAATGTAGCCAGCTTTTAGATCAGTCCGTTTAGAAGTATCTCATAGTTAGTTTTGATCTGAGCTTTGATGCAGGAAATGTAGGTCTCTAGATAGGGGGTCTTATTATATTCATAAATTAAAATTCTGTCAGTCTGTCTGTCGGTCGGTCTGTTTGTCTGTCCGCTAATCTTTGGACTGTCTATAACGTGGAAAGAACTGCTCGGATTTTAATGAAATTTTCACACAAGGTTACCACTATGCCAAGGACGAAAATATTTTGATCCAGTGGCAGCCGAGCTAGGAGCAGATAGACGAAAAAACATAAATCCCTCAATTCCAGTTTTTGACGTTTCATTTTGAAAAAGAAATACACGGTATAAATTTGATGTTGGGGCTGTAGGGGTGGGGGAGGCTATATATGTCAATTTTTTGGTATATTTTATAAATCATAGATTTCCCAGTACCTACATTTGCCCTTAAAAGATAAATTATAAATTAATACGTATGTCCGATGTACGCATGTCGGACAACACAACGAGCCCACGCCTTTATGCTTTGCATGACGAGGAATGACTGAGCCATCATGAGGTTTTTGTTGCTGGATAGTCTGTACTGTAGGCTAGATGGCATTGATGATTATAAGATTATTATCAGGAACTGACGTGTGCCTTATGAATTGATGACTGCGTTGCGTAGGAAGTGCCAAGACAACCTACTTGACATCTTTTTTTTTTTTGGTAATGCTGTTGGATTAATCAATCGTTAATTTATTTCAAGGAACTTAAAAGTGTCACAGCTTCAATACATATTTACCATAACAATTAATAATGTATTGTCTATGTAGAGCAAAAGCAAATAGAGCACCTTGTAAAAATGATTTTATATAAGCAAGGGGAAGTCATGATTGAATTTTGAAGTAAAGACATTTGCTGTATTGCTGGATTTCCCTAGTAAAGTTTGTAGTTTTCTTGGAGTATCTCGTCCCATGCCAGCTATACTTGGTTCCGAAGACCTAATAGCGTTTGTGGAGGGTGAGGCAAAGAAGTCACTCTTTTTCCTATCATATCTCAAACATGTTCAATCCGCAAGAGTTTGGATGCAAATAACTAATAACTTGCGCGTTACAGATGTAGTCCATTGTAGCTCTAGCAATATAGGGGCGAACATCATTTTGTTGGAAAATTCGCTTCCCAAGCGTTTGTAGAAATGGCAAAAGATGAGGTTACAGTATCTCTTGGATATGCCTTTATGCCGTCAAACCCCGTTTAATTAAAACTAGAGGTAACCTAGCACCATTTGTAATGGCTAAAAAATAACTCCGACAGTCTAGCATGCATTCTTAAACAGAACTGAGAATCAGGACTAAAAACATGTTATACATTTTTATCATCCGCATTTGCTCGATCTCTGGTTATGTTGAGGAATACATGATGGACCGGCACGAGTCAAGAGGTGTCGTGGAGAGAACATAATTTAGAGTTTATAGTTGAATGTCAATGTCATTGTAGGATCTATATCTCGAGGTGCCATTGCATACGGTGCTAGCTTTCATTGGAGGAGCTGTGACGACGTAAAAGTATATCCATGAGATACTGGAACGCTCAAGTCAACTCCCTTTCATAGCCTCCTGAATCTCCAGGGCTTTCGCCCTTTGAACTTCTGTGGGATATGATGGTAAGAAAAGTGACTTCTTTAGCTAACCAGCCACTTTGAGTCACTTCCATTGAGGTACCGTTACATTTATATAATGCTTATTTTTTGTTTTTGTTTTTTATCATAAAGCATCATCACTCGAACTGATATTTGAGATCGACTCGGATCCTGACCTTGAACTATGACATCCTGACATTTCTGTGAGCAATACAAACAGGTATACACAATAAAGAACTAGTGAACAACAAATTTCATAAGAAGCGTTATCTGGATTCAATCTTTTGAAATGATACAAACTGAGAAAGGCGCAGTCGGTCCAACACAATTCAAAAACCATAACCTCAAATCTAAAGGCACCCATGACAATTCAAGATCTTGTGCAATCTGTGTATGTTAGATACTCCGAGTTTCGCCAAAATCTTGTATACTGTTTCGACAAAAACCAGTTTCAAATCCAAAAATTGGTTTGCTGAAACAGCGGACCAATAATCTCCAATCAGATTTAACCCTTGCTTGAACATGTGTGCATGCTCAGCAGGTTTCAAACCATTAGAAATGTGATGCCAGTACATTACTATTAATAACGATGTCGAAACATGGTTGATGGTTGAAAAAGGCAAAAGCAAAAGACAAATGAGGAATGCATTCTAATGCAATACACAAAATCATGATTTATTACTAAAAAATGTTACAGGGTGTTAATAAAGCACCTGCCCAAATCCAAAGACCATTCAATAATGTCTCATTTTCGATACAAGGTTACAATATTTTTTTAAAATGCAAGTTTTCACAAAAAATGACAATGGCTGAGTCTGTTAGAATTTGTTGAAGTTTAGCGGGTCACACGTAATGCCGAAAATTTAGAGGAAATCATTCAAAAAAACAACATTTATCAAAACAACAAATTAGATTGGCCTTCAAGATTTAAATCAGTTTGTCATAATTTTGGGGGCTTTCGCTTTTATTTATGAGTTTTTCTCTTTCGATTTAATCTAACTTTTTTACGTTACATAAATATGTGCGAGCGAGGAATTCACAAAACTAGCTGAAGAAGTATTGAGATATTTACGATGGATGGATATTTCAAAAAAAAAGTTTGACATTCTTCACCCTGGAAATGAATCATTGTTGGAATTGCATTTATATAAAATTTTCGTCTTAGATCCCTCAAGGGATCAATCTTTAAGTTTGGTCAGATACTTTGTATCTGTCAGTAACTTTAGATATCACATTTATATTTACCTATAGAGGCATTATAATTTTCCTGGACATTTTCTGAAAAACTTGATAATTTGTCATATGTCCCAGCTACAGAATTCTCGCGGTCTATCGACTAAGTTATAATTAGATATAGTTTTTACAGTTTCCCTCCATTTAGATGTGTCTTCACTTCCTAGTGCAACTAAGTCGGTTGATTATAATTATGCAAGGAAATAAGCGTACACAAATTAGCAGGCATCAGTGTTACTATTGCATAATTCATACACTACTCCAGTGTGTTGTTTACGTTTCTCTTCGCTAACACTTTCAGCCCTTCATCAATTGAATAATAATAGTAATAAACGACACATTATATATGGGTGAAGCTATCCACTCAACCCTTGTATGACAGAATACTAGAAATTTATATACAGGGTGTTTCACAACTTATATGACAAATTTTAACCACATATGCACTGTTACGAAAGAAATTGATTTCTCAAACAAAAAATGTAATAAAAGTGCTACAGAAATTAAGTTACAAACCTGAGTTTCAATAATACATTGAAAAATAAATATCTGTATTTTGCGTTCATCGTCGTGATATTAGAGTACGCATTAATAATTTATTGCAGCAAATGTTGTACCAACAACTGACGAAAACAAAATACCAGGGATTTTTTGTTTTTTCACACTTATAAGAACGTATAAGAAAGTATTTTGCGAGTTTATGTTTTTAGTTATCGATTAATAAGAATGGCACATGAGTACACTAATGAGGAGTTAGTGGACATTCTATCACACATTTCCGAATAGGCACGTACCACATCACGAAACATTTAGTTGAATTGTTTTACGTGCATGTGCTAGTGGAGATTTGTGTTCCAGACGTGGAGTGGATCGCCCACAACCCGTTTTAAATGCCGAAGACGAAATTTTAGATATTGTGGAAGAACATCCGGGAATAAGCACAAGGCAGTTAGCTCAACAGGTCCCAGAAGTGTAGAAGAGTAAGATTTTGTGAGTGGTTGTTGCAAGAAAATGCTCGAAATGCCCATTGTACAGCTGATATTTTGGCCACCGATGAAGCTATTTTTACTCGTAATGGTATAACCAATCTTCATAATACACACGTTTGGATTTTTAAGAATCCTCACGCAGTGGTCCAGGCACACTTCTAACATCGTTTTTCTTTAAACGTGTGGGCAGGTATTGGAATTTGCTGGTCCTTCTTGAAGATGTGCCATTGGCGGTCCGAGCAGGGATGTGGTTTCTGCACGATCGGGCACCTCCGCATTTTCGTTTAGAAGTTCGTGATTTTTTGAATCAGATATACCAGATACGCTGGATCGGAAGGAGTGGACCAATTGCATGGCCTCCACCTTGTCCCAATCTAAATCCTCTGGACTTTTTTTTATTTGGATACGTGAAAAACAAGGTATACCGTACTACAGTTCAGAGTATTGAAGAATTGCGTGACCGAGTCACAGTGGCTGCCGATAATTTGAGCCATCAGGCACAGCAGGAAGGAGGTGTATTCGAATTAGTGCGCAGAAATTGGATTAGACGCGCCCAAGCTTGCATTGCAGTCAATGAAATTAATTTTGGACAGCTTTTATAAGTAAGTGGACTGTTAAACTGTATTTTTTTATTATCTCGATTTCTGTAGGACTTTTATTACATTTTTTTTGAGAAATCAATTTCTTTCGTAACAGTGCATATTTGGTTAAAATTTGTCGGATAAGTTGTGAAACACCCTGTACATATTCACCAAAAATGTTAAATCAATGTAAAATTTCAATACTAGAAACCATTATAATTACAAATACAACTTCAAATTTAGCTTATACTTGTTCAGAGTCTTATTTTTCCGGTGCTTTGGTATAAGGAGATTGCATTAAATGAGAAAGATCTTGTGAATATAGAACTCTTGTGTTGAGGCATGCGAATATTTCTGGAAAACGAAGGGATGAATTTTGTGTACAAGTATAAAGGGTTCTTGTTGAGCATTGTTTTATGTACAATTGTAAGCAATAAATATTTGAACAAGTCTTTAACACTTAACCGGTCCTAAATAGTTCAATTTTGATAATGAGAGTTTGTGGTTAATTGTATAGAAAGTTGTAGAAAAATCAAGAAGCACTGTATCAAAAGCAGTGATGATGTCATCGTTTGATCATTTATCGATAGATGTTCTTGTGCTACAGGTCTCTCTAAATCCAGATTATTGATCTGGAATTAGATTATTGATAGTTAAATAAGTATTAAATTGACAAAAGGTAACATCTTCAAGTAATTTGGATAAAATAGGGAGTCAACTGATTGGTCGTAGGTTTGGGGGAAATTTTTGTTTTGGGACTGGAAATGATAAGCGTTTATAGATCGTATCCGTATCCAAACTATACAGTACGCTATATTCAGATTCTTCCTTTTTTCAAAATATACCAAAACGTACAAGGTTTTCCAATTTAAAAAATGCATGTTTGTGCTGTCACGAAGATACGCCCTAAAAACTCACCCTGTGGGTTGGCATCAAACCGTGGAACCACCAAGCCATCCTTTAGCTAGTAGGTCCCCCAATTGACTTTGACCCCTGATGGTGGATTCTACTTTGCCTGACACTAATCGAGTGGCAATGAGATGAAAAAATCCTGCTGGTATATTTGACTTTGTATAAAAGATCCAGGTCGAGCCCTTATCCACCGTATAGCTGCACACGTCTGTGCCTCGAAAGGGGCAAAATTTCGAAAATGGGTCCTAGTCGGTTTGTCTAAAAGTATTTTTTGCTTTCACGGCAAAAAGTGTCCATGGGATCAAAATACACTTATGATTAGTTTCTGAGAAATAGGAGGATAAAGTTTTCCTGATTTGCAAAAAATTGTGAATGTGTCGATTATAGTTCTAGAAATATTTCGTTAAAACACAGGATAGCGTTGGGAGGTGTCATGTAGTAACCATGATCCTCACAAGGTCAGTTTCAAGGCAAGTTGATTTTGATATGTTTATGCTGGAATAGATCTCTGGCACGAGTAGATCGACAATTCAAAAAACTTAAATATGACGGGAGGCTTTTCAAAGGCACAGAAAAGTCCTGGATGTTTCCTTGTCTTTGATTAAGACCTTTACAAAATGAAATTTAGGACATGTTGGTTTTGAAGGAGGAAAGGAAAGAAAAAGTGCAGTGAGAGGATTTATCGTCAGGATATTCTATTGCGCCGTTGCTAACACATGATTCGCTAATCTGCCTTCCATAATAATCGAAAGATTGTTCCTTTCAAGAAGATTTTATAAAAGTGCCTAGATTTGGTACTCGCAGTATTTGAAGATTCTCGAACTACTATTTAATTGAGCCCTTGAAAAGACACCTCTGTTTTAAGTTTCCTGAATGGTCAAGGAACTTGTGCCAGATCTACTCCAGTATAAACATATAAAAACCAAGTTGTCCTGCAACTGACCTTGTAAGTATCATGGTCACGATCAACATGATACCTCCCAGCACCTTCCTACAAGGTGTATTAGTACACTCATTCTAGGAGTTTTTATTTTTATTATATTTTTATCGGCCTATTTCTCGGAAACTAATCTGAGGATTACTTTGGTCCCATGAACTCTATTGTTCCAGAAGGCAAGAAATATGTCATACTGAACTTTCAGACAAATCGACTGGGATACATTTTCCATATATTTTGGGCCAGAAGCATTGCAAAATTGAGCTCGAGTTTTATACAGGGTGGCGCAGAGGAAACGCACGATTTTCACCTAAGCATAACATTTTTTATTTTCAAGATAACTTTGTTTCAGTTACAGCTAAATAAAGTAATGATAGTGCACTTTTAAACTAATGATGGTAATTAACGTCACTCAACTGTCGCCCTGCTTCGCGCTCGCACATCTCCAACCGCTCTTGAAAGTTGTGCATTACACGTAAAATCATTTCTTGTGGTATTCTTGCAATTTCTTGACGAATAGCAATTTTCAGTTCCTGTAACGTACGAGGCTTGTGAGGGTACACTTTACCCTTAAGGTAACCCCACAAAAAGAAGTCGCATGCGGACAAATCTGGGGAGCGTGAGGGCCAAGGGACATCGCCGAAACGGGAAATCACATGTTCAGGAAACATCTGTCGAATCCATTCCATTGATGCTCTCGCTGTGTGAGCTGTGGCACAGTCTTGTTGGAACCACAGCTCTCCCATGTTTACTTGTTGCCGTTGAAGTTCGGGTAACAGAAAATTTTGTAACATGTGAACATAACGTGCTGAAGTAACTGTTACTGCTCTTTCTTCCTCTTCAACAAAGTAAGGACCAACGATACCTAATTTACTGATTCCGCACCACACAGTTAATTTTTGACTATGCAAGGGTCGTTGGTGTAGCTCTCGTGGATATTCGGCCGCCCAATACCTACAGTTCTGCTTGTTTACATATCCTGTTAAATGGAAGTGTGCTTCGTCACTCATCATTATGACGACGTCAGGATCGTCAGCAAAAATGGCCCGCATTCTCGCACAAAATTCTCTACGCTGTGCAAAATCGCTTTCCGTTAGCTCTTGCACGATCATTATCTTGTACGGATGATATTGTAAATCGTCATGCAGAATGCGTTGTAACGACCGACGGGACATACGCAGAGTTGGAGCTTGGCGCCTAGTGGACCGTTGGGGACTATCAAGGACCGCTCTTCTCACTGTTTCGATATTGCCTGGAGTCCGCACGGTACGGGGAAGGCCAGGTGGCTTCCTCTTCATTACGGATCCATCGGAGTATTGTGTTTCGATCTGGAATTGGCCCGTGGCGTTCAACATTGAACTGTCGACGGAATAAACGTTGCACGATTACTACAGAATCATCGTTTCGAAAAAATTGCTCGACGGCAAACACACGATGCTCCGTCATCCACGGTGCCATGGCTGAAACTGCATCGCATGTGTTCTCTGCTGGCGGTGCGGCGAGGTCATATCCCTATTCTGTGCGAAATACCATTCGGTCAGAAAACATGCGTTTCCTCTGCGCCACCCTGTATATATATAATAATGTTTAGCGAACGGTAATTTAAGTCAAACTAATTCAAATATCATGTGTGCAGGTTTTGATGGGTATCAACCCGATTGACTGGGCTTATCTATCGGGCTTCTTAGTTGTGACACCCGGCAGCCTCCACAGCACCATACTACTTTGGATGAAAGGTTTGTCCAGTTTGAAGAAAACCACTAAAAGAATGTTCATGGGGCGTCCATTAATTAAGTAAGGTGTTCAGGGGGGGTAAATATTACGTATTTTTTCCCGCCAAAAACTGTGAAAGATCGCAAGAAAATTAGGTTAAATCGAAGGAACTTATGTTTCTTGATAAAAATATGGCAAAAACAGAACTTAGTGCTTGTAGATCTCAGAAAGCAGATTACAAGCAGGGTGTTCCACAGGGCTCCATACTTGGACCATTGCCAGACCACATTTCTGTTTGAAAGCAACCAATATGTCATTATGCAGATGACACTTCAATAGGGAGAAAGGTTTAATAGCAAATAGAAAAATAATGGGCAAAATCCACAAAAAGAAAGAAAGTGGATTCGAGCAGAAAATAGAATAGGTTGCCGCATGACCCTTTTCTCTTTGTAGATCCTTCGGGCTTGAAATACCACAGCAAAGGGATATAACCGGCCGCGTGGTTGTGGTTAGATGTTGCCTTGAAAATTGGAACTCTTCTGGCCATTTCATACTACAATGTAACCTACACATTGTGACTTCGTGTGTAATTCTTCCCCTCTCCATCTTTATTTGCTCAGATTACACCCGTATCCGGATGTATGGACATGTTTATCTACTTTTGTAGTTACATAATATTATGTGCATTCATTTCGTACCTGATGAAGCCAACAAGCAGAAATACGTATCGCTCTTGTTACCCATCCTATTTTGTGCATTATTTTTCTATATATATATATATATGAGTTACTAGTATATGTTAGATCTGGAAGTGACGATTTTGAGGTGTTAAACGGCCATAACGTTTATAATACCAGAAATTCATCAGTTTTAATGATACCGACTCACAGTTTGTCTTATACGGAGAAAACCCTAAGCACATGGGAATAAGAGCCTTCGATAGACTAGCATAAATCATAAGTCGACTACTCCGAAAATGAATATCTTAACCATGATAATATGTGATCTTAAATGCAGAGGGAAGTTAGACATCCGTTTCATATTATCTACTTCTTATCAATTGTGTGTGTCTATGGTGTAGTTGTTTTTTTATTGAATTCTAAGATCTTTTAAGCTTAGGTGATGTAATTTTTATTTTTTCCTCGACGGAGGTCTTGTATGTATGAGTTTTCTGACGTATTCAATGTCATTTTAAATTTAGTTACGAGTACGAACGAATTTACAGTGAACATATGGTTTAAAAATATCATGTGAAATTAGGGACGAATCTTCAGAAATGCCTCACATAATCACTGCACCCACAAGATTTGTTCCAGCCTTGAGTCTTGGTATCGTACCTTTTATACGCATGCGATGACAGGTCATGATTCCAGAATTGTTTCTGGACTGGAAGGTGGTTAGAATTGTTTTTGCAAATAGAAGTGACAGATAGCCCTTTCGTCACTACGCATCGCAATGAAAGTTGGACAATATCAATAAATTATCTTTAAATAGAAAATACGAAAATACACAGGCTATCAGAGCACAGTTACAGTTTGGTGTTGGAAGTTAGAGGCGATCACCGGACAACAGTTCTACTGCGTAGGTCAATTCCCGTTTAAAAGCAGGTACCGAGTTCGCTGTAACAAAGTCGTTTCAGAACGATCCCAACATTCGTTGTAACCAAATCAGAACCGACCTGTGTTACGATACTAAATAGTATTGAAACAGTATTTCCTGAATGCGCATGCGCGTCACCGTTATACAACGGTCTCCTTACGCGTTGGAACAAACCTTATATAGTATTTCGGTCTTGTTACATATTGTGCCCGTATTATCCTCCCAATCGTGCCAACTATCAACCTCTCTCCCCCCCCCCCCCATCCCTCGATATCGATACAAAAATACCTAATGAGAGCAGTGGTCGGTGGTGGTGCCAATACGGGAATAAACAACAAACAGTCAGGGGACTTGTAGTCGCCTTCTTGGGGACCGTCGGTCGCCAGTCTGCATCTGCGATGGCGTCGAAAAGGGGGGCTCTTCTTCTGGCCGCCGTCGCGACGCTACTACCCGACGACGCCGAGCCATCCGACGACGGCCGGATGGAGCGCCGATGCCCACACCGACAAACAACCACCACACATCTAAAGGGGTCATCATAACATGTTTATTGTATTTTTATTGTATATATACTCTATACTAGTTCTCAACAAAACATATATTCTGATATGTCCTAATAAATAACCAAAATTATCATAAATAGCCCACGGCCGAAATAATGAACAAAGAATGAAATAGTTTAAAACATCCCTCGAGTTAATAAAAGGAAGAAGCGAAAAATATTAAATAAAATAAAAAGGTAGATTTTTGAAATAGGCTGTAATCTAGCTGTTAATAAAATAACCTAAAAATTTAAGATCATTTTTTCTGATTGTAAATATTTAGAATAATGTAGCTTAAGATGAAGGAATATTTTTTATTTTATTTATTTTTATTTATTTAAAATTTATTTTTATTTATTTTCTATAGTATTTGTGGTGTCATTATAACCAGTTTGGTAATATCTATATAATTTTCATATATTTTATTAATAGGATATTAATAGGATTCCATAAAACTTACATTATTTCTATTATAAAATGTCGATGCATATAACAATAAATCGATTTTATATAGTTTCCCTCATCAGGCATTTTCATTTTGTACCCATAGTATAGGGGTGACTATGGAAATTATAAATCTCCAGTTTGCAATGGCCACCACATTGAATTTAGAAAGACATCACATCGCTCGTTATCTTTCTCTCATGAAACCCTTTAATTTTATACGTATATCATAGGGGTGACTATGATAATTATAAACACTATCTTGAGGCTGTCGCCATATTGTATTTAAACCCTTTCATTTGATATCCATATCATAGGAGTTACTATGGAAATGATAAATCGCTATTTTGTAGCATCCGTCATATTGGATTCAAAATGGCAGCAATTGATTTCATATTGTTACGCAAACCAAACGTGTGCACGAAATTTCAGCTCAACCGGTTAAGGTAAACTGGTTCAAAATTCGGTTCCAAGATTTGTTCCACGTATATGTTACAAACTAACATACAGAGAAATACAAATATCACTGATGAGGTACGAAAGAAGCGTACAATACGTATGTTAGAAGTACTGCGCCGATGGCAACGCGGCAAGCTGCAGCTGCATCCTCGGCCTCGTCACTCGGGTTGCTAGGCAACGTGGTGCTTCTATATCTTTCTAAAAAAATGTTGAAAATAAAATATGGTAAGGCCAAGAAAACCGGAAGAGGGCTGCCATTCCAAGTACTGAAACGAACAAACCAACAAGTTTTATGCGTTTGTATGTAAATATATCACCCTTTTTCCATTACATCCACAGTGGGTTTCTCAAAATTTTCAATTTTGTTTCATTCTGTGCTTTTTGGAGAATATAATATGTAAATACTTTTTATTTAGGTCGGCTAATTATGTTTATACCGTGCCATAATGCACTGTGCCCGCTGGCGAGATAAAACCTAGGAATTCTTCATTGACAATTGTTTCCAAGTCGGATAAACTATTTTTGAGATAAATGGAAGCATTGGTTTGCAGAAAGGTGTCACTTGCACCGCTCCCGGCTGAGTTATCATCATAACACCTATCTACAAACTATCGCCGATGTACCCCAAGTCAATCACCGGAAAGTATTTCTAAGTGGACCTAATCGTTCAAGAAATAAATGGGAATATTTGTTTTCTTGCATACACAAACACAAACATATATTCTACCTGAAGCTAGCCAACCTAATGCTATATTCCCACGTCCAAGAAATTCGATATACAATATGAGAATTTGTCACAGCTGTTTCTCTATTTACTATACCTAACCTATATACTTTGAAAAGGCTTATCGTTGGCGCTGTAGCCACCTATATGCAGCATATAAGTGGAAATGCAAAAAAATAAAGGCTGAGCAATATTGGTTTTTTCCATTTTTGCCCGTAGTTTCGCCGCCGCTGCAGCTATTTTCGAAAAGCTATTTCGTTCTTGGGATAGCCGTAACCTTGCATCAAAATTTGAAAATCCGACTATACTTTCTAAGTTATAGCGGGGCCAAACTGTAGCGGATAGACAGGCAGACTGTCATACCGACGGGAATTGAGTGGCATGGTTTTACGTAATGTCATATAACAACTAAAAAACATTCTGTCCCATTTTCTGCGTGTTTACAATAATTGTATACAGTTGGCGTGGCAAGTAAATTGCTCCCTCGAGCATGCTGCGGTTGGGGGTCACAGTGATCCGAATCCGAAAACCGGACAGAATCCTATTTTTGTCAAAAAATGTATAAATGAGGGTTCGATGTGTGAACCGGAGTTAGCAAGGCTAAAGGTCGCTAGCAACAGGAAAAATATTTGTTTTAGAGGAGACGATAAAAGCAAGCAACGATTTAAGACTTTACAAACTTATCAAAACCTAATAAGTTCAGTGTTCAGATTTAAAGTGACGCCATCGGACTATGGAAATCAACATGTATAAATGATAACACAGGCCCAATTAAATCAAAAATCTGGTATGTGTTTGTGGTCTCACTTATTTTTCACATCCATTCTTCCCGCTAAACACGCATCTGAAGTCAGAATTGGGGGTTGCTTAACAAATATCAAAGTAGGTTAGGCATTAGGATTATACCTGTAGATGTTAGTAATTTTGGTTGACGTGCATCGCTTCAAAGATCTCTGATAAATGCGCATCCACCAAAAATGTCAAAATGTGTAATTCTGTTTGTCTAAATTACTTTTGTTTTGATACCCTAATTTTCATGAGAATAATATCTGTAGTCAAGGCACTTGATGGAAACAGAAACCGTTTGCAGAAATGTTGAAGTTTGAATAATAAAACTACTCGTAGGACACTAAGATCCGGACCGATGTCTCCTATTTTAGAAATGTAAGTACCAATATGTGTTACGGTAATGCAATAGTCCAGCAGTTGGACACGAAGAGTACGTAATTAATGAGGAACTCATAGATTCTTCAGAAATATCAAGAAGAGCATGGGTTTGTGAGTAAAAATCCGATTTGATAAAAATTACAATGAATTATAAAGGCAAGAAACGGTCGTAGAAGTTGTCTGAATAATTATTTATGCCTTATTGGGTTTTATTCAGTCATCTAAATCATAGGGGGCAATGAATGCAATTATGCCTCCCCCCTCGAGATAATCTAAAGATTGCATGTCTTCCTTATTTAATAGGACATGGAGGGCCTTAGAGAACATGGATAAGCTGACTGATAGATCATTGACACAACGCTTAGTGCTTAGAGTGTATGAAATAGGTACTACTGAAAAAATCTGGGCTTGATGAAAAATGTTGGAATCAAACCATATTTTACGAAAAAGATTCGCCAATCTTAAATCACCTCAAAAGTTGGACATACAGCTCTGCCTCGGTGGTCACAAACACCCCTTCATGGAACAAATAAGTATGATAGTAAGTTGTTGAAACAATCCTCTCATTAGTAAGTAGCAGCATCGCTCGCTCATGATGCATCTTTCTTGATACATTTCGGAATCAAAATGATGTATCTACCGGACTTGACTGATTTCATCAGGTCAACCAACCGCCAAAACACGACCAAAAACAAAATATGTATTCCGTAAATTCAGTGCGCGTCTTGTGTTTTCGTGCAGCATAAAGTATAGGCGGGCGGCCAGACAAACAAATGACGGGTAATGACAGGTTGCCAGCCCACTAGATCCTCAGCGGCCGACGGCTGAGTGCCGGTCTGCCGGTCGGTCCGTTGGTCGCGGCCGGGAAAATGAAGGAAGGATGAAATTGGTGGCGGAATGATAGGGCACACAGGCATCCGATGCACGAATGTATTTACAGATGATGCTATCTCGTCTTCTTGCTGTTGCTCGCACGAATTAATCCATCTTGATTCCTAAAATATTATTCTGATGGATGGTATGAGAAGGAATTGGTGAAAATGCTTAAGGATGTCATTGATTGTGGATTTGTTCAGCGATAAGATTAGATGTGAAATTGCCAAGGTTCGACAGAAAGGAAACTATTTATGATCTATATCTACTGCTTCCCACGTAACGCCGTCACCAGTTCATAAAGGATTATGCTCAGCACAAGTTAGACCCTACGAAATAAGACAGTGCCATAGACCTTATACCCTGGAGAGAGGATAGTTGCCTTGCTTTCGCTCTTTGTTCGGGAGATCAAGCCTAGACCATGCTGATGAGTTGCTGAAAAAGCACGAAACCGCTGTCTGTGTGTGGCTGTCTTTGGTTGGACAGACCAAAGCAGCATGTTTAAGTTAGAACGTATAATGAAAACAGTTAGTTACGAACATATACTCGTATGTAACAGATAAATAAAACGTATCAAATCCTTCAAACAGGTCTGTAGAATTGTAATAATAATAATAAGAATAATAATAATAATA
Source organism: Acanthoscelides obtectus (assembly GCA_963669975.1). NCBI lineage: Eukaryota > Metazoa > Arthropoda > Insecta > Coleoptera > Chrysomelidae > Acanthoscelides > Acanthoscelides obtectus. The sequence goes on along the minus strand of CAVLJG010000007.1, from coordinate 60,851,790 downwards.
ATAATAATAATAATAATAATAATAATAATGATAATAATAATAATAATAATCCCCGCAGGGGGTATCTACTTTCGAAGCTGGATCTTTGATCCGGTTTCAAGGGAAGGTACATGGGGAGCGTCGCCCCCACGGCCCCAGGCAGGGAGTTCGGGGTTTGGTAGTCTTATTCATTCTGCCAAACCCTGGGCTTTTTCTTCCCCCTTTCTCCCATCCTTCTCCTTTTATTAAATGCTGTGCAGCTGTTCGCTGCCCTCCCGACTTTCCTTCTCCTATCCTCACCCCATGCGTTGAGGCGGCGCGTGGAGCTTCCTCTTAGCCTCCCGGGTGTTTGTGCCGTGCCCGGCGACCCGTAAGCTGGCCAATGGAATCCTGGTGGTTGAGCCCTACCAGTCAGGGGGGCAACACGCCACTTTGGTCTGGCGGTCAGTCTAGAAGGGCGACCGCGCCTAGCCCAGCGTTGGTCAATCGACTGTGCCATCCCGTCAGAGGGCTGGCAGGGCGAGCCATCGCATTGCGTTGAAAGCAGACAGGTGTGGATTAATTCTACCCTTGGCCATGCCGGACCGCAATGCGAAGACTATACTTTCCATAAGGGTAACCCCCTTCAGCAGCCCTGGTGTCCATGTCCCGAACTATGTTTGCAGGCATGGCATCCCCAATGAGGACTCCAGTGGCGGGTGGGGAGCTGGGAAGGTGAAGCATTTTGAAATTCGCATGGATGAAATACAAACCAAAAACCCACCCAGAAATGGGAAAGCTACCGCGCAAGCGGCCACGGCCAGCCAGAGAAAGGAGGGAACCATCCCCCGGTTTCTGGTGGTCGAACGGATTGATGGGGGTAACTTTGATAAAGTAAGCCCCTTTGTTGTGTCAAGAACATTATTTGGAATTGCTGGGAACCTGAAATTAATAAAGAAAATCAAATCTGGGCTACTGTTGGAAACCAGTACCGCAGCCCAGGCAAACAGACTTTTGCAAACACAAAGAGTTGGAGATTACAATGTTGTAGTTAAAGCGCATTCCACGCTTAATTACTCCAAAGGAATTATTACTTGTGCTGATCTTTTGAACTCCACTTTGGAGGAAATATTGGATGGCCTGAAAACAGAAGGAGTTATTGACGTAAAACGTATGATCCGTAGAAGAGGTGAGGAACTTATAGAAACACCAAATCTCATTCTCACTTTTGATAGACCCATTCTACCTAATAAAATTAAAGCTGCCTTCTACCACCTTGATGTTCGCCCTTACTACCCAAGCCCTTTGCGGTGTTTCAAATGCCAGAAATTTGGTCATACATCCCAGAAATGTCCTAATACTGAAATGTGTACTTGTGGTCAACCCAATCACCCAGGAGAGCCGTGCAATGAACATAAGAAATGTATCAACTGTGAAGGACAGCATGCTGCTGATTCTAGAGAATGTCCGCGGATGAAGGAAGAAGTTGCCATCCAAAGAGTGAGGACGCTAGAAAAAATTAGTTATCTGGAGGCAAAAAGGAAAGTAATTAGCTCATCTCCCCGGATGTCATACGCTCAAGTTACCGCTACCCCAAGTGCTACAGTTAATAAACTTGTTGAAGAACTTCTTCCTCTGCTTTCAAAAACGATAGAAACACAGATTGAACAAACCTTTGATAAATTTGTAAATAGACCAGGACGGACATTGACACCTTTAAATCTACCTCCTCCTAACCAATACCTATCTGATACGTCTACTCAACCATCTCATTCAGAAAAGAGGAAACGTACTGTTATCCAAAAGGATAATGCGGATGATCCCGCAGACGATACTGACGAAAGCTTTTCGTCACAAGCCAGCGGAACATCCTCACTTGCTAAGAAAAAAACGGGATGGCCGAAGGGAAAACCCAGAAAGCCTCCAGATGATAAGACGATTAGTTCCGATGCAATTGATCTCAACTAGCATTACGTAACGATGACTTCTGTGATATTACTTTGCAAATGCATGGAATATTAATGGATATAAAACGCACCACCCAGAATTGAAATCACTTCTGTTAAATGAGGCACCAATTTGTGCATGCCTTCAAGAAACGCATCTAGCAGATTCGGATAGCATAAACCTACGTGGATATACATGTTACAGGAAAAATGTCATTAGGAATATTCGTGCCAAAGGCGGCGTCGCGACCCTTATAAAAGAAGATATCCCATCTAATGAAATCATGGTTGACTCACAATTGCAAACAATAGTAGTACAAATAACTATATGCAACATCTATCTCCCAGACTTCAGCTGGGAATCAAGACAAATGCGGCAACTTTTTTCTCAGTTGCCTACACCTTGTGTCATACTGGGCGACTTCAACGCCCATAACCCATAACCCATGGAGATCAGAGAAACTTGATATGCGAGGCCGCCTTATAGAAGATATCATCAACGAATATAACCTGGTGGTTTTGAACTCAGGATCAGGTACCTTCCTAAATATCCGCTCCCTTAAACTTAGCGCTATAGATCTAACAGTGTGCAGTCCTGAAATTGCACATCTGTTTACTTGGGAAACAATGGACGATCAATTCTCAGATCATCTGCCTATTAGAATAAAATGTGCGACCCGATGTTCAAATTTCTATTCCTCCCCAAAATGGCAAATTAAAAAGGCAAATTGGAGTAAGTTCCAAGAAAGCATCAAAACCCTTGAGTTTAAAGAATCTGTCGAAGAATCTGTGCAACAGCTCACCGAAAATATCTTGGACGCTGCTAAAGTGAGTATACCTGTTTCAGGCTATACCTCTCCCATTAATATAAAGCCCAGAGTGTCTTGGTGGAATGATAGGTTAGAAAGAGCATTGAAAGAAAAACACCATGCACTTAACATATTTAAAAGATACCCTACACAAGAAAATCTTATACGCTTTAAAAAATGTAGAGCTAATGCGAGAAAAATTTTACTCAACAGCAAAAAGGCATCTTGGAAAAATTATGTTTCCTCAATAACCTCTGAGACCCCGACTTCAGAAATTTGGTCAAAGATAAGAGCTATAAGTGGAAGATCATTACCACTACCAAGTTCTATCCTCATCGTTAATAACCAAGAAATATCGGAAAAGAACGAAATCTTGAATACTTTGGCACAACGATTTCAAATAAATAGTGGGAGTGAAAGATATGCTGACAACTTCATCCAACAAAAAAATGAAGCAGAAGAAGTGGGAATTGACTTCGACGAGGAAAATATATCTGAATATAACCTTCCTCTAACTTTGGATGAACTGGAGTACGCACTCGCTGAGGTCAAAAGCTCTTCACCTGGTCCAGATACTATGAAATGATACAAAACTTACCTGTAAGTGAAAAACAAAAACTACTAGAACTATATAACAAAATATTGATAGAAGGTACTTACCCAAAACAGTGGCAAAGTGCAGTCATCATTCCTATCCCGAAAGCTGGTAAAGACAGTAAGGATCCCAATAACTACCGCCCGATATCTCTAACATGCTGTCCAAGTAAAGTACTAGAAAAAATTCTAAACTTAAGGCTTATATGGTACCTAGAGAAACATGGATTACTGTCAAAATATCAAATGGGTTTTCGTAAGTATAGATCAACAACAGATCAGCTAGTCTATCTCGAAGCAGCCATTCAAAAAAGCTTTGCTAAAAGGCAACATACAGTAGCAGTATCATTTGACATTGAAAAAGCATATGACACTACATGGCGGTTTGGCGTACTGAAAACACTGCATGAATGGGGAATAAGAGGATACATACTACGTTTCATTGCAGGCTTCCTAGAACACAGGTATTTTAAAGTACGTATTGGAAAAGAACTTTCAGCATCATACAGACAAGAGAACGGTATTCCCCAAGGTTCAACTCTAAGCGTGACCCTTTTTCTTGTGGCTATAAATAAGCTAATCGAAAAAGTGCCAATAGAAGTCGGAAAGTGTATATACGTTGACGACTTAACAATATTTTTTACTGCAGACAAAATTGAAGATATAGTAGGTACTTTGCAGACATCCATAAATACATTAGCTTACGAGGCCGAAAAAATGGGTTTCTCCTTCTCTCCACAAAAATCAGCATGCATACATTTTTGCAGGCTAAGGAGACATCATGACCCAGCAGCTCTGACTTTGAAAGGCACACCAATAGCTAACAGACACCATATAAACATATTAGGCATCACCTTGGATGATAAATTATACTGGAAAAATCATATAGACGAACTCGTAATCAAAAGTAAAAAGGCCTTAAATATTATTAAATGCCTCTCAAGCATCAGTTGGGGAGCAGACAGGGATGTGTTGCTCTCATTATATAGATCAATAGTCATGTCCAAGTTAGAGTATGGAGCAATAGTATACTCAGCAGCAAGACAATCCCATCTAAGTAGACTAGAGAGGATACACAAGGAGGGTATACGGTTATGCATTGGTGCCTTCCGGACATCACCGAATGCGTCCGTTTTTTGTGAATCAGGCATACCTCCCTTAAGCTACAGAATACAGCAGCTGCTACTGAACTATAGCGTAAAAATATGGGCACAACCCCAGCACCCTAACCACAATATCTTATTTGAGGAAGAAGAAATTTCAATTTATCGGTCTAGACCATCCATCACAAAGCCCGCAGGTGCCCGCATCCATAAGCTACTCGAGGATATAGAAACTCAGATGCCCCCAACCTATAGTCTTAAATACGTAGATTGCCCTGTATGGAGGCTGTCACTCCCAGAAGTTAACTTCGAATGCGCCAAATACAAAAAAGGCCACACCAATCCTACACTTCATAAGCAAACATTTCTTGATATAATTGGTAAATACCAAAACGCAAGGAGAATAATTTATACGGATGGGTCTAAAACCGAATGGGGCATAGGATGTGCATTAACAACTACGGAGATAACCCGCAAACGGCGCCTAAGTCCAATGGCCTCAATTTTCTCAGCGGAATTATACGCAATACTTCAATCCTTAAAATTGATTGCTGATGAGGAACAGGGCTTATACATAATCTGCAGTGACTCTTTGAGCTCACTGCAAACTATTTCTGACAAATTCAGTAAAAACCCCTTAGTTCAAAAGATTCTCTTGACCACCTACCAGCTCCAACAGAAGAAATCACAGGTCATATATGTGTGGACGCCAGCACACGTAGGAATCCATGGAAATGAAATAACAGATTCAGCTGCCAAGGAAGCCACAATGGAAGAATACCTCAACTTACCAGTCGTGCCTGAAGACGTGAAAAAATTCATGATGTTGCAGCTACTTAATGAATGGCAGCAGGAATGGAACTCAACAAATTATTTTTTGAAGACGATCAAGCCGATCTTCCCCATCTGACTCGTAGAGAGCAGGTCGTAATTACGCGAATGAGAATAGGTCACACAATTCTTACACAGTCCCACATACTTTTAGGTAATCCACCACCAAGATGTGGGACGTGTAATGAATTGCTTACTTGGAAGCATATACTGATCGAGTGCCCATCATACATAGCTGCTAGAAGAGCACACAACCTAGCTGCTGATTTAAAAGGTTGTTTATCCACTAATGCCAACGTAGGAGATACATTGAATTTCCTTAAATGTACCAAGCTTTTCCGTAAAGTATAACGTTAGATACTACTATGTAGAAATATATTAGATAGCTGTAGGTCTATGATAGATAAGGAAGCACCGGTGTCGGATAAGTAAGTAAATGCAGGGTATCCACGCGTATGTGGGTATTCCTATTTACATTTTTTTTTCTGTGTTTGTCTGTACTAAGTTAATTTTATATGTTTGTTCTTTTCTTATGTATTAAAAAAATCTGAGCTACATCGCATAACATCCGAATCACCCAGATTTACGCCTGTGGTGAAAGTAGCAATTGACCATATGGGCAGGAGGAAAGCGGCTAATGGCCTTAGCAGCCGATGCCGCTGTGGGCTAAAAAAATAATAATAATAATAATAATAATATTTATTCACCCAATGTACAAAAAAAACAAACAACACGAGTAAATAAATATAAAATCAAAACAGGCCCAATAGAAGGCATTGCCTGTACATGGACCAATAATTTTAAGTTGCAGCTCTAGAATGCAAATAACAAAGAAGGACAAAAATTAGCCACAGAAGATTATGTATTTACTTGATGTTCGTATTTATGAGTTTATGAATTTCAGTAGTAGTCCTGTAGTCACTTTTTTAAATTTCTTTTGAAACAATTTCCGAAATGTAAATCTTTTAAGTCTTTACGTATAATTTTATAAAATTTCGGCGCTAAATAGAGATATGACCGCTGCATTATAGATTTATGCGGCTGAGGAACTACTGTGCCACGAATTTTGTACCTTGTGCAATGATTATGTTTAATTGTTTGGTCGGTGTTGACAAATCTGATAGTGTACTGTGTAAGAAATAAAGCTGTCTTATATCATACATTCGTATATCTGCGTATAATTTGTCAGTGGGATAGTTTCGGTTTATTTGAACATCATTTTTAGAATAGTTTTTTGAAAAAAATCTAAATTATAGATATGTGAAGAACATGCAGCTCCCCATGCTAATATACCGTATGTGAGATGAGGCTCAATCAGTGCAAGGTATAATCTTCGGAAATATTTTTCTGTCAATATATTCGCAAGGTACTTAATCCTGTAGGATACAAATCTAACTTTCTTTAAAATATAATCGACATGGATGTCCCAACGTAAGTGAGAATCCAAGACCACTCCAAGGTATTTTATGTTCGGTATTTATACTTAATTTGCATTTTTTGATCATTAATGTTGAAGGAGAAATTTGTGTAATTTGGCAGATGTCTAGCATAAGAGCCAAATGGTAAAAAATGTGTTTTAGAATACTTAATGCTTAATTTTCTATTATTAAACCACCGAATAATTTTTATAAAAAATCATTTTCAATTACATTTTTTAGATCAGACCAGTCATTGCATTCATATAATATTGCAGTATCATCTGCAAAACTTCTTATTTTCCCAACACAATTAATTTGGAAAATATCATTTAAATATATTGAATAACAGTGGACCTAAGACAGTTCCTTGTGGGACGCCACACTTAATATACATTTCTTTGGTGAACGATCCTGTGGGCGATTTGACAGATAATTTTCGATCAGTGAGTACGCGTTTCCTCTGAAACCAATTCTCTCAAATGTTTCTAATAATAATTTGTGATTAACTGTGTCGAAAGCTTTCTTTAAATCAACAAAGATGCAGATAGAAGGGATTTTGTTATCAATATTTTGATGTATTTGATTTACAATTTTAACTATTGTTGTGAGGTATCGAATCATTCCAGTAGATAAAACTTTTTCAAAAACTTTTGCTACACTGGATATTATGGATATTGGTCTACAATTATTAACATCTGTTTTTTTTCCGATTTATGTATCGATATTATATTACCTTTTTTAAAATTGAGGTATTTATGCCAGATTGGTAGGTTCTGTTTTGAAAAGCTCAAGCAGTTCAGTATTCGTATATGCATATATGTATAATTCAAAAATAGTTTTTATGTTAATGCGTGAGAGAAGGTCTACTATACTAAGGGACATATAAATCCGAATACCCAGTTTAAATGGTTTTATTTTAATAAAATTTTGTATAAGTACTTAATGAAGCATAATAAGTAAATGATAAAAATTTCAAAATGATTGCACTGCTTTAAAGCCCTTTGACCTTTAATAATGTGTGGATGCACCCTGATGTGCTACGCATTCTCCAACGCGCCTAGGCATGCTTCTGATCAGGTGGTCAATGTCCTCCTGTGGTATCTCATTCCAGGCAACCACCAACTCCTCTCGAAGTGCTTCTAGAGTCTGAAGAGGACGTTGCAAATTGAGCAATCTCCTACCCATCATATCCCACACGTGCTCAATTGGGGATAAGTCGGGAGATCTTGGTGGCCATGGTAACAATGTGACATCATTATGTTGAAAGAAGTCTATTCTGACTCTTGCAACATGTGGTCGGGCATTATCTTGTTGGAAAGTTGGATCTGCCAGGGTGTCAAGATATGGTAAAAGATGGGGTTCTAGAACTTCGTGGATATAACGCTGTGCGTTCATGTTACCTCTGATGAAGATTAAAGGTGATCTGGAACCATAAGCTATAGCACCCCAAACCATAACTCCAACAGTGTGATGAGCATGTCTTTCAACAAAAAACTGTGGATTCCTCCTTTCACCACGTCGCCTTCTAACCCTGGCACGACCATCGTGCATGGTTAAACAAAATCGAGACTCGTCACTAAAGACAATACTGTTCCATTCCTGATCCCAGAGTGACCATTGTCTGCACCACTCAAGGCGATTACGTCGGTGTTCTCGAGTTAAAGGGAGGACCCAGTGTGGCCGGTATGAAAACAAGCCAAAACTTCTCAATCGTCGGTAAACACTTCGCATGCCAATAGGTCTTCCGTGTTCTGCAAACCATTCATTTGCAATGGACCTGGTAGTGGAGAATCGGTCCCTTAAGGCCAATAATCTTAGGCGGCGATCTTCACGGTCTGTTGTTCTACGGCGGCGTCCAGTGCCCCTTGCTCTTTGCGTACGGCTGAAAATTTTTTCACTTGTTATTTACAGTAAGATAAATACATTCACCAACTTTTATTAAAATAAAACCATTTAAACTCGGTCTTCGGATTTATATGTCACTTAGTATATGTATACCGGTACGTTGGTAACGGCCGTTAGTCAACAGACGCAGTGACGCTTGTCGAAAACATTTTTAAGTTTAATATGTCTAATAGGTGCGTAGAATTATCGGGGTTGGGAGAATATTAAAACCCTTAACCATAGACGTCAGTTTTTGTAACGTAACCACGGACAGTGAGGCTCCGTGAGTCCAGCTTAAAAATTTAGGATACAACGACAAAAAATTAATGTCGGCAGTAGCATTTATAGGTCGTGAAATGTATTTCGAATTACCTTATGCATCAGTTGTAGCAACAATAGTTTTACAAAAACAAAAAATGGTAAAGGTCATTGTAATGAACGTTCCTGGTTGTCGTTAATGTCTCCCTCCACTTCACTTAACAACAAATATCAAAAACAACTTTTGAAGCAAAATTTATGTTTATTCAATTTTAACAAACGCAAGATTACAACCAAAATAACAAAAAAATCTGCAGAGTCTCAGTCTACGTGGTCATCTCTCATGGTGCTACAGTGAATAGGCTTCCTGCATTTAATGCAAATGTATGCAGTCTTCCTTCTCAACTTAGGAGGACATACGTAGCAGTATTTTCGAAATGCTGGTCGCTAATCAGCTGCATTCTACACTCCATTTGCCTTACCAGAACTCGAGAAGCTGAATATTTTACATCCCTACTGACCAGTTTATGCGATCATTCTCGTAAATGATACTCTATCAAGTGACGGGCAATTCTTTGACAAAATTGAAGCGGCTCATGTCATTTCCTGGTGACGCGGAATATAATATGTATGCATTTGCGCAGCAAATATCAAGTAGCTTATAAAATATTGTCATAGACCACCTTTGGGGATGTCAATGGCAGGTATACGAGTATTTAGCACATTTTTCGTCCATCCCATCTAGTCCACCTTTTGTGGAATGATAGAAGCTGATTACCTCCGGTTTAATAGTTTCTGAGTCAGTGGACTTGGTATGTTGCATGGAGGACAACAGGATAACAGCCCTGTTTTTTTAGTTGTATGAGGGAAAATGGTTATATTTTTTTGAATTCTCTGACCTCTTGCTCACTCACGGAGTCATGGATACTTTCTATGACTATAACATCTTCATCCTCGTGGCCACCATGATCGTCAGATTCTATTTCATGCATCCATGACATCACTGTTTTTTCAAAATCTGGATTTAACGGACGCACTCGTTGCGAAGTACTGGCCCTAGCGCTTGCCATGGCTCTAGCAATATTATATCATCTGTAGGACAGTGAATACGCGGAAGCTACACTAGGTAATGGCAGTGCATAAGGTACATGGTAGGGGGTATGGTCGGAAACAGACAGCGCGAAGTCTCAGAGGCTCCCGGTCCATGGTCAAGGAAAATTCCAAAAAATGGAATTGGATTTTTTTTCCGCCGTCACTGGACCGATTTTCAAATATTATAAAGCTTTTTTGTCATTGGCCTAGTTATAACTTTGTGTAAAAATTTCATACTTTCCAAGTTATAGACGGGCCAAGGATTAGCGATCAGACAGACCGACTGACAAAAATGCATGATATGTTTTTTCGTGATATGCATGTCATATAACATCCAAAAACCACAATATCTCATTTTTGAAATGTTTCGCGATTACAATACTGTCGCCCAGTGGCGCAGGAAGTAAAACTTGAATCCGATAATGCTGTTGTTTTCAATGTTTGTAAAATGTCTAATTGTAACATTTATACTTCTGTTGGAAGATTAAACTTTATCATATGATACCCAGTCTCAAAATTATTCGGTAGCGACATTGCTTTCTTCAACTTACTGTACATGCTAAATCGTCGCTCGAGAAATATGTCAAAACGATACGGCAATAGCGGAAGCCAAACATGAGATGAAAAATTAAGCGGATGAGACCCCCCAAGAACAGGGTATGGGGAGTTAGAGGTTGAAAGGCGTTAGTAAACAATTCGACAAACATGATCTGGCCGTCGGCGTCGCGCGGCGTCGCGACAGTCTGGTCTGGACCCAGCGCCTGCCTGACGGACGCTGCTTGTTGGCTCTGGAACGAACCCCTTTTTGTGATTCCAGGCGCCTCCCGATACAGAATCATCGCCGATTATTAGATACACATGAATAAGGGTATCTTTAGATGTGTGGCCTCGGTTCACGACGTGACAGTATGGGCTGGACCCAGCGCCTGCCTGACGGACGTTGCTTGTTGGCTCTGGAACGAACCCCTTTTCCTGTTTCTAGGCGCCTCTCGATACAGATTAATTGTCAATTATTAGATATAAAGGGTGTAATTTAATTGATGGCTAAAAAAACAGGGTATGATTCCTTATATATGTATACCGTTAAATTTTGAGCTACAGGATGTTACAATTTAAAGAAAAAATTTGTTTTCTTATCATAGCTTTAATACTGTTCTAGATATTTTCAATAGGCATTTTTTGATGTAGAGTATTTTTTAATATTCCTACCAGTGGCGTCCGTACGGGATGTATACTGGAAATTTTTCAAAATGGTACGCTATTGCTTTTCGAAAAATAAAAATTATCCTCATTTATTTTGCAACAAATTTGACCTCTTGATTTTTTTCCGTCCGATGCACCGTTTTCGCGTAAAAAATAAAAACCATTTTGGTTATTTTAATCAATTGACTTTATTTGAATAAAAATTAAACTAAAATAGATCTTACCTACTACCTCAGATTTTAGCGATTTTGCATTGCATGAAAATGAAAAAAAAAATAATTTAGCAACAAGTTTTGACAATTTCTGTGGATCAAATAAACTAATACTATTCAATTTACTTATCACAAAAATTGTTGACAATGTCCTCCTTCTGCTGGAATACAGGTTTTAACTATCTTTCTCTTGGATTGGCGAAACCATTCAAACATTCCGAGAGTATTTCTTATGGTTTGGCAAGAAAATAAAATTTTCTTTCTTAGTTCCTCTACAGTTTGAACCGGTGTAGAATAAACTAACGTCTTGAGGTGCCCCCACAAAAATTGTCTAAACTGTTTAAATCACGGTACCAGGAGGCCAAGATTGAGTTCCCCCTCGTCTTATCGAGCGATTCATAAAGGATTCATTTAGAAATTCCCCAGCATAAATACAAAAATGTGCAGGAGCACCATCATTCATGTATCCCATTTATACTCTTAATAAAAGAGATATATCCTCGAACAAAATTGGCAAATCATTTCCAAGAAAGTGACGATAGGATAGTCCATCCAGTCGTCCTGGAAGGAAGAACGGTCCTATCAGGAAATCTGCAACTATTCCAGCCCCAACTGCTCCTGATGATATGCCTCCGTAATTGCGTATTGGGTTTCTTCGGTCCATATATGTTTATCATGGAAATTTCTAATGGAATTGCGGGAAAAACTGGCTTCATCAGTAAAGAGTATTTTGATATCAATTAAAGGGTATTCAGCAAGTTTTTCTAAAAACCATCAGCAGAAATTTAAACGCACTGGAAAGTCACGCGACAATAGGGCTTGAACCCTTCGAATATAAAAGGGGTATAGTAAATCGTCAACAAGTATTTCCCAAATAAGAAAATGGGAAACATTAAGTATTACTGCAATTTTCCTAGTACTCTTTTCTGAATGTTCCTCAATTGTGTTTAAAACGGCTTCCTCTAAGTCTGGTGTTCTCCATGGAACTATTATCAATGCTAAGACACCCAGTTTCATGCATACCTATCTGCTAACTTGTAAATTTTGGCATAGTTTACTTATTTTCTCTTTATTATTGATTAAAGAAATTTTCACAATGTAAAAGACTATCACGTATATGAATACTTGTCAAAATAAGACCTCAACGTGATCGAACAAATGTCATTATTTTAAAAACAAAACAGGGCACCATCCTACTAGTCCAAAATAATTCTGTTATACCACAAATGCATGAAAATGGTTTTCACTTTTTTACGCGAAGACGGTGGATCGGACGGAAAAAACTCAAGAGGTCAAATTTAATGTGAAATAAAGCAGTATTTCAAAGATGATTCCTATTTTCGGAAAAAGCAATTGTTTACCATATTTTTTTTAAATCTCCCGTACGGTCGCCACTAGTAGAAGTATTAACAAATATTCTACATAAAAAATGCCTATTGGTGGTTTGAAGGTGCATGTCAGATTTCATGAAAACACCTAGAAAAGTATTAAATTTATGATAAGAAAACAATTTTTTGCGGTTCCAGACACCTGACGATACAGAATTATCGAAAATAATGATTATATATGCCTAAGTGTTGCTTTCGGTGAGTGAGAGTTGGTTTGCGTCGTGACAGTTTGGTCTGAACCCATACTGACGTTGGTTGCTTTGTTAGTAACAAATCTCTTTTTGCGATTCCAGGCATCTCCCGATGTTCCAATACAAAATCATCGCGGTTTATGAGATATACATGCCTTAGGGGTACTTTAGATGAGCGACGTCTTTGCGGTTTCCTAATCATTATTTTTTATACAAAATAGCTTTAACGCTAATCTATGTATGCTACTTTTAGGAGGGATTGTAGTTATCTAAGTCCAATTTATTTGTGGTACTTGGACTTGTTATAAGGCAGTAAGAATATCTATATTTGGAGCTGACGACCTGACACCTCTAAAGACTTGGAAGTTTTCACTGTCCTTTGGGGATATGTAACATGCAGCAATTCATTGCTTCTTAAGCTCGACGTTTATCCAAATACGAGGCACCCAAACGAGCATGTGATTCTTTGGATAACAGACGTTTATCAAGAGTTACTTTTTAGCTGCAAAAGCAGTAAAAAATAGACTATTTTGAGCTGGGAAATGATTTTTATCGTACAAACTATTTATCCTGTACAAAGCCTAAGTAAAGCCTGGCTAGCAGGTTATTATATTATTTTTTATTACCAGTCATTTGAATTTTATAGAAATTTATTTTGCGATGACAATAAAAAATACAAATCGGCGCCTATATGTGAGGCGCTGCGAAAATGTTTGAAGTGCGATGCGTCATTCCTAGTTTTTCTGTGATGTAATGCTCTTCAAAGTTTTTGAAAACACAAAAAACGAAAAAAAACGTAATTCATAACTTTGAACATAACCTGTCTTCAGAAAGAACATATAAATGACAGCATACATATGCAAAAAAAAACGCCCTGTAAGAAGGGTTTTGACAAGATTGTCACATTTGCGAGCTATAAGTTTTCAGAGATTTGTTGGCGAGAAAAAGTTTTTAAAAGATGGAAGTTGACCCAGGAGGATCAACAGACGACGCAGTTCCACATACTATGAGGAAAGAGCTGAGCGGTGGCGGAAACCAAGCAGAATCAGAAAACATGAGCTCACTGACGCAGATGTCATCGGAGCAGAAAACGAACGAAAAACTGATGCTGATTATAGACGACCAGGCGAGGCAGATTCGAGACCTAATGGAGACCATCAAGGACCAGACAGCCAAAATTGACAGCCTGACCGCCCAGGTAACAATATTACTAAATTCAAAAGAATCCCCTTAAGAACGGACAAAGATCCTAAAAAGACCACTGAGAAACGTTACTGATGATCATCTCACATCCACAGACGAAGACGTACAGACCGAAGGATTTGTAAAAGCAAAATCAAGAAGGAGGAAAGGCGACAAGGCTGATCGATCAACCCAAGACTTTCCTCCTCTTCCGAATACAGGATCAATTCCATTTCACACCTCCCCCAATTCATCAAATCGAACCACTATTAATGCGTCTACTACCAAGCCAGGGACCACGTTATCTACCTGTCAGGTGACTCCGTCAGCCGATGTTACTTCTCTTCCGTCATCTTGTCGAACCGTCGTGGCATCAACACAACCCTCACGACAAGGGCGCATAACCCCGATCGTCTTACGCGACGGGACGAGATGGCGTACTTTAAATTTCAAGTTTATTATAGCCCTCTTCACATCATTCGATTGAAGCGCAGCGGCGGCGCGCCCATGCCTTTGGTGGTCGTGATACTGCCCAAGACTGAAAAGTCTCAGCAAGTGTTCAACGAACACGAACTGCTGGGACTGGCCATTCGAGTTGAGGTACAGAAAAACTCCAGACTCATTGAGCAGTGTCACCGCTGCCAAAAGTATGGGCATGCGCAGTCATATTGCACTGCACCGCCCAAATGCTTAAAATGTGCAAAGGACCACATGACGCATTTGTGCCCCCTCACAGAAGAGGAAGAACGCAAGTGCGCGAACTGTGGTGAGGGACATCCCGCAACTAGCCGGACTTGCAAATTCACTTCAAGGAGGAACTTGCCAGTTATAGCGCAAAGACCTCCCTTGAGCACGCAAAATGTGGACCTGGCAACCGCGCTAAGGTCCTTACAACAAATAATAAGCCCACTGATTAGCGCTACCCAAGTGTTGCAGGCGATATTTCCTGTAAATGTCTAGGTACAATAGTAGACAGCCTGCATTCATAAAAATTCTTTTTTGGAATTGTTTGGGCATGAGGGATATTCCCAAAAAACGGGAATATCATCAAGCTCTTTTGGATGAAGGTATAGATGTGGCCTTGCTGCAGGAGACGTTGCTTAATCCGGGAGATCGTTTAGCTCTCCCGAATTATGATATTATCCGAGGTGACAGAATGAATGGTCGAGGCGGCGGTTTAGCAGTGTTGATTAAGCGCGGTATAGACTATTATAGAAGCACTAATGCGGAGATGCATAGCATCGAAGCAGCTTCTGTGGTGGTCAATATGGCGGGAGGTGTCTCGTTGAAGATCACATCGGTGTATGTCAGGTGTGGTGCCAGGCTACAAGAGGCGGATCTGGAGGTCCTTTTGGACTACTCGGGTCCGCTTATTGTGGCAGGGGACTTCAACTGCAAACATCGAGCATGGAATTCTAGGTTGAATTCCACTAGTGGGGTTCGATTGTACAACCATGTGATGCGAAATGGGTACCTTATACATAGCACTGAAGAGCCGACACATCATCCATTCAACCATCTTCAGGCACCAGATGTCATCGATTTCGCGATATCTAAAAACTGTAAATACAGTATCTCTTCTGGAATCTTGTATGATATCTCTAGTGACCATCTACCTGTTGTCTTGGATGTGGGCAATGAACAAACTTCTGAGGAGGCAGCTCCTCCAAGGAAACGCATTGATTGGGACCTATACAAGTTGCTCCTTAGAGAGTTTCCCAACATCCCGATTATAGATGATGAGTCTGGAATAGATGCCGCTCAAGCGGAGTGGACAAGTTTCATTCAAGCAGCTCTACAGCGTGCAGCTGTATTTCCTGTACAACGACACGGCAGACCTTTTGTGCCTGCGGACATTCGTCATAAGATCTCTGACAAAACAGCCGCTGTTAAGCAGGCAAAAAGGTCTTGTCATCCTGATGACATGCGTAGGGCTACAAATCTTGTCCATGAAGTGAGAAACGCACTGCACGAAATCAGCAACGAGCAATGGAGCGACTTTCTGGTGGGAATACTTGATTCAAGTATTCCTCTCTGGAGGGTCGCAAAGTCACTCAGAAACGGAAAGCGAGAACAACTCCCACACATCCACGGTCCTGAAGGCATAGTCTTCAGAACGGAGGATAAGGTCGAGGTTTTCGCTGATGCCATGGAAAAACAGTTCTCTCCCAACTATGATCTCGATAATGTCGTCGACGAGGAACAGCACATCGTACGATCCGTCAGAAGATATTTTAGAGCCAACGGCGTTAGCGCAGGCACTGAATCCTCTTCAGATAACTCTGTAACGCTTCCTTTCCGCAAAAAGTCCAGAAAAGATGGAATGCAATGAAGATTCCAACTTTTCTGCACAATCACAGAAAGGGGGTTACAATTAGCTTCCGGTAGCTCAGTCGGTGGCATGAAGACATCTACAGGCGTGTAGCTGTGTGTCGACCATGGCATGGCTAGAGGATAGAAGAACAAACAGAACACAAAAATTTAACAGATTTTATTTAACAAAAAAAAAGCATTTCCATTACATTACAATTTTACAGTTTAAAAGAACAAAATAAGTTTTACATATTTGGCGCTGCTATAAAGCTATCAACTTATCTTTCGCTGGTCCATTTTGACTCGACTGAAGCCAGGATGGCCAGGTGCTTGAAGGGGAGGTGTCCCAGTTATGAGGGGTGACCTCACATATAGTGGCTTCATAACCAGTTGTAGGCGAAGTTAAAGGCGATGGCGCTGCCAAGGCAAATGCATGGGTGAAAATATTGGCCAAGCAAGGCAAAGTCAAAGACTAAGGCAAAGGGAAAGGGAAAGAGAAAGAGAAAGAGAAAGGGAAAGTGAAAGGGAAAGGGGGTGGCCCCAATCATTTTGTCCTATACGGACACACATTCTACAAAATTGTAGCACATGGTGCTATATGACCTTGTGCTACAGAGAAGAAAATTTTTAGCTGTTGTTCGATCGGCGGCTCAAGTGAAAAGGAAGCGCGAGGAAGATCGCAAATCAGGAACTCCGCATCAAGCGCTCCAAGCGGAAAATTTTCCAAGCAAAAAACCTAGAGATGGGATCAATGAAATGATAATCGAGAAGTGATTTAATAAATACGATCGGACGGTGAAACCGTTACACTCGCCCCAACTTAACCAAAAAAAAAAATTCGAAGAAGCATTCAAGAATTTTTTTTTATTTGACATGGAAATTGAAAGTTATCACGGAAGGACAAATGTACAACCATTCGACCAGATAACAAGTAGCAAAAGTAAGGTAGAAACAAAAATGTTAGAAGAGAATTGGAAGAAAAAGAGATAGCCTCAAGTCTACCAAACAAGAGGGATGGTTATAGCACCAACTCGCTGAAAAGTACAGTGAAGTTGCACTTAAAAAAAAACTATCATCATATGATGAAAAACCCAAACCATAAAACATCGTCATACCTAAGACGAGAAAAATAATAAACCAAAAGCTTCAGAAGTAGTCCAAGCACGAATCACAATGGCATCCAAAATGCACGACTGACTACTAAAAACTTCAAAACTAAGTAAGTACCTAAACCATAAGAGGTACTAAAAAAAATAATAATCTTTCTCAAAACAATTGCCAGATCTCGCAATACTCCAAACCCAAAAAGAATATCATCCACAGTGATATTTTAAACCAATATCCAATATAAAAAAAACAGTGCATTATTTTTTTTCAAAACATGAAAATCAAAAGAAATTAACAAATTCTACTAGGAATTCAAGTCATATAACAAAACAATTTACAAGTACTAAAGCAATGAAAACTTGATCACGAAGGTATTTTAATCAAAAAAGATGTTAACTAAGTGCAGTTCTGATTCCACAAAAAAAAATTGTCGGGCGCCAGCAGTCTGTAAGACTACAAAATAATTCAAAATAGTTTCAGAGAATTAAAGTATATAAGAGACATTCATGAAATATTGAAGTAAGATTTTCAAAGTCAAAATATAGCTTAAGTTCAATCAATGAACTAAAATTCAAGAGTAAGTTCAATCAAAATTTTCGGGTCATGTGACAACATAAGAACCAGACCAAAAAAAATTTTGAAGTTCAATATAGAAAAGAGCAAAATAAATTTCCAAAAAAACTAAGTGCAACACAAGTGCAACTGTAAATCTAATAGTGTTAAAATCATAAAGTGAAAGGAAATATTAAAGCTATATGAGCATGATTTTATAAAGGGTTCTCAAAAAAATTTAAAAGTAAACAAAATATTAAAAGTTTCATGAGTAATAAATGAGAAACGAAGTGAGCATATGTAAAATGCAAAATAGCGAAACGAAAATCACAAGATATTTTATTAAATCATGATACATGAGAGTAATGCCGCAAGCAAAAATTGTATGCAAAAGACTACGATATATGTAGGTGCAAAATTGGAGTTATAAAAAAAATCTAGTGAACAAGAAATAGAAATAAATATGATAGGTAAGAATTCGAATTTTGATTTAAAGCAAAAATATGAGAGAAAGACAACTTTCTAGGGTCACCATAGGTGCATTCCAAAGCCCTAGACAAGAATGTCTATAGTCTATGGAATATTCTCATGTAGATCACTGATATCATCAGCGCACTTCAAAGTCTACACTGAGAATAACCATAACATTGTAAAATGAAAGTTAAGTTCAAATATGAAATATTACAAGATTAGAAAAACTATAATAATTTACCAGTGTAAAGTATGAAAAGAGAATTACTATACTGAATCTATAAGAATTGGCGATTACTTCAAGTCAAGACAGAAATTGAAAGAAATAAGAAGCCGGAAAAAAATATGAGAGCAGACTATCAAAACAAATGCAATAATGCAGAAGCAAAATCACCAGATATTTCAAAATCTATAGCGAAACATGAAAGCAATGTCGCAACCAAGCTCAAGACTTAGCAATACGCACAAATGTGCACAAAGGCTGAAAGCATATATCAAAAATCTCAAGAAGGAATTGACAATTACTTCAAATCAAATTGAACTGATTGAATTGAACTGAGACATAAATTACTATATCAAAAGTGAGTTTTACTTATACGCCAGAGGTTTCAAGAGTTTATCAATACGCACAGATTTGCAACTAGGCGGAAAGCATATATGACAAGTCTCAAGAAGAAAATAAAATGCATATGAAGAAAACACTTTCAATTAAAGAAACTGTGGATAGTACAAGACCCTCAAAGGCATACATCGCAACGAATCTATGTAACTATCCAGACTACAAAATACTGTCAAAGTTCAAAACCACTCAAAAATATGTAAACAAACATCAAAAGTTTGAACCAAAAATCAATGTAAGTCTGTGCTCTCGAAGAAAGTTATGATTAATTCAAAAAGAGGATACTATCAAAAACTTCAAAAGTAATAGACTTCAAAAATAGAAGTACGTAAGTATGTAAAAGAAACTCAGAAAATATACGCATAAAAACATTATAAAATATTATACACAGTATTTGTCACATGATTTCGATCGGGAATGCAATTTAAATTTTGAGTACACTCAGAAAAATGGAATATTCAAAAGATGAAGTATACACATTAAATTGGAATCAGAAAAATAATGATTACTTGTAAATTTTTTAAATGCTGGAATGACGTTATAGTTCAAAAGGTTGAAGGATCAACGATGTTAAATATCCAAAGTAAACATTCAGCTGCCTCTTACAGCAAATAAGTTTAATCATTATCAAAGGAAATTCTTGTCCGTTCGCATCTGTACTAGGAAATAAACATAGGAAAACCTACTCGCTCCAATGTACAGATCGAAAAACTCGCCCCCTTCGATTGAGCGGAAATATGAGTATTGGACTGATTGTAATATTTCAAAAGGTTGAAGGATCAACGATGACAAATGTTCAAAGTAAACATTCAACTGCCTTTTACAGTAAATTAGCTTAGCAATTATCAAAGGAAATTCTTATCCGTTCGCATCTGTACTAGGAAATGAATATAGGAAAACCTACTCGCTCCAATGTACAGATCGAAAAACTCGCCCCCTTCGATTGAGCGGAAATATGAGTATTGGACTGATTGTAATATTTCAAAAGGTTGAAGGATCAACGATGTTAAATGTCCAAAGTAAACATTCAGCTGCCTCTTACAGCAAACAAGTTTATTCATTATCAAAGGAAATTCTGCTCCGTTCGCATCTGTACTAGGAAATAAATATAGGAAAACCTACTCGCTACAATGTACAGATCGAAAAACTCGCCCCCTTCGATTGAGCGGAAAAATAAAAGGATCCAAAACACTATAAAAAACTAACAATACAAACAAACAGTTTCAATACAAAAACAGGAGCAGCCGAATCTTAAAAAAAATATTTTATATCTGGCATACATTAAAAGAGTACAGAGACGTTCAAGTCCTGTTAATCCAATGGAAAATCAGACACTAATGTTCTAATTTCCCCCAAAGAATATGCCAGATAAAACTATAAAACATTAAAATTATGAAAACTTTTGCTCCAAACAAGAGACAAAATTACTACAATAGTTACTGAGGAACGTATACTATTTCAACAACAAGTTGAAGTTTAATTATCATAAATGAGTATGTGTGTCTTTGTATAGGTAAAAATGATTTAGGAGTCACCCCCCCATTGAAAAGTAGCAAAAATATAGTCAAGAAAAACATCATTTGTTTCTTGAAAAAAAAAAGAAAGGTAAGTATCAACGCACTATGTCCAAGTGTCAATACTTGAAAAAAAGTAAAACGCCAAAATATACGAAAAATTATGAATATCAATTTCATACAATTCAGAAAAATGGATAAATCGCAAAATGATTTACTCCAGATAACTCTAGTCAGTAGATTATTGCCATCAGAATGAAAACAAATGATCAAAAGTTCAAGTACAGTCAAAAATTCAAAAAGTAAATACATTTGGGGAAGGCAAAGATAATTTTGAAAGTAAATTTCCTACGTACCAAACATCATGAGAGCTATATCAGTACACCAGAAATCCAACAATTAGGCTTTATATGCATACATGAAAAGTCTCAAGAAATCAAAAAAACTGCACATGAAGAAATACTTTCAAAAACTAAGAGGTTAGTGATCAAAAATGAAAAGCATATAAGAATATGTAAACTATCAACAACAATAGTCACAACCTCAATCAAAAGTTTGATGATATTCGACAAAAATGCTGGGAAACCTAAAGTCCCCAGACTATCAATATTCAACAAAAAATTATCAAAATATCATCAATCTCAAAACTACAATGAGAAAAAAAGTTATAACTGTCCCCAACAGTAAATAAAAACTATAGTAGTGTGTGATAAAAAAAAATTCTGGCAATGATCTCGCTGACTACTAAACAAGACAATTTAAAAGTTAATAGTATGCCTATGAAATAAACAGGTGGAAAAATTTTAATCTTTTGATAAAAATTTTAAACATTAAGCAAAAAGTAAGGATGATTAAAGAATTAGAAATTTGAGTAGCAAAAGCAATTAAAAATAGAAATGCTGCCAAAAATTGTAAAGAATTTTGAAAACTATGTTCTGTCTGCCAATCTTCCACTAGCAAAGCACTTGTCGACAAAGCCAAACACCTATCGAAGCCTCACGTTGCGGGTGCCAATTTATGTAACGCTTCCTTTCCGCAAAAAGTCCAGAAAAGATGGAATGCAATGAAGATTCCAACTTTTCTGCACAATCACAGAAAGGGGGTTACAATTAGCTTCCGGTAGCTCAGTCGGTGGCATGAAGACATCTACAGGCGTGTAGCTGTGTGTCGACCATGGCATGGCTAGAGGATAGAAGAACAAACAGAACACAAAAATTTAACAGATTTTATTTAACAAAAAAAAGCATTTCCATTACATTACAATTTTACAGTTTAAAAGAACAAAATAAGTTTTACATCTTTGGCGCTGCTATAAAGCTATCAACTTATTTTTCGCTGGTCCATTTTGACTCGACTGAAGCCAGGATGGCCAGGTGCTTGAAGGGGAGGTCCGAGTTATGAGGGGTGACCTCACATATAGTGGCTTCATAACCAGTTGTAGGCGAAGTTAAAGGCGATGGCGCTGCCAAGGCACATGCATGGGTGAAAATATTGGCCAAGCAAGGCAAAGTCAAAGACTAAGGCAAAGGGAAAGGGAAAGAGAAAGAGAAAGAGAAAGGGAAAGTGAAAGGGAAAGGGGGTGGCCCCAATCATTTTGTCCTATACGGACACACATTCTACAAAATTCTAGCACATGGTGCTATATGACCTTGTGCTACAGAGAAGAAAATTTTTAGCTGTTGTTCGATCGGCGGCTCAAGTGAAAAGGAAGCGCGAGGAAGATCGCAGATCAGGAACTCCGCATCAAGCGCTCCAAGCGGAAAATTTTCCAAGCAAAAAAGCTAGAGATGGGATCAATGAAATCATAATCGAGAAGTGATTTAATAAATACGATCGGACGGTGAAACCGTTACAACTCTTCTTCAGAAGATTCGTCTGAGGCTCCACATAGCACATTAGCGGAACCCTCCGAGTTTCCACATTGCACACCAGCGGAGTTACTAAGTCATATTAAAGACCTCAAGGTGCGTAAAGCACCTGGGGAGGATCAAATCACCAACAAGGCGTTGAAGCTGCTCTCGCCGAAAGCCCTGACATACTTGGTGACAATAATCAATGCGACGCTCAAAATCCAGTACTTTCCTGCTGGGTGGAAGACTGTTGAGGTCATCATGATTCCAAAGAAGGTGGGTTCGATATTTCCTCAGGATTACCGTCTGCTGTCTGTTCCTTCTAAGCTCGCCGAAAAGGTGATTTATCGTCACCTTGAGAATTTTTCGTCAAATCACCATGTGATTCCTGACGTCCAATTCGGTTTTCGGTCCGACCATAGCACTGAGCTACAGGCAGTCAGGCTGGTGGAGCATGTAACCAGAGGGTTCACCCGCAGCATGAGTACTGGCATCTTGCTTTTGGATGTCTCAAAAGCCTTTGACAAGGTGTGGCACGTGGGCCTCCTCTATAAACTAATCCAAAAGGGTTTTCCTTTTTGGCTTCTAAAATTACTGAAATCCTTTCTTGAAGGAAGGAAGTTTCGGATCAAAATTAAAAATGTTTTGTCAACAACACGGCCAGTACGGGCCGGTGTTCCTCAGGGTTCGGTCCTAGGACCAATTCTTTATGCGCTTTTCATCCATGATGTCCCTTCCCCCAGCAACTGTGAAGTCTACCTCTATGCTGACGACACTGCATTTGTCGCCCAGTCGTGTACTGGTGATCTGGTTCACGATGGGTTGCAGAATGCGGTGGATGAAGTTCTAGAGTGGGCGAAACGGTGGCTGATAAAAATTAATCATTCGAAAACGCAGGCTATTTATTGTACCAAAAAACGTCGCGGCCCCCCAGCAGAGGTTTCTGTAGACGGAAATCGTGTACCATGGACAAATTCTGCCAAGTATCTCGGTGTCACCCTTGATAAAGGCATGACCTGGCAGAAACATACAGCATCCATAAAAATAAAATTCCAAATTGCGTTTCGGCAACTATATCCTTTGTTATGTAGATCCTCCAAATTGAGTTTGATAAACAAAGTTCGACTGTATAAAATGATTATTAGACCAGCCATTACTTATGCATATGCGGCTTGGTGTTTTTTTGCCAAGACACACATGCAAAGTCTTCAAGTACTGCAAAGCAGAACTTTGCGGACAATTACAATTTGCAACGCTCCATGGTATGTCTCAAATGAGACACTACACAGAGACCTTGACACTCCTTACTTGAGGGATTATGTCAAGCTTCAGGCGCAGCGACGTTATAGTCAAGCGGAATCGCGCAGCAACTCTCTGTTGCGTGACTCAGTGGACTACACAGTGGAGCAAGTTCGTAAACATTCAGGGCCACGGCTCGCACTGTAATCAAAAGTTAGCGTGAATCTTTAGTAAACTCAAAATTACACTCTAACAAAGCCGAATCAAAAAATTTGTTTATTTCACCTCAAAATTAATCCGTGTACCCAGTCAAAAAGCCTAGGTGTTTCCTCTTAAACTAAGCATATCTGTTTTTCTTTGTTCTTCTCATTTTTTCTTCCCTTTCCCTTTCTCTTTTTCCTTGACTTTGCCTGGTTTCTGGGCAACCAGGACTGACAGATTCGACTAACATATATCAGACAGTGACTAATGGGCAAAGGTCCTACGGACCGCCCAGACAAATAAATGACGAATAGTAGAATAGTAGCATACATATGCAGACCAATACACATAATCATCCAGATGCCATCTTGCTACTCAACCAACTTTCTTTCTATCTCATCTTCTCAGACTACAGACTACTCGGCTTCACAAAGCATACACCTGCTTTCTGCAACCAACAGGACGTGTAGTTGAGTCATTCCTCCATAGATAGATGCTCACAGCGATTATAGCGAGCACCCTAAAAACTACCTAGTATTTTTTTTTTGATGTTGTTGAGTCCCCGGGGATGGAGGCGTAGAGCGTCAAGTGCGACATCTCTGATCTACCTCTGGACCCCACAATGAACACTTTTCTGTTTTACAACTTCTGGGACCTGTTTTCCTGTTTGTAGCCGTAGAAATGTGCCACTATGACTACAATGATATTGAAATCATCATGTTCTCTTAGAGAGGAAGAAGGGCCGAAGAACGAAAGGGAGAGAGCAAAAAGAAGGAAGGGTATTGGTTGGTTTTAGTGTAGTGCTTTGGCAGTAATTAATTAGAATGTGGAAGTTTTAAATTGATCCAGAAAATTATTTTTGAGGTTTCTTGTTACCGAGATATTTTGATGCAAAGTATGGTCTCATGTTCTTGACGATATTGAAATGATTTATGTATCGTGGAAAAACATCCTACAACGCAGACAAGACGGCGTAATAACACACAGAGAAAGAGAAACATAAGTGGCAATTCGAGGCGCCGGCGCCATGTTAACCACATATGTCGGTCCAGATAAACACAGAAAATTAGTGTTGTCGACTCCAACAGACCATCTCAATCGCACCGGCTGCCTAATGTATGTTTCGGAATGTGTTATTTGCTTTG
Source organism: Acanthoscelides obtectus (assembly GCA_963669975.1). Lineage (NCBI taxonomy): Eukaryota > Metazoa > Arthropoda > Insecta > Coleoptera > Chrysomelidae > Acanthoscelides > Acanthoscelides obtectus. The sequence goes on along the minus strand of CAVLJG010000007.1, from coordinate 60,826,710 downwards.
TGATTATCTGTATGCTTTTTGATTGTTAGGAAAGTGTCTCCTATATTTGCCGGCCGGCCGGGTCAGCTTGAGACCTGAGAGCCTCCAATTTTTATTAGACTATAATTACATAAGTATCGAAGGAGTGAACGTGCAATATTGTTGTTATTGACTCCACTAAAACATATGTAATAATTAAAACAATATAGTTCATTTAAGCATAATGCTATTTTAAACTAATAATTTATATTTTTCCGCAGCTACGATCATGGTGCCTCTGCTATCTGTATTGCCAAACTTATCCCTGATTTTGACCAGGTTGACAGCTTCGCTAGCCACTGCTTAGAGCAGGAGTTCCCAACCAGGCGGGCGCGCCTTCCAAGGGGTGCATAGAGAGATGTCAAGGTGGGCGGAAAGCGTTTACATTTTAGGAGGAAAAAACAAAAAAAATAAACAAACAACATGACAATCTAACATTACAATGTAATGTTTAATTTACACGCATAAAATTAGAAATTAAATATCATATTCACTTATTCTGTCAACCGCTGTTTCAAAACCCGGCGTTGTCAAGTTTCGACAAGTCTCAACATGAAATCCGTGCGCACCCCGCCGCGCTCCGCTTAAACATTCATCACTTAGAAAACAATTAATTGTACCTACCAGACGCGGATGAGAATATGTGACATTCAATCTCACAAACTGGCGAAAAATTTGAATTTTAGATGTACATGTCTTGTTGAGAAATCTGTTTGAGTGTGTCAAATTAGTTACCGTTTTTATTTAATTTACTAAATTGTTGACTGAGTGGAGACGCATTCATAGATCGGCCATTGGGACTTTTTTACCACATCACAATCAAACCAACGTGGCGAAATAATTTTGAAACGACGAACTTTAAATACCTAATATTGATTCCAAACGTATTTAAAATTACTACACCACTATGCGGGAGGTAACATTCAGACATAAGACCATAAGACGTGTGCTCTTGTCGCTCGACATCAACAGAGCTTCTGGTCCGGACTTGATTCCTGCCATTGTACTGAAGAGATGTGCAGCGGAGCTTGCTCCAGTTCTTTCGCGTCTCTTCCAGATATCTTATGAATCCGGCACCTTCCCAGAAAACTGGAAATTTGCTCATGTCCAGCCCATCCTAAAAAAAGGATCTAAGACCGACCCTTACAATTACAGGCCTATAGCTCTGCTTTCTGTTATAAGTAAAGTGATGGAGAGGTGCATAAATCGCGAGCTTCTGGACTACCTTGAACGTCACAGCTTGATTAGCGACAGGCAGTACGGTTTCCGGCACCAACGATCCACAGGGGACCTCCTAGCTTACGTCACGCAACTGTGGTGTAAACAGATCCAGTCTCATGGTGAGGCTCATGTCGTTGCTCTTGACATCACGAGAGCGTTCGATCAGCTGTGGCACGCTGCCCTCTTAAGCAAACTTCCATCCTATGGCCTCCCAGAAAAGCTTTGCAGATGGTGGCTGACTTTATCTCTGGCCGCAAGATATCCGTCGTAATTGACGGATTCTCCTCTTCATCCCACAACGTCAACGCGGGTGTTCCCCAGGGATCGGTCTTGGCTTCAACACTGTTTCTCTTACATATCAACGACCTCCTTTCCTGCACGATCAACCCAATCCACAGCTTCGCTCATGACAGCACTCTACATGCAGGAATTCAGAGTGACAAGCCGATCTCTGCCGCTGAGCTGGAAAAAAGAAGACTAGCGACGACTTCTTCTCTGACAAGAGACCTGGAGGCTATCACTGCTTGGGGATGCAACAATCTTGTACAGTTCAATGCTTCCAAAACACAGTACTGTACTTTGATGAACAAAAAGCGTCCTAGCGCTCATACAGTTTCAATGGACGGCCGAGTTCTACCAAAGAGCCATTCATTTCGGCTGGTCGGAGTCCAGATCACCGAGGACCTGATCTGGCACGAACACATCTGTCAATAGCTGCAGCTGCTGGGAAAAAGCTAGGCTATTTGTTTAGGGCTAAGAAGTACTTTTCTCCGTATGACCTTCTCACTCTATACAAGGCCCAGATAAGGCCTAGCCTTGAGTATTGCTCACACATTTGGAGTGCTGCCGCCCCGACTACATTGTCCATGCTCGATGCTGTCCAGAGGAGGGCGGTCCGACTGATCGATGACTCTTCTGTAACAGACAGTCTCGGGACTCTTTCGCACCGGCGGGCCGTCGGCGATCTAGCTCTTTTCTATCGCTACACCAACGGGCTTTGCTCCTCAGAGCTCTCTTCCATGATGCCGCCGCGCGATGTGCCTGCCAGACAGACCCGCCTGACTTCTGCGTCTCATCCTAACCGTGTCAAACTTCGTACATCCAGAACTAGTCGATACGACCGCTCCTTTGTCCCGAGGGTGTCTAGATTGTGGAACAATCTACAAGAGGAAGCTTTTCCCAGTTGAACTAACCTTAGGCAGTTCAAAAATCGTATAAACAAAATTTCTCTAGGATCATCATAGCAGCCGCGGTGTTCCGGCATTTAGGCTTCTGCCTGCGCGGCTGTTTCGATATAAAAAAAAACTATTATAACGTCAACCTGCCTACAAACATATAAATCTCCCGGTGGCCAATATACTGTTGAATACATTACGTTATTAAGATAAAATAATGGGCATATAATTAGTAATTACATGCATGTAGGTTTTTTGCTTATTTATTTATTACTTATTTGTTTTATCCTCAAATGGCAGCAAAAAAAGAAAGTTTTCTGAAGATTTCGTTAAGTTTGTATTTACCTTCATAGAAAAAGACGAGTTACAATTGTCTCAGTGTGTGATATGTTTGAAAGTTTTAAGTAATGAAAGCATGAGGCCCAATCGCCTTGAAAGGCATTTGCAGCAACAACATCCTACTCTGGTTTTGAAGACGTAAGAGTTTTTTTCTTCTATAGCAGAATCACTCAAGCGAATGAGACTGGATAAATCGGGAAGTTATCACACAGGTGTAACGCAGCATCTCAAAGCTTCATTTGAAATAGCTTTTATGATAGCAAAGCAAAAGAAACCTCACACTATCGGTGAAGAATTAATAAAACCATGTCTCCTAAAAGTCCCGCAGATAATTTTAGGAGAAGATGCAGAGCAAAAAATGAAGTCTATTTCTCTTTCGAATAACACAGTCAAGCGTAGAATCGATGACATTGCAGCAGACGTAACGTCACAAATAATTAACAAAGTAAAATTATCGCCATGTTTTGCCGTAACTTGCGATGAATCCACCGACATCGTTAATTGTGCACAGTTATAGTTTATGTTCGTTACATTGGCGGAGATATCATTCAAGAAGAGATTTTGTACTCCCAATCTTTGACAGCAGGTACTACATCTGAAGATATATTTAATTCAATATCAAATTTTGTTGAAATAAATTATTTTGATTGGAAGAAGTTCATTGGACTTTGCACAGATGGCGCACCTGCAATGATAGGCTATATGATCGGGCTTAGCTAAAAAGCTCAAGGAAAAAAGTCTCGCAATGGTTAGTACACATTGTGTTATTCATCGGCAAGCTTTGGCTTCCACAACATTGCCACAGAAGTTACGCCAGACTTTGGACTCGGCTATAAGGATTGTAAACTACATCAACAGCAGCGCTTTGAACAGTCGGTTATTTACTTTACTTTGCAAGAATCTCGATTCTGATCACAAAGTTCTTCTGTTCCATACAGAAGTACGCTGGCTGTCCAAAGGCAACATGTTGGCTCGCCTTTATGAATCGAAAGAAGAGGTAATTATTTTTCTTGAGTTTAAAGAAAAACACGGTTTCTTGACAATGTTCAAAGATGACACATTTCAATGGAGGTTGGCTTATTTAACTGACATATTTGACTCCTTGAATGAGCTAAACTTGAAACTTCAGGGCAGAAATAACACTATAATAAGCAATTATGATTATATTCAGGGGTTCATATCAAGGCCTCAACTTTATAATCAAAAAGGGTCTTCTGAAAATGTTATATCTTTTTCTCGGCTGTTTGAAACAATTAAAAATAACATACTGGACGCACATTTAAGGCTGACATAAAAACTCATTTGAATGCGCTGGAAGACGAATTTCGTCGATACTATCGAGACATCAATTCAGAGTCACCAATATAACACATGACAAGAAATCCATTTGTTGTTGATGTGTCACAATTACCAAAAGAAGTTCAGGAAGAATTTCTAGAAATGAAGGCTGATTCGTCCATGAAAGATGACTTCCATCTTTTAACATTGGAGAAATTTTGAATAAATAGATTGCCTGTTAATTCGACACTTGCCTGCTTTACGAATACTAGTTCCTTTTTCTTCAACTTACTTATGTGAGACAGGCTTTTCTGCTCTAGTTTTAATTAAAAATAAACAGCGAAATCGTCTTGATGTCGATAGCGACCTGATGATAGCTCTGGCAAAAACAGAACCTAGAATCAACCAACTGGTACAGAACATGCAATCTCAAGTGTCTCATTAGTAGGTACCTACTCTCATTTTATTCAAGTTTTTCGATAAGAAACATTTATTAGTTTATATAAACTTCCAAAGTTTCTTTATTAGAATTAAAATAAAAGTTTTTGTACCTATATAATGTGCGTTTTTTTGTATTTATTAAAAAAGTGAAGAGGGGCATGAAAATATAATTTATAGTCCGGAGAGCCTCAACAAAAAAAAAAAGATTGGGAAACCCTGGTTTAGAGTATCCATTATAAGAGAGAAGGGCCGCATAATTGCTATTGGTATATCTTGCTAATATTTGCTGCGAAGGCTTTATCAAGACATAAGATTCACTTCAAGTTTTATAAAAAAAGTTCTAATAAACACCTTTCTTCTCGAACTTCGCACATCCATGACTGGTCGATATGACCTCTCCTTAGGCATGCCAAAAATCAGATTATAAGGAATCTTCAGTATTTGGATTTCTACCTACGCAATTGCTTCAGATTAAAAAATCTCGTTTAGTAATGAGGTATTGTTGTATAACGCAATAATAACATCAATGTGGTGATTCCGAATGAGTTTATCAGCCGAGGTACCGGCGTGCAAATGAAATTAACAGAACAAGTCCCCGAGAGGTATAAAAATCCCTCATGCAGCAACAGGATCGGAGTGATTGAGGGTGCGGTTCTCAATGTCAAACACCATCCAATTATTGATACAACAGTTTTGATTGTATTTTGGTGTTTCAAAGATACCATGACAATATATTCATGGTCTCAAGCCAATCATCTCCACTTAAAGTGTTTCGTTGTATCCTGCACAAGAAAACATAATATTCTAAGTAAAAGATATAAATAAACATGAAATGTGTCTTTTAAGAGTTTAAAAATACGTTTTTCTATTTCCACGGAATATTGGCACACACTGTACACATGTTCATTGTTAACATTTATTCTTACAATAATAATCCTTTATGAACGGATTTTTTTATGTAAACAAATGTGTTTGTTTAATTCTGAGCATTTCATCTGTTGGGCGCGCATGAACCTGTTGGAAATAAACGTATCTATCAAAACTACAAAATAAGAAACTTCACACAAATGCAATTCGAATGAGCGCCGCGTCTCAGAAAGAAGGTCACGGAGTTCGATTATGAGTCTAATTGAGAAGTTTGTCGGGAGTCCCGGAGTCTTTGTCGGGCGCCGTAGTGGCAGAGCGGTTGGCGTCGCGTCCGCGACCGGGAGCGAGGCTGGCTCCGGACTCCGGGAGGCGCCGGGACGCCACCGGCCACCGCGACGCTGTGGCGGGCGCCTTCTTTGGCTCGGCTTGGCATACCCTCTACATAATATTACGCACATGATAAACAACAGCAGACCCTATATTGATGACTATTTGTCTCTGGTTTTGTTTTTCCGAATATGCTGATTTGGGATGTAATTTCATCTAATTATTGGTATATCTTAACATTAATAGGACTATGAGGTAGCACATACAGTGTTGGAAAAATAAGATTTGTAGATTGATGCAGTATTTTCACTCTCTGAAAATAACTCAACCTTCAAGTCGAGCGCATCAATGATTTGTGTAGTTAAGTATTTGAAAAGAAATGTACTTTAAAGGCCAGCAGACCCCTCTGCATTCTGTCAGAATCATCAGTCATTTAGCGGCACTGCTATTAAAGGGGAACTGCGATTAATAACAACGGTACGCGATTTACAATGGTTCGATTCTGGTGCGACAGATGGCGCTTCGCGCTATCTCATGCTGATAAACCGCAACTCCGGTATAGAGGATCAATGTGATGATTTCGTTTGTTCGTCCAGCGATAAGAGACTATACCATGCCGATGAGTAGCTAAGAAGCACGAAACAGCTGGTTGTCTGCCTTCTTTTCTTGGTCGGACAGACGAAGGCATCTCATTTTGTTTTAACCTGCTGAAATGTACTTTAAGCTTTTAGAAGCATTTTTTAATTTTAGTATTTGATTGCTCTTTATAAGTCCAATGTTCGCAATTATGGTATTTTTGCTCAAAATTCATCCATTTTCAAATATTTAATTTATTATTTTTATACGATCGCATAGTCGCGTGCTACTTCAAATCTATAATAAAAATACACTAAGACACAAAGCATATAATAATAATAATAATAATAACGTCTCCAATATATAAAAATAAAAGTGTTGCTTCAGTGCACTCACATTGAAAACAAAAATGGAAGTCTTATTATAATTGTACGTGTTGATTTGTTTCAACCTTTGTTTTTATTGTGAGCCAAGTGGAGCATAACTTTCAGATCTGTTTTGTTTTTTTACAAACAGTGTATTTTGTTATCAAATAAGATGATTATTAAAATAACCAAATACGTCATCATTCTGGTTTCAGAACTAAAAAACAAAATCGATGGTTTACAGTCTAACCATTCCATTAGAATCAAAAGAAAAGTAAAATGAATCATTAAGAACCCAAAATACAAACCAAAACTTTTTTGACTTTAGGCAATACAAAAACAAAAAATAAATATTGTCACAACTGTTTAGTGGTAATGATATTCAACATTGCAATGAAAATAATAAATGATACGTATAAAAACAAAACCACAACCTTACGGTCTCAAAATTAAATGTTAAATTTTAAGTTTAATCCAAAAAACTAAAAACAATTATTGGTATACATTTTTAGATAAGGATTTTAAAAGTAATAATGTTGGTATCGTCGAACGAACTCCTATTTTTGGCAACACCAAAAGAAACGTGAGGTCTTTGACTAACAACACTATTTAGAAAGAATATCTTAACAGGGCTCCTACAATCACGAGCACCATCGTCTGAGGTGGGGGGTGAAAAGGAAACGATTGTGGGCTGGTCTTAGACGGTGATCGGCGCTTCTTTAAAAGAGGAAAGGATGACTGCGGGTGCCTACCGAGGTAAATCTTTATAATAACAGATTTCGATTAGCGATCCAGCCTGTAAATCGTTTTCTATTTTGGTACTCAGCTAGTGATCATTTAGTATTGTTCTACCCTTGTTACTGTTCGTCGATATTGTATTGTTGAATTGTTGTGTTGTACTCTTGTTGGTGTGATTGTTCTTGATTGAATTTTTTATCAAGGTTGATAATGGACAATAAAAGGTCATATGCGACAATTTTAATTACGAATTCAGTGAGTTTAATTCATGATGAGACAACAACAGTGTGGAGCAGTTCAACTGTACGAGAATCGCAAAATACATTGGGGTAAGCGAATAAATTATTGCAAGAAGAGGTCATACCCTGGAAGATGTGCTGCAGCTGTAGTGAGCCACTATACCGAGCGGCCTGTTTATGTGGTCCAAATACATTTGCGTTCTAAGCTTAGTCCAACCTCGCTTATCACTAAGTTGGAACAAAGACTCAAACGCAAGAATCTTGGAAAGAAGCTCAGACCAAAAAAAGTTGATATAAAAATAACTAACAATTCGGATAGCAATTCCAAAGAAAATATATATTAGTTTTATGGCGAATTCTGTCAAAAACCTGACATGAACGACATTGATTTGGAGGTTGCTAAGCAAGAATTTTTAGGAAAAAGTGAGGACGAGATTTTGCATATCGAACAAGTCACCAAATCACAGGAGTGTGCTTTGTGGCGTCTTCATCGGAGGATAAGGTTGACTGCGTCTCGATTTGGTGAATTTTGTAGAAGAAGGCAAACAACAAGCTGTAAAGTTCTAGTGAACTCGATCATATACCCAACAGAGTTTTCTAGTAAGGCAATAAAAAAAAGCAATACAAAAATCATTGGACACGGCAGTTCAATCTTGTGGTTTGTTTATTGATCGCTCACATCCATTTCTGGCAGCATCACCTCCATCTACTTATTACAGTAGACAAGACATGTACTTAATCCAGGTATAAGCCTACCTGTTTATTGTTTTGCAAAAACTACCTAACTGTTTCCTCTTATTTTGACGGCATAAGTTATTTTTATGACCTCGTTCAATTGTTACCATCTACCACATGACCCTTGTAAACATAATTGTGTTTATTGACATGAATAAACGAATTAGAATTGGAGTTCTTGAATTTATATTAGGAAAGATATCAAATTATTTGAATACATTTTTTCTTAGTCGGAACGCACCGTCGCGTCGCTTGGACTGGCAGGACGTAACAGTAGATGAATTTCGCCCAAAAACCGATTTGCACTTCACAGCTTACTTTTTATTATTTCCAAATGAAACTCTTGCAGCGTGCTAAAAACAAAGTCCACAGGGTGCCAGCGATCCACTTTTTCGATTTTATCCACTAGGATCTTTTTAAAATATGGAGAAGTTGAGCACAAATAGTGAGCATCATTCAAAAATACTGAAAAATGGAGTGTCAGTTTTGAAGCAGCTGAACCCTTGTAAATGGCTTGAAATTCACTGCGTCGGAGCCGCCTTAAACGATATGAACGGTTAATTGAAGATAATCGAAATTCGTCGCATCTTCTGCTTTTGTTTAAGTCTAATCAGTGTCTTGGATTGATAAGGAAGGGGCAGTATTATGCTTCTTTATAATAAACCCGGGGATCTAAAAATTAGATATTGATTTCAAAAAAGCGATGTGTCCTATTTGATACCTTCGTTGTAATACTTTACTTTTTGGTAGCAGCGGCCATTGCGGATTCCAATTTTTTATGGTGTTATTGTATCTCTCCAGTCAAGCCTTTCCATTTGATAACCCATATTGGAAAAGTTGCTAAAAGATATGTAATCCTCCATCTTGAATTTACAATTATATAATATACATAATTGTATTGTCATAAGAACTAAAAATATGAACCAAATTTCAGATCAGTCAACAGAAAGAAAAGCATTGAATTAACAAAGGATCAGCGTCTATAAGCTGTTTACAGAAACTGATCAAATTTGGTAATTTATATAACAGTTTTATTAAAAATCTATTATAATGATTGAGAAAATCGATAATTAAAAATCGATTGTATAGGAAAAATAATCGATCAATCTATTATTTTTTAACATCCCTACTTTAGGTTCGTTTGGGTGTTTTATAAAATCTTCATATTGATTTTTTGAATATTAATAATAATCGTCTTTATTAGGGACGAAGTTTAGCATAGTGTAATTTTACCATTTAACCCCCAAAAAGGTACAACAAAGCATAGAATATTGCTATGTTAACAATAGTAATAACAGTTTTTACAGTTGAGAGAATTAAATTTTACATTGAAAAATTTTGTGAAGTGAAAGGTTAAAAAAACTAATTTAAGTATACTTATCCAAAACGTGTTTTCTAAATTTTTCATAGTTTACCAATTTTATGGCTCGTGGAATTTCGTTATAGAGAATAACTGCGCATTATGTGAATCATTTAAGAAAGAATAATGTCCTGTGGAGAGGCATTATGAGAGGCTCCGCGAAACCAATATCTTTTGAATGAATGTTACTCCTTCAAAAATGGAGGAATGGCTGTAAGTTAAAGCTTATGGGTATGAGTGACTAAGCGAAACTCTTACTCTCAGCCATTTCATATCTCTTAAATAAGTGCTGATATGATCATACTTTCTTAAATTATTGATCAATCTGCAACATGAGATGACGTGGTGTCTAAATGTAAATAGCTTTTCGAACCTAGATATTCCAGGACACCCTGTATACTTGTTAAGAGACTGACTTTGGCGGCTGAACGACTGGCGTCGAAAGAAGCCCCTTTGTCGACGCGCCGTTAGCTGGCGACAACGCAACGTCGACATCGCTTCTTATTTCTGTGCGGAAAGTGGGGTAGGTATACCCACGGATGAGGGATGATGCAAGGATGTGCATAACAACGACAAAAGAAGACTGGCACGGGGTATTTTTAACGAAGGAGATGCTCACACGTCCCTACCATCTTTTGTCTCATCATGATGTCGCGCCACGCGCCATCGGGACGCGTCTAGGGGATGCCACGAACACCGACGCGCTGTCAGAGACATATATACCGGATGGATGGAGATTAATCAAACATAGACACTCAATCGAAGTTGCTGAATTTGATTTCATAAATTTTAGCCAGGATCATAACGTTTTCGTAAGGACAGAAGCAGATACAGCAGATCAATGGTCTTTTCAGATAGGTACTATTTCTTAGGCATTCATATCCCCGCAAGCACAAATATAATGACGTCTGTCATATGACGTCATCAGTATGTGACATTAGGAGGTCATTTTCACATTACTTTTACGACATTCAACTCGTTTTGTATCGTTATTTCATTACCAGTTTGAAACGTCATTTTTGCATGCTTGAGCTTCCTGGGATAGTAAAAAAATCTATACTGAATCTGTAGAAAAGCCGATCAAGTTCTTGAGGTTTCAGCAGTTAAAGTTCCAAAATTGAACGTTTTCATATTTTCACTCAGGCATAGAACATACTGTATTCTCATGAAAAATCAAGGTAATCTTCTGTAGTATAGTGAAAAACCTTCAAATTTGCGGTTAAAACTAATTAATAAGTACTGAAAAATTCGCTGAAGACATTTACTCATTATTAGGTACGCAATAAAAGCTACAAAAGTTGATAAACACATACATTTAGTTATCTTCTAAATATGTAGCATGTTAAGATTGGTTAAAAATTTCAGATTGATAAATGAACTAGTGTTGGGCCATCACTTAGCATAGTGTGGTGTTAACGTATGAGATAGCTGTCATAGCACAGTTCTGTGGTTAGCTACCCATCTCTCCAGCTGATCGGCTTGCTCGGGAGATCGAAATTACTGGGAGATATATAAGTAGGTGTGAGCCACAATAAACCAGTGAGTCGCAGTGGGGATCGTGATTGACCCACACACAAAAATACCCAACCATGCGTGGCCACTGTTTAAACATGGTCATAACGTATGACATAAATATCAAAAGTTGTCTCTCCCTTTTATTCAGCAATATGAGAAGAGTCATTAAAATCCATGTAGTTGAAGACCTCGAGATTATGCAACTGTGTGTGTTTTTACTTCCCACGACTACTAGTGAGGAAGTATTGTAATCGCTGAGAATTTCTAACATCAGATATTATGATTTTTGGACATTACATGACATGTCTGAGCAGTCAAGAAAAACCATGTCACTCATTCCCGTCGGTCTGTCTGTCTATCAGTCTGACCGCAAATCCTTGGGTCGTCTGTAACTTGGGAAGCACTGCTCCTATTGGGATGAAATTTTCACACAAGGTTAGTACTGTGCAAGGACGAAAAAGCCTTGTAGTTTTTGAAAATCCGTCCAGTGGCGGGAGAGAAAAATGACAATATCGAAAAAAATAAAATAAAAAAACCTTCAAACTTCGTTTCTCTGAAAAAATTTAAAGGCGACGTGTCCTCGCATGACTGGCGCTGTCCCGCGTCTGACTCATCGTGCAACCAGGTATTGGGGAGAGCCGACGTTGCCAGATGGACGGTCACTGAGGGTAGGGCATATAAAGAAAGTCTATGGACTAATTGTATGGATCTGTTTCACGAACTTGGTCCATTTAATTTAATTCTTTTAATTTCGCTGTTGTACATGTTCGTAACTACTTTTTCTCAGAGCATCTAGCTTAAACATGCGATGACAGCGTGGCTTGGAAAGTACACGCTCTACTCTCTCAGTAAAAATACTTGACACCATTTTTCAATATTCTTGTAGTTAATCTGTACATGTATTTATTCAATCACGAAGATACTAAATATTCCTGACCACCTCCCGTAGCTGAGGGCTCCGATGTGAAGCAACGTTACCGTCTGGTTACAGTATGTGTATGTGCATTGCGCAACATCTAATGGCAACTTTGTCTTTGTCGGAGTCTGAGGTATGTACGCTTCCGGCTTGGGGCAGTTGTAAAACTTTCAAGGAAGCGGGAAACAAATGCGTCGGGGGCCAATAAAGAACGTGTCCCCAACGTCCTGTTTTGGTTTCGGGATTGGCGACTGGCACCCTGGCACCAGTTCCAAATAATAACTGGTAAATGTGGAAGACGTCGGGACGGCAGCATCTACAGGCGTCCAGACAAGACGCCAGGAAGGAATCTTCAGCATAACGAAAAGTTTGCATTTCAAGTTCAGATGTTCCAAATACTGTCATAGTAAAAGTTTTTAGAATCAGCGTTCTACTTTCCTCGCATAACAAAGTAACTCAATCAATCAATCAATCAAAACATATTTTGGAGTTTTATACATATGGCGGCATTTGCTACGAGGAAAGAGATATTTGAAGAGAAATTCGTTGTACGAGACATTTCGGAGTGATCATTCCCGTAATCCCGTAACAAACAAAAAATAATAAATACAACTAGCGCAGTTGCTGGCACGCTAACGCTATGCAAAATATTGCACGTTGATGTCTTTATTTAAAACCTCACGTAGCGCAGTTGCTGGTATGCTAATGCAATGCTAGCGATAACTTTATCCCTATCTCTAATCATTTTTTATCCTTTGGCATCTTTGATCTGGTATCTGGTATCAGGTATCTGGTATCTGGTATTTGGTATTTGGTATCTGGTGTCTGGTATCTGGTATCTGGTATCCGGTGTCTGGTATCTGATGTCTGGTATCTGGTATCTGGTGTCTGGTATCTGGTATTTGGTATCTGTTATCTCTTTATCTGGTATCTGGTATCAGGTATCTGGTATCAGGTATCTGGTATCTGGTATTTGGTATCTGGTGTCTGGTATCTGGTATCCGATGTCTGGTATCTGGTATCTGATGTCTGGTATCTGGTATCTGGTGTCTGGTGTCTGGTATCTGGTGTCTGGTATCTGGTATCTGGTGTCTGGTGTGTGGTATCTGGTATCTGGAATCTGGTATTTGGTATCTGTTATCTCTTTATCTGGTATCTGCTGTCTGGTATCTGATATCTGGTGTCTGGTATCTGGTATCTGGTGTGTGGTATCTGGTATCTGGTGTCTGGTGTCTGGGATCTGGTGTCTGGGATCTGGTGTCTGGTGTCTGGTGTCTGTTGTCTGGTGTCTGGTATCTGGTGTCTGATGTCTGGTGTTTGGTATCTGGTGTCTGGTATCAGGTATCTGGTATCTGGTGTCTAGTATCTGGTGTCTGGTATCTGGTGTCTCGTATCTAGTGTCTGGTGTCTGGTATCTGGTGTCTGGTATCAGGTATCAGGTATCTGGTATCTGGTATCTGGTACTTGGTATTTGGTATCTGATATCTGGTGTCTGGTATCCGGTGTCTGGTTTCTGGTATCTGGTATCTGGTGTCTGGTATCTGGTGTCTGGTATCTGGTATCTGGTGTCTGGTATCTGGTATCTCGTATGTGGTGTCTGGTATCTGGTGTCTGGTATCTGGTATTTGGTATTTGGTATCTGTTATCTCTTTATTTGGTATCTGGTATCTCGTTTCTGGTATCTGCTATCTGGTGTCTGGTGTCTGGTATCTGGTATCTGGTGCCTGGTGTCTGGTGTCTGGTATCTAGTATCTGGTGTCTGGTGTCTGGTATCTGGTATCTGGTATGTGGATCTGGTATCTGGTATCTGATATCTGATATCTGGTGTCTGGTGTCTGGTATCTGGTATCTGGTGTCTGGTATCTGGTGTCTGGTATCTGGTGTCTGGTATCTGGTATCTGGTGTCTGGTATCTGGTATCTGGTATCTCGTATGTGGTGTCTGGTATCTGGTGTGTGGTATCTGGTATCTGGTATTTGGTATTTGGTATCTGTTATCTTTTTATCTGGTATCTGGTGTCTGGTATCTGGTATCTCGTTTTTGGTATCTGCTATCTGGTATCTGGTGTCTGGTATCTGGTGTCTGGTATCTGGTGTCTGGTATCTGGTGTCTGGTGTCTGGTGTCTGGTATCTGGTATCTGGTTTCTGGTATCTGGTATCCGGTGTCTAGTATCTGGTATCTAGTATCTGGTATGTGGATCTGGTATCTGGTTTCTGGTATCTGGTATCTGGTGTCTGGTGTCTGGTATCTGGTGTCTGGTATCTGGTATCCGGTGTCTGGTGTCTGGTAACTGGTGTCTGGTATCTGGTATCTGGTTTCTGGTATCTGGTATCTGGTATCTGGTACCTGTCATCTTTTATAAGTTTTCATTTTTCGTTTTCCGTTTTCCGTTTCCGTTTTCCGTTGTCCGTTGTCCGTTTTCCGTTGTCCGTTTTTCGTTCTTCGTTTTTCGTTTTTGGTTTTTCGTTTTTCATTTTTCATTTTTCGTTTTTCATTTTTCATTCTTCATATTTCATTTTTCATTTTTCATTTTGCATTTTTCATTATTCATTCATTTTTCATTTTTTAATGTCGCATGTGTCACCATTAATAGCACACAATGGCATTATAAAATCTTCGATATAGCATTAATGCCCTCTATAAAATTGTATGACAAACTCAGATTTATGTGAGGAGCCGGCAACGTCGCATGTGTCACCATAAATAACACACAATGGCATTATAAAATCTTCGATATAGCATTAATGCCCTCTATAAAATTTTATGACAAACTCAGATTTATGTGAGGAGCCGGCAACGTCGCATGTGTCACCATCAATAGCACACAATGGCCTTATAAAATCTTCGATATAGCATTAATGCCCTCTATAAAATTGTATGACAAACTCAGATTTATGTGAGGAGCCGGCAACGTCGCATGTGTCACCATAAATAACACACAATGGCATTATAAAATGTTCGATATAGCATTAATGCCCTCTATAAAATTGTATGACAAACTCCGATTTATGTGAGGATCCGGCAACGTCGCATGTCTAGCTACCGCACTTACAAAAAATGGCGCTTGACACTTGTCATATGTGAACCGTGTTCGCCTAAGGATAGCAAGTTCTTTCTTCAGTGTAAATGTTTTATGATTTGACAGGAATGAAAATTATGTTTACCTTTTTTAAATCTGCTGACGATTAATAAGGGTACCTCTCAAACTTCTTCAAGGATGAAATACATTATCACGATAGATATACACTGAGGCACTTCGAAAAACTGTAAACACTAGGCACCGGGTATCACTAGACTGTTGTTATTTGTTATTATATTATGCTATAAGCACAAAGTCTTGCTCAAATGTTGTGGATTTCTGGTCTCTTCAGGAATTGATCTTTGGCACTAATTAGGTCTTACAATCATATTTGTCGTATTTAAGCTGATGATGACTTCTACAAATTGCTAACCGTCACACCCGATTCCACTACATAGTTGGGGGTAAAAGACAGGAATGAAAATTGTTTACCTCATTTAAATTTGCTGACGATTAATAAGGCTACCTTTTAAACCGCTCTCAAACGTCTTGAAAGATGAACTAAATTATCTATAGATACACTGCGGTACGTCGTCTGAACCGAAAAACACTCTGCACCACTAGACACTTGCAAGACACACTGCTATAAGCACAAAGTTTTGCTATATTGTGGACTTGTTGCCTTTTTAGGATGGATCCATATAAACGTTCATCTAAAATTATGCCACTCATTAGGGTTTACAATCATATTTATCGTATTGAAAGTGATGATGACTTTTGTAAACAAATCGCTAAACGTCAAAGCCTAAATGCTTAGCTGCCGGTAAAATTACATCGTTGCCAAGGCATACTTGATTATCATTATAATAATGGCTATAGTCCGGTCCGTTTAGACTATGAAATATAGAAATTTTGAATCTTTTCGAAAATGTTGATTTTCACGCGTAAAAAAGGACAATTCTATTTGGCGTGATCCAATATTCGATGAAGCGACCAACATAAAGCCGAAAATGGCACGTTTCGGACGTTCCGCTCGCACTCGCTCGCTTTCGTAATACGATTATACCTACATTACCCCGCCTAACAGGAATCTGGGGATCTGGAGGGGAAATTCAAAATTGAAACTTCAAACTAAAAATATCTGCATATCTTTGAATTTTCTAATCTGCCGAGTTTAAAAAATGCGATCGGGTAACGTGTCATATGTCGGTTTAATCAGGAGACTTTGGTCTTTCGTTTTGCGAAAAAAAATCGTAGCTACGTCGCTCCGTAATGCAGGTCCGTATCGACGAAGACAAAGTACGCCGGAAAACGGCTGTCATCGGTACTTTTGAGGCGCTCAAAGTTTACTTTTTCGAAATTTGACGGTAATTCTAACGGTCAGAATCGTTTCCTCAGCTCATTATCGTTATATTTCGATAGCTGTATAATTTTTACTCGCCCACGTACGGTAGTAATAGGCGAGGACAGAGCCGGATGACAAAGTGACTTTTTCGCGCGTCGAAAAGTAGCGTGTTGTCGGGCAATTTTTAAAAAATCGAAACTTTCGACCGACAAGGGATAAAGGAAAAAAAAAGACGCTATCTTTGAGTCCGATGTCCGGGCTTTCTCACGCAAAAATCGTCAGGTTCGTAGCTCCTTTATCTTCGGAGGAGATAGAAAAAGCGCGTCGAACGGCACGAAAATCTACCGATTTTTCAACTTTACCGGCCATTTTCGATCGCGTTCGTTCCTCCTACCGCGACAACTCTCGCTCCACCGTAAAGCGCCGAGTTTCTAGTTTCCGAAACGGTATCGTTTTCCTTCCGAACGTTCCGCGAACCCGGAAAAAAACCGGAAAAATCGGAAAGTAGCGCGTAGTCGAGGAAATCAAAAAAATCGAAATTTTCGAACGAAACGGCATAAAGAAAAAAAAAGAAAGCCGCTATCTTTGAGCCCGAAGCCGGGGCTTTCTCGCGCAAAAATCGCCAGGTTCGCAGCTCCTTTATCTTCGGCGGAAACCTATGTTGAACGTCGGACAGAACGAAAATCTACCGGTTTTTTCGACTTTACCGGCCGTTTTCGATCCGATCCGTTGCTCTCACCGCGACGGCTCCCGCTTCCCGGTAAAGCGCCGAGTTTCTAGTTTCCGAAACGGTATCGCTTTCCTTCCGAACGTTTCGCGAACCGGGAAAAAAAACGGAAAAACCGCGTCGACGTCATACGACAATTTCCGAATCCCTAACAATTATACCAATTACTACCAAATCGAACAAAAGATCAACGCTTAATATTATCGACTAGCGCAGTTGCTGGCACGCTAACGCTATGCAAAATATTGCACGTTGATGTCTTTATTTAAAACCTCACGTAGCGCAGTTGCTGGTATGCTAATGCAATGCTAGCGATATTTTTATCCCTATCTCTAATCATTTTTTATCCTTTGGCATCTTTGATCTGGTATCTGGTATCAGGTATCTGGTATCTGGTATTTGGTATCTGGTGTCTGGTATCTGGTATCTGGTATCCGGTGTCTGGTATCTGATGTCTGGTATCTGGTATCTGGTGTCTGGTATCTGGTATCTGGTATCCGATGTCTGGTATCTGGTATCTGATGTCTGGTATCTGGTATCTGGTGTCTGGTGTCTGGTATCTGGTGTCTGGTATCTGGTATCTGGTGTCTGGTGTGTGGTATCTGGTATCTGGAATCTGGTATGTGGTATCTGTTATCTCTTTATCTGGTATCTGGTGTCTGGTATCTGATATCTGGTGTCTGGTATCTGGTATCTGGTGTCTGGTGTCTGGGATCTGGTGTCTGGGATCTGGTGTCTGGTGTCTGGTGTCTGTTGTCTGGTGTCTGGTATCTGGTGTCTGATGTCTGGTGTTTGGTATCTGGTATCTGGTGTCTGGTATCAGGTATCTGGTATCTGGTATCTGGTGTCTAGTATCTGGTGTCTGGTATCTGGTGTCTCGTATCTAGTGTCTGGTGTCTGGTATCTGGTGTCTGGTATCAGGTATCAGGTATCTGGTATCTGGTATCTGGTACTTGGTATTTGGTATCTGATATCTGGTGTCTGGTATCCGGTGTCTGGTTTCTGGTATCTGGTATCTGGTATCTGGTGTCTGGTATCTGGTGTCTGGTATCTGGTATCTGGTGTCTGGTATCTGGTATCTCGTATGTGGTGTCTGGTATCTGGTGTCTGGTATCTGCTATCTGGTGTCTGGTATCTGGTGTCTGGTGTCTGGTATCTGGTATCTGGTGTCTGGTGTCTGGTATCTAGTATCTGGTGTCTGGTGTCTGGTATCTGGTATCTGGTATGTGGATCTGGTATCTGGTATCTGGTGTGTAGTATCTGGTATCTGATATCTGATATCTGGTGTCTGGTATCTGGTATCTGGTGTCTGGTATCTGGTGTCTGGTATCTGGTGTCTGGTATCTGGTATCTGGTATCTGGTGTCTGGTATCTGGTATCTGGTATCTCGTATGTGGTGTCTGGTATCTGGTGTGTGGTATCTGGTATCTGGTATTTGGTATCTGTTATCTTTTTATCTGGTATCTGGTGTCTGGTATCTGGTATCTCGTTTCTGGTATCTGCTATCTGGTATCTGGTGTCTGGTATCTGGTGTCTGGTATCTAGTGTCTGGTATCTGGTATCTGGTTTCTGGTATCTGGTATCCGGTGTCTAGTATCTGGTATCTAGTATCTGGTATGTGGATCTGGTATCTGGTTTCTGGTATCTGGTATCTGGTGTCTGGTGTCTGGTATCTGGTGTCTGGTATCTGGTATCCGGTGTCTGGTGTCTGGTAACTGGTGTCTGGTATCTGGTATCTGGTTTCTGGTATCTGGTATCTGGTATCTGGTACCTGTCATCTTTTATAAGTTTTCATTTTTCGTTTTCCGTTTTCCGTTTCCGTTTTCCGTTGTCCGTTGTCCGTTTTCCGTTGTCCGTTTTTCGTTCTTCGTTTTTCGTTTTTGGTTTTTCGTTTTTCATTTTTCATTTTTCGTTTTTCATTTTTCATTCTTCATATTTCATTTTTTATATTTCATTTTGCATTTTTCATTATTCATTCATTTTTCATTTTTTAATGTCGCATGTGTCACCATTAATAGCACACAATGGCATTATAAAATCTTCGATATAGCATTAATGCCCTCTATAAAATTGTATGACAAACTCAGATTTATGTGAGGAGCCGGCAACGTCGCATGTGTCACCATAAATAACACACAATGGCATTATAAAATCTTCGATATAGCATTAATGCCCTCTATAAAATTTTATGACAAACTCAGATTTATGTGAGGAGCCGGCAACGTCGCATGTGTCACCATAAATAACACACAATGGCATTATAAAATCTTGGATATAGCATTAATGCCCTCTATAAAATTTTATGACAAACTCAGATTTATGTGAGGAGCCGGCAACGTCGCATGTGTCACCATCAATAGCACACAATGGCCTTATAAAATCTTCGATATAGCATTAATGCCCTCTATAAAATTGTATGACAAACTCAGATTTATGTGAGGAGCCGGCAACGTCGCATGTGTCACCATAAATAACACACAATGGCATTATAAAATGTTCGATATAGCATTAATGCCCTCTATAAAATTGTATGACAAACTCCGATTTATGTGAGGATCCGGCAACGTCGCATGTCTAGCTACCGCACTTACAAAAAATGGCGCTTGACACTTGACATATGTGAACCGTGTTCGCCTAAGGATAGCACGTTCTTTCTTCAGTGTAAATGTTTTATGATTTGACAGGAATGAAAATTATGTTTACCTTTTTTAAATCTGCTGACGATTAATAAGGGTACCTCTTAAACTTCTTCAAGGATGAAATACATTATCACGATAGATATACACTGAGGCACTTCGTCTGAACCGAAAAACTAAACACTAGGCACCGGGTATCACTAGACTGTTGTTATTTGTTATTATATTATGCTATAAGCACAAAGTCTTGCTCAAATGTTGTGGATTTCTGGTCTCTTCAGGAATTGATCTTTGGCACTAATTAGGTCTTACAATCATATTTGTCGTATTTAAGCTGATGATGACTTCTACAAATTGCTAACCGTCACACCCGATTCCACTACATAGTTGGGGGTAAAAGACAGGAATGAAAATTGTTTACCTCATTTAAATTTGCTGACGATTAATAAGGCTACCTTTTAAACCGCTCTCAAACGTCTTGAAAGATGAACTAAATTATCTATAGATACACTGCGGTACGTCGTCTGAACCGAAAAACACTCTGCACCACTAGACACTTGCAAGACACACTGCTATAAGCACAAAGTTTTGCTATATTGTGGACTTGTTGCCTTTTTAGGATGGATCCATATAAACGTTCATCTAAAATTATGCCACTCATTAGGGTTTACAATCATATTTATCGTATTGAAAGTGATGATGACTTTTGTAAACAAATCGCTAAACGTCAAAGCCTAAATGCTTAGCTGCCGGTAAAATTACATCGTTGCCAAGGCATACTTGATTATCATTATAATAATGGCTATAGTCCGGTCCGTGTAGACTATGAAATATAGAAATTTTGAATCTTTTCGAAAATGTTGATTTTCACGCGTAAAAAAGGACAATTCTATTTGGCGTGATCCAATATTCGATGAAGCGACCAACATAAAGCCGAAAATGGCACGTTTCGGACGTTCCGCTCGCACTCGCTCGCTTTCGTAATACGATTATACCTACATTACCCCGCCTAACAGGAATCTGGGGATCTGGAGGGGAAATTCAAAATTGAAACTTCAAACTAAAAATATCTGCATATCTTTGAATTTTCTAATCTGCCGAGTTTAAAAAATGCGATCGGGTAACGTGTCATATGTCGGTTTAATCAGGAGACTTTGGTCTTTCGTTTTGCGAAAAAAAATCGTAGCTACGTCGCTCCGTAACGCAGGTCCGTATCGACGAAGACAAAGTACGCCGAAAAACGTCTGTCATCGGTACTTTTGAGGCGCTCAAAGTTTACTTTTTCGAAATTTGACGGTAATTCTAACGGTCAGAATCGTTTCCTCAGCTCATTATCGTTATTTTTCGATAGCTGTATAATTTTTACTCGCTCACGTACGGTAGTAATAGGCGAACACAGAGTCGGATGACAAAGTGACTTTTTCGCGCGTCGAAAATTAGCGTGTTGTCGGGCAATTTTTAAAAAATCGAAACTTTCGAACGACAAGGGATAAAGGAAAAAAAAAGACGCTATCTTTGAGTCCGATGTCCGGGCTTTCTCACGCAAAAATCGTCAGGTTCGTAGCTCCTTTATCTTCGGAGGAGATAGAAAAAGCGCGTCGAACGGCACGAAAATCTACCGATTTTTCAACTTTACCGGCCATTTTCGATCGCGTTCGTTCCTCCTACCGCGACAACTCTCGCTCCATCGTAAAGCGCCGAGTTTCTAGTTTCCGAAACGGTATCGTTTTCCTTCCGAACGTTCCGCGAACCCGGAAAAAAACCGGAAAAATCGGAAAGTAGCGCGTAGTCGAGGAAATCAAAAAAATCGAAATTTTCGAACGAAAAGGCATAAAGAAAAAAAAAGAAAGCCGCTATCTTTGAGCCCGAAGCCGGGGCTTTCTCGCGCAAAAATCGCCAGGTTCGCAGCTCCTTTATCTTCGGTGGAAACCTATGTTGAACGTCGGACAGAACGAAAATCTACCGGTTTTTTCGACTTTACCGGCCGTTTTCGATCCGATCCGTTCCTCTCACCGCGACGGCTCTCGCTTCCCGGTAAAGCGCCGAGTTTCTACTTTCCGAAACGGTACCTCTTTCCCTCCGAACGTTTCGCGAACCGGGAAAAAAAACGGAAAAACCGCGTCGACGTCATACGACAATTTCCGAACCACTACCAATTATACCTATTACTACCAAATCGAACAAAAGATCACCGCTTAATATTATCGACTAGCGCAGTTTTTAGCATGCCAACGCTATGCTAAATATTGTCCGTTGATGTCTTTATTTAAAACCACCCGTAGCGCAGTTGCTGGTATGCTAATGCAATGCTAGCGATATATACTTTATCCCTATCTCTAATCGTTTTTTATCCTTTGGCATCTTTGATCTGTTATCTCGTATCTGGTATCTGGTGTCTGGTGTCTGGTATCTGGCCTCTGGTATCTGGTGTCTGGTATTTGGTATCTGTTATCGCTTTATCTGGTATCTGGTATCTGTTGTCTGGTATCTGGTGTCTGGTGTCTAGTACCTGGTGTCTGGTATCTGGTATCTGGTGCCTGGTATCTGGTATCTCGTATCTGGTATCTGGTATCTGGTATCAGGTATCTGATGTTTGGTATCTGGTATCTGGTGTCTGGTATCTGATGTCTGGTATCTGGTGTCTGGTGTCTGGTATCTGGTATCTGGTGTCTGGTATCTGGTATCTGGTGGCTGGTATCTGGTATCTGGTATCTCGTATCTGGTGTTTGGTATCTGGTGTCTGGTGTCTGGTATCTGGTATCTGGTATCTCGTATCTCGTTTCTGGTGTCTGGTGTCTGGTATCTGGTATCTGGTGTCTGGTATCTGGTATCTGGTATCTGGTATCTGGTGTCTGGTATCTGGTATCTGGTATCAGGTATCTGATGTTTGGTATCTGGTATCTGGTGTCTGGTGTCTGGCATCTGGTGTCTGGTATCTGGTATCTGGTGGCTGGTATCTGGTATCTCGTATCTGGTGTTTGGTATCTGGTATCTGGTGTCTGGTGTCTGGTATCTGGTATCTGGTATCTGGTATCTCGTATCTCGTTTCTGGTGTCTGGTGTCTGGTATCTGGTGTCTGGTATCTGATGTCTGGTATCTGATGTCTGGTGTCTGGCATCTGGTATCTGGTATCTGGTGTCTGGTATCTGGTATCTGGTGTCTGGTATCTGGTGTCTAGTATCTGGTTTCTGGTATCTGCTATCTGGTATGTGTTATCTTTTATAAGTTATGAGTTTTCATTTTTCATTTTTCTATTTTAATTTTTAATTTTTCATTTTTAATTTTTCTATTTTAATTTTTAATTTTTAATTTTATTTTTCGATTTTTCTATTTTTCTATTTTTCGATTTTTCGATTTTTCGATTTTCGATTTTTCGATTTTTCGATTTTTCGATTTTTCGATTTTTCGATTTTTCGATTTTTCGATTTTTCGATTTTCGATTTTTCGATTTTTCGATTTTTCGATTTTTCGGATTTTTGATTTTTTGATTTTTGATTTTTGATTTTGATTTTTAATTTTCAATTTTCAATTTTTCATTTTTCATTTTTCATTCTTCAGATTTCAGTTTTCATTTTTTAGTTTTCAGTTATCAGTTATTTGTTATCTGTTACCTGTTTCTTTTATCTGTTATCTGTCATCTTTTATCTTTTATCTGTTATAAGTTATCTGTTATATGTTACCACCTGTTACCTGTTACCACCTTTTACCTGTTATCTGTTGTCTGTTATCTTCCATATAGCATTGAAAATATCCTGTATACAATTGTATAACAGACTCAGATTTATGTGAGATGCCGGCAACGTCGCATGTGTTGTTGTTAATACCATACATGGCGTTATAAAATCTTCCATGTAGCAAATTGTATAGCAGACTTAAATTTATATGAGGATCGTCGCATAAATCTAGCTATAACACGACTTGCAAAAAAATGGCGCTTGACACTGACATATGTCAACCGTGTTCGTCTATGGATAGCAGTGGACTATGCTTTCTTCAGTGTATATGTTTTCTGTTTTGTAATGTCAATGTCATTGTCATAGGTAATTTTTTCTAACCTGGAAAATGAAATGTATTTTGTTTAAAATTAAAATTCAATAACTCCTATTGTGAGATGTGTGCATCTACAACATAATGAAAGGAAAAATTAAGATTCTGAAAGTTAATTCCTAAATATCATAGTAAGGAAATCCGTAAAACTAAAAAAAAAGTAAACATAAACACCTTGAGAAAACTTCTTCCGTATCAAGTGGTTAAAGTGGAGTTTTAAAACAATTTTTGTTGAAAATAAGGCCGTTAGTTTACAAGCAGGTATGTAACTGAGCGATCCGCTAATGTGTGTGTATCTTGCTTATAAAAAATGCTGTATCTAGATATTGCTATTTACATGAGCTACTGTTCTTTGATAGGATATTTTCAAATTGAACTTTTGTCTTATTTTTACTATTTATTGCAGGAGAACAGTTGAACCAGGTCCTGGTGCATACTTATGTAGTTGTCACTTTGTGGATGGGAAAAAAGAAAATAGACCTACATTGTTTAGGTTTAATAGGGAGAAGCAATTGAACTTTCCATCGCCAGAAAGAAGAACCCGTAAAAATAACAACAATGTGAAAATTGAACTCTATAATATGTTACTTCAAATTGGGCCCTTTTAAGGGATGTATGTAATAATTATGTGATCTGCAGAAATAAAAATATTTTCCCAATAAGGAGCATACTGTTAATACAACACATGGCATCATAAATTATTTTAATGTAGAGTTCAGTACTCGTATAGGTAACTTTCACTCCCCTGGCAGGCTTAATCTAAGCGATATCACAAATATGTCTATACCAAGTTACGATTATACTGTGCAAGAGTACTTATCTTACAAATTTTGACAAGTAATGGTGTCTGTTGTTTTGACAAGTCTTGGAAGTCACAAGTTCTTAAAGCAGCTACATTCTAAATCGATTTAGATCAAAATAAACAACTGCAGTGGCTGTGAAAGTCTTAGTAATTTTGAAAACTTTGGTAGTAGATATGATTATCAATGCTATTTTTCAGCGCTTTGCATATTCCTTCATCTGCTTGATAATATTTGCCAATCGAAGGGATAGATGACAAGTTTGTTTACTTATTTTCCATTTATACATACTACTCAGGTGAGATACTACTACTACAAGGTTTTTACAATATTTATGAGTTTGTTGGTGGTAAAGTTCTTCGTTTGGGAAAAATTCAACAGAAGCAGATGAACAATGCTCGCTTTATGATCTGGAGAAAAATGTGCTATCGCTTTAAAATAAAATTTCCTCTATTTTTTTTAATGTTGTATGATTATGATCAATCAATTAGAAACATGACATATAATAATAACATCTCAAAAAATTAGACCAGAAGCTTGAAATTATTAAGTACTATAGTTGTTGGACAGTAAGTAATAGTATCGCTTGAAAATCAAATTTTATAATCTGTTTCCTCTGATTCAATAATGATTTTTTTTGTAATCTATGATTAAGATCAGTCTTAGAAACAGGACAGATGTGAGTATCCTTGAAATTAGACATATAATAATAACATCTTTAAAAACAGAATAGAAATTTGAAATCATCAAGTGCTATAGTTTTTTGACAAGTAATGGTGTCTGTTGTTTTGACAAGTCTTGGAAGTGACAAGTCCTTAAAGCAGCTACATTCTAAATCGAAGTACATACATTCTGCATTGAGATCAAAATAAACAACTGCAGTGGCTGTGAAAGTCTTAGTAATTTTGAAAACTTTGGTAGTAGATATGATTATCAATGCTATTTTTCAGCGCTTTGCATATTCCTTCATCTGCTTGATAATATTTGCCAATCGAAGGGATAGATGACAAGTTTGTTTACTTATTTTCCATTTATACATACTACTCAGGTGAGATACTACTACTACAAGGTTTTTACAATATTTATGAGTTTGTTGGTGGTAAAGTTCTTCGTTGGGAAAAATTCAACAGAAGCAGATGAACAATGCTCGCTTTATGATCTGGAGAAAATGTGCTATCGCTTTAAAATAAAATCTCCTCTATTTTTTTTAATGTTGTATGATTATGATCAATCAATTAGAAACATGACATATAATAATAACATCTCAAAAAATTAGACCGGAAGCTTGAAATTATTAAGTACTATAGTTGTTGGACAGTAAGTAATAGTATCGCTTGAAAATCAAATTTTGTAATCTGTTTCCTCTGATTCAATAATGAATTTTTCTGTAATCTATGATTAAGATCAGTCTTAGAAACAGGACAGATGTGAGTATCCTTGAAATTAGACATATAATAATAACATCTTTAAAAACAGAATAGAAATTTGAAATCATCAAGTGCTATAGTTTTTTTGACAAGTAATGGTGTCTGTTGTTTTGACAAGTCTTGGAAGTGACAAGTCCTTAAAGCAGCTACATTCTAAATCGAAGTACATACATTCTGCATTGAGATCAAAATAAAGAACTGCAGTGGCTGTGAAAGTCTTAGTAATTTGAAAACTTTGGTAGTAGATATGATTATCAATGCTATTTTTCAGCGCTTTGCATATTCCTTCATCTGCTTGATAATATGTGCCACTGTTAGCCAGCTAATAGGTCTACATATTTAGACAAATTGAACTGAGGGTCAAGACTGAACTCTTACTGAACTTCATAGAAGTGACTGACTACTTACGTTTGCAATAGAAACACATAAACTGTAAACACTTCACAACACTTTCACTATTTGTAGCTGCGATTGCTTGTTCTAAGCTTCTAATTAATCCTTATTAACGGGAGCCTCATTATTAAGATTTCGTTAATGTTTACATTCATATACGTTGTAGGTTAGAAATAGGAGGTGATGCAATGAGACATACGCTGTATATCAATCGGTTGGAAAAGCGGAGCTTTATGCCATATTGTAAAATTATAACATGAATAGGGGCTTACAATCATATTTTTATCGTATTTATAAACCGATGATGATTTCAATAAATTGATGAACGTCAAAGAATAATTGCAGCCTTTGGCGGTAGACATCGCAATCTGTAAACATAAAAAACTACTAGATTCATCCGATTTTAATGGCTCTAGTCCGGTCCGTTTAGACAATGGAATATAGAAATTTTGAATCTTTTCGAAAATGTTGATTTTCACGCGCAAAAAAGGACAATTCTATTTGGCGTGATCCAATATTGGATGAAGCGATAGTCATGAAGCCGAAAATGGCACGTTTTTGACGTTCCGCTCGCACTCGCTCGCTTTCGTAATACGATCGTATCTACAATACCCCGCCTAACAGGAATCCGGGGATCTGGAGGGGAAATTCAAAATTGAAACGTCAAACTAAAAATGTGTGCATATCTTTGAATTTTCTAATCTGCCGAGTTTAAAAAATGCGATCGGGTAACGTGCCGTATGTCGGTTTAATCAGGAGACTTTGGCCTGTCGTTTTGCGAAAAAAAATCGTAGCTACGTCGCTCCGTAACGCAGGTGCGTATCGATGAAGACAAAGTACGCCGAAAAACGGTTGTCATCGGTACTTTTGAGGCGCTCAAAGTTTACTTTTTCGAAATTTGACGGTAATTCTGACGGTCAGAATCGTTTCGTCAGCTCATTATCGTTATTTTTCGATAGCTGTATAATTTTTACTCGCTCACGTACGGTAGTAATAAGCGAGGACAGAGCCGGATGACAAGGTGACTTTTTCACGCGTCGAAAAGTAGCGTGTTGTCGAGGAATTTTTAAAAAATCGAAACTTTTCAACGTAAACGAATAATGATGATGAAATAGTATTAAAAGAGTGTCCGAAGCATGGACTTTCTCACGCAAAAATCGTCAGGTTCGTAGCTCCTTTATCTTCGGAGGAGATAGCTGATATACGGCGAAGCAGCGCGCTTTATACGCAAAAAAGTCATTCTTGACGACGTTCGAGGTTCGTTTATTCGAAACGGGTACCGTAAACGAAAAAACGTCTCTCCGCGTAATTTGTAGCGCTCGCCGAGATGTACGAAACGCGGCCCGCGAAATTCCTTTTCTCTTCGGCATAAGGGAGATATCGTAGTTTTCAAGGCGATTCGTCGTTTTTGTCGCTTTTTTTTCGAACATTTCTAGAAAAAAAACCGAGACGCGGAACCGAACAGATTTAGCTAATAGGCACGTATTTTTCGTTTAGCTATCGAACGAGACCGATCTCGAGTCGATATTTCGATAAACGGCGAAACCAGTGTGAAATAACGCCGCGTACCGTCCGAAAAACGGTCGATTTTTCGACTTTACCGGCTGTTTTCGATCCGATCCGTTCGTCTCGCCGCGACGGCTCTCGCCCGCCCGTAAAAGCGCCGAGTTTCTACTTTCCGAAACGGTACCTCTTTCCTTCCGGGCGTTCGCGAACCTCCTAAAAAACCGGAAAAAACCGCGTCGACGTCGCCCGCCCAAAATTTCTAACGTCACGTGACCTCTTCCTTAAAACAATCGATCACCGCTTAATATAGTCGACTAGCGCAGTTTTCTGGCATGCTAACGCTATGCCAAATATTGTACGTTGATGTGTTTATTTAAAACCTCACGTAGCGCAGTTGCTGGTATGCTAATGCAATGCTAGCGATAACTATCTCTAATCATTTTTTATCCTTTGGCATCTTTGATCTGGTATCTGGAATCTGGTATCTGGTGTCTGGTATCTGGTATCTGGTATTTGGTATCTGTTATCTCTTTATCTGGTATCTGGTTTCTGGTGTCTGGTATCTGGTGTCTGGTATCTGGGGTATGGTATCTGGTATCTCGTATCTGGTATCTGGTATCAGGTATTTGGTGTTTGGTATCTGGTATCTGGTGTCTGGTGTCTGGTATCTGGTATCTGGTATATGGTTTCTGGTGTCTGGTATCTGATGTCTGGTATCCGGTATCCGGTGTCTGGTATCTGGTATGTGGTATCTGGTATCTGGTGTCTGGTATCTGATGTCTGGTATCTGGTATCCGGTATCTGGTGTCTGGCATCTGGTATCTGGTATCTGGTGTCTGATGTCTGGTATCTGGTGTCTGGTGTCTGGTATCTGGTGTCTGGTATCTGGTATTTGGTATCTGTTATCTCTTTATCTGGTATCTGGTTTCTGGTGGCTGGTATCTGGTATCTGGTATCTCGTATCTGGTGTTTGGTATCTGGTATCTGGTGTCTGGTGTCTGGTATCTGGTATCTGGTATCTCGTATCTGGTATCTGGTTTCTGGTGTCTGGTATCTGATGTCTGGTATCTGGTATCTGGTGTCTGGTGTCTGGTATCTGGTGTCTGGTGTCTGGTATCTGGTATCTGGTATCTCGTATCTGGTTTCTGGTATCTGAGGTCTGGTATCTGGTGTCTGGTGTCTGGTATCTGGTATCTGGTGTCTGGTATCTGGTGTCTAGTATCTGTTTCTGGTATCTGTTATCTTTTATAAGTTATCAGTTTTCATTTTTCATTTTTCTATTTTAATTTTTAATTTTTCATTTTAATTTTCTATTTTAATTTCTAATTTTTAATTTTTAATTTTTAATTTTTAATTTTTCGATTTTCGATTTTTCGATTTTGTCGATTTTTCGATTTTTCGATTTTCGATTTTCGATTTTTCGATTTTTCGATTTTTCGATTTTTCGATTTTTCGATTTTTCGATTTTCGATTTTTGACTTTTGACTTTTGATTTTTGATTTTTGATTTTTGATTTTTAATTTTTAATTTTAATTTTTAATTTTTAATTTTTAATTTTTAATTTTTCATTTTTCATTTTTCATTTTTCATTTTCATTTTTCATTTTCATTTTTCATTCTTCAGATTTCAGTTTTCATTTTTTAGTTTTCAGTTATCAGTTACTTGTTATCTGTTACCTGTTTCCTTTTATCTG
The DNA here is from genome assembly GCA_963669975.1 of Acanthoscelides obtectus. Lineage (NCBI taxonomy): Eukaryota > Metazoa > Arthropoda > Insecta > Coleoptera > Chrysomelidae > Acanthoscelides > Acanthoscelides obtectus. Next base: position 60,797,007 of record CAVLJG010000007.1, on the reverse strand, counting down.
TTACTTTTTATCTGTTATCTGTCATCTTTTATTTTTTATCTGTTATAAGTTATCTGTTATCTGTTATATGTTACCACCTGTTACCTGTTATCTGTTGTCTGTTATCTTCCATATAGCATTGAAAATATCCTGTATAAAATTGTATAACAGACTCAGATTTATGTGAGGATCCGGCAACGTCGCATGTTTTGTTGTTAATATCATACATGGCGTTATAAAATCTTCCATGTAGCAAATTGTAATAGCAGACTTAGATTTATATGAGGATCGTCGCATAAATCTAGCTACACACGACTTGCAAAAAAATGGCGCTTGACACTGACATATGTCAACCGTGTTCGTCTATGGATAGCAGTGGACTATGCTTTCTTCAGTGTATATGTTTTCTGTTTTGTAATGTCAATGTCATTGTCATAGGTAATTTTTTCTAACCTGGAAAATGAAATGTATTTTGTTTAAAATTAAAATTCAATAACTCCTATGGTGAGATGTGTGCATCTACAACATAATGAAAGGAAAATTAAGATTCTGAAAGTTAATTCCTAAATATCATAGTAAGGAAATCCGTAAACTAAAAAAAAAGTAAACATAAACACCTTGAGCAAACTTCTTCCGTATCAAGTGGGTTAAAGTGGAGTTTTTAAAACAATTTTTGTTGAAAATAAGGCCGTTAGTTTACAAGCAGGTATGTAACTGAGCGATCCGCTAATGTGTTGTGTATCTTGCTTATAAAAAATGCTGTATTTAGATATTGCTATTCATATGAGCTACCGTTCTTTGATAGGATATTTTCAAATTGAACTTTTGTCTTATTTTTACTATTTATTGCAGGAGAACAGTTGTTGAACCAGGTCCTGGTGCATACTTATGTAGTTGTCACTTTGTGGATGGGAAAAAAGAAATAGACCTACATTGTTTAGGTATAATAGGGAGAAGCAATTGAACTTTCCATCGCCAGAAAGAAGAACCCGTAACAATAACAACAATGTGAAAATTGAACTCTATAATATGTTACTTCAAATTGGGCCCTTTTAAGGGATGTATGTAATAATTATGTGATCTGCAAAAATAAAATGGTTTAGATACAACACATGGCATCATAAATTATTTTAATGTAGAGTTCAGTACTCGTCTAGGTAACTTTCACTCCCCTGGCAGGCTTAATCTAAGCGATATCACAAATATGTCTATACCAAGTTACGATTATACTGTGCAAGAGTACTTATCTTACAAATTTTGACAAGTAATGGTGTCTGTTGTTTTGACAAGTCTTGGAAGTCACAAGTTCTTAAAGCAGCTACATTCTAAATCGATTTAGATCAAAATAAACAACTGCAGTGGCTGTGAAAGTCTTAGTAATTTTGAAAACTTTGGTAGTAGATATGATTATCAATGCTATTTTTCAGCGCTTTGCATATTCCTTCATCTGCTTGATAATATTTGCCAATCGAAGGGATAGATGACAAGTTTGTTTACTTATTTTCCATTTATACATACTACTCAGGTGAGATACTACTACTACAAGGTTTTTACAATATTTATGAGTTTGTTTGGTGGTAAAGTTCTTCGTTTGGGAAAAATTCAACAGAAGCAGATGAACAATGCTCGCTTTATGATCTGGAGAAAAATGTGCTATCGCCTTAAAATAAAATTTTCCTCTATTTTTTTTAATGTTGTATGATTATGATCAATCAATTAGAAAACATGACATATAATAATAACATCTCTAAAAATTAGACCAGAAGCCTTGAAATTATTAAGTACTATAGTTTGTTGGACAGTAAGTAATAGTATCGCTTGAAAATCAAATTTTTGTAATCTGTTTCCTCTGATTCAATAATGAATTTTTCTGTAACTATGATTAAGATCAGTCTTAGAAACAGGACAGATGTGAGTATCCTTGAAATTAGACATATAATAATAACATCTTTAAAAACAGAATAGAAATTTGAAATCATCAAGTGCTATAGTTTTTGACAAGTAATGGTGTCTGTTGTTTTGACAAGTCTTGGAAGTGACAAGTCCTTAAAGCAGCTACATTCTAAATCGAAGTACATACATTCTGCATTGAGATCAAAATAAACAACTGCAGTGGCTGTGAAAGTCTTAGTAATTTTGAAAACTTTGGTAGTAGATATGATTATCAATGCTATTTTTCAGCGCTTTGCATATTCCTTCATCTGCTTGATAATATGTGCCACTGTTAGCCAGCTAATAAGTCTACATATTTAAATAAATTGAACTGAGGGTCAAGACTGACTCTTACTGAACTTCATAGAAGTAGTCACAAACTTCAAACCGTGCACTGACAGAATCTCACACCTAACACAAATGCCTATGTAAAAGTGAGCAATGATTCCATTTGCATTCAAAACATGAGAGTAATCAACAATTTTCATCACTTGTACAGAAATTTGTTAGTGTAGTTAAAGACTAATTAGATCTTCTAATTCTGACAAGTTTGTTTACTTATTTTCCATTTATACATACTACTCAGGTGAGATACTACTACTACAAGGTTTTTACAATATTTATGAGTTTGTTGGTGGTAAAGTTCTTCGTTTGGGAAAAATTCAACAGAAGCAGATGAACAATGCTCGCTTTATGATCTGGAGAAAAATGTGCTATCGCCTTTAAAATAAAATTTCCTCTATTTTTTTTAATGTTGTATGATTATGATCAATCAATTAGAAACATGACATATAATAATAACATCTTAAAAATTAGACCAGAAGCTGAAATTATTAAGTACTATAGTTGTTGGACAGTAAGTAATAGTATCGCTTGAAAATCAAATTTTGTAATCTGTTTCCTCTGATTCAATAATGAGTTTTTTTGTAATCTATGATTAAGATCAGTCTTAGAAACAGGACAGATGTGAGTATCCATTGAAATTAGGACATATAATAATAACATCTTTAAAAACAGAATAGAAATTTGAAATCATCAAGTGCTATAGTTTTTGACAAGTAATGGTGTCTGTTGTTTTTGACAAGTCTTGGAAGTGACAAGTCCTTAAAGCAGCTACATTCTAAATCGAAGTACATACATTCTGCATTGAGATCAAAATAAACAACTGCAGTGGCTGTGAAAGTCTTAGTAATTTTGAAAACTTGGTAGTAGATATGATTATCAATGCTATTTTTCAGCGCTTTGCATATTCCTTCATCTGCTTGATAATATGTGCCACTGTTAGCCAGCTAATAAGTCTACATATTTAAATACATTGAACTGAGGGTCAAGACTGAACTCTTACTGAACTTCATAGAAGTGACTGACTACTTACGTTTGCAATAGAAACCACATAAACTGTAAACACTTCACAACACTTCACTATTTGTAGCTGCGATTGCTTGTTCTACGCTTCTAATTAATCCTTATTAACGGGAGCCTCATTGTTAAGATTTCGATAATGTTTACATTCATATACGTTGTAGGTTAGAAATCGGAGGTGATGCAATCAGACATACGCTTTAATATCAATCGGTTGGAAAAGCGGAGCTTTATGCATATTGTAACACTTATAACATGAATAGGGGCTTACAATCATATTTTTATCGTATTTATAAACCGATGATGATTTCAATAATGATGAACGTCAAAGAATAATTGCAGCCTTTGGCGGTAGACATCGCATCTGTAAACATAAAAAACTACTAGATTCATCCGATTTTAATGGCTCTAGTCCGGTCCGTTTAGACAATGGACTATAGAAATTTTGAATCTTTTCGAAAATGTTGATTTTCACGCGCAAAAAAGGACAATTCTATTTGGCGTGATCCAATATTGGATGAAGCGATAGTCATGAAGCCGAAAATGGCACGTTTTTGACGTTCCGCTCGCACTCGCTCGCTTTCGTAATACGATCATATCTACAATACACCGCCTAACAGGAATCCGGGGATCTGGAGGGGAAATTCAAAATTGAAACGTCAAACTAAAATTATCTGCATATCTTTGAATTTTGTAATCTGCCGAGTTTAAAAAATGCGATCGGGTAACGTGTCGTATGTCGGTTTAATCAGGAGACTTTGGCCTTTCGTTTTGCGAAAAAAAATCGTAGCTACGTCGCTCCGTAACGCAGGTGCGTATCGACGAAGACAAAGTACGCCGAAAAACGGTTGTCATCGGTACTTTTGAGGCGCTCAAAGTTTACTTTTTCGAAATTTGACGGTAATTCTGACGGTCAGAATCGTTTCGTCAGCTCATTATCGTTATTTTTCGATAGCTGTATAATTTTTACTCGCTCACGTACGGTAGTAATAAGCGAGGACAGAGCCGGATGACAAGGTGACTTTTTCACGCGTCGAAAAGTAGCGTATTGTCGAGGAATTTTAAAAAATCGAAACTTTCAAACGTAAACGAATAATGATGATGAAAATAGTATATTAAAAGAGTGTCCGAAGCATGGGGACTTTCTTCTCACGCAAAATCGTCAGGTTCCGTAGCTCCTTTATCTTCGGAGGAGATAGCTGATATACCGGCGAAGCAGCGCGCGTTATACGCAAAAAAGTCATTCTTGACGACGTTCGAGGTTCGTTTATTCGAAACGGGTACCGTAAACGAAAAAACGTCTCTCTGCGTAATTTGTAGCGCTCGCCGAGATGTACGAAACGCGGCACGCGAAATTCCTTTTCTCGTCGGCATAAGGGAGATATCGTAGTTTTCAAGGCGATTCGTCATTTTTGTCGCTTTTTTTTCGAACATTTCTAAAAAAAAACCGAGACGCGGAACCGAACAGATTTAGCTAATAGGCACGTATTTTTCGTTTAGCTATCGAACGAGACCGATCTCGAGTCGATATTTCGATAAACGGCGAAACCAGTGTGAAATAACGCCGCGTACCGTCCGAAAAACGGTCGATTTTTCGACTTTACCGGCCGTTTTCGATCCGATCCGTTCGTCTCGCCGCGACGGCTCTCGCCCGCCCGTAAAGCGCCGAGTTTCTACTTTCCGAAACGGTACCCTCTTTCCTTCCGGCGTTTCGCGAACCTCCTAAAAAACCGGAAAACCGCGTCGACGGTCGCCCGCCCAAAATTTATCTAACGTCACGTGACCTCTTCCTTAAAACAATCGATCACCGCTTAATATAGTCGACTAGCGCAGTTTCTGGCATGCTAACGCTATGCCAAATATTGTACGTTGATGTCTTTATTTAAAACCTCACGTAGCGCAGTTTGCTGGTATGCTAATGCATGCTAGCGATAACTATCACTAATCATTTTCTATCCTTTGGCATCTTTGATCTGTTAACTGGTATCTGGTGTATGGTGTCTGGTATCTGGTATCTGTATCAGGTATCTGGTATCTGGTATTTGGTATCCGGTGTCTGGTATCTGGTATCTGGTATCAGGTATCTGGTGTCTGGTATCTGATATCTGGTATCTGGTATCCGGTATCCGGTGTCTGGTATCTGGTATCTGGTGTCTGGTATCTGATGTCTGGTATCTGGTATCCGGTATCTGGTGTCTGGCATCTGGTATCTGGTATCCGGTATCCGGTGTCTGGTATCTGGTATCTGGTGTCTGGTATCTGATGTCTGGTATCTGGTATCCGGTATCTGGTGTCTGGCATCTGGTATCTGGTGTCTGGTGTCTGATATCTGGTGTCTGGTGTCTGGTATCTGGTATCTGGTATCTGGTATCTGGTATCTGGTGTCTGGTATCTGGTATTTGGTATCTGTTATCTCTTTATCTGGTATCTGGTTTCTGGTGGCTGGTATCTGGTATCTCGTATCTGGTGTTTGGTATCTGGTGTCTGGTATCTGGTATCTGGTATCTCGTATCTGGTATCTGGTTTCTGGTGTCTGGTATCTGATGTCTGGTATCTGGTGTCTGGTGTCTGGTATCTGGTGTCTGGTATCTGGTGTCTGGTGTCTGGTATCTGGTATCTCGTATCTGGTATCTGGTTTCTGGTATCTGATGTCTGGTATCTGGTGTCTGGTGTCTGGTATCTGGTATCTGGTGTCTGGTATCTGGTGTCTAGTATCTGGTGTCTAGTATCTGGTTTCTGTATCTGTTATCTTTTATAAGTTATCAGTTTTCATTTTTAATTTTAATTTATTTAATTTTTAATTTCTAATTTCTAATTCTAATTTCTAATTTCTAATTTCTAATTTCTAATTTCTAATTTCTAATTTCTATTTCTAATTTTTAATTTTTCGATTTTTCGATTATTTTCGATTTTTCGATTTTTCGATTTTCGATTTTTCGATTTTTCGATTTTTTCGATTTTTCGATTTTTCGATTTTTCGATTTTTTCGATTTTTTCGAATTTTTCGATTTTTCGATTTTCGATTTTTCGATTTTTCGATTTTTCGATTTTTCGATTTTCGATTTTTCGATTTTCGATTTTTCGATTTTTCGATTTTCGATTTTCGATTTTTCGATTTTTTCGATTTTTCGATTTTCGATTTTCGATTTTTCGATTTTCGATTTTTCGATTTTTCGATTTTTCGATTTTCGATTTTTCGATTTTTCGATTTTTCGATTTTTCGATTTTTCGATTGTCGATTTTTCGATTTTTCTATTTTTTCGATTTTTCGATTTTTCGATTTTCGATTTTCGATTTTTCGATTTTTCGATTTTTCGATTTTCGATTTTTCGATTTTTCGATTTTCGATTTTTCGATTTTTCGATTTTTCGATTTTTCGATTTTTCGATTTTTCGATTTTTCGATTTTTCGATTTTTCGATTTTTCGATTTTTCGATTTTTCGATTTTTCGATTTTCGATTTTTCGATTTTTCGATTTTCGATTTTTCGATTTTTCGATTTTTCGATTTTTCGATTTTTCGATTTTTCGATTTTCGATTTTTCGATTTTTCGATTTTTCGATTTTCGATTTTTCGATTTTTCGATTTTTCGATTTTCGATTTTCGATTTTTTCGATTTTTCGATTTTTCGATTTTTCGATTTTTCGATTTTTCGATTTTTCGATTTGATTTTTTGATTTTTGATTTTCAATTTTCAATTTTTCATTTTTCATTTTTCATTCTTCAGATTTCAGTTTTCATTTTTTAGTTTTCAGTTATCAGTTATTTGTTATCTGTTATCTGTTTTCTTTTATCTGTTACTTTTTATCTGTTATCTGTCATCTTTTATCTGTTATAAGTTATCTGTTATCTGTTATATGTTACCACCTGTTACCTGTTACCACCTTTTACCTGTTATCTGTTATTTTCCATATAGCATTGAAAATATCCTGTATACAATTGGTATAACAGACTCAAATTTATGTGAGATGCCGGCAACGTCGCATGTGTTGTTGTTAATACCATACATGGCGTTATAAAATCTTCCATGTAGCAAATTGTATAGCAGACTTAGATTTATATGAGGATCGTCGCATAAATCTAGCTATAACACGACTTGCAAAAAAATGGCGCTTGACACTGACATATGTCAACCGTGTTCGTCTATGGATAGCAGTGGACTATGCTTTCTTCAGTGTATATGTTTTCTGTTTTGTAATGTCAATGTCATTGTCATAGGTAATTTTTTCTAACCTGGAAAATGAAATGTATTTTGTTTAAAATTAAAATTCAATAACTCCTATTGTGAGATGTGTGCATCTACAACATAATGAAAGGAAAAATTAAGATTCTGAAAGTTAATTCCTAAATATCATAGTAAGGAAATCCGTAAAACTAAAAAAAAAGTAAACATAAACACCTTGAGAAAACTTCTTCCGTATCAAGTGGTTAAAGTGGAGTTTTAAAACAATTTTTGTGAAAATAAGGCCGTTAGTTTACAAGCAGGTATGTAACTGAGGCGATCCGCTAATGTGTGTGTATCTTGCTTATAAAAAATGCTGTATTTAGATATTGCTATTCACATGAGTTACCGTTCTTTGATAGGATATTTTCAAATTGAACTTTTGTCTTATTTTTACTATTTATTGCAGGAGAACAGTTGTTGAACCAGGTCCTGGTGCATACTTATGTAGTTGTCACTTTGTGGATGGGAAAAAAGAAAATAGACCTACATTGTTTAGGTATAATAGGGAGAAGCAATTGAACTTTCCATCGCCAGAAAGAAGAACCCGTAAAAATAACAACAATGTGAAAATTGAACTCTATAATATGTTACTTCAAATTGGGCCCTTTTAAGGGATGTATGTAATAATTATGTGATCTGCAGAAATAAAAATAGTTTAGATACAACACATGGCATCATAAATTATTTTAATGTAGAGTTCAGTACTCTCATAGGTAACTTTCACTCCCCTGGCAGGCTTAATCTAAGCGATATCACAAATATGTCTATACCAAGTTACGATTATACTGTGCAAGAGTACTTATCTTACAAATTTTGACAAGTAATGGTGTCTGTTGTTTTGACAAGTCTTGGAAGTCACAAGTTCTTAAAGCAGCTACATTCTAAATCGATTTAGATCAAAATAAACAACTGCAGTGGCTGTGAAAGTCTTAGTAATTTTGAAAACTTTGGTAGTAGATATGATTATCAATGCTATTTTTCAGCGCTTTGCATATTCCTTCATCTGCTTGATAATATTTGCCAATCGAAGGGATAGATGACAAGTTTGTTTACTTATTTTCCATTTATACATACTACTCAGGTGAGATACTACTACTACAAGGTTTTTACAATATTTATGAGTTTGTTGGTGGTAAAGTTCTTCGTTTGGGAAAAATTCAACAGAAGCAGATGAACAATGCTCGCTTTATGATCTGGAGAAAAATGTGCTATCGCCTTAAAATAAAATTTCCTCTATTTTTTTTAATGTTGTATGATTATGATCAATCAATTAGAAACATGACATATAATAATAACATCTCTAAAAATTAGACCAGAAGCTTGAAATTATTAAGTACTATAGTTGTTGGACAGTAAGTAATAGTATCGCTTGAAAATCAAATTTTGTAATCTGTTTCCTCTGATTCAATAATGAATTTTTCTGTAATCTATGATTAAGATCAGTCTTAGAAACAGGACAGATGTGAGTATCCTTGAAATTAGACATATAATAACAACATCTTTAAAAACAGAATAGAAATTTGAAATCATCAAGTGCTATAGTTTTTTGACAAGTAATGGTGTCTGTTGTTTTGACAAGTCTTGGAAGTGACAAGTCCTTAAAGCAGCTACATTCTAAATCGAAGTACATACATTCTGCATTGAGATCAAAATAAACAACTGCAGTGGCTGTGAAAGTCTTAGTAATTTTGAAAACTTTGGTAGTAGATATGATTATCAATGCTATTTTTCAGCGCTTTGCATATTCCTTCATCTGCTTGATAATATGTGCCACTGTTAGCCAGCTAATAGGTCTACATATTTAGATACATTGAACTGAGGGTCAAGACTGAACTCTTACTGAACTTCATAGAAGTGACTGACTACTTACGTTTGCAATAGAAACACATAAACTGTAAACACTTCACACAACACTTTCACTATTTGTAGCTGCGATTGCTTGTTCTAAGCTTCTAATTAATCCTTATTAACGGGAGCCTCATTATTAAGATTTCGATAATGTTTACATTCATACATTGTAGGTTAGAAATAGGAGGTGATGCAATTAGACATACGCTTTATATCAATCGGTTGGAAAAGCGGAGGTTTATGCCATATTGTAAAATTATAACATGAATAGGGGCTTACAATCATATTTTTATCGTATTTATAAACCGATGATGATTTCAATAAATTGATGAACGTCAAATAATAATTGCAGCCTTTGGCGGTAGACATCGCAATCTGTAAACATAAAAAAACTACTAGATTCATCCGATTTTAATGGCTCTAGTCCGGTCCGTTTAGACAATGGAATATAGAAATTTTGAATCTTTTCGAAAATGTTGATTTTCACGCGCAAAAAAGGACAATTCTATTTGGCGTGATCCAATATTGGATGAAGCGATAGTCATGAAGCCGAAAATGTCACGTTTTTGACGTTCCGCTCGCACTCGCTCGCTTTCGTAATACGATCGTATCTACAATACCCCGCCTAACAGGAATCCGGGGATCTGGAGGGGAAATTCAAAATTGAAACGTCAAACTAAAATGTGTGCATATCTTTGAATTTTCTAATCTGCCGAGTTTAAAAAATGCGATCGGGTAACGTGCCGTATGTCGGTTTAATCAGGAGACTTTGGCCTGTCGTTTTGCGAAAAAAAATCGTAGCTACGTCGCTCCGTAACGCAGGTGCGTATCGACGAAGACAAAGTACGCCGAAAAACGGTTGTCATCGGTACTTTTGAGGCGCTCAAAGTTTACTTTTTCGAAATTTGACGGTAATTCTGACGGTCAGAATCGTTTCGTCAGATCATTATCGTTATTTTTCGATAGCTGTATAATTTTTACTCGCTCACGTACGGTAGTAATAAGCGAGGACAGAGCCGGATGACAAGGTGACTTTTTCACGCGTCGAAAAATAGCGTATTGTCGAGGAATTTTTAAAAAATCGAAACTTTTCAACGTAAACGAATAATGATGATGAAAATAGTATTAAAAGAGTGTCCGAAGCATGGGCTTTCTCACGCAAAAATCGTCAGGTTCGTAGCTCCTTTATCTTCGGAGGAGATAGCTGATATACGGCGAAGCAGCGCGCTTTATACGCAAAAAGTCATTCTTGACGACGTTCGAGGTTCGTTTATTCGAAACGGGTACCGTAAACGAAAAAACGTCTCTCTGCGTAATTTGTAGCGCTCGCCGAGATGTACGAAACGCGGCACGCGAAATTCCTTTTCTCGTCGGCATAAGGGAGATATCGTAGTTTTCAAGGCGATTCGTCATTTTTGTCGCTTTTTTTTCGAACATTTCTAGAAAAAAAACCGAGACGCGGAACCGAACAGATTTAGCTAATAGGCACGTATTTTTCGTTTAGCTATCGAACGAGACCGATCTCGAGTCGATATTTCGATAAACGGCGAAACCAGTGTGAAATAACGCCGCGTACCGTCCGAAAAACGGTCGATTTTTCGACTTTACCGGCCGTTTTCGATCCGATCCGTTCGTCTCGCCGCGACGGCTCTCGCCCGCCCGTAAAGCGCCGAGTTTCTACTTTCCGAAACGGTACCTCTTTCCTTCCGGGCGTTTCGCGAACCTCCTAAAAAACCGGAAAAACCGCGTCGACGTCGCCCGCCCAAAATTTCTAACGTCACGTGACCTCTTCCTTAAAACAATCGATCACCGCTTAATATAGTCGATAGCGCAGTTTCTGGCATGCTAACGCTATGCCAAATATTGTACGTTGATATCTTTATTTAAAACCTCACGTAGCGCAGTTGCTGGTATGCTAATGCAATGCTAGCGATATATACTTTATCCCTATCTCTAATCATTTTCTATCCTTTGACATGTTTGATCTGGTATCTGGAATCATATATCTGGTATCTGGTATCTGATGTCTGGTATCTGGTATCTGGAATCTGGTATCTGGTATCTGGTATCTGGTATCTGGTATTTGGTATCTGTTATCTCTTTATCTGGTATCTGGTTTCTGATGTCTGGCATCTGGTGTCTGGTATCTGGTATCTGGTATCTCGTATCTGGTATCTGGTATCAGGTATCTGATGTTTGGTATCTGGTATCTGGTGTCTGGTATCTGATATCTGGTGTCTGGTATCTGGTGTCTGGTATCTGGTGTCTGGTATCTGGTGTCTGGTATCTGGTATTTGGTATCTGTTATCTCTTTATCTGGTATCTGGTTTCTGCTGTCTGGTATCTGGTGTCTGGTATCTGGTGGCTGGTATCTGGTATCTCGTATCTGGTGTTTGGTATCTGGTACCTGGTATCTGGTATCTGGTGTCTGGTGTCTGGTATCTGGTATCTGGTATCTCGTATCTGGTATCTGGTTTCTGGTGTCTGGTATCTGGTATCTGGTGTCTGGTGTCTGGTATCTGGTATCTGGTGTCTGGTATCTGGTGTCTGGTGTCTGGTATCTGGTATCTGGTATCTCGTATCTGGTATCTGGTTTCTGGTGTCTGGTGTCTGGTATCTGGTGTCTGGTGGCTGGTATCTGGTATCTGGTATCTCGTATCTGGTGTTTGGTATCTGGTACCTGGTATCTGGTGTCTGGTATCTGGTATCTGGTATCTCGTATCTGGTATCTGGTTTCTGGTGTCTGGTATAAGGTATCTGGTGTCTGGTGTCTGGTATCTGGTATCTGGTGTCTGGTGTCTGGTATCTGGTATCTGGTATCTGGTATCTGGTATCTGGTTTCTGGTGTCTGGTATCTGGTGTCTGGTATCTGGTGTCTGGTATCTGGTGTCTGGTATCTGGTGACTGGTATCTGGTATCTGGTATCTCGTATCTGGTGTTTGGTATCTGGTACCTGGTATCTGGTGTCTGGTATCTGGTATCTGGTATCTCGTATCTGGTATCTGGTTTCTGGTGTCTGGTATAAGGTATCTGGTGTCTGGTGTCTGGTATCTGGTATCTGGTGTCTGGTGTCTGGTATCTGGTATCTGGTATCTGGTATCTGGTATCTGGTTTCTGGTGTCTGGTATCTGGTGTCTGGTATCTGGTATCTCGTATCTGGTGTTTGGTATCTGGTACCTGGTATCTGGTATCTGGTGTCTGGTGTCAGGTATCTGGTATCTGGTATCTCGTATCTGGTATCTGGTTTCTGGTGTCTGGTATCTGGTATCTGGTGTCTGGTATCTGGTGTCTGGTATCTGGTATCTGGTATCTCGTATCTGGTATCTGGTTTCTGGTGTCTGGTATCTGGTGTCTGGTATCTGGTATCTGGTGTCTGGTATCTGGTATCTGGTATCTGGTGTCTGGTATCTGGTTTCTGGTATCTGGTATCTGGTGTCTGGTGTCTGGTATCTGGTATTTGGTATCTGGTGTCTGGTATCTGGTGTCTGGTGTCTGGTATCTGGTATCTGGTATCTGGTATCTCGTATCTGGTATCTGGTTTCTAGTATCTGATGTCTGGTATCTGGTGTCTGGTATCTGGTATCTGGTATCTGGTGTCTGGTATCTGGTATCTGGTGTCTGGTATCTGGTGTCCAGTATCTGGTTTCTAGTATCTGCTATCTGGTATCTGTTATCTTTTATAAGTTATCAGTTTTCATTTTTCATTTTTCTATTTTAATTTTTAATTTTTTATTTTTAATTTTTCATTTTTCTATTTTAATTTTTAATTTTTAATTTTTAATTTTTGATTTTTCGATTTTTCGAATTTTCGATTTTTCGATTTTTCGATTTTTCGATTTTTCGATTTTTCGATTTTTCGATTTTTCGATTTTTCGATTTTTCGATTTTTCGATTTTTCGATTTTTCGATTTTTCGATTTTTCGATTTTTCGATTTTTCGATTTTTCGATTTTTCGATTTTTCGATTTTTCGATTTTTCGATTTGATTTTTGATTTTTTGATTTTTGATTTTTGATTTTTGATTTTTGATTTTTGATTTTTGATTTTTGATTTTTGATTTTTGATTTTTGATTTTTGATTTTTGATTTTTGATTTTTGATTTTTGATTTTTGATTTTTGATTTTTGATTTTTGATTTTGATTTTTGATTTTTGATTTTTGATTTTTGATTTTTGATTTTTGATTTTTGATTTTTAATTTTCGATTTTCAATTTTTCATTTTTCATTTTTCATTCTTCAGATTTCAGTTTTCATTTTTTAGTTTTCAGTTATCAGTTATTTGTTATCTGTTACCTGTTTTCTTTATCTGTTACTTTTTATCTGTTATCTGTCATCTTTTATCTTTTATCTGTTATAAGTTATCTGTTATATGTTACCACCTGTTACCTGTTACCACCTTTTACCTGTTATCTGTTGTCTGTTATCTTCCATATAGCATTGAAAATATCCTGTATACAATTGTATAACAGACTCAGATTTATGTGAGATGCCGGCAACGTCGCATGTGTTGTTGTTAATACCATACATGGCGTTATAAAATCTTCCATGTAGCAAATTGTATAGCAGACTTAGATTTATATGAGGATCGTCGCATAAATCTAGCTATAACACGACTTGCAAAAAAATGGCGCTTGACACTGACATATGTCAACCGTGTTCGTCTACGGATAGCAGTGGACTATGCTTTCTTCAGTGTATATGTTTTCTGTTTTGTAATGTCAATGTCATTGTCATAGGTAATTTTTTCTAACCTGGAAAATGAAATGTATTTTGTTTAAAATTAAAATTCAATAACTCCTATTGTGAGATGTGTGCATCTACAACATAATGAAAGGAAAAATTAAGATTCTGAAAGTTAATTCCTAAATATCATAGTAAGGAAATCCGTAAAACTAAAAAAAAAGTAAACATAAACACCTTGAGAAAACTTCTTCCGTATCAAGTGGTTAAAGTGGAGTTTTAAAACAATTTTTGTTGAAAATAAGGCCGTTAGTTTACAAGCAGGTATGTAACTGAGCGATCCGCTAATGTGTGTGTATCTTGCTTATAAAAAATGCTGTATTTAGATATTGCTATTCACATGAACTACCGTTCTTTGATAGGATATTTTCAGATTGAACTTTTGTCTTATTTTTACTATTTATTGCAGGAGAACAGTTGAACCAGGTCCTGGTGCATACTTATGTAGTTGTCACTTTGTGGATGGGAAAAAAGAAAATAGACCTACATTGTTTAGGTATAATAGGGAGAAGCAATTGAACTTTCCATCGCCAGAAAGAAGAACCCGTAAAAATAACAACAATGTGAAAATTGAACTCTATAATATGTTACTTCAAATTGGGCCCTTTTAAGGGATGTATGTAATAATTATGTGATCTGCAGAAATAAAAATAGTTTCCCAGTAAGGAGCATAAATCATTTTAATGTAGAGTTCAGTACTCGTATAGGTAACTTTCACTCCCCTGGCAGGCTTAATCTAAGCGATATCACAAATATGTCTATACCAAGTTACGATTATACTGTGCAAGAGTACTTATCTTACAAATTTTGACAAGTAATGGTGTCTGTTGTTTTGACAAGTCTTGGAAGTCACAAGTCCTTAAAGCAGCTACATTCTAAATCGATTTAGATCAAAATAAACAACTGCAGTGGCTGTGAAAGTCTTAGTAATTTTGAAAACTTTGGTAGTAGATATGATTATCAATGCTATTTTTCAGCGCTTTGCATATTCCTTCATCTGCTTGATAATATTTGCCAATCGAAGGGATAGATGACAAGTTTGTTTACTTATTTTCCATTTATACATACTACTCACGTGAGATACTACTACTACAAGGTTTTTACAATATTTATGAGTTTGTTGGTGGTAAAGTTCTTCGTTTGGGAAAAATTCAACAGAAGCAGATGAACAATGCTCACTTTATGATCTGGAGAAAAATGTGCTATCGCCTTAAAATAAAATTTCCTCTATTTTTTTTAATGTTGTATGATTATGATCAATCAATTAGAAACATGACATATAATAATAACATCTCAAAAAATTAGACCAGAAGCTTGAAATTATTAAGTACTATAGTTGTTGGACAGTAAGTAATAGTATCGCTTGAAAATCAAATTTTGTAATCTGTTTCCTCTGATTCAATAATGAATTTTTCTGTAATCTATGATTAAGATCAGTCTTAGAAACAGGACAGATGTGAGTATCCTTGAAATTAGACATATAATAACAACATCTTTAAAAACAGAATAGAAATTTGAAATCATCAAGTGCTATAGTTTTTTGACAAGTAATGGTGTCTGTTGTTTTGACAAGTCTTGGAAGTGACAAGTCCTTAAAGCAGCTACATTCTAAATCGAAGTACATACATTCTGCATTGAGATCAAAATAAACAACTGCAGTGGCTGTGAAAGTCTTAGTAATTTTGAAAACTTTGGTAGTAGATATGATTATCAATGCTATTTTTCAGCGCTTTGCATATTCCCTCATCTGCTTGATAATATGTGCCACTGTTAGCCAGCTAATAGGTCTACATATTTAGATACATTGAACTGAGGGTCAAGACTGAACTCTTACTGAACTTCATAGAAGTGACTGACTACTTACGTTTGCAATAGAAACACATAAACTGTAAACACTTCACACAACACTTTCACTATTTGTAGCTGCGATTGCTTGTTCTAAGCTTCTGATTAATCCTTATTAACGGGAGTCTCATTGTTAAGATTTCGATAATGTTTACATTCATACATTGTAGGTTAGAATGATGCAATGTGATGCAATCAGACATACGCTTTATATCAATCGGTTAGAAAAGCGGAGCTTTATGCCATATTGTAAAATTATAACATGAATAGGGGCTTACAATCATATTTTTATAGTATTTATAAACCGATGATGATTTCAATAAATTGATGAACGTCAAAGAATAATTGCAGCCTTTGGCGGTAGACATCGCAATCTGTAAAAATAAAAAACTACTAGATTCATCCGATTTTAATGGCTCTAGTCCGGTCCGTTTAGACAATGGAATATAGAAATTTTGAATCTTTTCGAAAATGTTGATTTTCACGCGTAAAAAGGACAAATCTATTTGGCGTGATCCAATATTGGATGAAGCGATAGTCATGAAGCCGAAAATGGCACGTTTTTGACGTTCCGCTCGCACTCGCTCGCTTTCGTAATACGATCGTATCTACAATACCCCGCCTAACAGGAATCCGGGGATCTGGAGGGGAAATTCAAAATTGAAACTTCAAACTAAAAATGTGTGCATATCTTTGAATTTTCTAATCTGCCGAGTTTAAAAAATGCGATCGGGTAACGTGTCGTATGTCGGTTTAATCAGGAGACTTTGGTCTTTCGTTTTGCGAAAAAAAATCGTAGCTACGTCGCTCCGTAACGCAGGTCCGTATCGACGAAGACAAAGTACGCCGAAAAACGGTTGTCATCGGTACTTTTGAGGCGCTCAAAGTTTACTTTTTCGAAATTTGACGGTAATTCTGACGGTCAGAATCGTTTCGTCAGCTCATTATCGTTATTTTTCGATAGCTGTATAATTTTTACTCGCTCACGTACGGTAGTAATAAGCGAGGACAGAGCCGGATGACAAGGTGACTTTTCACGCGTCGAAAAGTAGCGTATTGTCGAGGAATTTTAAAAAATCGAAACTTTTCAACGTAAACGAATAATAATGATGAAAATAGTATTAAAAGAGTGTCCGAAGCATGGACTTTCTCACGCAAAAATCGTCAGGTTCGTAGCTCCTTTATCTTCGGAGGAGATAGCTGATATACGGCGAAGCAGCGCGCTTTATACGCAAAAAAGTCATTCTTGACGACGTTCGAGGTTCGTTTATTCGAAACGGGTACCGTAAACGAAAAAACGTCTCTCGCATAATTTGTAGCGCTCGCCGAGATGTACGAAACGCGACGCGCGAAATTCCTTTTCTCATCGGCATAAGGGAGATATCGTAGTTTTCAAGGCGATTCGTCGTTTTTGTCGCTTTTTTTTCGAACATTTCTAGAAAAAAAACCGAGACGCGGAACCAAACAGATTTAGCTAATAGGCACGTATTTTTCGTTTAGCTATCGAACGAGACCGATCTCGAGTCGATATTTCGATAAACGGCGAAACCAGTGTGAAATAACGCCGCGTACCGTCCGAAAAACGGTCGATTTTTCGACTTTACCGGCCGTTTTCGATCCGATCCGTTCGTCTCGCCGCGACGGCTCTCGCTCCCCCGTAAAGCGCCGAGTTTCTACTTTCCGAAACGGTACCTCTTTCCCTCCGAACGTACCGCGAACCTCCTAAAAAACCGCGAAAAGCGCGTCGACGTCGCACGGCCTGACTCTAACGTCACGTGACCTTCTAAGGAAAAACAATCGATCACCGCTTAATATAGTCGACTATACGGTCGCTAGATAAGAGGCTTGCCACTCTACTTATATCCTTGGATTTTTCAAAAGCCTTTGAGACCATTGACCATTCACTATGTGCGCAAAGCTGTATCATTATGGCCTTGACCATACAGCGCTGAACTTATTTTGCAATTACTTAAGTCTTCGTAAGCAAATGGTTATTCTACATAACAAAAGATCTGAGATAACAACAATAACATCAGGAGTTCCTCAAGGTTCTGTTTTAGGACCGTTGTTAGTCATTATATGCACAGCTGATAACTTGAAATCCGTACAGTACTCACACATTCAAACTTATGCTGATGACACGCAGCTTCTGTTTCATTTTGAACCATCTCGTGTGGAACAGGCAAATGATTTAATAAGCGCTGACTTACGAACAGTATCTGGCAAGAACACAATTTGAAACTGAATCCTGATAAAACGAAACTTTTGGTTTTCTATTCTGATCACAAGCGAGAAAACTTGAGCAGTGGTCTGACCCTTTTCTTGAATGAACAACAACTTTATTTTTCAACTAGCTGTAAGATACTTGATTTGATCATGGATGACAAGTTACGTTACCGACAATACATTAAAACAATATCTCAGAGGTGTTATTTGAAACTGCGAGTACTGTATGCCAATAAGTACATTATTAACTTCAAGACGAGGAAAAAGCTGGCTGAAAGTTTAGTGCTATCAATTATCAGTTACGGTTTGATAGTTTTTTATCAATGCCTGGACTGTTCGACTCAAGTGCGCCTGCAGAGATTGCAGAATAACTGTTGCCGCTTTGTCTGTGACATACGTAAGTTTGACCACATATCTAATAGCTTTAGGCTTTTACAATGGCTTAATATCAATTCTCTGCTCAAATATTTTCACCTAACAACATTGAATCGTCTATTATATTCTAAGAATCCTGGATATTTAGTAGAAAAGCTGGTCCCTAGGTCAAGTATACATAATCTCAATATAAGACATCAAAACCATTTTACAATGCCTATATATGTAACATCACTCTTTTATAGATCTTTCACGTATAATGCAGTGTCTCTCTTTAACATCTATAGCAGGAATATCGATATATCAAATACTAATAGCATCCGTTTCAAACTGCATCTCAGACAACATCTAGGAATTCAGCATAGGATCAATGAATAAATGCCCTGTGATCAATTACCATTATTTTATTTTTTTAGTTAGATTCATAGATATACAATCGTTTACTGTATATGTAAAAGACCATATTTGTATGTTAAATTAGCAGTAAGCTTTAGTCTTTAGAAAGGTTGAGTGTAAGAATAGCTGTGCTGAACTCCGCCAATAAAGCCGTTAAAGCCGTTTATTATTATTATTACTATTAATATTATTATTATTGTTATTATTATTATTTAGTTACTTATTTATCCTCGGATTTCCTGGTCGACAAATATGACCACAAACATCAATGAAGGGTCTGTCGCCTTGGTGGAAGATTTTAGTTATTTGGCCTGATCTGATGTAACCTTAAAGAAATCCACAAAATGGCCGAAATGTTAAAATATTGTTTCAGCACCTATTTTTCCATTTATCGACCAAGAAATATGGGGATCAACGTGATGTGCTATATTCACTTCACAAAAATCTAAAATCTTTTCAGTCTATATTCACAAGGTGGAAACTAAAATATTGCTAAAATGTATTTCTTGAGATAATTGTCTCCCTTATATGAATTACTGCAAAAAGATGTTCAACGTAGATTACCCTGTAAGTATATAATGGATGTTTGTGACTGATACGTGTAGTTCAGGGTTAGTAAGACAAGGAAGGACTCTCATTTCTTATTTACATGATAGTATCGTCAAAAGTAAATAAAATTAAATACCCTCTGAGTTACCTTCTTGTAATCCTCGGCGCCGGGGTGAGATCTTGCCTGGAACGTGTTTCAAATGCACAACTTCTTCGTTGTCTTTGTTGGTTTTTAGTGTATACTTTTTAATCGCTTCATAGTCTGATAGTTTACAATCAGATTTTTGTCGTGGGCCTTGTCTTTAATTTTCTACAAGCCTGAATTATTTCTGGCAGAGTAGATGTAAGTATTGAGTCTTAAGAAGGAATAGTCAATAAACTCGATATTGTGGAGCGAAAAAGAGAAATCACAATATACAGTGGAAAACTTATGACGATTAAGAAGCTTCGCTGCTACAGCTGCTCGAAAGTTGAAGTGATAAAAAGTGCAATACTGTAGCGTAAGGTTCAGCTATAAGTACATTTCCAAACTTTGTAAATCATATGTGTTAATATGCTACAGCACACATCTAGACAGTGGAATCACCGTGATGTTTCAAACCAGAGAATGCTTCTAGGACTGTGAACAGTGAGAACAATACATTCCAGCTTGTTTGTAACAGATTAGGGTTTGGGGCGAAGCGTTCCTACCTCTCCGTCTTTGCTTGTAAATCTGCCGTATAAGTAAGCTTGGCAAACACTAGAGATGTATGTGTTCAGATACACACAAAGCGGCGCCAAATTGAATCCAGACACATTAGTTGGGTAAGGTTAACATTAATTCTGGAAATGGGTAGGTTATTTACAAACTTGACAATAGGACATAACAAGCGTGACCGTTCCAGCATAACGAGTAGCAAATATAATACAAAACCATATCAGAACGAACACAACTTTTCTAGCAACCTACAGATTAGTTTAGACACAAAGAATTGTTTATGCCAGCCGTTGAATGTTGATTAAGTCCGTTTGTTACTTTTGCACTCTGTACCTTCTCACTTTGGAGAACGCCGAAATTACCTTGACAGCATTCAAAGCTGGGAGTGAGACATCCTTGTCAGCTTTCCGGAAAAACTGGTCATCAATTATTCTTAATTTGATTAAAAACGATATTTACTCTACAGATGCAAGAGTTTGAAAAGGTTGTTAAAAGATCTTGTGAAGTGCCACGTAACCTTTTTTACTATTTTGATCATTTACCAGTAATTTGAATTTCTCTTTATTAACGATAGAGTACCGATTCCTAGGCCAAACTACCTACCTGCTCCTGAAAGGCATGATTCCACATATTATACCTGTCTTCCTTAGCGACTCAGTATTGTGTTGAAATCCTTTGGACACTAATCTTATAATATTCTATGAATAACTATCTCAAACATTTCCTTGTAAAATATCGTTGGTCCCTCGTAAACTTTGTTTTCTAGAAGAGTCCGTCCATAGGCAATCAGCGCCCTCCTACTTTTGTCATTGATTGACAGACATCTGACTGCCAGTCACTTTCCTGTTGAGGTTATGGTGTATCGGTTCTTCGTTTGATTTCCAGATCTCGGGACATTGGGTCCTACTCACCAGTTTATGGATTAGCACCTTTTTTTTGTACCTACCTTACATTTAGTTGTTTGTTTTGGGTGGTACTCTCTCCATTTTTATGTAAACTTAACCCCTTTAGCGGTAATTTCATCTTTTATACCATCTGACCACGTGCATTAATGCATGCTCCGAAGAAGTTTGCTGAAAATCTGCTTTCTTTTAGTAGGAAAGCGGGAAAAGCACCATCTGCCCTCCTCCAGCTTTGCAGCTGTCTTGTGGCTGTTTTGTTGCCGATTTCGATGAGAAACCACCCGTTTCTCTTGAAAAAAAAAACCTGATGTAAAAGGTCAAATACCATTTTAATTAACTCATTTACAGATATTTATATATTGACTATTGTTGACTGAAATTCGTAGAGTGTACTTGATTTTGTTTAGCATTTTACGTATTCAAATGTGAGGCAGTGCCTACATGGCACCTTCTCTCGAGTTAACTACATTGATCATGATTTTGATTTTTGAACTGCCATAACTTTTTTAGATGATGTGATAACTATTTCAGGGTGTATGGTACATTTTCTTCTTTTTTGCATTTGCTTTACTTTTCTTGTATAAAGGTACATGGTTCTTCAAGTTCGAGTGTTTTAATGAGCAGTTTTGTCTAACAAAGAGAAAAGAGGGTAGATTTTTAAGCAGTATTTTTCTCTAGGTTCCTTTTTTTTCTGAACCGCACATTTTGAATACGATGCAAGCAGCCCCTATCTTGTGAAGTTCCTTGCGCCTCGGTCCACTACTGGCCACAGCTGAGATCATCTCTGCAGCGCCTGGAGACTTGACTGGAGGAAGACCGCGGTCAAGCTGAGTTTAGGTTTAGGCACTTTGATATTTGTAAAATCGCATATCATGCTTGACGTTTAGCGGGGTTACATTTGGGGGAATTTTAGATAATATCTTTTTCTACTTGCATTCCTGTGGTGGAACATTTTTATTGTTGAACATGTGTGCTAGTTGATTGATTGATTGGATATATTGTGTTTTTTTAAATATCTTGTTTTA